>OZ007500.1:153822103-154422103 GCA_963931805.1 Microdon myrmicae
TGGAACAATAATCCAACGATGAGGGGTTAAATCTATTTAAATTATTTAAATAAACTTCCTAACGATGAGAGGTAAGAACTAATTTAAACGACCCAACGATGAGAGACTAGACCCAATCTATATAAATAAAAGAAAGAAGAAGACAAAATCTGAAAAGAGAACACTAAAACAGTGGAAAATTTTTTTTGTAAGTTATCTCCAATTTTTCTTCCCAACGTTGATTTCGTCCTCTTTCCTGTAATTGGAAAATAAACCCGAGAAAAGGAGAATTTATATTTTTATTTATGTTATTTATTTTTTTGTTATTTCGGATGGCTTTTCTTTTAACCTAGCCGCTAGTTCCGCTAGTCGGCGTAGGGACGTTAGAGCCTCGGGGCTCTTCCACCACTGGATTTATATCCCCGACGGCTTCGATATAAATTCCAGCTGGTGGTTACCGGCTGCGCCAATTTGTTATGTTTATTTATAACAATTAAATATATTTAGGGTAAGAAGGGGACTTACTGTGATTAAGATGAGCGGTCGCTGCAGCTGTTGTCTGTCCGCGTCAGGGTGCAGGGGGCGTTGAACGTCGTGCTCCCTGTTCAGCTTGCTCTAATCGTTGTTCCGTCGATATTTGGGTTTTAGTTTTGATTCTTAATTATATAATTGTATTCCTCGATATGCAAATATCATATGATTTTATGTTTTCATTATCAACTAATTGCCAAATTGAGATATAAATATTTATGTGATTTATGTGTATTTCTTACTCATCAGTTTGCAAGTTCCTTTTTAAAATCTCGTTTTTATATTTTCCGTTATTATATCCTTTCGAGTTTTTTGTTGGTTGTTTTTCCTTCGGAGATTGACGGCGAATTCTCATTTTTCCGAATTTATTTCCGGTGTATTGTTTTATTTTATTATTTTTTTTCTCCGCCAAGTAGAATTTGCATAAAGTAGTTTATGCAAATTAGCTACTTGGCGCGTTATTTTCCTTTTTCAGGTAAAGAGGGGAATCAAAGGGGGATTAGTGGATTCTGGGGGGACCTGGACTCAATGTCGGTCCGTAACAGCTGCACATGTTTTTGCAGACTCCGAGCCTTTTTTTTCATTTTTTTTCCACGAAGTTGAACAGGAACGTCAAGATAATAACAACAACTCCACAAAAGATCGAAAAATGTTCACACATCATTCTCCCAGAGAAAAAATATTTTATAAAACCGTAGATCTTGGATATACTAAAATCCACACCTCGTACAGAACTACAGTATTTTGGTATTCACTCCTTTGCTTCTATACTTGCTTGAGTCTTTATCCTCTCGGTGTATTTTTTGTTATCAATAGCTCTGCATATTGCCGAAAAACGGATGACTATAGTTCCAGACACGTTATGAGTCACAAATTTAAAGGAATAAATGGTAAGATTATAGCATAATCGACCAACTGAGTTGTCAATTGAACCCACGAGTACTTGGACGCCACCGAGGGCAATTTCAATATTAAAAAGTAACAAAAGTCCATTTAGTATGGCGCAGGGCTAATAACCTTGTAGCGGTTCGTTAATACATTCCCAAAGAACCGCCCATCCTCTTAAATTAACCACCTTCCTCTTTCCATGCAAACCCATAGTACTTACCTGCAATTAGGGGCAGTGTAAGTCCCCCTGCAGCATCATATCTGAAAGGAAAACCTACCCGACGGCATCCATAGATTTTGAATTTCCCTGGTTCATATTCCATGAACCAGTTCATCTCCTATCGGCTCAGCCTGTCTTCAATTACGATAAACAAACGCTAGCCAGCGTATTGTTGGCATAGCTGTAGCCGATATTCTTTCCATTGTTCACGATTGTATATCGCGCCTATACCCTTAGGTCCGCGACAGTTGCGACAATTCCCTGTTATCGGCTATCAATCGATCATGAATTTGGGCATGGATATGATCATTGTTTAGGTAGCCTGTAGCGATTCTAACAGATACACACGATTCACAAGCGAAATAGTGAAGAACACGATCGAAAAATCGAATAAGGAAAATACATCAGAACCGTATACCAAGCGATAAATTACAAAAAAATAATTCACATTGGAATATAGTCGAGTTTGGAAATCAAATTCTAAACACGGTCACTAGCCTGGTGTGTAACGCTTAGGTAAAATTTTTTTCGTGATTCGAGCCGTCATAGCGTCAGTTCGAATCACACGATCTTCTTCACTATTATTTCAATCGCTATAAGCCTTACCCATGCCATGCCTATGATGACCCGCCTGAAATCTAAATTAAACATACAGTATCTCACTGTGTTCGTTACTTACCCGCATATTAATTCAAACATAGGGCCATCCAGCCTGACCCTTTGCCGCCGTCGACGAGGTTTCTGCTGACTTATGTCAACAATATAATTTGCCTCCGTGTGCACTGGAGCCATACGGCTAGATTGGATATTGCCTACATCGGTGTTTCTAAGGAATCTTAGGCAAATACCATGACGATCCCTTTGTATCATCGGCACATCATTTACATCATGTGTGCCACCATTTGATCTGTGAAATAGCGTTTTTGTTTACTTTGAAACAAAAATCTATTTCGATCCCTGGCATACATCATCAACGATGTATGGGTACATCGCCGCAGCCCCCGATGATCGTACGTCTGTTTAATCAGGTGTCCGCCGATCATCGCCCTCATCGCAGGGCATTGTACTTGTCCTATACGGACACATATAGAATCTTCCCCTATCGATGCAATTCGCGGCCATTGAATCTGATGGGTGTGAGTTGCATCGTTGAGTCAGATTTCAATAGCCTTAGTGTGCAATCACGCCGAAAGTGGAGTAATACATTTTCAAGGTAGAGTGTAGTCCGGAAGTCTCGCGTTAACAGATCGTTATCGTCTCATGGTTACTTGCCCCAGTTGTGCGTTGAGTGTTAATTCGGTTCAGATATTTTAAATGACTTGGTGTACCTCTGCTATTCGATTGTTTAACTTAAAGCCGCTCCTCCAGCAACTCCAGCGGAGTATAAACAAGGGCACTGATGTGAAATTAAGCTTAATTGTCATATTCCTTATAAGACCGTTTGTTACTTGTAGTATCCAGTTTTGTTCCAACGGATTCGTCGCCTATTCTGAGAGCGAATCATGTCGTACTAGTGAAGATGATTGTAATTTTTCCGAAACAATTAAAAAAACCAAGAATAACGAGCTATAAAAAAGTGTTTTTTTTCAATTTATGTGCTGCGTTGCTAAGTAAGTAGAGGTTAGCCCCTGTCGGGCAATTTTAGTGAAGAAATCATCGGTGGTGTTCCTGCTGAACGAGCGTCCGTGTTGACGTACCCTAGTAGAAACAACCCACAACCTTGCCCGGAAAAACAAATTATTATGGAAAATTTAACAAGCCTCGGGACTTGCTAAATAAGGCCAAGACCGGATACCGGTTGTAGTGCCGATGATGATGATGATGATAAGTACCATGAAAGTTGTCTTCTAATGTTAGATTTTTTGAACAATGATGATGATGAAAAGTCCATTTAGTGCGCTCACATTATTCAAAAAAAGAAAGGAAATATTTATGAAAAAATGGAAGTGTGAGTGCGAATTATGTGTACTCTCAATGACGCCCACGCCGAAGTACTCATAGTTCATCTATTCTAATTTACCTACTCCGATGTGTCATTAATGACCAAGCTATCAATCTACGTTGTACACCTTCGATTAATGGGGTGGATTATTATGGGCGCACTATTTTTATTGCCGAAGCAGCCTACAATTAACAGCGGCCATGCAACCATAAGGATATTTATCAGATAATGTTTCAGGATATTTGCATTTAAGAAAATAATTCAAAATCGATGAATACGAAGTTTTCCCCGGTTCTTTCGGTAATTAAACCTTCTAATTGATACCGCAGCACCGCGCTAGCAGATTGAATTAAATTGTAAAGAAAATTCACGCACACCATCGCGACCTATGTACCTTCGTCGCCCAGCCACCCGCCTCTCTTCATAAATGTAAATAACCATCCAGCACACCAAAACCAAAAACAACGAATCACCCAAAACCTATAATTTTAAATACGCCAGTGACAATTTCCAGAGAACACACAAAAAAACCCTCTCACAAAACACAAAACCAAAAAAGGAAAAAGGAAGAAAAAAAAACCAAGAACGAACTGATAGTGGAGTAGGAAGAGGAAGCGGAGGAAGACGAAGCACAAGCAGCAGAGGAAAATCCCCCGAAACCCTATTTTCAATGTATACGGAAATTTGTGCAGAAAACTCAAAAAACAAACACTAGAAATTTCTCGCTGAATAACATTAGGACTAAATGCTAAGAATTTTCCACACTGCCGATGCATTGAATGCAGAAAATTCAAGTAGGGGTGAAAAGAGACACTCCATGTCAACGAGCAGCCGGCCGACCAGTGCCTGAAGGAGAAGCAGTATGCCGTCTTCTCTGCTCGCCTGGCCAATGAGATGCTCGCACACACTGTACTGAGAATACCTTATGCGACTACCTACGCCGCAGCGCAGCACGCTGCCATGAACCACAACAGTCTTTCCCTTTCTCATGGCAATCCCTTGTACAACGCAATTGACGTCGGCCGTAGCCACGCCCGCCGGAATGGAACACAGAATATCGTAAAGAGTCGCTGGGCCCCACCTCCCGGGACAGGAATATGCCAACAGCCAACCGAAGTTGAGCTCAGTTGCCGTTGTTGTTCCGTTGCGTCGCGGTCGTCTCGCTTAGTCACAGCGCGGGCCACAGGTCATTGGGAGATGGTGGGTCCAACGCCCCGCTTACCGTAAGCGTAACCGTATCCGTCAGCGTCAGTGTTAGCCTTAGTGTCCTCTCCTCTCTGTAATTATTTTGCATACACATTATTTTTTAGTTCGTTTGTGAACGCTATCGTGAGATGAACGTTGAATTAGTGTGTGCTCGCAGTATCAGATCATCGGCGCTGTCCACCGCGGTAAAAAACAGTATCGGCGCGCGTCGTCCACTTCTGGCGGTTAATCATTCAATTTTCGGATTCGATTGCTTGTCAAATCATCGCGAATAGTTAACTGAATAATTCGCACGAATGACGAGAGCACGACGAATAGGGATTCGTATCGCAGACATGCACTTCCTGGTGCCGGATGAATGCCGTTGCTCGCAGTCACATAAACAAGTGTGTGCCCATTTAGTACTTGCCCATGTGTGAGGAGTGAGTGATGTAACCTTATGCTACGACTATCACCAATCTATTTGTCCCTGTGAACCTTAGGAGCGCGCTCAGAAAGCCCGTCATACCGTGACACAGAGATTTACAGCATTACATCTTCAAACACCACAAAGGATCGGAGAACACCACAACACGGTGACACTAGCGCGACATCGTTGTCGCTACGTCTCCAAGGCGGCAATCAAAATAAATAGAATGAAATGGTCTTATTCCGATTAATTGATGCGTCCTTAATCCCAGTGCTGGACTCTAATTTGCCAGATCGTGTCGATAAGCGGCGCAGTTTGTGTTCGAAATATGTTCTCGTGCGACCGCTGGCCCGCAACAGCCGCCAGGACACCCGGTCTTCTAACCCTTGACTTGCCGACGCTTCTCGCTGCTTCCTCTCATTGACGTGCATGGCAAATTGAAACGCATATCCAGGTGATAAATTGCAAGTGATATAGTGATGACGCTCCCCGACTCGTCGGAAGGACTGTGAAACATTTATACGACAATTTCAGACATAACAGCCGACGTAATCAGTGGCTTTTGTGTAGTGCTAAACGAATTATCGCGATTTGCAATCAGCTTCCTGCGGAATTAATTACGATGAACATCAAGACATCAGCGGAATTATTGGCCAGCGCGCATTGAGAATCCTCCGCGAATACCCGACATGGAAGCGAACCATATGCCGACGAGGTTTGAGGTAGTTCCATTTCGTTCAAACATTGATTTATTATTTGCCTACTTCATTGTCATACATGTGTGATGTCTAAGAGTCTAGCAACCCCATCCTTCAAATGTTCAGGACACACAAACTCGTTGTTCTTTGTACCTTGACTCGTTGAAGTTGCAACTTCAACGAGACACTTGGGACACGAATGTGCAAATCCTTTACCATATAATTCTTGTTCGAATTGCTTTTCATAGGTTTAAATGATAATACAGTGAATGACTCGTTTTTGGCGGGCTGATGATTATACAAAAGGACTAAATTCATCAACGTATAAACACTGGCAACTCTCACTACATCGAAGCAAGCGGTCGTTAAAATTTCGGCACAAATCAGCCGTACACAGCACCTACATTTAAGATTCACTATAATATAAACAAGTAGGAGTCATTTGAGATGATAAGCGAGCGACAGGTCTAGAACCTCCCAAAGGATTTTTTATACGCGCCCAAAGGGCACCTTAACTCTTCTCCGTTAAGACTCTTTCCAGTCTCTTCGTTTAATTGAAGATCTGAATTAGAAATCTAATGCGAAATACTCCATTTTCGAGACCACGCAAAATACCTGGATTTTCGAAACCACACAAAATGATAGATGAGTGAACCGAGTTTTTATTTGTCGTTGCCGACGAAAAATAAAAGCGCCGACCCGGATACAGCTTCAAATCCCTTGAACTTTTTTAACGGGTATTTTTCGCTGTAAACTCAAAAATAACTCAGTACATGATAAAAACTATAGAGTCCGCGTTAATTACCCGATACGAACTTACCAACTTAATGTTCACAGAATTGAACTAGAAAAGACGGCATGCTTACCGATAATAACTTAAACCACATTTGTGAGAATATTTCGAGTAAAAAATAATGTTGCAAATGGAAGGCAAGTGAGAAACGTCGTTTCAAAAACGAACACGTTATATATATTTTAGTATTTAGAAAACGTCTATCTGATCAAACTCTGGACACCTGCCAAATGCAAGTAGTCGTCTGCTTTTCCCCCGAGAAAGTTTACGGTCAATACCAAAGTTACGATTTCAAGGAAAATGGGTTCAAGTTCTTTGCGGAATTAGTCTGAGGTAAAAGAAGTTGTAGACAATAAACGAGGCAACGTTTCAGATACAATTACTAAGAATATGGTGTCATTTCAGAAACGAATATGTCAAAAGCATCCCATGTTTTGGAAGTTTTTAAGTACGCACAAAGTTTAGATTTCTACCAAACTCGGTGGATTTGAAACTTATTCGCATGAGTTTCCATTCCAACGAAAATCACTTTTAGTTCTTTAAAAACTTTGCCTGAGATCCGAAAATTATGTAGACGATAAAGAAGGCAGCCAGTGCCGGATTAAGCCAATCGGGGGCCCGAGGCCATTCAAATTTTGGGGCCCTCTTTTTTTAATAATCGTAAAATTAATCGTTATTGATGCATTTGTATAATTTAAACAACTAATTCATATCATTTTAAGGTTTTCAAATACAATAAAATAAATGAAATCATTTTTTTCAGTTGAATTATATATTTTTTGATTAAAAATAATTAACAGTATATTAAATTATAAAATAATCTTTGTATCGAAAGGGATCAGTTATCAAACATGATTGGTCTCGCAATTAAGGGACAGAATGAAACCGACAGTTGCCACTCTTTTGTATTAAACCGGACATCTCTTTGGAAGATGAAAGCGACGCTCGTTTTCAACAAACTTTTTTTCTACATTTTTGATCAACAAAATCATTGATGATTTCTTCAAAATCAATTTGACGAAGAATGTCCGATTCAATGGACATCAGACTTAGCATGTCTAATCGTTCTTGACGCATAACACTACTTTGCTCGTTTTTGATGGGTTTCAATTTTGAAAAAGAGCGCTCTGTCGAACAATTCGTGATCAAACGAGTTAAAAAAATGCGAAGAGCAATTTCAACGTTCGGAAAAACTAATACAAGATGATCTTGAATCGAACTTTCGTAGAGGTCAGAGTGAGTGAACTTAAGTTTCATTGGGAATTTTGATTTAATGAAAGCGTGAAACTGTATGAGTTCAGGGTAAAATTCTTCTAAATTGTCAGAGTAAAAGTCAACTAAATCGGAAATCTTTTTGGAATACACATTTTCGGTCAAATCAAAATCAGCCAAAAACGAAAATCTCCCCGAAACCTCTAAGTAAACTTTGCTTCGTCTGTTGATTTCAATCTTGAGCGTATCGATGATTACCAAAAAACCGTTTACACGAAAATAGTCGGGCGGACTTAATGCAACCTCTGGAGCATCGCCATCGTTTGGCTGTCTTGTTCTTCGTCGAACTCGCGATGCAACATTACAACATAATCTGTCTCAGGTAAAATGGATCTGGCTTTGTTTTCAAACACTTCGAACTTATCTCTCATCTCATCTAACAAATTTTCTACTGACGAGTACATTAACGCGCAGGTTTTCAGATCAATTTCTACGGACTGCAATGCTTTGCTCGTTGCCCGAAAATTGTTCAAAAAATCACTCCACGAAACAAGCATGAAAACAAATTCGAAGGTTTGAATTTTATTCGCGATACATTCAGCTTCGTGTCTACAGTCACTTTTTTGTGTTAAATCATCAGCAATTTCATACAATGCTGCTACGATTTCGTTGAAAGATTTTTGAATTGCCTCAGTGGCGTTCGCATGAGCTTCCCAACGAGTTTGGAATAACGATTTCAGTACCTTTTCGTTTCCGATCATCATCATCATCATCATCGGCACTACAACCGGGAACCGGTCTTGGCCTTATTTAGCAAGTCCTGAGGCTTGTTAAATTTTCCATAATGATTTATTTTTTCTGGGCAAGGTCATTAGTCTTGCGCCAGGGGCTCCCCGACGTGGAATCGAACCCCGGTCTCCCGGGTGACAGGCGGGTATACTAACCACTATACTATCGAGGAGCCGTTTTGTTTCCGATACGTTCCTTCAAAACGTCCCACCGGTGGGTTGAGCTTGAAAAGAATGTGTACAATAATTGTACAATAGAAAAAAAGTTCACTGCAAACAAGCAGCACTTTACAGCAGTTTATCCAACTAAGTTAAGCGAATGCGCTGCACATGGTAAATAAATCGCAAATTCGTTGAGATTTAACAAGATCGATTGCATACCTGAGTAAATACCCGACATATTCGGAGCATTATCATAAGATTGACCCCTGCAGTATTTAAAATCTAAGCCACAAATCGCAAGAAATTCTAAACCACTTCAGCCATCGCAACACCTCTATGGCTATCAAAGTTTAAGAACGTCAAAAATCTTTCAACGGGCTTTCCATTCTTAGCAAGTTTAAAAATGTCAAAAATCTTTCAACGGGCTTTCCATTCTTAGCAAGTTTAAAAACGTCAAAAATCTTTCAACGGGCTTTCCATTCTTAGCAACATATCGGACAACTACACTGAGTTGATCAACGTGAGCGATATCCGGAGTTGAATCGACTGAAAGACCAAAATATCGCGCGGCTAAGACCTCTTGTATAATGTGATGTCTTACTTTTGAACCCATAATGCTGATCAACTCCTCACAAATTGTTTTTGATAAATACGAGGGATTCCCCTTGCCGCGGTCCGCAAAATTTTCAATGTGACTTTTTAAGAACGGGTCAAACTGTGCAATTAGTTCGAGTAAACCTAAGTAATTTCCATTATCTGGAACGCCGAAATGCTCGTTTGTGCCTCTGAAAGGTAATCCTCGTTCAGCCAACGTTATGATAACTGGAATCAATCGTCGCACTGCATCTTTCCAATAATTTTTCTCTTTCTGGTACTCAAGTTGAAGGTTGTCGGAAACATCGACGCAGTTCTGTCGCCTTTGAATGTATGTCAACATACATTCTCTGTGAAGAGATCCATTCTCATGTTGACGTAATTGGGAAACATTTTTCCAATTATTAAATCCATTTCATTTTCATTTTTACAACATTTTTTATTTTTCTTTTTATATTCTTAATTTCTAAATTAAAGGCTAGACAAAAAATGCTTAAATTCTAGCTTAATTATCTTATATAATAACTTACTGGTCCGTCGCAGACGCTCTAAGCTAAACATTACTTAACATTTGTATAATTTGCCCTTCGGCGACAGAACTTTGTGGCAGTACTGATAATTAGTTGAAATACAAAGAAAAATTTGAAAAACTTTGTAAATTTTTTTTTTCTTAAAATTTAACTTACTTAACTTACCTACTTTTTTTTTTTTTTTTTTTTTTTTATGTAAAAGCACTTAACCTAACTTAACTTAAATCTTATACTACCCTAAGAAAAGCTAAGTCTATGTAAGCTAGCTGATGATAGTATGATTCTATACCGACATTGGTATCCAGGTCTTTATATGCCATTCAACCACCAGAACTGTTGACGCTGTCTAATACTATTGTCCCGGTCTCTGTGGGAGATAGCCCTACTGGAGCGCAGGAGCTCTTCTTCGGTGCGCGCTACTTCCCGGTCGTAGCACAATCGCCCGTCTACAGATGATCTACTTACATGATAGATCAGCGGAATTCCGGATCTATCCTGTATAAGCCCTTTCATATCCAAGTCAAGGAACGCCTCTGGTGGAACAAAGCCGTTGCGACGCACGCTCTCATAGTACAAGGTGTTTGGATAATAGGCCCCGAAAATTAGGTCATTGGACGAGCTTATTGCTCTCGCAATATGTCCTCTGATTAATTTAATCATAAAATTATCCACCCTATTTATGTACGCTTCGTTATATAAAGTCTCATTTGAGTAATACTTTTTATAGTCCGATTCCGGTGTCCGATATAATCTGAGACAACTTCTGAGACACTTTCTTTCGAACACCCGAATCTTTTCCATCAAATTTGGACCTATGTTGAACCATACTGGGCAACCATATATGAGCATTGGCCTGATTAGCGTCATGTAGCATATGACTTTTACCTTGCTGTCAAGTTGGCTACTGTGAAATAGCCTCATTGTCATAGCAAAAGTTTTCCTCGTTTTGAGCAAAGCAGCCTCTACATGTCTGTTGAAATACAGATATTGATTTAGCCAGATGCCCAGGTATTTAACTAAACTCTTGGTTTCCAGTTTATCTCCATGCGGTCCCACGATAACTAGCTTTCGCCTGTTTTTCCTTGTGTCGTACGTGGCTTTATATAATGGAGTTCTAAATAGGATGGCTTCACATTTCTGGAAGTTGATCTTAAGTTTCCAGTCATCGCAATAGCGCTGCACTTTGTTGAAGTCTCGCTGTATTAACCTATTTATGATCGCAACTTTCGGAGCTGTTCTGTAAATTATGAGATCGTCTGCGTACGCAATAGCCTGCGGAAGTACTTCTAATAAGTCGCTAATGTAAATGTTAAAAAGAATCGGAGAGAGTACCGCTCCCTGTTGCAAGCCATTCTTGATATTATACGTTTTATTAGAGGTCACATTACCACTTTTGACCACGAACCTCCTGTCCTTTAACATATCGTAAAGTACATATAGTAAAGGCTTATGTATGCCATGTCTGACCAGTTTGTAATACAACCCTTCGATCCAGACGGTATCAAAGGCTTTCTCCAAGTCGATCAGACAGGCCTGTGGGGAGGAGAAGTATTATGCCTGCCATGGGCACCGGTTAACTCTTATCCCCATCATGAGTTGTTCGCTGCGTAAAACACTGAGCCGAAAGTCATCACTAAGAAATGAACGAACGCCGCCTCGTTCGTTCGCAACCACGGGTAAGGGTGCAAGATAAACACCAGGACACTGCGACACAGCTGGGAAATGAAACCGCTGAAATAAAACACTCAATATTGTTGGGAATATGTCTAAACATTTATTATATATCACTGCCGCGGGATTGTTTAATTTTAATACAGGTGATAACGCGAGCGATTGTATTTTTTTAACACGCGACACAAAAAAAAATGACTACACGCTCAGATACTCGCGACTCCGAATTTAACGTATCTCCGCGTGTACCGACGGAGTACGGGAGCGGCACGTGACCATGGCGGTCCGTGGATGGAAAACAACTCAACGATATTTTATCGTTTGGGGTGAGTTTTTGGTGGTGTGGTGAAAAGGAAAAGAAATTTCCTTTGACCAGTGACCAATGGAAAGCGATCTCAGGTACGCGGTGGTGTATGTGTGCGTTGGTACACATCACCGTGTTGATCGTTGCGTTTTGCCTGAAACGAGGAAAAAAGGAACAATGGTGAAACGACCTACAGCATCTTTCGGTAATGAGGGTCGGCTGTCTAAATAGCAGCCACTCATTAGATGCTAAAAGGATCGTATTCATGATTACCTGCGCAGAATTTCGTTTTATGACTCTAGGGTAGGATGCGAGTATTCGCTTTTGTCCGATGGTCAAAGAGGCAGAATAGCAATGGTGGAACATGGGTGCCTAATGGTCGGGAATTTATGGTGCATAAGCACGTTACAGAATTGTTTTTAGGGATTTCAGGGTCGATTGCGATAATTGAATGCGGCCGCCGGTATGTTATTGCTGGGCGAAAAAGGTCGCCGGCCTATGTGTACATTAAGAGAATTTATTATACACATGGCAAAGCTGAAGAATAGACAGCGCAATGTTTATGGCCCCTGCTGAAGGTTATTTGTATGTAATTCAAATCCTTTTGTTTACAGGAATTCGTCTAGGGAGATTTGCTTGGCAAACAATGGTGCCGGAATAGTTTTCCTGCGAATTCTAGTGATGCATTGGACTATGAATGCTCTTGTAGATGCAATTCTGTTTCGGAATTTAATGTAATGCTTTTATGCATTAATGTCCTTGGTAAAGGAAATATTTTCAGGTGCCAATGCAATCGCATTGGTGGGATTTAATGGGAGTTGAGTTGCGGATATGGGGAGTTTTTCAGGTAAGTGGGCCGTGGGGTTTGGTGGAACCCCCACAGGCCCCTGTGCATTGGTTCCTACATTTATTCCATTGTATGTCGGAGACCAGTTTAGCTGCGGCATGTGTGGTTTCATGACCCGCCTTAAAGCCAAACTGGTTATTTGGAATAATGCTGTTGTCGTCTACCCATTTTACCAGAGCTTTGTTAATGGTTTTTTCAAATACTTTACTGATGCTTGGGAGTAAACTTATCGAACGCATGTTCATTGGGTTTGTACAGTCTTTGCCCTTTTTTGCGATGGACTGAATGATAGCCATTTTCCAACGCGTGGGATAATATGCATTATTCAGCGCGTTGTTAAACAGGACCGTGTATATATCTATTGCCATTGGGGGCAGGTTCTTGAGTACGATATTAGGTACTCCATCTATTCCCACTGACTTTTTGCTTCTTAATGAGTCGAAGATACTCTGGATTCCTTCCCTTGTTATTAGAAGGCCATTAGCCACTACACCATTGGCATTAATGTCAATTGACAGATTATCTTCACTGAATTCGGTAAAACCCGGATTCTCCGATTGCCAAAGTGAAATTTCATTCCGGAGGTGCAGGTGATTGAGTAGAACTCTGTCCTCCAGGTCGTGATTTCGGTGAATGCTTTCATTCACCGTGTACATTTCCTGAAAGACAGCTCCCACAGCGTTCACCTTTTCCAAAGGATCTTCGATCACGAAGAACTCACTATTGAGGATAGCGTTCTCTGCATCTATGCCAATGTTGGTTAGCAGCTGCTTGTTTACCTCAGTACGTGGGATTTGGAGACACTGAATCTCATTTTGGTTATTTCTCCTGAATATTTTACTTACGGGTTATTAGTTTTTATAGCTCGAATTCTGTTGTTCCAATACAAATTTGTTGCTAATCTATAATTAGCTTTAAGTAATTGTTGGAGGTTTTTTAATTGAGATTTCAGTGATATTATCTCCTGGTCTTGTCTGTCTGTAAACTGTCTGTGTAATTGTTTTAATTTCGATAGCAGTCTGCTCTTTTTCTTGTGGAGTGCGTTTATTGTTGCGTTTCTGTACATGTTGGTGTGATCTGTAACTGTTGTTTTGGGAATTGTTTTGTCCATTGTTCGTTTTACGGTTTCGTCCATTTGTTGAATGTATTTGTTGATTTCGACATTAGTCAGGTTTCTGTTTACTGGCAGATTAAAGTCATTCGAACGCAGTTCTCTTGTTAATGATCTGGTAATCATTAAATCCATCGCTGGTATCCATTAGTGTGTAGAAAGTCAAAGCTTAGCATCGAAAATAAAATTATAATATATAAAACCATTTTTCAAGCGATACTCCTGTACGGGGCCCCTGTATGGTGTAATTGTGCTCGCACACACAAAATAAAATTGCAAAGGTGTCAAAATAAAATATGGAAAATGTTGCTGAATTTGCCATGGCATTATTCGACACATGAACTACATGAAAACGCTAACGTTAAACAGGTAGAGTTCTACATTGACAAATTCAATCGAAACTTCTTCGTCAATTGTTCTTTTTCTGACAATATTCTCGTTTCCCGTCTTGCGTTATCCTAAATCACTACATATGTACTCTGTCTATGAAAATTATATCGAGGTTATTATTATATAAAATAACCGGAAGCTCGTGCAATATTAGTCTTAAGATTCAAATAAGGGTTTTTTATTGTAGTTTTCCCTTAATTTATTATTTGCTATTCATTAAAATTGTGCTATTGTCGTTATATAGATTTAATATTATAGTTGTAAAGGAATTGCTATCCTAAATCTCTTAAGTACTAGTTGTAAAATATACCATAAATGTAATTATCTACCAAATAAAAATTGAATTGAAAAATCCATCGCTGGTCAGTTTGTTTTGTTTGTCTTTGGAAGCAAAAATTTTACATACAAAACAATACACGCAACCAGTCGTGGGAGAATAAATTAGCCATTCGCGCTTGAACCGTTCTTGATTTGCCTTTCTTCCAAAAAACGTTTTTTCTGAGCAATATTTTGCTCTACCTTCTGCATCGTAAAATCTACGAGACGGCTCAAACGGTCCAGAGTGATTTTGGCACATGCTTGGACCACGATTGATCCAAAAATTGGCGTCATCGTCAGTGAAATCACCCCACTTGCCTGGATCGCTCGAACAATTGTCATTGTTCGCTGCAGTTTCAAAAGTACCCAAATCCGCGGCTCTGAGCTCTTCGTATTCGTTCAGACTAACATCACGCTGCGAGTTTGATGCATCATCTTAATCCAAAGATTCAGAGGTTTTGAGATGATCGACTTGCTCTGTTTCAGATTGAATCTGCAAATTTGATAAAACAATTTTGAATTCAAAAGTTTTAAGAATTACATTTGCTCTAAAAACACTTTAATTTATATTTTAAAAGAAAGTTATAATTTATAAATATCAACAGTAAATTATATTTCGATTCTTACATCTCAGTACTAGATTCGATCTGTTCACTAGCTGATGAAGAAGCATGTGCAGTGGAACTTTGGAAGAATGACGTCAATTTTGGTAGTTTCGATAAATCTGTCTCAATCCGTTTTTTCTTTTCATCCGCAATTTTTCTTTTTTGATCCCTGCATTTTTCTGCATTTTTCTGCAATTCTGCATTTGAAATTAAACAACAAAGTTTAAAATCAAAAAATCGAACTCAAAAATAAATCAAAAAAACAAAACCAAAATGTTAAATTATCGAAATAGCTAAAACTAAATCAGTTTACAAAATCAAAATCGAACAACAAAACAAATTTCGAAAAACTAAACGAAACTTAAAAAAGAAATTTAAAACGAAAACAATATACAAACTCACTTTCATTATTGTTGTTGGATAACAAAAAAAGACAATTTGATTGGTGATGTTTTTTGTGTTGTGTGAAAAGATACAATATAAAACAGAACCTACCTTTTTCAACAAACGCGTAGTTTTCGATATGTTCATTACACACAATACCACAATTTCACATTAATTAACATCTAGATTCGTCACTAATTGAAAAAACGTTCTTTTTTTCTCTAAGAACAACGAACAAATGTAATTTGACAAACGACAAATCAACAGATAGTTTTGTTTTGCTTAAAACACTGAAATGAAACGTTTTTGTTTATATAAACAAGCTCGAGTTTACAAGCGCTGTTTCGGTTATTTAGCGCGCGATTTGAAATTCAAATCGTAGCTTAAAATAACAATCAAAACAATAAATCAATTAAGATTTTTGTTTGAAAATACATTTGTATAATCAATTACATAAGATAAATGAATTGTCTTTAAAAAAATTTTTGTTTACAAAATTCCAAAAAATATAAAAAAATTTAATTAAAATTAAAAATAAATTAAAAACAATCATGACAAATTTTCTTGGGGGCCCTTGCTCGCCAGGGGCCCCAGGCCATGGCCTAGTCCGGCCTAATGGGTAATCCAGCACTGAAGGCAGCCTTTCGCATCCAATAACTGGGAATATGCCCAGATCATTTAAGGAGGTATTCTGGTCTCGACGCACGAATTTAACGCAATTTTTGAAGTGCTGTTAAAAAAGGAAATAAATATTTTTGCTATTCATTTTTTTATAGGATGTTTATTAATATTTCAAGAATACAGTAAAAAAATTGAAAGCAAAAAATTCAAAATTCAAAAAGTTAGCAGCTGATGAAGTGGGGGGTCTCAAAAAGTTGGCACACGACCATACCCACGATTCAACCCTCCTAGCAATCTGAAGAAAACAATTATTAATTTACGGAAATGCCTCTAACAAAATGGCGACTGCTTGCAAAAAAAATTTATTTTGTACCACTTCTTTTTAGTTTTTCGAATTTTTTAAAAATAGTTAACATTGAAATTTGGGGATGAGGTTAGTTCATGCAATAGAAAAGCCTATAAAGAAGACATATACTAAATTTGAAGGAAATCGGTTCAGTAGAACTTGAAAAATCGTGGGTATTGTTTTAAAAAAGACTGTTTCGAGAAAAACGCGTTTAAGGTTTCACGTAAAGTTTCTCGCGGTCTAAGTCAGGAAATGATATTTAGGCTTACGTTTATTCAATCTGCTATTCCTGCTGCATACATTGGACCTTCCTCGACTTCGAAATAAGCATATTTCGCGGTTCTCTCTGATTATAAACTGCAGATGCGATCGTATGCAGGTTTTCGACACAAGCGTAGTAAGTAGAGATCGATAGTCCTTGACAAATATCCATCATTCTGCAGAAGATATTGTAGCGAGCTTAGGGTTCGCTGGATTAATTATTTTTAGTAAATAAGAGCCGTTAAATCGATTTTAAATTAATGTAACACTTTATTTATCCGTTAATAACAACCGTTACATTTACCGTACACTTAACGATTTCTTGGCTTATCGCTTCCGTACTTATCGCGTCTTTGACTGCTTACTTCTTACTTATCGCTTGCTTCACTTTCTACTTACTTATTACTTGTCTCCATGATCTGTGTGTGACATATTTATACCGTTTCCTTACATTCTGATTCGGTGTTTCGTTTCCGTCCGTTCCATAGCCTTGAATGTTCTATTGTTCATAGTCTCCAGTTTTCCAGTACTTTCTAGAATATTCTAGTACTTTGTTTCGGACTTTCTCGAATATTCTAGTACTGATTGTCATATGGGTCACAATATTTATTCCTTCCCTTCCAACTCCCAAAAGCCGCATAGTAAATATCATTCTTCGATTTACTTCGAAAGATTTATCGACGAATGGACATGATTGTACATATTGTATACTATCGCAACTGCATTGTAATGTAATTTTAAAACCTAGTCCGCGATGAGACGTCCGTGAAAATTTTATCTCTTTCTTGCAGGTATTACACAAAACTATGGAAGAAATCGCTGTAAAAACTGTGAAAAACTCCAAAATACAGTAGCCGTAATTATTGTCAATAATCACTTCTTCAGACCGGGGTTCGATTCCCCGTCGGGGAGCCTCTGGCGCAAGACTAATGACCTTGCCCGGAAAAGACATATCATTTTGGAAAATTTAACAAGCCCCAGGACTTGCTAAATTAAGGCCAAGACCGGTTCCCGGTGGTAGTGCCGATGATGATGATGACAATCACTTCTTCATCATTTGATTTGCTCAATTTTGCTGCTGATACACTCGTAAAACTGGTGTCTTCCTCTACCGTGAATCTATTACCGTGAAATCGCATTTTTTTACTTCGATCCGGACGCGTAATCCTTTTCGCTGAAGATTTTTGATCCATTTTACTATAAAAGATTAAAATTATCACTTGAAATATGTTTATTTTACTCACAGCACTTGGCTTGAAGGTTACAATTCGACTGTTCGCAATTGGGTGTAAGCTCACACTAAATATAAAAGATAATTTAAAAATACATAAAGGTTACCTTCGGTTTTTGTATTTCATTATATTGTAGCGAGCTTAGGGTTCGCTGGATTAATTATTTTTAATAAATAAGAGCCGTTAAATCGATTTTGAATAAATGTAACACTTTATTAGTTCGCTAATAACAACCGTTACTTTTACCGTACACTTAACGATTTCTTGACTTATCGCGTCTTTGACTTATCGCTTGCTTCACTGCTTACTGCTTACTTCTTACTTCTTACTTGTCTCCATGATCTGTGTGCGACGTATTTATACCCTTTCCTCATTCTGATTCGGCGTTTCGTTTCCGTCCTTTCGATAGTCTTGAATGTTCTACTGTTCATAGTCTCCAGTTTTCCAGTACTTTCTAGAATAGTCTAGTACTTTGTTTCGGACTTTCTCGAATATTCTAGTACTGATTGTCATATGCGCCACACTACCCGCCGCCTAGATTAGCTCGTCCCGAACTAAGTTCACTGGTCTCCTGGGTTAACAAAAGTCGCCAGTCGGTCACGATGTACCACTTTCATCTCGGCGTTCGGTCTTCGCCGAATCCTATAGACAACGTCGTTAATTCTTGTGAGATTCTTATACGGTCCTTCCCAATGTTGCTGCAACTTTGGAGACCTTCCTTTTTGCCGATGAGGGTTATAAAGCCACACGCTATCGCCTGCATTAAATCCGGATGCGTTGGCTCGAACGTCGTACCTTATTTTCATCCTGTCACTGGATACCTTGATTTGCTTTCGAACCAAATGATGGATCTCATCGAGGCGATTTCTCCATTCGGCTACGTAGTCTTCGGCCTTATCTATGACGTCTGGAGGTATTCCGAATCGCAGATCGGCCGGTAATCGTATCTCTCGTCCAAATATAATTCCTGCTGGAGAATGGCCCGTGTTACGTCTCCAGCGCCGTGCTTCCTCTTTCGAGGGAAGAGCGTGGGGGTTATAAGAACTTTTCTTTATAAAAATAATTATCGTTTCTATTTATTAAAATAGTTATAGTTTTTATTTATTTTTATATTTCATTTGAACTCAGCTATCTCAAGCTGAGCTCTAAACTGTACTACCTTTACAATATAAATTTTCCTGTTTTTATAGAACATTTTGTTCCAACTAACTGTGTCGTATAAAATGAACAAAACAATCCAGAAGTCTCTGTGACTTAAAATTTAGAATAAACTTTGAACGAAAATCAAAGTGCAAAGTGCTATGTTTAGAAATGAAAAATGTGCTTGGTATGAAAAGGGGCATGCTTTTAAATGTGCTGTAAGTGACTGGATATAAAATATTGTGTCTGTTTATTTATGAATTGTATTAAATGAGAATGTAAGATATGTGAGGATGTAGTTTTAAAGGTTGTGTTAGAAAGGACATGAGATTAGTGTTAAAGCGAATAAGGGTAGTATTCTGGAATACAACACCCGTCGTATCGTGATTAGCCGATCTATAGCTCATGAGAAAGATTTGTACATATTTGTCCCAATCTCGTTGGTGATCACTAACGACCTTCGATAAAAACTCTTTCATTGTTCGGTTGAACCTTTCGACCATTCCGTCTGACTGCGGATGTAAAGGTGTGGTCCTGGTTCTCCGTACGCCCAGTGCCGCACAGATGCCTTGAAATATCTGTGATTCGAAGTTTCGGCCTTGATCGGAATGCAGATCACAGGGAACTCCATATCTGCTGATCCAATTATTGATAAGCTGCTCAATGACGGTTGTTGCTTCTTGGTTTGGAATTGGAAGGACTTCGACCCACTTGCTGAAGTAATCCATGATGACCAACATGTATTTGTTGTTATCGTTGGTTTTTGGAAATGGTCCTGAGATATCAATCGCAATTCGCTCGAAAGGGACGCCCACGTTGTATTGCTTCACAGCGCTCGAATATTCTAGTACTGATTGTCATATGCGTCACAATATATATATATAAAGGCACAAAACTGTTTTACCAGGAAACAGGGTCGCAGGTTGACAGAAAGTCCCTAATGTCTTTTGTTCGATTCGTTCCGGCCGAGTCGGTTTAGACGGCGCGTTAGAAAAACAGCCATACCTCCGAAAATAATTTGAATTTTTTAAAATCCTCTTAAAGACCTATTCTTAGAGGGTTAAGCTTTGAAAATATGAAAAAAAATGATTTTTTCAAATGGGTGGATCATGTGCGAAATCAATAAATCCTCTTATGTGTATTCAAAAAAAATATTAAAACTAATCTTTAAAAAGAGTTTGCTATACCCCACGGATCAGTTATTTATTAAATTTACGATTCTGAGTGTGAGGAAATACTTTATCGAAAAGTCTTTATTTCAAAACTTCGTGAAATTACAAGACCAGTTTTTGGAAAGGAAACATAAAAATTATCGTATTAACTTGTTACTTCCACCAAAAATCAACAAGGAGATCGATAGAAGAAGATATGCGTATATAGCTTGCAAATGCTTTAACAATCAACCTACCGACGTATTATATATACTTATTTCTACCGATGGCGGTCAAATGACCGCTTTTGAAATAAACATTATAGCCTCTTCCAGTTGATTGTAATTAATACAGAATTTAGCATAAACAATAAACACAAAATAATTATCATATAATAATTATAAAACATTTATTTTTCGGGCTCTCAAAAGCGGTCGTTTGACCGCTCTGGTAGGTTTAGTGTTAAGGGGGCATTCCGGTTTGTCGGGTCAAAAAATAGGTTATTTTCATGATTTTTTTCAAGAGAAAGTATTAAAGATATAACAACAATTTTTCTTTTCAACATTTTATTCATCTTTCGACTATGTTTGTAAATTTTGTAGAGTCACTCCGGAACCGGAAACCCCCCCCTCCAGGTGCGCAAAGTTAGCCATCCGTTCTGCTCGTATAAAGGTTATTTTCGTCCCCGGTGAAAAAATACGAAATATGTAAAAAGTTTATTGAACTTAAATACATTTAGCCCAATGTGAGTGAAAAAATTTTTAAAATTGATAAAAAACAACAAAATGGCGGAGTATTGAAAAAAAATTCGATATTCGGCCCTTTTTTGCTCTATTTTTTAGTTATAACTAAAAAAATAAATAAAAAAGTAATTCACTCACAATTTGCGTGTGCTTGTTAAAAACGTGTGTGCGAACTTTCATAAGAATAGCATGCACCGTTTTCATATTATCGCTTACACCGCACTCAAAAAAGTCGTTTCGAGAAAAACGCATTCAAAGTTTGAAGATAAATTAGACAAAAGACAAAAGTGATTTTTTTCATGAAATCATCGGGATTTTTTATACTAACAGCTAGACATCTATTCCTGGAGCATAAACAATTCCTTCCACGACTTCGAATTGGTCCTCCAGTTGCATTTTCGCCTTTTTCCTCTTTGCGGTCAGCGTCTTGCAGCCGATCTCTGTCCCTCTCGTTCGCAAACGCTCTCGCAGCGTGCCCAATTTTGATGTCCATGACTTGGAGTATTAGCAATACGGGTAAAAACCCCTCATTAAACATACAAGCTGCGGTAAGAGCCGCAACTTCAATGATTTTCTTACCACTGTATGTGTGTTTTGGCGCCATTTGCCAGATAGTAGCATTGAAACTCGTTGTTATTTTGTGTGAAACCACCCTCGCATTTTTTTAACAAATCGGGAGCTGTCAGTTTTACGTAAGCGGGGTAAATAGCTGTTTGTACTTTAGGATCCAAGGGAGGTTTGTCGTGGTGGAACTTTGACAGCTCATTCGCAGCTTCCGCGCGTCTCCATTTTCACCATGACTCCGGGCCCTCTGGACAGTTTTGATGTTGCGGATTTTCATCGGTTGATATTTTGTGGTAGTATGTTGCCCAAATTTCTTTCGCCATTTCTTCAACAGAATGAGCATTGCGTCTAATCGCAAGTTAGTAATAAGTCGTCAGTTCTCTTATCATGTTTCCCGTAAGTTTGCCAGGACCAGCTCCTCCTAATTGGTCTGTTTTTTTTTGCTTTTTCTATGACACCGCGTAATTGCGAACCGATTCGCTTTCCCACGTGATTGATACACTCGGCCTTTACAACATTTGGAAATGATTTCTGCAACGCATTCATAATTTTTACATCCCCGTCTCCAACGTACCTTTCGTAAATGCGGCCGTGCAGATCAAAAGCGCGCTCTAACATCTCTAGCATTCCGTCAGGCTCCATTTTACCCGAACTTCCATTGTGATCCAATGTGCAAACTGGTTCGTGCTCATCCCACCAAGTATCATATTCAGGGGTGCCTTTCCTTGTTTTCATAAGGTTGCAGCCTTGGCAATAACGCGATTTCACAGTAAGATCGAGAACTTTGTTTGTTTTGTTGCCGATCAATGTCGTAACGCCATAATTAGCAGTATGACCCCTTTTGCTCCAACTACCATCTCCAGAAGCAGTACATTTTTTATCTTCACTTTCATCATTTTTTTCTTTTTCTTCTTTGCTAGCCTTTTTTATCACGGAAGACAAAATGCCGATACAAGCGGTGTGTGCATTATCGAGAGCAGCGTAGTAGATGTGTTTCGTAAATTTGCCAATATCCATCAGTGAAGTGAAACAATGTAATCCATTTAACCCGACACCCAAGATGCGCATTACGAATACTATTCTACGATTAATTTCGTAAGCTTTGTTGGCGATTCGTGGAAGGGACTCGATGACCCTCTCACCACAGTTGCATTCGACGATCAGTTTGAATCCTAGGCCTTTCTCA
The DNA here is from genome assembly GCA_963931805.1 of Microdon myrmicae. Taxonomy (NCBI): domain Eukaryota; kingdom Metazoa; phylum Arthropoda; class Insecta; order Diptera; family Syrphidae; genus Microdon; species Microdon myrmicae. Next base: position 153,844,930 of record OZ007500.1, read on the forward strand.
GATTTTTTTGAAAAGTTTATCGAACCGTCATAGTTTTTACACTTTGTAATGTTTGAAAGTTCGGAAAAATCTGAAAAAAATGTAACATCACGTATGGTGCCGTCGGAGCGAAGTCGGGCGATGTAGCCAATTTTTGTGCTGATGTAGTCGCATACTCCGTTTCCAGTTCATGTACAGTTCCCATAAATCCTTTTCGTTTTTTATATCGATTCCCTGGACGCACCTCTGACTTACGCGAGCTTTTAACGTTTTTAAACATTATGTTAGAAAAATTTACCGTTGAAAAACGTATGAAACGGACGCCTAAACGCGAGCACTGCACGCACTGAGACCACGTTTACACTAAATACTCTTTCCTCCTCATGAAAAAGAAACAAAGAAACATCAAAAATACCTACCCCGCGACGTCACCGGTAGGAACATCTTCCATAGTCACCAAACAAGAAAAAACCACCAGCACCGTGCAACGGGGAAGTTAGTTTCATATATATGAAACTAACTAAAACTCAGGCAATCGCAGGTCACCCGCAGTACGCTCGAATGTAAAAACAACATACACAGGAGCGACTATCCATTACCGCTTATGAACATATTGTTCAGTCGCACAAGATTGCGACATATTCAAAGAAGTGGCAGTTGGCCCAACCCAACAGCGAAGCAAATTAATGCCCATAAATGGATAGTCTCATCATCATCATCGGCACTACAACCGGGAACCTGTCTTGGCCTTATTTAGCAAGTCCTGAGGCTTGTTAAATTTTCCATGATAATTTGTTTTTCCGGGCAAAGTCATCAGTCATCAGTCTTGGATAGTCTGCTTCTTTCTAAATACACGGTAGTTGCCACGTATGGTACGAATTTGTATACGCGGGAGACCCGACCTTTTAATGACCTATAACTTTGGAACCGCCTAAAATTTCGTTTCCAAATTTTAACATATTAAGTATAAAACTATCGATTAAGCAAAAAAAAATGATTTTTTTCAAATGTCTAGACCAGAATACCGCCTTCAGTCAGATATGGAAGTGTCATTTCAAAACGTTTTAGGAGTCCTTAAGAAAAAAAATCAGATTTCTCCCAAACTCTATGATTTTGAATCTCATTCGCGTTTTCATTTCGAAAATGACTTGAAGTTCTTTTAATACTTTGCCTGAGATCACAGCATTATTTAGGCGATGAAGAAAGCAACGTTTCATACCCAATACCTAAAACTTAAAACGGGTATAGATGTGTCATTTCAGAAACGTATACGTAGAGAACGGCCTAGGTTTTATGAGTACTTCAGTACGAAAAAGCTTCAGATTCTCCCAGAACTCTACCGATTTGACAGTCATTCGCGTGAGTTTAGACTCCAACGAAAATCATTTGCAATTCTTCGAATACCTGATGTGAGAACGAAGAAGTTGTAGACGTAAATTCAGGCAGCCTTTCTGGGCTTAGCAATGCAGAAAGAAAAATAGGAGATCTTAAGGCACGTGTAAAAATGTCAATCTAGAGACAAATTGTTCAAAAAATCTAATACTAGAAGACAACTTTCATGGTACCTACAGATTTTGTATTTAAAGAGTTCGTTTGGTCAAATAAATCAGTCAAAAACATACGATGATTTCTGTAAGAGATTTTTCTCAGACTCTTTCGACTAGGGAGTCTTTGGAGTGAGACAAACGAGAAATGTACTCGCGGTTTGCCACACAGAATGCTTTAATTGTCAACTCCCATCAAACTGAATTATAATTATCTGATTAATTCGGGTTAAAATGCAGAAGTTGTCAACAAAAAGCGGGAGAGTATTTCCCAATCAAAAATTCAGAAAGACGAACCAAAGAACTTGAGCCAACTATAGAGGTGTCTCTACTGAAACGAATAAGTCAAAAGCATCCCATGTTTTGGAAGTTTTTAATTACGCAAACATTTTAGATTTCTATCAAACTCGGTGGATTTGAAACTTATTCGCATGAGTTTCTATTCCAACAAAAATCACTTTTAGTTCTTTAAAAACTTAGCCTGAGATCCGAAAATAATTTAGACGATAAAGAAGGCTGTCTTTCACATCCAATAACTGGGAATATGCCCAGATTATTTAAGGTGGTATTCTGGTCTAGACGGACGAATTTAACGCAATTTTTGAAGTGCTGTAAAAAAAAGTAATCAATATTTTTACTATTCATTTTCTTATAGGATGTTTATTAATATTTCAAGAATGCAGTAAAAAAAATTGAAAGTATAAAGTTCAAAATTCAAAAAGTTAGAGTGGTAGCCGGGGTCCCAACGCCCTGTGCGCCCGGTGAAATACCACCCCATCAAGCTTTAGGCTCCGTGAAATGGCCATCTTTCAGAGCTTGGCTGATGGACCGGTTCGAGAAAAGGTTGGTTAGGTGGTAGTCGGTCCCAAGGTGAGATACCACCCCGTCACGCTGTACATTCCGCGATATCGCCGAGAGCAATCTTCGACGGTGTTTCGGATGTGTGGCTGATGGCCCGGACTGACACGGGGATAATCTTCTGATATAAAGAATTCCGGAGGTAAACTAGTCTCCCTTTCGGATCTCCGGGGGGGACTATGTCAGGGGGAATATAATGCAGATATCATGATAAATAATGGAACTTTAAGAGGTTCGTCATGGCATAACCGGGCTAGCACTCGAGGCTCGGCACACGCTCGACTGGTGACGGCATTTTGTAACATCAGGGGCATCGGTTTCACCAATACGAATGTAAACGCCGTCCACCAATATTTGCAAACAACGAAACCTGATATCCTTGCCCTGAGACCCAGGTCGATTCGTCAACTGATTCGACATATCTTCGTTGGTCAGGATACGACTTACATTCGAGATTCCGTTTTAAGGACGGAGTCTGCGTCTTCGCGCGGTCCAATCTAGCTTGCCAGAGGATAGAGGCGTTGGAACCCAATAACATGAACATCATTTGGTTGAGGGTTATGGTGAGGAATTTTGGTTAATTTCTTTGTTGTCTTTACCGCTCCCCGAATGACGATCGTCCGGCGGCATTTTTCGAACATCTTTCATATACCGTCGACTGGATACAGATCAACCACCCAGCTCCTGAAATTGTTGTCTTTGGCGATTTTAATGTGCACAATTCCGGCTGGTTGTTACATTCTAACAGAACCGACGAAGCTGGGAGGCTGGCGGAGATGTTTGCTGTAAGCCACAACTTGACTCAACTCGTGGGGGAGCCAACGCCAGTGCCGGGTGCCCGAGGCGATTATGCGAACACCCTGGATCTGTTTTTGACATCCGAACCGAGTATTTATACCGTAGAGGTTTCTGCGCCACTGGGAAACTCAGATCACTACTTGATATCGGTCGCGCAAGCACTTGCATATCAAGCGAATAACCGGCCTGGGCAGCTTCGCCATGTATGGAGGTATGGGGGTGCAAACTGGGACGATTTGCGAGATTTCTTCGCATCCTTTGCATGGTCCGAGGTGTGCTTCAGAAACTCCGATGTTAACGCTTGCGAGGAGGCGGTATCAGAGATTATTCTTCTGGGGATGGAGATGTATATTCCACATTCCATCAAACGAAGTTCATCTGATAAACCTTAGTGTGACAAAAAAATGCGAGCTGATTATAGCGGCAAAAAACAGAGCTTTTAAGCAATGGCGCTCCAATCCCACCGATGTTAACAGAACGAATTTTGTTAGAATCAGAAACGTGTGCAACCAGCCGATTGATACCGCGAAGAAGGCTCACAGCGACAGGGTGATCAATAAGCTCCTTCGGTGCCCAACTGGTTCGCGCTCCTTCTGGTCAATGGCAAAAGCTGTCCGCGGTAACTTCGCATCCTCCCCTTTCCCTCCGTTGGTGACAGACAGCGGGACGTTAGTCACGAATCCAAAGGATAAAGCTAATGTGTTCGCGAATTTATTTTCGGCGAATTCAAACCTCGATCCCGGTCTTTTGGAGCCACCTGTGATCTCGTCGGTACAGTCTTCCATGGGGGATGTGAGATTTCGTCTGCGCACTATTCAACGCATTCTACCTGAACTGGATTGTAGGAAGGCAACCGGCTCGAACGGAATACCAGCAATAGTCCTTAAGAACTGTGCTCCAGAACTATCGCCGGTTCTTGGCAGACTCTTCCGCTTATCTTATGCACGGAGGACCTTTCCTGCCTGCTGGAAAATCGCTCGAGTTCAGCCAATCCCAAAGACGGGAAAAAAGTGTCTCCCACAAAATTACCGTCCGATAGCATTACTGTCTATTTTATCTAAGGTAATGGAAAAAGTCATTAATACAGAGTTGGTTAAGTATTTGGAGTACAACGGACTTCTGAATGATCGTCAATACGGATTCCGTGGCAGGCGGTCCACGGGAGACCTTTTGACACTTATAACCGATATATGGACATCTGCGATTGAACGGCATGGTGAGTCAAGGGCGGTTGCATTGGATATCTCCAAGGCTTTTGACCGCGTCTGGCACGGGGCATTGCTGAACAAACTTCGTTCATATGGACTTTCCCAACAGCTTTGCGACTGGACGAGGAGCTGCCTCAAGAATCGATCGAACCGGGTTGTTGTGGACGGCGAGTGTTCGGATCTGTATCCTGTTAATTCGGGGTTGCCCCAAGGTTCTATTTTGGCTCCAACCTTGTTCTTGCTTCACATAAATGATTTGTTGGAGACAACGGATAACAAAGTGTTCGGTTTTGCGGATGATAGTACGCTTGTTTCCTCCTTTTCGAGTGATCGGCCGATTGGTGCATCAACGTCATACTACCTGAGATGTAGACAGATTGACTCTCTGAATCGGGATCTGGATAAGGTCCTGCAGTGGGGAAAGGCCAATCTTGTCGTCTTCAATGCAACGGAAACCCAGTATACAACATTCACAAAGAAAACCGGATCATAGGTTCCACAACTGATGATGAATGGCCGGGCCCTCGAGGCTGGGGAAAGTTTGAAATTGTTCGGCGTCCGGTCTATGGGAATGTATCATGGCATAAACACGTGTCGAGTATCGCCAGGTCAGCCTGAGGAAAACTGAGTTATCTTTTTAGAGCCAAAAAATATTTTACTCCGGCCCAACTTCTTCTCCTATATAAATCCCAAATTAGACCCGCGCTCGACTATTGCTCTCATGTTTGGAGCTCGGCTCCTAAACATACCCTCGACCTACTTGAGAGCATACAGAGACGAGCGATACGCCTGATCGGGGTCTCGACGCTGACGTCGGGACTACAGTCGCTATCACATCGAAGGCGCGTAGCCGACCTTTGTCTGTTTTACAGATATTATCACGGGTGCTGTTCTTCGGAGATTCTTGGTATTGTTCCACGCAATTCGGTTTATATGCGTTCCACAAGACAATCCGACGGATCGCATCCGTTTGTGGTTCATCTCCCGACGGCGCGAACATCCCTGCATCAGAACTCGTTCCGTTACAGAGCGGGGAAGCTGTGGAACTCCCTTCCCACGCGAGTGTTCCCGAAGCGTTACAACCTGCAACTGTTCAAAAAGAACTGCAACAGTTATTTGATGGCGTCTCGGGGCGCCCACTCGGCGCTATAGGTTCGCCTCTCCCAAGAGAAGTCTAATAAAAAAAAAAAAAAAAAAAAAAGCGGATGAAGTGGGGGATCTCAAAAAGTTGGCACGCGGCCATACCCACGATTCAACCCTCCTAGCAATCTGAAAAAAAAATTATTAATTTACAGAAATGCCTCTATCATTGGTACTAAAAAAAAGTTGTAAAAAAAAATTGTTTTTTAACAAAAAAAAAAAAAAGAAAGGATTTTTGTACCACTTTTTTTTAGTTTGTCGAATTTTTTAAAAATAGTTAAAAGTTTTTTGGGGATGGGGATAGTTCATGCAATAGAAAAACCTATAAAGAAGACATATACTAAATTTGAAGTAAATCGGTGCAGTAGAACTTGAAAAATCGTGGGTATTGTTTTAAAAAAGACAGTTTCGAGAAAAACGCATTTAAGGGTACATTCTCATCCGTAAAGCCGAAAAATGGGCTATTTTCATGTTTTTTTTTGAGGAAAGTAATAAATCTAGACAAGCAATTTTTCAGGTATGTTTATTGTACTTTTAAGTAGCTTTTAAAAATTTTAATTTAATTTCATGATAACCCCGAGGTAGGAGCACGTTGCGCCGTAGACCGCTGCGAAATTAAGGACCTCGATGGCGACTGTCCTACAGGTCATAAGATTTATCTGAAACAAAAACTCGAAGAAGTTTACTGGTTAGTATGAGTGTGGTTATGTCATGAAGCACGAAAAATGAAATCTATCCAAAAATAACAAAATGGCGGCGTTTTGAAATTTAAGTTTTCGTTCTTTTTTTTGTTTATAAAAAAATCAATTTACAACGTATCGGCACAATTATGGTTCATACGATAGAGAGTTCAATTACGCGTATTTAAAAAAAAACATTAAGATTCGTTGAAAATTGACTGAGTTATCACAGTCGCCAGCTCGAAAAACGTTGTTTTCCAGAAAACGCGTTTAAAGTTTTATGTGTAGTTATTTCGACATAAATGTTTATATTTTGATATTTACCGCTAGTCAGCTATTCCAGGGCCATACAACAATCCTTCGACTTCTTCAAAATCGATTTGCTCCTGCAATTTATCATTTTTTCTGGCCATTCTCGCCTCGATTGAATGAATCGTCGATAACCACTCGGCGTATTTTCTGTGGTTAGCGTCACGAGTGCAAGCATACTCGTATGCATTTGGGCCGATGGTGACTCCCATAACCGACATAATTTTCAAAATCGGTTTAAAACCTTCATTGAATATACAGCTGGCCAAATATGTCGCAATATTTATAATATTGGAGGAGCAAAAAGAGTGTTTTGGGGCGAACTGCCACACAGTTTTGTTGAAGCACTCGTTGTTGTTTTGTGTGAATCCTCCACAGCAGCGGCTCAACAAATCTTGCGACGAAAGGTCTTCAAAATGTGCCGAATTAATTCCTGCACGTTCGAGTCGAGAGGAGGAGGATGGTTGTATGATTGTAAAGTTCCAGATGCTTCCGCTTGTCGCCATTTACACCAAGAGTTTGGTCCACTTGGGCATTTCTCGTGCTGAGGCTCTTCGTCTGTCGATATTTTGTGGAACAATGTTGCCCACACGTCGTTTCTCATTGCATCAACCTCACACGGATTCCGCCTGATTGCGAGCCCATAATAAATTGTTAATTCATTTATTAACTTGTCCGTGAGCTTTCCAGGCCCACATCCTCGGACTTTTTTGTTGTTTTTTTTTTTACTTTCCGCAATCTTGAGCCCATCCTTTTCTGCACGTGGTTGATGCATTCTTTTTTACTAACTCCTTGATCTTGTCGTAACAAAGCTTTAAACGTCTTCGTGTCTCCACCTCCAATATAGTATGAATATTTCGCATCGTGTAGATTTTTTGCTCTGGCAAACATTTCCAGCATTCCTTGCACTTCCATAGCTCCGGCACTTCCCTTGTGGTTGGCTTGACAATCATCCTCGTGTTCGCTGAACCACGTGTCAAATTCGGTGTCCGTCATTTTATTTTTATTTATGATGCATAGTTTACAAAAGGATGACTTTACCAACGTATCTAGCACTTTACTAGTATAATATCCAATTACTGTGACAATACCAAACAGAGAAGAAAATCCTCGTCTGCTCCATGATCCATCTCCTGATACTGTCAATTTTGTCTCCTTGTTTCCATTGGCAGCATTTTTTTCTTTTTCCTCTACCTGCTTTTCTGATGACTTCATTATACACAGAACACACAGCAACGAATATATTGTTGACGGCAGCAATTGCTTATTTTTTTCCAAGATCCATCAATCCAAGAAATGTATTAATGCCAGCTATTCCAACACCCAAAAGTCTCATGACAAATATTAATCGCCGATTGATTTCGTAGGATTTGTTATTAATTTTTTCACGTGAAAAAATAAACTTCTCGTCACACTTGCATAAAACAGAAAGTTGAAATCCCAAGCCGAGTTCGCCTTTTTTTCCAAATTTGACATCTCCGTTACACTTTGTGCATTTTAAAATATTGGAAAGAGCAGTAAAAACTAAGGTGAAATTCACGACTGCATATACGTTGCTCGGCGAAACAGTTGTTTCGAAGTCATCCGAACCGGCTATTTTCTTTGCTGACGTGCTGGTAAATTCTTTCTCATTTTCATTTGTATGTTGATTCCCAGATAATCTTCTCTTTGTTCCTTTTTTACCGGGACGATTCGAACTGTATTTTTTGCTTTTTCTGTCTTGGGGCATTTTAAAAAACACACGCACTAAGACGCCAAAAACGCGGGAGCACAATATCGCACACGTGTTTTTCGTACGTTATAAACCTGATTTCAACAGTGTAATCCCTAATAGTTCAGTGTAAAGAGGCTCCATCTAACGCCAAAAATAGAAAACCTTAAGTGAAATCATAAACCCAAAGAAAGGTCGATAAATGTACGAGGAATGTTCGGCGCTACGGACCGGTGCCGCGCGACGCTCGCTACCTGCTTTGACTTAGTCGGCTCGGAAGCTCATAACTTTTTAACTGTTACGAATTTCACATGATATCCTAGACAGTTATAGCTATCGAATTCCGCAAAAAAAAAATTGACCAAAATTTGACTCAACTGGTGAGAATGTACCCTTAAAGTTTCACGTAAAGTTTCTCGCGGTCTAAGTCATGAAATAATATTTTAGGCTTACGTTTATTCGATCTGCCATTCCTGCTGCATACATTGGACCTTTCTCGACTTCGAAATAAGCATCTTTCGCGCTTCTCTTTCATTATAAACTGCAGATGCGGCCGTATGCAGGTTTTCGACACAAGCGTACTAAGTAGAGATTGATAGTCCTTGACAAATATCCATCACACTGCAGAAGATATTTATTCCTTCCCTTCCAACTCCCAAATGCCGCATAGTAAATATCATTCTTCGATTTACTTCGAAGGATTTATCGACGAATGGACATGATTGTACATATTGTATACTATCGCAACTGCATTGTAATGTAATTTTAAAACCTAGTCCGCGATGAGACGTCCGTGAAAATATCTCTTTCTTGCAGGTATTACACAAAACTATGGAAGAAATCGCTGTAAAAACTGTGAAAAGCTCCAAAATACAGTAGCCGCAATTATTGTCAATAATCACTTCTTCAGACCGGGGTTCGATTCCCCGTCGGGAAGCCTCTGGCGCAAGACTAATGACCTTGCCCGGAAAAAACATATCATTTTGGAAAATTTAACAAGCCCCAGGACTTGCTAAATTAAGGCCAAGACCGGTTCCCGGTTGTAGTGCCGATGATGATGATGATAATCACTTCTTCATCATTTGATTTGCTCAATTTTGCTGCTGATACAATCGTAAAACTGGTGTCTTCCTCTACCGTGAATCTATTACCGTGAAATCGCATTTTTTTACTTCGATCCGGACGCGTTATCCTTTTCGCTGAAGATTTTCGATCCATTTCATTTGAAATCACTTGAAATATGTTTATTTTACTCACAGCACATGCGTTCACTTGGCTTGAAGGTTAGAATTCAACTGTTCGCAACTGGGTGTAAGCTCACACTAAATGTAATGTTTCTTTTATATTTATTGCTATCTTCATTAATAATTGACCATATTCTAGTCTATTTATTGGCCTGTACGAATCCGGAAGTTCATGACCTCACCGACTCGACTCCTCATCGTTCCCTCTCCTTCCACGTCTGACCATCTGCTCCGATCTCCTCGAGCTCCAACCTGACATTGTCCTCCCATCTCCGTCGCGGCCGCCCTGTCGGTCTCTTTCCCGGTAGCTTACCGTCAAGAATTCTACGCCCGGTCCTATCGTTGCCCATTCGCGCCACATGTCCGGCCCATCTTAATGTTCGCGACCTGATTACTCTCACTATTGTAAATTTGCGGTACAGTTCTTTTTATAAAATGTCAGTTGTTCTTGCAAATGCCAATAAGTTGAAAAATCGTCATCATTATCGGCACTACAACCGGAATCCGGTCTTGGCCTTATTTAGCAAGTCTCTCCACTGTATCCGGTCCTTACCCGAGACTTGTTAAATTGTCCATAATAATTTGTTTTTCTTTTTTATTAGCCGTGCGCCAAAGTTAAAGAATATCTGTATAAAATTTCAAGTCAATCGGTTCCAAACTTCTTGAGTTACGCAAAACGGCGCGGAAAAAAACGTGTTTCGAGAAAAACCCCATTTAAGTTTTCATTCTTGCAGCGTTTTCAATGAAACCGCCAATGCAACGCTCCAGTAGATCGTTTCGTGATAAATCTTCGTATATCGAAAGAATATTCTTTTGTACTTCGGAATGGTTCCCCAACTTTTTAAAAAAGAAACTAGCAAACTTAGAAATCAGACGGCAGAGGCCGTAAAGAGCGCTCGTTCGCTTATCTGCTACCGGTATTGTGGCGTTCCTAACAGATTCACACGCAGTACATAGGCAAATAGTGAAGAACAACTATATTACTATATATTGGCCTGTAGGAACCCGAAAGTTCATGACCCCACCGACTCGACTCCGCCATTGTTCCCTGTCCCGTGCGCTCTCCTCCCACGTTCCACCATCCGATCCGATCTCCTCGAGGTCCAACCTAACATTGTCCTCTCATCTCCGTCGGTCGTCGCGGCCGCCCTATCGGTCTCTTTCCCGTTGTCTTACCGTCAAGAATTCCATGCACGGTCCTATCGTTGCCCATTCGCGCCACGTGTCCCGCCCATCTTAATCTTCGCGACTTGATTACTCTCACTATTGTAGGTTTGCGGTATAGCTCTTCCAATTCGTAGTTGTGGAGTTTCCTCCATTGTCCTGCCTCCTGGTCATATTTACCTCCAAAGATACTCCTTAAAACTTTATTCTCGAATACGCGGAATTTGTTTTCTTCCCGTTTTGTGAGAGCCCATGTTTCGCATCCGTATAGAACAATCGGCATGATTATGGTTCTATAGACACGGAGCTTTATGTTACATGATAGCAGTTTGGATTTCAGCAGTTTACCTACTGCGTGCCAACTAGCGTTGTCGGAGTGTAGTCTTTTGTTAATTTCCTTCGACATTCGTTACTGGCCGTCAGTATTGATCCCAGATATTCAAATTCTTTAACTTTTTCAAATATCTTGCCTCTGACATTTATATGCGTTCCTTGAGGTCCACCTGCTCTCGCCGTAATCATATATTTTGTTTTGTCATCATTTATATCTAGGCCCACCTCTTCAGCCGCTTGCATGATGATTTCACTGTTTTTACTTATAGTTTCTAGATTATCGCCCAGAACGGCGATGTCATCCACATATGCGAGCACTTGTGTGACCCCGTTTAGGGATGATCCGGCCATGTTGTCGTCTTGTACCTTTCTGATGACATATTCGGGCACAAGGTTAAAAAGACATGGTGAGAGGCCATCCCCTTGTTTTAGTCCGTCCCGGATTTTTATATATATATATATATGTATATATATATATATGTATATATATATATATATATATACATATATATATATATACATATATATATATATATATATATATATATATATATATATATATATATATATATATATCTTGCTGACAATACAAAATTTTTTATGACCATCAATTTACAACTTGATTCTGATCCCCTTCGAAGAGATCTCGATAACAAACTTGACTGCTTGGTGTTAAATGGATTGCTAGGAACTTGATATTGCCCAGACATTCAATTATTTTTTCACATAGATGCATGCATCATCCTTTCCGTCCCTATTTATATATATATATGGCGCACGGCCAATAACCTTGCCCGGAAAAACAAATTATCTTGGATAAGGACTGGATACCGGTGAAGAGACTTTCCAAAATAGGCCAAGAGTGGATCTCGGTTGTAGTGCCGACGAAGATGATGATATATATATATATATATATATATATATACATATATATATATATATATATATATATATATATATATATATATTTATATATATATATAAAAATATTTAAAAAAAAAAAATATATATATATATATATATATATATATATATATATATATATATATATATATATATTGTTACGTTTTTACTTTGCACACGACAGTTAAACTATGTCCAGTTTAAAACTATCCGTTCTTTTACGCGAGTTCGACCACTGGATCGCAAGAGTGCTTCAATGTTCAAGGACAACTTCTTTTGCTCCGTTAAATTCCTCAATTCCTCGTCTCCTCTGGCTCTCCTTTTTCTTAGTTCTTCCACGTGTTCTCTCGTGGTTCCGTCTGACGTTTTCGCCAGTTTCGTGTATTCTCCAGTATTCCTCTAGATGGCTCCAGAATCGGTGTGTTGATGTCGTATTAGTTGGCTTAAGGCTCGGTGCGACGCCATGAGGTCACGCTAACGGTTGACAAGTGTGTCGGTTTTGAATTTGTGACAATATATATATATATATATATATATATACATATATATACATGGGTGAGCTGAAAAGTTTCCGATCCCAACGTGAAGATAGCAGCACTCGTCAATAAAAGCTAGTGAATGTAGTTGTCCATCTTTTGGCAGTTACTCACCAAAATTTCAGCCATTTTGGAGGCAGGGTTTTTAGTTGACAGTCGTTTGAGTGAGTCGATGTGAGTGTTTTTGTGATAATGGACAAAATTGAGTACCGAGCTGTCATTAAATTTTTGTTTTAGGAAGGCAATACCCATACGCAAATCAAAGATGGCTTGGACTCTGTATATGGGAACTCTGCACCATCATTTACCACGGTGAAATTTTGGGCAGCTGAATTTAAATGTGGTCGTGAGAGCTTGGGAGACGATGAACGTTCGAGACGACCAAAAACTGCAACAACTGACGATGACATCCCTAAAGTTAACCAAATGGTGTTAGACGACCGCCGAATTAAAGGGAGAGAGATAGCAGAGGCTATGAAAATCTCCAAAGAACTTGTTTGTCACATATTAAATCAAGATTTAGGCACGAGAAAACTGTCCGCGCGTTGGGTGCCGCGTTTGCTCACATTAGATCAAAATCGAATGAACATTTCCAACGCTCTGTTGGTGCAGTTTAGGTCCAATAAATTTGGCGTCGATTAAATTTTGTCGATGAAACTTGGATACACCATTATACTCGTACGCCCGAAACAAAAATACAGCCAAAACAGTGGACTGCAAATGGGGAATCGGCTCCAAAAAACCAAAAACTGTTTTTCGGCTGCGAAAGTGATGGCGACTGTGCTTTGGGATAGTCATGGAGTTATCGTGATCGATTATCTTGAAAAAGTAAAAACCATTACAGGAACGAACATACTGCCCATCATTACTTAACCAACTGACGGCAGAAATTGTGGGAAAATGGCCACATTGGCAGAAAAAGAAAATCCTGTTTCACCAAGACACCGGGCCGTCACACACTTCAGCGGTTGCCAGGGCGAAAATCCACGAATTACGGTTTGAACTGATTGACCATCCGCCTTACTCACCAGATCTAGCCCCAAACGACTTCTTTTTGTTTCCTAATCTAAAAATTGCGCTCGGAGGACACAGATTTTCGTCAAATGATGAGGTAATCACCTTCGTGAGTTACTTTGCAGAGAAAAACACCCAGTACTATTTGGACGGGTTAGAGAGATGGGAGCATCGCCCTGAGAAATGTGTAGAGTTGCAAGGAGACTATGTAGAAAAATAAAAATAAATTTTAAGAAAAAATGTCTTGTATCTTTGTTAGGTCGAAAACTTTTCAGCCAACCCCCGTATATATATATATGTGTTTATTCTGGCGCAAGGCTAATAACCTTGCCCGGAAAATAGAATTATTATGGACAATTTAACAAGTTTCGGATGTGGACCGGATACCGGTGGAGAGACTTGCTAAATAAGGCCAAAACCGGGTCCCGGTTGTAGTGCCGATGATGATGATGATGATGATATATATGTATATATGTATATATGTATATATGTATATATGTATATATGTATATATGTATATATGTATATATGTATATATGTATATATGTATATATGTATATATGTATATATGTATATATGTATATATGTATATATGTATATATGTATATATGTATATATGTATATATGTATATATATATATATATATATATATATATATATACACATATGTATATATATTTATATATATATACATGTATATATATATATATATATAATTTATGGTAGTTACTATTAAAAGGGGCAGACCTTAGGGGCTGCCTTGAGGAACATCGGATGTAGATAGGATAAGCCAAATCTGAATCTTAAATGTACACTGTAAGTTAATTCCTTAGGTAAGAAAAATTCTTTTCAACAAGATGTGTTCAAGCAAATCGAAAGAGTTTATGAGAAATTTTATCGAAAGTCTTATTGAAATCGTTTGTGACAACGACTTTTTTCTTGCCCTTCCCGAATGGTAAAAGGAAGTTTGGTAAATATTCTAAGCATAAAAGTTCGGGTACAAAAGCGTCGTCGTTGTTATAAAGTAATTTTGATAGGGGTAAATGGTAGTTTAGTGGTTAGTATCCCCGCCTGTCACCCGGGAGACCGGGGTTCGATTCCCCGTCGGGGAGCCTCTGGCGCAAGACTAATGGCCTTGCCCAGAAAAACAAATTATCATGGAAAATTTAACAAGCCTCAGGACTAGCTAAATAAGGCCAAGACCGGTCCCCGGTTGTAGTGCCGATGATGATGATGAAATGTAAAATTCAGTGAAGAGGAGATAAGGCCGGTGGTAAATGTAGTCGTTTTTGTTTTCTGTTTTTTACTTCTTGCAGGAAAGGCGAATCTATAGCGCTGAGTCAGCACCTTGAGATGCCAAGTTCCGAAAGATGCTCAAGGTTTTCTCCCAACCATTTCACGAAGCCCATAGCTTGCTTAATGGGTTGGTATTTCACCGGGCGGCTGGTCCTTGGGATCCTACCTATCAGTCAGTAATTATGCCGAACTGCATAGTAGCGAGAGTCTTCAGTTGAACCTATGTTTGCACAATCAAACGCAAGACACAACCTCCTTACCAACTCAGAGATTGAGGCGGCGCTCGAAATAAACGAGCCAAAAGTTGTCCTGTATTTCTTAAAGAACGAAATCTGGGACTATACCAAGGCGATGATATGGTCGAAGTTTTTAATCTAGAAATATACCTGCACTAAAGTGTCCTCGGTGCATGATAGCATCTAGATAAAAGATCATCAAATATTCCTTGAATTAGCACTCAAATTACTATTACTAATATTGGTCTGTAGGAAACTGGAAGTTCATGACCTCACTAACTAGGTTACGCCACCGTTCCCTGCCCTGGGCACTTTCCTTCCACAGCTCGTCACCTGATCCGGCTTCCTCATGGTGACGCCTTACATTATCCTCCCATTGCAGCATTCCCACCGTTGTCATTCCATCAAGAATTCCACAGATATATCGTAGCCCATTCTCGCTACATGCCTTCAAATTAATGGAAATATTCGGAAAACTGTATGGCATTTTTACCGCTTGATTTTCTTATTATTTTCCTATGTGGTTGTTCTCTACTGGGATACTCTTGCAAATGAACACGGTTAAAATCTTGTACAATGTTAAAATCTTGCTCAATAGATGCGTATTTTCAAAATATCCCACGTGTTGGCATGCAAATGCACTAAGTGGTTTCCTTCTTTGTTACCCATCCGCTTTCTATTTTTTTTTTCGTGGTTCTCCTTCCTCACTTAAACTTCCACATGTTACATTGCTACCTTCAATTCGTTCCTTTCCCTTCGTCCCTTTCCTTCCCCCCCTACTCTTAGTTAGTCCCTTTTCGCCCGTTTCCTCCTCTCACTTTCCCTACATTTGATACTCTTCTCTTCTTTCTCTTCGTCCTTTTCCCCTCTTCATCATCATCATCATCATCATCGGCACTACAACCGGGAACCCGGTCTTGGCCTTATTTAGCAAGTCCTGCGTTTTGTTAAATTTTCCATAATGATTTGTTTTTTTCCGGGCAAAGTCATTCGTCTTGCGTCAGAGGCTCACCGATGGGGAATCGAACCCCGGTCTCCCGCGTGACAGGCGGGTATACTAACCACTATACTATCGAGGAGCTCTCTTACCTTCTACCAATCTTCCCTTTTTCTTCCTCACTTTTCTTTCCAACTGTTTCCTTCCTTCTGTTTCCGGCGTCCCTGCCCTTCTGTTTCCGTCGCCCTTTTCCGTCTCGTTCACTTTAGAGCATGCTTCTTATAAAGCAAGGATCCATTAAGCATTGCTCCGGTGTCGCCACCTGGTTTGACTCTAATGCATCACACTGTTCGGGTCTTGCGCCTATCCATCAGTGTTCGCTTGAGGAGCCTATTGGCCTTTTTTTCTTGGTGAATCGTGACCGCTTCATTGATATTCATTTATTCTAATTTTGGTAGCAGTGCACTGGCATCGCATTCTACAACTAGTGTCATTATGGATTAAGTCTGAAGTGCTTCGACTAGTGGCGCAGTGGGAAGGACTCTGGAGATGACAATACAACTAGGATTCACTCCTACGAAATAAACGTAAACCTAAGTGGCTGCAATTTTAATAAATATGCGATATGATAGTACTTCCTTTTTCGCTTTTATAAACTCAGTAATTTCTCTGCTATATCCCTCTGTCATATGTGCATGCCTTTTAAAAATGCCTTTGTTATCCATAAGCCCCCGCGGCGGGACTTTTAGAATGTCATTACTTCCTTTGCTAAGCAAGAATTATAGAGAAATGGTAAGAGAATCTTATGAGATAATGGTATTGAGATAGTTACACCGACCTTGCCGTTCATCTTCTGGACTGATGCAATCCTTCACATTGACCATCGTTTTCATTTGGTTAGCCGTGTTGTCGCATTGATTAGAAGCATGTGATTTTAATGCGTCGTTACTACTCCGCTTTGAATTGAAGGTTCAGGCACTTAACACTCATACCCTATCCCATTCTAGACTCGAAGTATCCACTAGTCACTAGTTTATCGCTTTTTTAAGAGCCCTTTCTTTTGTCCAACTACGAGCCATTAGTTCCATCCCCAGCTGTAGCTCGCTGCATCGTCGATCATACTTCCTTGTGCGCGGCATTAACTGATCCACCGGGAAATATCAGCTGACCCACGATGGACCACCAACCGACCCCCCTCGAGTTTGTCGACGTCAGGCCCACATTAATGTGTGAAGCTTCCACGAATGCGACTGGGTATGTTGCAGTCGCGATTTGTTACTCCTGCAGACATCATTTAATTTCCACAATTCTCGGAATTCATCTCCATGCCACTCGCTCTTGGGGCCTTGGAGCCCGTCGTTGCAGACGCTGAGTTGTGGTTGTTGTTTTGCCCTTAGTTGTGATCAGGGGATTCTCGTATCCAATTCACTCTGTAATGTTGGGATGATCTCCGGGCGATTACACCATTTTTACGGGATGTTCTTCCAGTGGTCGTTGCAGGTAGTGATGTCAACATGTCTTGTCCGTTGGGACTTTTTCGACGACAAACTTCTCAGTATGAAGACTGAGTATGTTGCCGTCCTCTAATTTTATTCTTTGTATATGATTCTGTTTGCTCGTATACCGAGTGGTATATCCGAATGGAGACTGTTACACTCGTAAAATAATGATGTTGGTGAAATGCTTAATCAAAGAAAAGAGGGTGAGAAGAAATTGATACTTATTGATCTTAAACATTTGGGGACTATCACTACCATGGAGGGAGATGATTAAGGAATACTCTTCAAAATACAACATGGGCTTGCAAAGGTTTTTGAAATGCAAGCACCTGGTTGCAGACAGCCAGCAGTTGGGTATATGATAATTATGTTTGCACTGTTCTGATGTAGTCTCTCTCCCCGTCCATTGGGTTCGAATTAATTTGGGGGGAAACTCTTCGTAGTCGGCTGAATCCGAACTAAGGCTACTAAAAAATTATGACTTAAGTGCTAGAATTAAGAACTGAAATATGGAAGGGTTGCCAAGTAGATCAGTTTTGAGATAAGGAGTCTTCCGGCAGGAGTCGAAGAGGATAGCGTTTGATAAAACCGAATTGGCTTTTAAAAAAATGCAATCAATAGGTGACTGGGAATTAGCTGCACATAGGAAGGTCGTAAGAAAAGTGAACAAGGGGTTAAGGTTGACGGTAGGGAAAACAAGGACAAGTAGGGGACATGCGTGACAAAATTATGGATAGCCATTTGGCAACTCTCAGCTGTCTCTAAGGGAATGTTACTTTTGCAATGAGCACAATTCTGAATTGGTTTGATCAATGCTTTACTAAAGCCATCAAGCAAATAACTAACGGATTTTTTCCCCAAGCCAATTATAATGAATATTCGCTCCTTTGGCGCAAGGCTAATAACCTTGCCCGGAAAAACTAATCATTATGGATAATTTATCAAATTTTACTTGCTAAATAAGGCCAAGACCGGATCCCGGTTGTAGAGCCGATGATGATGATGATTCGCTCCTTAATTTTTCTTATAGTTCTATGTCGGCCACTTGAATTGAAATTATTATATTAGTTGTGATATTAGACCACAACAAACCCTAAACAGTCAATTTTGCGGATGCAATGTCTTCTCCACAATCACTTGAGGGTTTTCCGCCCCCCATTTCATTCATGCATCCGCTGAGGGAGAAATGACCCTCAAGAAGACTTGTTTTGAAAAACAAGTTCGTATGGACGGCGCACTCCAAGGTTGGTGGTTTTCAATTCTCATAAGAAAAAAAAAGAGTTTAGCTTTACAAGGATAGAAATGCAAGTCCAACTGCTAAATATGCCATAATGTACCATGAGACGAGCCCATAGTCTGAAAATGTGGAGGAATCGATAAATGTGGATCTTCACGTTTCTACTGACAGCAGCGACGTTTTCCACTGAACGAGCTCTCGGATATGCTCGGATATATGGTAAGGCACCACATGTGTAGTTGGCGCAAGGCTAATAACCTTGCCCGGAAAAACAAGCTATTATGGAAGATTCAACAAACCTCGGATATGGACCGGAGGGACACGCAGAGCTTGGGAGTGCCAAATTGGATGGCATCGGCTCGAAACTGGGACCGGTGGAGAGACTTACTGAATAAGGCCAAGACCGGATCCCAGTTGTAGTGCCAATGATGATGATGATGATGATCACATGTGTAACAGACCTTCTTATGTTCTTCACTACTTCATCACAATTCGCTATACTATTCTTTCCTATAACCCGGATACGATAACCCATTCTGAGCGAAGTCATCTAAGGCCGCCGTTAGTCGTTCTATCAATACTACCACGAGCCTGGTGTGGGGGGTTTTTTTTTTTGTTTTTTCTTGTGCACATGTTAAAAATATTTATTTGTATTTACCTTATTTTGTGGCGGTCTCACCTATCCAATCTCTTGTTATTGGCTGGTTATCCTGTTAGGAGCCCTGTCTAGCTTCAATGGTGAATACTTTCCAAGTTCCTGTATGATCCCCTCCTTAAGAACATCAAGTGGATGGTGAACGTTGGGATGAAGTGTTTTCGAAGGCTGAGACAAGTGCAGGTATCGTATCCTACTCTGAGGGGGAACTGACCTTTACCCGAAGCACTCGGATATCAGGCAATCACCGCTAGTGTTTTTAGGTACGAGGGTGAATCAAATATGGCTCCTCGATAGTATAGTGGTTAGTATACCCGCCTGTCACGCGGGAGACCGGGGTTCGATTCCCCCTCGGGGAGCCTCTGGCGCAAGACTAATGACCTTGCCCGGAAAACAACAAATCATTATGGAAAATTCAACAAACCTCAGGACTTGCTAAATACGGCCAAGACCGGTTCCCGGTTGCCGATGATGATGATGATGATGATGATGATGTGAATCAAATATAAACGATAAATTCGTTTATACATTTAATAAATAATGTTAACACTAGCTATACTATCAACATTTTTCAATATAGTCTCCTAGGCGATCACACACTTTTGCCACCGATTAGGATGTTTAATATCCCTTGTTCGTAGAAAGATTTAGGGCGAGTTGTTAGCCAATTGCACACGTGCTCCTCGATTTCTTCATTACTTTCGAATTCTTTTCCTCCAAGTGATTCCTTCAAGAGTGTGAAAAAAAAATAATCATAGGAAGACAAGTGTGGGCTGTAAAGAGGGGGTTCGAGGGTTTCCCGGGCCATTTCATCCAATGTATCCTTGTCAAGGGCGTGGTGCGAGGCCTGGCATTGTCATGACGAAAGATAACATCTCAAACGGGCATACCTCGTCTTTCATTTCGATATGCGGCTTTTGCCGACTGTAACAACTGACAGTAAGATTTCTCCAATAGTTAGGCGGCGATCACTTTCAATAGGCCCTCGAACGGCACGGATGTTGTCATCTATACGACTTGTCCTTGGGCGCCGATCATGACTTTCGTTTTCGATACGTTCTCGCCCACTTATACAAGATCTCTAGCCCACGTATACACACGATTCTGAGAGAATGTATCACCACCAAACTGTGCCTTCAATCGAGAAAAAATGTTCCAGGGTTGAAGGCCTTCATTTGTTGACATTTTTTATAATAATACGTTGCGCAACAGACGTATGTACCTCTCGCCGCTTAAATCTGTACTCAGGATAAAATCGAACGGGACCGTTGCCAATCCGGTTCCCTACTCTTCATAAACCAAACAACAGCCACGCAAAAGATTATCTAGCTCTCAACTTGTGGTTAAGCAAAAAAGTAAAATTACCATTTATAATTGATTCACTCTCGTATTTGAAACTACGAATAGTGCGTCCAAATTATGGGGTTTCTTAACAGGTGCAAGGAATACTTGCCTCTACACAACTTTACAAGGCGTGTATTCTTTCTAAAATGGAATTGATTTCCCATATTTGGTCAGGGGTATCTAAATTGCATTACACGTGCCCGATAAAATGCAAAAGAGGTCAATACAACGCACTGGGAACCCAGCCTTCATTTCTTAAAAATTTTATAATAATCCGTTGCGTAACAGATGTATGTACCTCTTGCTCACTCATGGCTGTACCGACTACAGAGTCGAGCGCGAACGTTTGCCAAGCCGGTTCCCCAACTCTTCATAAATCAAACAACAGCCATGCACAAGATTATCTAGCTCGCAACTTGTTGCTAAGCAAAATAGTAAAATTACCGTTTATATTAGATTCAGCCTCGTAATAACCTTTTGGCTTTATTAGGGTATACGCTTATTAAGAGTTACCAGCGGTCTTTTATTCATTTAGAAAATTCTTTATTTATTTATCTGAATTTTTACATCCCAAATTCAACAGAAATGCAATGTCGCAGTTTTTCACACAAAAAAAAACTTTAAAGGACGGGTATCCTCGGATTAAAGTTAAATTACCGAAGTTAGATTCTGTTACGTGCGGCTTCCGCCATCCCCATCGTTTGTTTTGTTTTAAATATAATATAACAGTAGATGGTAAGGTGGTGAAAAAACACACGATCCACATGTTGAATGTACGAACATACTTTTGTTCGATTGTGGATCGTGTGGAAGCTGGATTCATTTTCCGAGTGGATGGGGACTGAGAGAGAGAAAGGGTTTAGTGTGCTTAGCTGAGCAAAAAACAGCAAGTTTTTGGGCTCCGTTTTCGAATGGGAGGGGAAAGAGGAGATGATGAGTGTCGGTTCGTAAAAACAGTTGTAAGAGAAAAGAAAAAGTAGAGTAATGTGACGGTTTTTGTTTGTTCCGTTGTTGTTAACAAGTAAAAAGGCAAGAATGGCGCGTTTTTGGTTATGTTTGCTAAAAAGTATTGTTAATTAAGAGTTAATAAAGTTAAGCGAATCGGATTGTTGTGTTCTTCTTTCGTATGTAATATGTTCCAACCAAGATATTGGAAGGTGGCAGTTTTGTGGGTAGATGTCAAGGAACCCTTAAATTGAGATGCACGGACGAGGACGTTTTGATTTGCGGCGGAGGATCCAGTGGCGTCCGCTCGAGCGAGATGAAGAACCCAGAGGTTTCGGGTAAGAGTGAGGTAAACGTTCATGACAGCCACCATCGAGGGACAGTACAAAAACCACCCACTCCAGTTGCTAGAGACGGCCATATGATATAGTGGAATGGTCAGCCCATAGAGGAGTAGTTTCTTCAGTTCTCCCAGCACTATGGCACCTTTACTCGTGCTCAATAAGCAATTTCTGTGAGAACTGGTTCGGTAACCCCCATCGAGTATTGCTGACAGGCGAAATCCCTCAAAGACGACATTCAACAATGGAAGGAATTGTGCATAGAGGAACCATTTGATCTGACAAATACTGCTGGATCTGTGTACGATTTCGAAACGTTTGAAGAAGTGAAACCAGAGTTTATATCGTCGTCACCTTAACGACAGGTAATCTTATATATATATCCAAATTTCTGTGGCGGAATACGTCACAATTCAAAGTTACACCGTTTCAGGATGCGACCATCACGACTTCTTGTCTCGCTCCTCAAATACAACACTCGAGGCACGACACCTCCTCGTCGATGGTTCAATCCAACCCATCTATCAATTTCTTTTATTGGCTACCAATTTGTGGCCACCTATCTAACGCAAAATCATCTATTAAGGGGGGATTTGGTGTGATAGACGACACCCCTGCGTCCGTTTTGATCTTTTCGTTTGTTTACTTTACATTGGATCGTAAATGCCGCAAATTACTGAAAATCACATGCGATTTCAAATTGTTGGCTGTTTTTACCCTTGAGTTCTGAACGATTGTTCATTAGTTGGCAAGGGGGCCAAAGACATTTGTGTATATTACATTGGCCTTGTTGCCACAAGCTGTTTATACATTTGTGGCATAATTTGTTTCGTGTAGGACATGTTTCCTGCAACAGGATTTAATGGGAGATGTTCACCTGTCCTATATGGTCTTTCTGCCCTGGAATTTATATTTCAAAGATTAAGCAATTTTTTGTTAATCAACCCAAGGAAATTCACGTTGTGATTCCCGGTATGGTGAGGCTCGACCTGGGTAGGTAAATATATTGGGAGTGTGTAGTTCGAGCGTGTGTTTTAGTTTAGTGAGGGCAGAACCCTCTGGCTCCTCGATAGTATAGTGGTTAGTATACCCGCCTGTCACGAGACCGGGGTTCGTTTCCCCGCCGGGGAGCCTCTGGCGCAAGACTAATGACCTTGCCCGGAAAAAACAAAAACGGGGGGGGGGGGGGGGGGTGAATTTATGGGTGGGCTGGAAAGGTGTAGGGGAGAACTAGTTTATGAGCGGGAGGGGAGAGGTAGGATTGCAGTGTAGAGGGGTTATTGGAGGGGCGGGGTGGGGTTAGAACGGGTTTCTTCTGAGACGTGTAACACACAACCGTAACTTGATATGCGTAAGCGGGCTCGATGTCAATTAGATACATGGATTTTAAGTTATATGTCAACACTCTTTACGCGGTTTATCTATTCAGCAAAAGTGGATTTCATGGGTGTTGTCTTTTCTCAAATGGATTGCTTACAATTAACGGATCCTACTGAACCTTAATTTCTTTTCGTAATAAATATTTGATAAAATTATAATTACATTATATTTACAAAAACGCTTCCACAATCGCGTAAAAATTAAATTATAGGTCCTTCCAAATACAAAAAAATACAAAAGAAAGTAAACTGAAATTTGTATCTACTTTGGGATACTTAACTTCATCATCATCATTGGCACTACAGTCGGTATCCGGTCTTGGCCTTATTTAACAAATCTCTCCACCGGTCCCGATTCCGAGCCGATGTCATCGAGTTTGGCACTCCCAGACTCTGGGCGTCCTGGTCTACGCCATCCCTCCATCGTAGACAAGGTCTGCCGCGCTGTCTCCTTCCATACATCCTGCCACAGAGGACTTACAACATTAGCTTCAAAGTAGATTGTGTACAGCTCCTGGTTGTAGCGTCTCCGGAATCGTCCTTCCTCACATACGGGGCCAACAATTCTCCTTAAGACCTTCCTCTCGAACGAGGCTAAGGGTTTAGAGTGCGTTTTATTGAGCACCCAAGTCTCGGACCCATACATGAGTCCTGGTAAGACCATGGTCTTGTATGGTAGTAGCTTGAATGTTCTGGATACATTTCGGGATTTAAAGAGCCTTGATAGACCATACTGGGTTTGTTGGATTTGATCAGTCGTTCGCGTACTTCTTCTTCCATATTGTTATCGGCTGATACTATTGACCCAAGGTAGTTAAAGGATTGCACTACTTCAAATGCAATCGTGCTCCATTACCTTGATAGTTTGACCAACTTAACTTTCACCACCCAAAATGCAATTCCTTCTATTGCTGTTGGTAGCAACTTGAGCATCGCTTACTGCTCTGCATTACAATTCCTTCTATTGCTGTTGGTAGCAACTTGAGCATCGCTTAGACCATGTATTTCCAGCTTCACACTTAGTCATCATCATCATCATCGGCACTACAACCGGGATCCGGTCTTGGCCTTATTTAACAAGTCTCTCCACCTGTATCCGGTCCTTATCCGAGACTTGTTAAATTGTCCATAATAATTTGTTTTTCCGGGCAAGGTTATTAGCCTTGCGCCAACCTTTCTCGGGATGACACTTAGTCATCAGAGAATGCAATTAATTTGTTAATATTTACACTCACTTTTGATTTCATCATGTACTTAAGTATTTTTCTATTTCACCCCTAAGAATTTGGTTACTAGTGAACCATGTCTCCTTGTAGCGAAAGAAAAAACCAACCAAAGTTCTCGTTTGTTTCAGATTCCAACGCTTCACAATGCACGTTCGTTGCTTTGAAAGTCCGCAGCTTATGGAGTTCTGCAGACTAATACATCTCAAAATCATCGTTTTAATTATTGACAACCCTAACATCACCAAGAAGCCGCCGTAGTCGAATGGGTAAGTGCTTTGACCAATCAGTATCATGAGGATGATTCAAATTTCGCGACGGAGCACACAAACTATAAGATCGTAAAATACATCTGTTTCCACCATTACCCAGAGCATAGTGACAAAATGACCAAATAGTAACTGTTAGTGGCCGTAGTTGATGACATTCCCAGTTCCCGGAACTGGAAGCTCGCTGGAACTCGACGGTCTTTTTGTTACTGTTCGCTCTCCTAAATTCGTGCAGGGGGTTTTCGGTATCAAAATTGTACTTTGCAGTTAGTGAGTTACATTTTAGCTTCGTTATTCGTCCGACAGACGCCTACTTCATTTACATTCTGATGATTACCTCGACAGCAGAGGCTTTTGATTAGTTGCGCCTAATGTTTGCTAATTACAGCTGATCCTTCTTAATCACTACACAAGGTTCACACTTTCTCCTTATTTATTAGAATATTATTTTACTGATTGTTCTAGAGAGTCACACTTAAGGACCTTGAATTACAACCTAAACTTTTGGGCAGAGTTTAAGTTTTACACCTTTTTCTAATTCGCCTGATTTGTCTTCCATCTGGTTCCCCTTATTCACCGGAATATCTACATATTTATAATTAAAACACTAAAGAGACTTCAAATTTCACTTGAAATTTTCCTACATCAATCGTATCTGATTATTCTAACGATGACGTTTGGCTTACCAACACCAGATCATGTCACATATCTTCTACCAATTCACCAGAAATGTTTCTAAATCTTTTCGTCGTTTCCCAATGCGCTTCCTCTTCTTCCGGACTATGCATTGGAATTTAAAGGTAAGCAAAAACCACAACTGTGCATGAGTATTAAATTTTATGATTTATGCCACCTCAATGGCTGAAATGGTAAAGACGTTGTGCCATCCGTTTAATTGTGCATACGTAGGTTCAATTAATGTGACAGTTCGACACAATTATTGAATGGTGGGTTGAATCCCAATGCCAACCAGACCGCTGAAATACAATCCCATTCAGTAACAGACTTCGAGAACTGATTAGGAGAAATCTTTGAAGGACTCGGTCGAAAAAAGTAGTATCACAGGGGCGACTCAACGTTATAGGGTCATAGGTTCGCCTGCTAATCCCCCCTGTTTTCACGTATAGCACGTTCCAATTAGATCGGTTGTCGTTGGTACCGGTGGACACTGACTGTTTCACGGGGCTTCAACACTTCATGGTAGGCGATATCCTGCTAATCTCACCAAACGCACGGCATCGTCTTCCGCCTGAAGGTCTTGCAGTCGATGTTGCTAGTTGGCTTTTCGAAACATTTCCACTTTTCCTCGCCAGTCCAAATCCGTCACAGGAACCAATTTTTTTTCTGTCTAGCGAGTAAGATTCCACATGTGTTTTGGCGTCGCTCTATCCACCTATCGTTCAGTTCATGCGGCACCGATTTACCTTGAAATGGTTGCTTGTGTAACACCCAATTGCTCGGCAAGCAATCCTCGGTTTCTTCGTATTGAACCACTAAAGCGGAGCCTTGGTTACTAAAAGGTATATATGATGTTTAAGAATGCTGATAATGTGCACTGGTTATTGTTGACGCACGTCAAACTCATAAAAAACAATAATATGGCTTTGTCATAATAACTTAATGTGCTCATTAATGTCATCTATGAGTAAACAGCGGATTTAAACTTATACACCTGGTAATTTCGTTGGACCTTCGTTATTCGCCAGACAGTCATCTTACATTTCATTCTGATATTGTGCTGGTCAATGCAGACTTCTAATGAATGATTTCTGAATGCTGCTAATTACGCATCATTCTTTTAAATGGCTAGAAATGTTTCAAGTTTCAGCCAGTCTTTAAGCTTATTGGACGTTAGTTCCATCTGATTCTTCTAATTAACCACGGCGACGACGGCGTTTTATTATACGATATTCCCTTGAGTGGGTCCTGATTCTCTTAACTAATCGAACAAACCTTTTTTAAATCGTATTATCCGGACTGATTTCTAGTTCTATTTCATCTCTCTCTTCGCCCCACGGTTTTTATCTTATCGGACGAACTCTTTTGTTTATAGTATGACCGGGTGCACTAACCTCTCTAATTGTACACCACCGCTATCCTCCATAATATTTTTTTCACAATTATTTATTTAATTATTTTTCACAATTATAAGCCACATTTTCATGATTGTAATTATGTACCTAAACTATTCTTCAGAATTAGTGTCCACCCTTAATCTTTGTAATTATTCTTCATAATTGGTTTCCACAATTAATATTCACAATTAGTATCCAGAATTAGTATAGGGTGGGCTATAAATGTCCTCGATAGTATAGTGGTAGTATACCCGCCTGTCACGCGGGAGACCAGGGTTCTATTCCCCGTCGGGGAGCCTCTGGCGCAAGACTAATGACCTTGCCCGGAAAAAAACAAATCATTATGGAAAATTCAACAAGTCTCAGGACTTGCTAAATAAGGCCAAGAGCGGTTCCCGGTTGTAGTGCCGATGATGATGATAAATGTTTCAACATTTGAAACATGAATAGAAAAAACTACTACTATACTATTTATTGGCCTGTAGGAACCCGGAAGTTCGTGACCTCACCGATTCGACTCCGCCATCGTTCCCTGTCCTGTGCACCCCCTTCCACGCTTGACCATCCGATCCGATCTCCTCAAGGTCAAACTTAACATTGTCCACCCATGTCCGTCGCCTCCGTCCTGCTGGTCTCTTTCCCGTTGGTCTACCGTCAAGAATTCTACGCACGGTCCTATCGTTGCCCATTCGCGCCACATGCCCGGCCCGTCTTAATATTCGCGACCTGATCACTCTCGCTATTGTAGGTTTGCGGTGTAGCTCTTCCAATTCGTGGTTGTGGAGTTTCCTCCATTGTCCTGCCTCCTCGTCATATTTATCTCCAAAGATACTCCTTAAAACTTTATTCTCGAATACGCGGAATTTGTTATCTCCCCGTTTCGTGAGAGCCCATGTTTCCCATCCGTATAGAGCAATCGCCATGATTATAGTTCTATAGACACGGAGCTTTATGTTACGTGATAGCAGTTTGGATTTCAGCAGTTTACTGACTAGCGTTGCCGGAGTGTAGTCTTTTGTTAATTTCCTTCGACATTTCGTTACTATCCGTCAGTATCGTTCCCAGATATTTAAATTCTTTAACTTTTTCAAATATCTTGCCTCCGATCTTTATCTGTGTTGCCTGAGGTCCACCTGCTCTCGCCGTAAATATGTATTTTGGTTTGTCTTCATTTATTTCTAGGCCCACCTCTTTGCCGCTTGCATGATGATTTCACAGTTTTTACTTACAGTTTCTATATTATCGCGCAGAACGGCGATGTCATCCGCATATGCGAGCTCTTGTGTGACCCCGTTCAGGGATGATCCGCCCATGTTGTCGTCTTGTACCTTTGACATTGATGACATTGTGGCGGTGCCGCCAAACCCCACGGTACACTTACCTAAAAACCTCCATTACCTCATCCCAAGAAGCATACGTTTTCGCCAATGCAATCGCATTAGGCACCTGAAAATGCTCAAATCAAATCTATGATCTTTAAGTCCCTGTAAAGAAAACTTACCTTTCATGCATTCTCTTTATTGGCTTATCAGGAATTCCAAACCAATTTCGGCATCTACGTTGCCAGACAAATTCCCCTAGACGAATTCCTGTAAACAAATGATTTGAATTACATACTTCGTAACCTTCACCAGGGATCATTCCAACTTCGCCATGTGCACGATAAATTTCTTTACGTACACATTGTGCAAACCAAAGCAAATACGCATTCCGCGTCTCTTGGCATCAATTGAATTCAAAGCATAAACAATGCAAATATAGAATCCGTTTCCCACAAACGGATTTCCCTGCATATACAAATGCTAGCAAGGGATTTGTTTCGTCCACCAACCCATTAGCACCTTTCCCAATGTCTATTCGTATATTTACACAAGGGCATCATTCATCTAAGACTTTTATGATACCCTCGTCTCATCTTTTCTTTTACCACATTTCTTCGCTGTACCGTCGTCTATTTATTTAGGCGCGATGCACACCATAGACGACGATCTTTTCAATCCTTTTGTCTTTACCGCCTGTCTGCTTCGTTTACCCATTGTCCTCGAGCACGTGTAAACCACACAGATCTGAATGATCGCACAAATACCACCATGACCTTCATTACAAGATCTGGTTTCCTGCTCCACCAAGAGAGATTTTACGTTTCTCTGGTGGTAGGTAAAAACGATACCCTTATTAGAGATAGTATACTGGTTAGTATACCCGCCTGTCACGCGGGAGACCGGGGTTCGATTCCCCGTCGGGGAGCCTCTGGCGCAAGACTAATGACCTTGCCCGGAAAAAAAACAAATCATTATGGAAAATTTAACAAGCCTCAGGACTTGCTAAATAAGGCCAAGACCGGTTCCAGGTTGTAGTGCCGATGATGATGATCTACCACGACACCATAAACTCACCCCAATAAGCGAATCATCTCTGCACGAGATGATTATCGCTGAGTCCTTTTACATCCGCCGATCGAGCAAGTCGTGGCCATGTCACTCCCGCTTCTCGGTGCACACGGGGACGCGAAATTCAACCGCGAGTCGTGTGAGTAAAGTTTTAATATACAAGTCGTCGGTTCATTACAGCGGACGTGTACGCGTGGTTTCAGTTTTTAATTAGATTAAGTTACGATTTCAACCTTTCAATTATTCTTCTCAATTTTGAAGATAATAACCAGTGGAAACAATAAAATATTTTACGCCAAATCAGTGTGTTTTCTTTGACTTGTTCCGGGTGTTGCGAAGTTTTCTTTTGGTGCTCGACGGAACATTACTTAGTGAACGATAGTGATGCAGGGGAAGAAGTAAACCGTGTGCCCGTGTCCGGCATAATACTTCTCCTCCCCACAACATACTCAAGCACAAGGTTAAAGAGACACGGTGAGAGGCCATCGCCCTGTTTTAGTCCGTCCCAGATTTCAAATGTTTCTGAGAGGTGGTTTTCTATTCTAACTCGCCCTTTGTTTTCGTTCATGCAAATTTGAATGAGGGCGGCATATTTTTTCGGGATTCCCAGCTCAACTACAATATGGTAGAGTCTTTGCCTTGCGACTGAGTCGTAGGCTATTTTTGAATCAGGGAACAGTTGGTAAACCGTTTCTCCGTATGCCCACTTCTTTTCCAGCAGTTGCCTTGTTCCTATGGAATCCGCATTGGTAGTCTCCCGGTATTTCTTCTGCGCACAGTGTGATTCTCGCCAATATGACATTTGTTAGTATTTTGTATGTGCCTTTGGCTTGCGACCGAGTCGTAGGCTTTTTTGAAGTCCACGAACAGTTGGTGAACCGTCTCCGTATTCCCACTTCTTTTCCAGCAGTTCCCTTATTGTGAACATTTGGTCGCTTGTTAACCGGTTCCTACGGTATCCGCACTGGTAGTCTCCGGGATTTCTTCTGCGTACGGTGTGATTCTCGCCAATATGACATTTGTTAGTATTTTGTATGTGGTTGGGAGCAATGATATTCCTCTGTAGTTTTCGCAGTCAGATATGTCGTCTTTTTTGAAAATGGGGACGACTATTGACGTTTTCCATTCTTCCGGAGTGACTTTCCTGAGCCCACATTGTTTTAATCAGTTGGTGGATCTTTCGAGTGGTTGTCTCTCCTCCATGCTTCACTAACTCTGCCGGTATGCAGTCGACTCTGTGAGCCTTGTTGTTTTTCAATCGATTTATTGCGGCTACAACTTCGTCGAAAGAGGGCTCTGGGATCTGAGACTTGGGTGTATGTACTTCTGGTGCGTTTATTTGCGGTTGATGGGTGCCCACATTGAGCAAGTTTTCAAAGTACTGCTTCCATCTTGTCATGATATTCTTGTTTCTGTAACCAGACAACCGTTTGTGTCTCGAATTATTTTGGCTCTCCCTCGGTGGCCATTTCTAATTGAATTTATGCCGGCATACATACCTCTGATGTTCTTTGGTCTGGGATTTTGTAGGATTTTTTCGATCCTAGTCTTCTCCCATTCGCGTTTTTTGGGTTTGAAAAGTTTCATTGTCTCTTTCCGAATTGTCGTGTATCTTTCTGCGTTGACTTCATCATATCTTTCTAAGTGGATCAGTCTGAGGCGTTTACGTTGTTCGAATTTCGCCCTGCACTCATCGTCAAACCAAGGTTTGGACTTAGTTGTTTTCTTAGATACTCATACCATTTGGGCTGTTTGTTTGATTGTGTCTCTGATCGATGTCCATTTAGTGTCCACACTATTGGTTTCTTCTTCCTCACTGCTCCCATTCTCTAGGATGCCAATTCTATTTGTTAGTTCGTCTTGATATTCAGCCCTTTTGCGCTGGTCTTTTAGTTTATCAAAGTCGAACTTTTTGCTCGTCTCCCGTGACTTGCCATGTGGGTTTGCTGTGAACTGCCTCCTAATTTTGCCCATCACAAGAAGACGATCGGAGTCGCAATCTACTCCTCTATATGATCTTACGTCAAGGATATTCGAGTGGTGTCTTTTGTCTATGAGGATGTGGTCTATTTGGTTACGCGTTACGCCGTCGGGTGATATCCATGTGACTTTATGAATTCGCCTGTGATTGAACATCGTGCATTTTACTACTAGATCTTTTGACGCTGCGAACGTAATGATTCACATTTCGTTATCATTTGGAACCTCATGTAGGCTTTCTTTACCTATAGTTGGTTGGAAGATATCTTCCTTTCCAATTTTCGCATTGAGGTCCCCAAGGAGGATTTTAACATCGATTTTTTATTTTTTTTTATTAGACTTCTCTCGGGAGAGGCGAACCTATAGCGCCGAGTGGGCGCCCCGAGATGCCAACAAATAACTGTTGCAGTTCTTTTTAAACAGTTGCAGGTTGTAACGCTCCGGGAACACTCGCGTGGGAAGGGAGTTCCACAGCTTCCCCACTCTGTAACGAACGAATGATGAGATCACATCAAATACTTCCTTCAGGGTCTTGTAGAACGTGTCCTTCGTTTCTTCGTCGGTGGATTTTGCTGGGGCATGTACGTTTATAAATATATAATTGTACCATGGGCCCTGTATTTTGAGCAGCGACATTCGGTCATTAATAAATCTTAAATCTTTTACATAGTGCGTAATCTTCTTGCTTATGATGAAGCCGGTTCCGAGATTATGTGTATATCTACACGCCAGTGTGAATCCATTGGTTTCAATTACTTGATGTGGGAGTCGGACTTCCTGAAGCGCGACGATGTCCATTTTGTATTGTTTCGCGTTTTCTACGACCGTCTGTATCGCGCCTGGTTTATATAACGTTCGAACATTCCACGTGCCGACACGTATATCCCGCTTTTTCCGTTTTTTCCTACGTCTTCTTTTTGCCGAGTCGGTGTTTTCTTGATGATTTGTTCCCTTATGGTAGTGTCGGCTCATCACACCTACGCCTACCGGGTTTTTCGTGAGATTTGTTTTTTTATATTGATCATTCATTTCGTGGGAACACTCTGGGGTTTCAAATACTCCGCCATATCAGAGCCCCTCTTTGATATGGTAAGGTCTGCTTACTGCTCTGACTCGACCCGGTGTCAGAGAGGCGCTGTTATAATACAGCCGGTATACCCCTGGCTGCAAACCATCTAATGGGCACGGTGATGCGTAACACCCTGGATTAGGGGTGGTAGATCTTTGTATGTTACTCCTCGCTAGCCTGTCTGACATGGGTGGCCCTACTGGAAGCATTTGCTTCCGTCAGCATAGCCTGAGTGATTCATTGTAGTTTAAGCCCCCACACCACGTCAAGCGGGGGAGAAATAAAACTACAAATGTTATTTTGTTGATAATTTATTTAACGTAATAAACGTTTATTGAAATTTTTTTTTTAAAAATGACATCGCCCCCGCCACTCGTGCGCCCCTCCCTCTAACCGTGGAGCATTTATCAAAATTGTGTTTTGTTGAGGTGTTCAAAGTATTTAAAAATGACTGGAATAAGTAATGTCCTGAAAAAGTTTTATAATGATTAGGTTGCGAATACTCCGAAAAAATTGAAGATGATTGATGCATACCTATTCTACATCTTTCTGGCCGCCGTAATACAATTCTTATACTGCTGCTTGGTTGGAACGTTCCCGTTTAACTCTTTCCTTTCTGGCTTTATATCCTGTGTCAGTTGCTTTGTATTAGGTATCTGCCTCCGGCTACAAGCTAATCCACTGAACAGGACTGTCTTCTGCAAAATATCTCCGGAACGAGGCTTCGTGGACTTCATTTTTGCTCACGTGGTAGTACATTTGATCGTCACCAACTTCATTGATTGATTTTGTTCAATATAAACGAATTATTTAATATTAATAAAACAATTTATAACAATTTATAACGGTTTTTAAGAGATCAAGTGTTGCCATTTCCAAAAATCTAGGATCAACAACCACATAGTATATTATCCATATTTGTTATTCACAATTAGTATCCCCAATTAGTCTCCATGATTATTCTTCACAATTAGTTTCCAGTATTAATATTAGCAATTGTGCACTAGTCTCCACTGTAATTATCTATTATTAGTACCCACAAACAGTGTCCATAGTTAATATGTTCACTTAACTTCTGCTATTGTTTTCTATAAATTTATTCTGCAATTATTTTTCCCAATTACTCTCCACAATTTCTTTTACAAATAGTATCTATAATTAGTCAGCACACAAAGGATAATTGTCATTCATAATTAGTGTTCCCAATTGTTCGTTGCAATTATTTTTCCTAAATAGTATCTACAATTAGTTTCCACTATCAATCCTAGTAATTTTTTTCTCCAATAGGGCCGAGTATCCACCATTAGTATCCACAAATAGTATCCTCAACAGTGCCCTTAACTAACATCTATATCCAATCGCTGCGATTATTCTCCATAAATATACAACACGATTATTTTCCACAATTACTCTCCACGATTAATATCCACAATTAGTACCCACAAACAACATTTGTAGTTATTCTCCACAGTTTGTCTCCACAATTAGTCTTTTCAATTGATCTCCATATTTCTTCCGTGATTTAGTTTCTTTCTCGTTCAATACGATTTGCCATAATCATTCTACGTTATCGGGTTGTTTACTTATTCACAAATAAATATTAATTGATACCTACTCACATATTATGGATTTGTTATTGCTGAGAGCAGTTTGTGAAAAAAAAAAAAACAAAATGGTTGGTGTAACTTACATGTGGACGCTTAGGATTATTTTTATATCATTAACAAAACCTACGTTCGCGTAAACTTTCAGGCAGTCCTCCCCGTCGTTCTGTTTGCCACTTGGCGACGCGTGAAAGATATTCAGTAGCTACGTACCATATCGACCTGTGATATAGCAATGTTACGCGAAGGGGTCAACATACTAACCAACTGAGCTCCGACTGTCACGCTTTTTGATTGAAGTTAATTGCACGGTCTCCTCTAGTAGTCGACATTTTCAAACAAAAGTGAGAACTAGATTCTTTTACCCAACTTCCTTTTCTACAACTCGAAGATTATTTATTTTCCATAGATGGTTGCCTTTTCTAAAATCGTAATAATAAAATGAGTGTCAAATCAACGCATCCCCGATCATACAACTATTGAAAACACTTGTCAAAAATTATTAGAATATGTGTTTAGAATATTTTATGAAATGATGAAAAAGTAGAGAGGGCGTTATCGGATACATGGAACGACTCAGTGACTTGTAATGAACATAATTACTTTCCGTCGTGTATCTGGTCTGTATTTTGGTTTGTGCACACCAACCAGAGGCAAGTAATATATATATGCAATTGGAACTTGCCTCAAAAATATGTCAGGCCTCAAATTGAAATTTTTACCTTTGAAACATTAAATATATGTATATATAGGGTGGTGCAAAATTAATCGTCCTATCGGAAAACGTTATAATTTTTGCAAATGGCGTCGTACGTCAATCCGTCAATCAATCATGAACTAGACAGCTTCAGTATACAAACAGACAAGCAATAGAGCAATGGCAGCTGTCTAATTCATGATTGATTGACGGATTGACGTACGACGCCATTTGCAAAAATTATAACATCTTCCGATAGGATGATTAATTTTGCGCCACCTTGTATATATATATACATACATATATAAAATTATATATATATATATATATATATGTGTATACATATATATATATATATAATATATATATATATAATATATATATAATATATATATATATATAATATATGTATATATATATATATATATATATATATATTAATTTAATATATATATAAAGATTTTCAAATAAACTGCAAAGAACAGGATTATACAATTTTTTTAAAAAAAAAATTGTACTTATTGACAGGAAAAGAATATCACAACAACAATTAAAAGTGGTTACATATCGGAAAGAGTATAAAAAAGGGGATTCAGTATCACTAAGTAAGTAGGGAAGTAAAAACTTCAGAGAGTTTTGAAAACATAAATCGTACGAAAAGTCAGTAGGTCATCCCTGTCCCCACCTAGCTACCTTGCATTTGTGCTATAGTTGCCATAGCTCATCTGTTGAAATAAACCTTGACATAACAAACATCAAACAAAAGTCACCATACGGTAAATTCATCACCTACAACGTTTAGGAAGATTGACAAACAGTCCACTGTTGCCTTTTATCAAAACACAGGGCTCGGTATGAACATTCTACAAGTTGCAACTGTTACGTTTTTACATTTCTGTGCGCTGGCTCAGCTAATTGGGTTTGTGGCGTTTCTAACAGATACACCCAAAATATACAACCCAATAGTCGTAGAAACGCCACAGGTTGACCTCTCGTGAGAGAAATGGAGGATACATTAAAGAAATGAAATTAAGGACAAATAATTTCTTTTGCTAAGTTTAATCAAAATAACCGATGGTATTACAACTAAAAACTCCTAAAAATAACATCAAGTTCAAACTGTCGCCAATTGAACAAACGAACACATATCCAGCTTACCAACGTTGATTCTAGACACAGCTGTTCGGTAACCCAGTGGTGTACCGGTTTTTTTTTTTTAAATAAAACACTAATTTTAAATGGAAAAGTAAAAAACATTTTATTCGAAGTATTGGCCATTGCTTTCTATACATTTCGACCACCTTTCTGGCAATTTGAGGATACAACGCCAATAAAACCGGTCGTCTTTTGAGGCAAACCATTTGGAGACCCAATTTTCGACTTCTTCGTAGGAATTGAAATGCTGCTCAGCCAATGCGCGTCCCATCGACGAAAACAAATGGTAGTCGGAAGGAGCCAAGTCTGGTGAATACGGCGGGTAGGGTAACACTTCCCAGCCGAGAGCTTTTATTGTTTCTTTGACAGGTTTTGCTGTATGACCCGGAGCATTATCATGCAACAAAATTACCTTTCCGTGTCTTGTGGCCCAGTCTGGTCGTTTTCCGATCAATACGTGGTTCAAATTGATCATTTGTTGTCGGTAGCGTTGCGCATCAACAGTTTCGCCAGGTTTTAGAAGTTCATGATACACCACCCTCTTCTGGTCCCACCAAACACAGAGCATTGGCTTTTTTCCGAACCGATCGGGCTTTGCAGTCGATGTTGGCGCTTCTCCTGGATGTACCCATGATTTTTTGCGTTTAGGATTCTTAAAATAAATCCATTTTTCATCACCAGTCACAATTCGATGTAATACTGACTTCCTTTCGTGTCGTAGAAGCAACGTTTCACATGTGGTGTTTCGCTTTTCCATCTGCCTGTTATTCAATTCGTGTGACTCCCAGTTTCCGCACTTTTGGATCCCATAGCTTTTAAACGGTCAGCAATTGTTTGTTGTGCAATATTTAACATTTGTGCCATTTGTTTAGACTTAAATTGTCATCTTGATCCAATATTGCTTGCAATTCGGCGTCTTCAAACTTTTCTGGTGGTCTTCCATGTTCTTCATTTCGCACATCAAAATCATTATCTCTGAACCGCTTAAACCATCTTTAGCATGTTGCTTCCGATAGAGCATGATCCCCATAAGCCTCGACAAGCATTCGATGCGACTCTGCAGCACTTTTCTTCAAATGAAAACAAAAAATTAATTCTTTCCGCAAATCATCATTTTCTGGTACAAAATTCGACATTTTTAACAGGACTAAAAAAATGATGTTGTTTGTACAATGACCTGATGCATACTAAATATGTTTGACAGATGTCATAGCAACCAAATAAAAAAAATATATGGACTCGTTCCCAATAAACGTTCCCTATCGATACATTTGTATCTTGACGGTCACTTCAGACCGATACACCTGGTAGTGTGATTTCCTCCAGGACGTAAATAAAAATCAGAAGGTTTTTAATTTGAATTCGTGTCGGAAGATCGACTGTTACTCAGCTTAAAGAGGAATCACTCCATGCACTGATGATGTATCGATCATTTGCATCTTGACGCTCACTTCACACCTAATTCAAAATAAAGTGAATTCTCAGATCACCTGTTTCTACATAGTTTTATTTCGTTTTAGATAAAACTAATTCTAAATTCACCCGATTCTAAAGACAACGAGTTCAAGATTTAGCCAATTCCAATTTCAACTTATTCTATATACATCATCATCATTATCGGCACTACAACCAGGATCCGGCCTTGGCCTTATTTGGCAAGTCTCTCCTCCGGTATCCGGCCCTTATCCGAGATTTGTTAAATGGTCCATAATGATTTGTTTTCCCGGGCATCGTTATAAGCCTTGCGCCAACCTTTCTCAGGATGTCGCTGCATGCAAGTCTCTCCACCGGTCCCGATTTCGAGCCGATGTCATCCAGTTTGGCACTGCCAGGTTCTGGGCGTCCTGGTCCACGCCATGCCCCCATCGCAGACAAGATCTGCCGCGCTATCTCCTTCGATACATCCTGCCACAAAGGACTTTCCGGACAGGCTCCTCTTCGCTCATTCGAGTTAGGTATCCCGCCCACCGGAGTCTACGGAGCTTGATTTTACTTACAACATTAGCTTCAAGGCAGATCGCGTACAGATCATGGTTGTAGCGTCTCTGGAATCGTGCCGCCTCACGTACGGGGCCAACAATTCTCCTTAAGAACTTCCTCACGAACACGGCTAAGAGTTCAGAGTGCCTTTTATTGAGCACCCAGGTCTCGGATCCATACATTAGTACTGGTAAGACCATGGTCTTGTACAGTAGCAGCTTGGATGTTCTGCGGGATTTAAAGAGCCTTGAGAGACCATGGTAGGCTCTGTTGGATCTGATCAGCCGTCAGCATATTTCTTCTTCCATATTGTTATCGGCTGCTACTATTGACTCAAGGTAGTTAAAGGATTGCACTACTTCAAATTCGTGCTCCGCTACCCTGATAGTTTGACCAACGTTAGGTCTTCTCTTCGCAGAAGTTGCCACCATGTACTTAGTTTTTCCCCGAATTTTTTTTTTTTTTAGACTAACGAGCGCACAAAGGGGGATTTTGAAGTACGATTAAATGTCAGAGCACAGTGCGAGCGGATGGAGAGGAAGTGGATAAGGAAAGGAGGTGTCGATGTATATTGGACTTGAATGTCTGGACATCACAACGGTCAGGAAACACATGATCAGGCAGAGCATTCCACATTCGTGTGGTTCGCTAAAGAATGACTCTCTATGTTTATTTGTGCGCCTAAAGTACACTTAAACGTGAACTGATGTGCATTCACAGATTGACGGGTATCACGGGAAAATGTCTGAAAGGACGGAACACATTCAGCAAGTTCAGTTGAGCAACGACCGTGGTAATACCTATAGAAAAGAGATAGGCATAATACGTTGCGCCTGTGTTCCAACGACGGAATTGATCGACTTACGGCTGGGTCCCCAATAAGTTTCACTGCTCGTTTTTGCATCCTGTCGAGCACGTGTAGTGCAGTTTTAGATGCGCCTGACCAAATATTGGAGTTGAACTCCATTTTTGGACGAATATACGCCTTGTAAAGGCTCCCCGATAGTATAGTGGGTAGTATACCCGCCTGTCAGGCGGGAGACCGGGGTTCGACCTTGCCCGGAAAAAACAAATCATTATGGAAAATTTGACAAGCCTCAGGACTTGCTAAATAAGGCCAAGTCCGGTCCCCGGTTGTAGTGCCGATGATGATGATGATCATCATCATCATCATCATCGGCACCACAATCGTGATCCGGTCTTGGCCTTATTTAGCAAACCGTGAGGGCTG
Source organism: Microdon myrmicae (assembly GCA_963931805.1). Classification (NCBI taxonomy): domain Eukaryota; kingdom Metazoa; phylum Arthropoda; class Insecta; order Diptera; family Syrphidae; genus Microdon; species Microdon myrmicae. Next base: position 153,883,893 of record OZ007500.1, read on the forward strand.
TTAAATTGTCCATAATAATTTGTTTTTCCGGGCAAGGTCATTAGCCTTGCGCCAGATGATGATGATACGCCTTGTAAATAGTGCCCAGGTTGGATGGAGTGAAGTATCTTTTGCATCTCTTTAGGAACCTCATACATTTGGTTGCACTTTTCGCAGCTTCAAATATGTGGTCATTCCAGTTAAGAGTCGAATTAATTCAAATGCCGAGGATTGATAATTCCTTGGCTTCGTCGATACAAGTGCCGTTCATAGACAGTACATTTACTTTGGCGCTCACTTTTGACGACAAGAGGCAGCACTGGGTTTTAGGGCATTGAATTCTACTCGGTTAGATAACCCCCATTGATATATCTTGTTAAGGGCTGAATTCAATGTATCAAGCATAAGTTGCTGGGTGGTAGTAACGTTCGAAGAGTTTGGACGTGAGTGCTCGTATGAGTATGAGAAACTCAACGTCCTATCATCAGCAAACTAGTGAATTGGGTTGGAAATTAGTGTGCAGTGCCAGTTTTTGTGCCGCCTGCTGGATCTGGGTGAAGAAGTCCTCTACAGCCGAATCGGATCTACCGATGATGTCGATGTCATCTGCGTAGGTAAGTGTCTGGCTGGACTTAGTAACAGTAGTCCCTCTAGTTGTAATGCCAGAGTCACGGATTGCTTTCTCCAACGGCAGGTTGAAGAGGAGGCAGGCCAGATTGTCCCCTTATCGGAGTCCATTAAAGATGTTTATTGGTGTGGATAGCAATCCCGCTATTTTTACTTGACTAGTTACGTTCGTCATGGCCAAGCTACAAAGTCGTATCAATTTGTTTGGAATGCCGAACTCCGTCATGGCATTATATAGTTCTACCTTGGCTATGCTGTCGTAGGCGGCTTTAAAGTCTATACATAGATCATATAATGGAATCTTCCATCGCCTGCCTAACGGTGAATATCTGATCAATCGCTGATTTGCCTGCGATGAAGCTGTGGCGTTTCTAACAGATACACACACAATATACAAGCAAGTAGTGAAGAACTCCGAAAGGAAATCGAACAAGAAAAAGCATCAGCCGTATACCAAGCAATAACATAGCAATTCCACATCAGTTGAGGGTACTTGAATTTAGAAATCGAATTCATACATGCGATCATAAAATGTACATACATTGCACTCCTGTGAACGGCTCCAGGTCGACTAAAATTTGTATAGATTGGCACGTTTTACGGCATCGCTACCCCACCCGCATGCCTGTGTATTTTGTTTTAAACCAGACCAAATGAACCCCAAACACAAATAAGGCCCACCTTGTATCATAGTAATGTTTTTTTCTTGAGTTTTTTTCCGCCCGCGACGGAGATGGGAGGGCAATGCTAGGTTTGACCTTGAGGAGGTCGGATCGAATGGTCAAGCGTGGAAGGAGAGTGCACAGGACAGGGAACGATGGCGGAGTCGAGTCAGTGAGGTCATGAACTTCCGGGTTCCTACCGGCCAATAAATAATAATAAAAAAAATTATAAATCAATGCAAAAATAAATTGTGAATAGTGGGAACTTGCACGAAATTCGGAAAGGTTCGGTTTAACAATCTATATTAAGGCTAATAATAATTCATATGTGGAGATACTAAAACAACTCGAAATGATAATACTTTTGTTGTTGTTGATAATGTTTTTCTCTTTTCAGTTTCCTAGTTGCTGCTGGGTGATATAACTAGCGACGTTTTCAGCGAAAGACGACGAGCATCAAAACTACTTTCTTACCACCGTCATTAATGTCTATTCGTGTTCAGTGGTTCTAATTGGTTTTTTATTTTCCTAAAAAACAGAAAATTTTTTTAAAGAACGCTCAATCCATAAATGCATCGGTAAAGTTATGTAAAAGAAATAAAACTAATACAAACAAATTGCTAAAAAAAAACAATACAAAAACTTATAAAAAAGAAATGCACTGAATTTCTGAAAGGACGAGTGTAAGGAAGCAAATTGTTGTAAAGTTACAACAAGCACCTTGAAAGCCGCTACCTGTGGAAGCGATGTTTCCAACAACCGCCAATTAGTGAATCCAGGCTCAAATGAAAACTGTGTTACGAAGTGAAGATATGCCAAGGCAATTAAGTTGCTAACGAATGATTTAGTGAATCGACATGTCCTTTGTGATGAGAACCTCCAGTCGTGAGCGCGCGGTTTAATAAGAACTAAAAACAATAAACAAATCAAAGTAAAATTTAAAATATAGCTTACAGTTAAAAGAAAAGTAAACAAAAATAGATATAGGAGAAAAACGCACAATGTGGAATCGCTCCCTAAGGATGCCTGCCGTTTGGCAGCACAAAAAGGAAGAACGAGACACGTGGTCGAGACTACGGCATGCGTGTCAGAGACTTTTAAGGAATGACCATTCGCGGAATTTAGTTGTAAAGTTTTATTTATTGCTCCTTGTGTACGGCAACCATTTTCTTGCCTTTCGAATAACTTTACTTGCAACAAATTCGACTAGTGATTGTAATTTGTTGTTGTGAGAAAGCACATCAAATAGAATTCAAGCGAACGCACACATATATAGATATATTTATATACCCTTGCATATATATATCTAAAAATATATATTAAAAAATATAATAATCGTGGAAGTGTTTTTACTAGTGTTGTGAGAAAAAGAGTATATCGATATTGATTCTAATAATGGACATGGCTACGACGGCAGAAATAGCTCGCAGTTGGTATGAGAACACGCGATTGGTTCCTTCATCAGGTGTAAATGGGCTTTGCGCCGGTGGTGGGTCGCACCATGCGCTCATCAGCGGCGTTTCAGTCGGCCTTGAGGCTTCAGATATGGGAGCATTTTATGCAATCGATGGCGGAGGACATCATCGCAGATATTATTCAGCCAGCTATCACTCAACACATGGTAAGTTTTCATATCTTTCTTCAATTAATTTAAACTTAATTCACGTATTCTGGTCATATTTAATTTTGAACTTCATAAAATATGTTATAATTTTTTACTAATTTCATTACAACCGCTCCCAAACTTTAAGGGACAGTTGTCTGGGGTATCTGCTCACTTCACACGGGCAGTGACTGCCATTAAGTGGATCTTAAATTTCTTTGGAATTAACTTGGACATAATTCATGTATCTGGTCACATTTAATTTTGAGCTTCCTAAAAAATGATTTAATTCATTTCCATTGTAACTTTTAGGAATATTAATCTGATGTTTCCATTCTTCTTCACATAGACTGTCTTTAACTGGAACTTAAGAAATCACAAACACCAATTCTTCGACGGATTTTTAGATACAGTTGGTTTTGTGCTTTGTCTTTTGTCCCTTTTCTCATTAAAAATCCTGTATGGAACTTATTCGGGTCACCTCTTCCAAGCGCAGCGTGCATTCTGTCAAAAAGGTGTACAAACTAAGTAACAGATCACGGCATTTGTTGTTGAACTGTCAAAAGTAGTACACACTAAATGACAGATTAACTTCACGTCAGAAGAGAGGACAATTGTGCCAACTTTGCGACAAAATGAATTTTGACAATCCTTTTACGCGGGCATTTTAATTGCTTAATTCCCGGTACCTTTTCGACAGAATGTGTACGAGGGTTGCCTTTTATATTTCGGGATTAGAGAACAAAAACAAATATTGATCATCCAAAATCACTTTATTGTTTTTCAAAATATTCCCCATGAAGATCTATACACTTTTGCATGCGTTTGAACCAATTGTCGAAGCACTTTTGCCACTCTGATTGAGGTATCTCCAACACATGCATTCTGAATGCAGCAACCGCTTCTTCAGGTGTCGAAAAACGTTGACCTCTCAGTTTGTTTTTTACGTACGCGAATAAAAAGAAGTCATTCGGTGCCAAGTCAGGACTATACGGCGGATGACCCATCAAATCGATGTTTTGGGTGCTCAAAAATGCAGTTGTCGCAGCCGATGTGTGAGAGCTCGCATTGTCGTGGTGAAGAGTGATCCGTCTTCGGCGGTTGGTTTTCCTGATTTCTTGGAAGACAACTGGCAAACAAATGGTTGTGTACCACTCAGAATTGACTGTTCTGCGTTGTTCTAGTGGTACGGTTGCGACATGTCCAGTTTTTCCGAAAAAACAGGCGACCATTTGCTTGGAAGTGCTTCGTGCGCGAACAACTTTTGTTGGATTTGGCTCATCTTGAAACACCCAGACAGTCGACTGCTGTTTACTTTCGGGCTCATACGCGTAAATCCACGATTCATCACCTGTCACGATGTCATAGACGTGTTTCGAAGCACCGCGACCGTATTTTTTGAGCATTTCTTTCGACCAATTGACACGAGCCTTTTTTTGGGCGATTGACAAATTGTGTGTCACAGTCAAATGTTTATGCAATATTAAATGTATGCTGGTCCCACTAACGCCTAAGGTTGTCTCAATCTCACGATAGGTCACATGACGATCTTCCAATATCAGTTCGCGCACAGCATCAATGGTTTTCGGAACAACAACTGATTTTGGACGACCTTCACGAAATTCATCTTCGAGTGAACTACGACCACGATTGAATTCACCATACCATCGATAAACACTGGTCCTTGATGGAGCTTCATCGCCAAAAATTGAATTAAGTTCATCCATGCACTGTTGCTGAGTTAATCCACGCCGAAAGTTGTAAAAAATAATCGCACGAAAATGTTGACGATTTAATTCCATTTTTGGGCCGAGATGAATCTTTTAAGTTACTGTAAACAACACAAATAGCGCTCGTATGCCAAAACGTTCTGAGTGCGTATAACCTCAAAAATGTCCAACTTTACGACAGAGCTGTCAATTGCCGGATTGCAACACTAGGGTTGCCAAATCCCGAAACATAAGAGACAACCCTCGTACTTAAGATAGTGTTACTTCTAAATTTTGCACATAAAGGGGCTCCTGCCGTAAGCTACAATTGTTCACTTTTCAATCTTATGTTTTTTAATCCGCCGGTGTGCGTTCTTGCTGCTCAAAGTCTTGACTATATTATTGCAACTCCCCGTAGGCATCTTGAGCCACTATAGGGCACACTGTTGCTGGTATTCCTCCGCGCGATATGTTCTGTGTGGATTTCCAAGCAAATAAAACATTATTCACATCCGTGTGACCGTTTCAACGTGTGCACATACTGATTTTATGGCGCAAGGCTAATAACCTTGTGTAAATAAGGCCAAGGCCGGATCCCGGTTGTAGTGCCGACGATGATGATGACATACATAGTTGGTGTTAAATATACAAATTTGATGCAGGTGAAGTGCAACACTGGAAAAATCACAAGTATATTTCTATATTTTATGTGTCTCTCTTAGCATATATTTTGCTCAAATATTTGATGCGTCCCTTAAACTACATTAACATCGATTTTTTTTTAAATACACTTTTCCGAGAGAAGCGAACCTATAGCGCCGAGTGGGCGCTCCAAGATGCCACCAAATATCTGTTGCAGTTCTTTTTGAACAGTTGCAGGTTGTAACGCTCCGGAAACACTCGCGTGGGAAGGGAGTTCCACAACTTCCCCGCTCTGTAATGGAACGAGTTCTAATGCAGGGATGTTGGCCCCGTCGGGAGATGAACCGCAAACTGGTGCGGTATCTAAACTGCATTACACGTGCCCGATAAAATGCAAAAGACATCAATAAAACGCACTAGGAAGCCAGGCGCAAGTTACTCAATTCAGTCGTTAGAACATAGGCTCAATGTACCATGCCTAACTTTTCCTATAGGTATTACCACGATAGTTACTCAACTGAGCTTGGTAAATATATTTAACTACGGCAAGCATTCTTCCCTGATACCCATGGGACACAAAGGGAGCATCGGTTAACGTTGAAAATCAACCTCAGGTATACAAATTAAGGTAGAGAATCATTCTGAAGTCGAACGACACAAATGTGAAATGCTTTACCTGCTTAAGTTTTTTTTTTTTTCTAAATAATTATTATACTTCTCTCGAGAGAGGCGAACCTATAACGCCGAATGGGCGCCCCGAGATGTCACCAAATAACTGTTGCAGTTCATTTTGAACAGTTACCGGTTGTAACGCTCCGGGAACACTCGCGCGGAGAGGGAGTTCCACAGCTTTCTCGCTCAGTAACGGAACGAGTTCTGATGAAGGGATGTTCGCGCCGCTAACTGGTGCGATCCGTCTGACTGTCTTGTGGGGCGCATATAAGCCGAATTGCGTGGAACAACACCACGAATCTCCGAAGAACAGTACCCGTGATAATATCTGTAAAACAGACACAGGTCGGCTAAGCGCCTTCGATGTGACAGCGACTGTAGTCCCGACGACAACGCCGAGTCCGCGATCAGCCGGATTGTTATGGTAATTTAACAATTTAAATATAGTAAGGGGTAATTGTAAGAGACTTACTTGATTTGATCTTGGTCGGCCGTGGAGCGGTCGCTGTAGCTGCCGCTGTCTCTGCTGCTCGCAGATTGCAGGGGGCGTTGAGCTTTGTGCTCCCCTGTTCAGGTTACTGTTGGGTTGATAATTCCTCTGTCACTCTCGGAAACACCAATTGCTAATTTCTGGTCTCTAGCTTCCTATAGAGACTCCTTTGTTTCCCTTTTTCAGCTTCGGTCGTGCTTTTATTTTATTGAATAGTATTTCTATTTTTTAAAGAATTTAAATAAAGCTTCCGATAATTACTACAAATATTTAAAATATTCTCGAAGTTATTCACGTCCGAATTGTTTTCCCGCCATGTGCGGTTTTCTTCGTAGTTTACGTCGAATCTCGAATGATTTTATCATTTTCGCCGTTGACGTTTATTTTTTATTCGGCGCCAACACTTTTTTTTATTATTTTTCTGCCAAGTAGAATTTGCACAAAGTAGTTTATGCAAATTAGCTAATTGACGATTTGTCTTCCCTTTACAGGTAGAGAGGGGAAATTTGCGAAAGGGAATTAATGGGTGTTAGGCGAGGACATGAATGCGAGGTCCATAACAGTATGCTCTCAGGTAGCTCGAGGGTATGTTTAGGAGCCGAGCTCCAAACATGAGAGCAATATTCGAGCGCGGGTCTAATTTAAGATTTATATAGAAGAAGTTGGGCCGAAGTAAAATATTTCTTGGGTCTAAAAAGATTACTCTGGCACAAGGCTAATAACCTTGCCAGGAAAAACAAATTATTATGGAAAATTTAACAAGCCTTGGGACTTACCAAATAAGGCCATGACCGGATCCCGGTTGTAGTTCCGATGATGATGATGATGATGATGATGAAAAAGATAACTCTGTTTTCTTGAGGCTGACCTGGCGATGTTCGACACGTGTTTATGCCACGATACATTCCCCCAGACCGTGACGCCAGGCGATTTCAAGCTTTCCCCAGATTCGTAGGCCTGGTCATTCATCATCAGCTGTGGAATCGATGATCCACTTTTCTTTGTTATGTTATATATTGTGTCTTCGCTGCATTGAATTCGACGAGATTGGCCTTTCCCCACTGCAGGACTTTATCTAGATCCTGATTCAGAGAGTCAATCTGTCTACATCTCAGCTGGTGCGACGTAGATGCACCAATCGGGCGAACACTCGAAAAGGAGGAAACAAGCGTACTAGCATCTACAAAACTGAACACTTTGTTATCTGTTGTCTCCAACAAATCATTTATGTGAAGCAAAAGCAAGATTAGAGCCAAAGTAGAACCTTGGGACACCCCTGAAGTAACAGGATACGGATCCGAACACTTGCCGTCCACAACAACCCGGATCGATCGAGGAAGCTCTTCGTGCAGTCGCAAAGTTGTTGGGAAAGTCCGTATGAACGGAGATTGCTAAGCAATGCCCCGTGCCGGACGCGGTCAAAAGCCTTGGAGATATCCAATGCGACCGCCCTTGACTCGCCATGCCGCTCAATCGCAGATGTCCATATATCGGTTATAAGTGTCAAAAGGTCTCCCGTGGACAGCCTGCCACGGAATCCGTATTGACGATCATTCAGATGCCCGTTTCACTCCAAATACTTAATTAACTCAGTATTGACGACTTTTTCCTCCTCGGTAGTATAGTGGTTAGTATACCCGCCTGTCACCCGGGAGACCGGGGTTCGATTCCCCGTCGGGGAGCCTCTGGCGCAAGACTAATGACCTTGCCCAGAAAAAAATAAATCATTATGGAAAATTTAACAAGCCTTAGGACTTGCTAAATAAGGCCAAGACCGGTCCGCGGTTGTAGTGCCGATGATGATGATGATTGACTTTTTCCATCACCTTAGATAACATAGACAGTAATGCTATCGGACGGTAATTTTGTGGGAGACACTTTTTCCCCTCCTTGGAATTGGCTGAACTCGAGCGATTTTACAGTAGGTAGGAAAGGTCCCCTGAGGCGCAAGGCTAATAACCTTGCCCGGAAAAACTAATTATAATGGACAATTTAACAAGTCTCGAATATGGACCGGTGGAGAGATTTGCTAAATAAGGCCAAGACCGGACCCCGGTTGTAGTGCCGATGATGATGATGATGATACTGACCTAGTTCGTTAGAACTTCGGGTGAAGCAATCTCGGTGAGTGTTTACTAATTCACTTAGTTTCCCTTTCCCCTCTTTTCCGATTTCCCCCGTGTCCAGGTCGTCACTCCTGATGCCGGCCCACTCCTGTATGGCCGATTCGATCGCTGGCAGTACACTCGGTAATTTTGAGTTCGTTGTGGTTCTTCTCGATTCGAACTTGAGGTTGATTCAGTAATCGTCGCCAAATGATAATTTGGTATGGTTGGCTGTCATCCGGGACAACTAGTACTTCGCACCAACTTCGTAGGGAGTCTACTTAAATGTCCGTAGGGAGTCTACTTGAATGTTCGGTAACCTCCTCTAGGTTTGCTGGCATCTTTCTCGTAGTGAAAGTTGTAGTCGTTTGCGATCGGCTCCTGCATATGATGAGGGCAATCGCTCCCCAAGGCAATAAAAGCCTCGGCCGCTTGCCCGTCCACATATACCGGCTTGTGGTACACACTGCCGTCTTCTCGCACCCACAGCTGGGTTGCTCTCTTCTCTTGGTAATGCCCACTGGAGCTCTGACCTACTGGGCTCCCACTTACCATGTAGTTACGGGCTATGTGCCCGATGACCTCATTGCACTTGAAGCACTTGATTCTGGCTGCCGTCGGTTGTTCTGCGTCTGTCCTTCTCTGGGTGGTCTTCGTTAATCCGCTTGTAGTTGTTTCTCTACCCACTCTGTTTGCTGCGCAATTTCGTCCGACGCGTCCAATTAGGTTACACCTGAAGCATATGATCGCGGGTAATGTTGGACTTCCCTCACTTGTCCCTGACATTCCGGCTGCGTCCACATTGCGCCTTGCGGTTGGTATCTGCCTTCTCACGGTAGTACACTCTCGTTCCACCGAATTTTCTGTAGGAGCTTCTGTATGGTGTCGGACTGCGCTGCTTTCAACATATCGTGACACTCTGTGTTGGTTATACCACTTACCACGTATTTCACAAGAGTCCTCTCGTCCAGCTGACCTCTCGAGGTGATCGCTTTCATCATCATCATCATCATCGGCACAACAACCGGGAACCGGTCTTGGCCTTATTTAGCAAGTCCTGAGGCTTGTTAAATTTTCCATAATGATTTATTTTTTCTGGGCAAGGTCATTAGTCTTGCGCCAGAGGCTCCCCGACGGGGAATCGAACCCCGGTCTCCCGGGTGACAGGCGGGTATACTAACCACTATACTATCGAGGAGCCTTCATGGCAAATACAAATTCCTCAGTGTCCTTATCCGCCATTTGTCTTCTATTCCGCAAACTTTCGTGCAGATCGGCTCCATCATCTTCCGTCGGGAAATTATTTAGTAAATCGCATAGGAATTCCTCTAATGATGAGTGAAGGACTCCCATGCACCAACGTTTTGCTGCTCCCGTCAGTTTACTGATGGCTGCCACCATGACCGGTCTTCCATCTGGTTGGTAGACATCTCTAATTTCCTGGACTCTTCTTACATATGCCGTGGAGGATAGTTCTGGTATATTCCTAGGGTCGAATTCACATGTCACATCTTTCACCGTATATCCAGACCTTGATATCGTTTTCGGCTCTGTGGCGCTTATTCTTTTTTCTGGCGCAGGCGTTTCCTCCATTTGCTCGGATGTGCTCGATTTTTCCAAGCTTTGTCTTCATGGCTTCAATTTCGTCCATCAGTTTCTTCACGGTGTTTTGTTCGTCGTTATTCGGTGTTGTTTTCTATTTGGTATCGCCTACTACTGCTCTCACCTGGTTCGTTTTCGCGTAGTCCTTCGTGGATTACCAACTTGTGCAGGATGTGTGACTTCTCTTTGTCTCCTCTTAAGCCACGCTTCTTCGGCTCGTCCTCCGCTTTCTTCATCCTGCTGGCTTTGATTCTGGGCTAAATCTGGACTAAATCCCACTTTTGAACTCGTAAAAGGTTAGTTTTCTTTATTTATTCTATTAATAAGCCCGATGCACGCCGCCGGAAAAAGAGAGACCGAGTGTCCGCCATGCGCTTTTTTTATACCGAGAACACAGGGAGACGTCACCCGCGCCGGAGTCGGGGTTACACTGGACAGAATTGTTCTTCACCATTTAAAATTACGGCTATTGATGGGAAAGGTGTATTACACTTGCAATTCCATTATTTCTTCCGAATTGATTAACTTCTAAAAACTCCTCAACTATCCCACTCTGTTGGAGCCTGCTTTTAGCTATGAAATCATTTATCTGTGTCCGGGATAGTGTCCGCCTGCTGACTTTAATAAGTGCGTCATATAAAAACGAGGTTAACGTAAATCAAAACAACATAATAAGGCAAAAGCAGAATCGCCCATAACTAGGTTTAATAAACCGCGCGAGGGTAAAACTTGTCAACGTAACAATTCTTGTCCCCAGGACTTCAAGTGTCTGCGGAACAGTTAACGATGTATTTGGACTTGATTCCGTCTTCTTAATGTTTCAACTTTTTCTATCGTCCACGGACCAAAGGACCGAACGCTTTAGGCTACCCGAATCCTACGTGGACCACAAAAAATAATTAGGGCAAGGCAGTTCTCGTTAGCCTTACATCTTCTACTGGTCTTTTTGCTCCGCTTCGGTACTATATATCGTGTTAAGGAATTTTTTCTTTAGGGAGTCAACCAAATTAGTATTCGTCGCACCGATCTCTATCTGTCGGTTTAGATAAAATTCAACTTTTTTACGAGGTTGAGAACGCTGTTAAAATGAATGAAGTTGTACGAATTGCCAAGAGTCGCTGTAGTCCATTGAAACGCGGGCAAATTTTAATAGACCACTGCTGGAGTTTATTATTTCAAAAATAGCCAACCATTAAGTTTCGCTTATCTAAGAATTGAATTAACTAAATGCTTTTGTTGAGATTAATTTTTATCTATTCGTGCACATAGAACAGTGGAAAGCATCGGATGATTTAGTGTTGGTCGAACATTAGAAAAGGGCTATGCACAACGCACATAATGCAAATTGTTTTAACAACATCTTTCGTTTTATGTATCTTATAGGACGACATAGTTTTTCGTAATCGCCTAATTCCAATCTAAAACAAGTTTCTATGAAATTATTATGTCTTGCTTGGCATGCGCAGTAGTCGAGGTGGTAAAGAGGCTGTAACATGTGAATGATTGTCTGAATGCAGGCTCACCTGAAGATTGTAGACCATTAAGGCAGTCAGGCAACTAGTTTTCAACTGTTAAATAGTGTCTACTGTTAAATTGTGTTACTACTGTTAAATAGTGTCATGTGGTAAAACCTAAGTTTAATTTGGGTGAATTTGGTCCTAAACGGGCTGTCAATCTATCACCTGTTTCGTTTTGCTTTGGGTATCAATGGTGTCTCTTCTTATCATATTTCTAAAAATATTCAACTTTTATTTATTCTTTATATAAAAGTGCTTAAAATCTAGTTTGACTAATTTAAATTGAATTTAACTAATTTACAGACCCAAGGCGGACGTTGCAATCAGAACATACCTCGACTAATCTCTTAATAACAATCAACCTAAATCTAGCTTTATTTACCATAGCTTCAGAATATTGATAGCTAGAACTAGGTAACGTGGTAAAAGACAAAAATATGATACTGTTTGTTTTTAATCTAACTGGTTACTCATATTTTAAACTCAACTCTAACCTTAAACTATAGGAAATAGACCAGCAGAAGCTCGTAATAGACAACAACAAATTACTCGGCCCAAGTAGGCGAAGAAGTCATTAATTCCAGTCTATTCATCAGAACTGATTGTACTGCTTGATAATGTCCTTTCTTGTATAGCACTGGTTGCTAGTTTTAAAAGGTATTTATTTAAGACCAGGAAACATATTTACGTTCTTAGGCGAAATGCTCAAACTACTTTAACAAGGGTATTTCCTAATCTATTGTAATTTATTGGATCGTATGTCGTGTCAGATGTATTTTAAACGTAGGAAACCTAAGACGTTACAATAAGTAATATTAAAGAGTGATACCATAGCGTTTGGAATGATAGTGAAGACAGTTAGAATCATCAAAAATTGAACCAATGCGTTACACATCAGGCTACTGGCCGTGCTTAGAATTCGATTGTTAAACGCAAGTATATTCCACTGATGTGAATTGTTATTTTATCGCTATGGTATACGGCTCTGATGCATTATCTTATTCGATTTTCGGTCGGTCTTCTTCACTATTTGCTTGTGTATTGTGTGTGTATCTGTTAGAGATGCCACAATACCACGAGCATTTCGTCTGTATGCTTTGTTATCAGACCTAACTTTTCTTTTTAATACCTTGGAATTTAAAACGGTCCCTGTGAAGCATTTCTTCCTACCCTCCCCTTCTTAGTGACTGTTTTTTTTTTGCTTTTCACAACTCTATATTGCGTCCTTTAAGAATCAAGACTCTCGAATACATTCTAACGAGTAGTGGATTTTGTTGCGAGAGTGATGTAATATACATCGCGGAAACGAAATAACTTGGATTTCGGTATGGCTCCGGCGGAAGAACTACTATATGCGCATAATACGGGTCGCCGTCGCTCATCCATTCCTAAGCAATATTGATTTCCTAAGCCAGGCCTAACGCAGGACTAACACAGTAGCTGCAAAAAATTGAGTCGCTCTACGAGAAAACCAACTGGGAGGGTCTAAACAACCTTTTTGGGACGTTAATTTGCTCGTTATCTATCCTTAATAACGATGATCCCAATTGGTATGCGGACCCTGATTCCCTATACGCTAAAAAATATAAAACTCACGACAAATATGTGGTCCAATTTCGATGCAGGGAGACTATTAAGGTAAAAAGTCTAGCTCCCGGTTGTATAAGTTAAACAATGCAGGAGAAGACTGGAGTATATTCAAGAGGCTTCAAATGACCAGAATGGGTGCATTCAACGGGCAAAGTTTCTGCATGATCAGAAAATGAGAAAAATATTCTTCACTCTCTCACAGAAACAATAGTAGAAATTTCTTGGCGTTTGCAAATTATTATTGTTATTTATTGGCCTGTAGGAACCCGGAAGTTCATGACCTCACCGAGTCGACTCCGCCATCGTTCCCTGTCCTGTGCACTCTCCTTCCACGCTTGACCAGCCGATCCGATCTCCTCATGGTCAAACCTAACATTGTCCTCCCATCTCCGTCGCGACCGTCCTACCGGTCTCTTTCCCGTTGGTCTACCGTCAAGAATTCTACGCACGGTCCTATCGTTGCCCATTCTTGCCACATGTCCGACCCATCTTAATCTTCGCGACCTGATTACTCCCACTATTGTAGGTTTGCGGTATAGCTCTGTGGGAAAGAAGTATGTTGCGCCGGCGTACGACGCTGATTCCCTTCTTCCTCCATCATCATAAGACAAAGTTCCGCCAACCGAATCGTCACTAAATGTTTGCACCGAAAATTTACAGGAACACAAAGCGTAGGAGCGAAACAAAACAAAACCTACCCAACACACAAACATTGGAGGAAAAGTTAATGTTCTTTTATTGTATTGGATGTATTTTAATTTTATTATTCTATTGGTCCGTAAATCCGATTGTTCTTAATTGTATCAAACAAACAAAATAATTGCACCGAAGATAAAAGGACGCACAGAAACAACATATGAGACACTAAACTTATTTTTATTGAAAACGCGCTTTCTCGACTCGAGCTTACGTGTATGCGTCTCCGCAATGGAAGACGACTCCCCGAGTATAGAATTCTGACATGAATTTCATCCTAGGTTAGGGTTAAGAAGCAAGAGAAGAGAGAGAAAAACTTTTCTCTTAAGGGTGTGGCCGCCACAGAAATGCAGTCTTTGAGTGCAGTGGTGTGTGTGCGTGGTTCTTTAATGGATGAGAACGAACCTAGAACAAAGAAAGGGCATAAAGTGCATTCATGGGATACGATTTCAGTAAAGCAAATAAAACCGAACTCGTCGGATGCTAATGGGATCTTTGTTGGAAATGTGCTTCGCGGCTAAACAAAGGGACGACGAAGCGATGTGGAAATGTGCTAATTGGTTTTAGCTAGGTTATTGGGAAATGGTGTTTATGGCATCGCTAGTAAGGGTAGGTATTGAATTCCTTTTTTCATTTGTTTATGCTGTAGAATTTAATTGATGTCAAGAGACGCGGATAACGTATTTGCTTTTGTCGCTTGGGTGTAAGTCGCCAGCCAATGTGTATGTAGGGAACATTGTTGTACACATGGCGCGGCTGGGAAAATAGACGACGCAATATTTATGGTCCCTGTCATGACGGTTACGTTCTATGCAAACCGAATCATTTTGTTTACAGGAATTTGTCTGGTACCGAAGATGCCGAATTGGTTTGGAATTCCAGATAAGTGAAGCAAGAAATCTTACGGAAAATTGTATGCGAGGAGATGTATGAAAAGGTAAGTTTTCTTTACAGGGACTTTAAGATTATAGATTTTATCTATATGATGCGTGAAGCATTTTCAGGTACTAATACAATTGCATTAGTGAAGTTAGGAAATTGGCTGAATGTTATGGGGGTTTTACGGTAAGTAGACAGTGCGGTTTGGCGGAACCGCCACAACCTCATCGACTCGACTCCGCCATCGTTTCCTGTCCTGTGCACTCTCCTTCCACGCTTGACCAGCGGAACCGATCTCCTCGAGGTCCAACCTAACACTGTCCTCCCATCTCCGCCGCGGCCGTCCTTTACCGTTGGTTTATTATCTTAATCATCGCGACTTGATTTCTCTTACTATTGTAGGTTTAAGGTACAGCTCTTCCAATTCGTGGTTGTGGAGTTTCCTCCATTGTCCTGCTTCCTCGTCATATTCACCTCCAAAGATACTCCTTAAAACTTTATTCTCGAATACGCGGAATTTGTTTTCTTCCCGTTTTGTGAGAGCCCATGTTTCGCATCCGTATAGAACAATCGGCATGATTATGGTTCTAAAGACACGGAGCTTTATGTTACGTGATAGCAGTTTAGATTTTAGCAGTTTACTGACTGCGTGCCAACTAGCGTTGCCGGAGTGTATTCTTTTGCTAATTTCCTTCGATGTTTCGTTACTGGCCGTCAGTATCGTTCCCGGATATTTAAACTCTTTAACTTTTTCAAATATCTTGCTTCTGACGTTTATATGTGTTCGCTTGAGGTCCACCTGCTCTCGTCGTAATCATGTATTTTGTTTTGTCCGCATTTATTTCTAGGCCCACCTCTTCTGCCGCTTGCATGATGATTTCACTGTTTTTACTTACAGCTTCTAGATTATCGCGCAGAACGGCGATGTCATCCGCATATATGAGCACTTGCGTGACCCCGTTCAGGTATGATCCGGCCATGTTGTCGTCTTGTACCTTTCTGATGACATACTCGAGGACAAGTTTAAAGAGACATGGTGAGAGGCCATCGCCCTGATTTAGCCCGTCCCGGATTTCAAATGGTTCTGAGAGGTGGTTTTCCATTCTAACTCGCCCTTTGTTTTCGTTCATGCAAATTTGGATGAAGGCGGTACCTTTTTGCGGGATTCCCAGCTCAAGTACAATATGGTAGAGTCTTTGCCTTGCGACCGAGTCGTAGGCTTTTTTTAAGTCCACGAACAGTTGGTGAACCGTCTCTCCGTATTCCCACTTCTTTTCCAGCAGTTGCCTTATTGTGAACATTTGGTCGCTTGTTGACCGGTTTCTACGCAATCTGCATTGGTAGTCTCCCAGTATTTCTTCTACGTACGGTGTGATTCTCGCATCCGTTAGTATTTTGTATGAGGTTGGGAGCAATGATATTCCTCTGTAATTTTCGCAGTCAGATATGTCGCCTTTTTTGAAAATGGGGATGACTATTGAGGTTTTCTATTCTTCCGGAGCGACTTCCTTATCCCATGTTCTTTTGATGAGCTGGTGGATCTTTCGAGCGGTTGCCTCCCCCCCCATGCTTCACAAGCTCTGCCGGTATGCAACCGATTCTGGGGGCCTTGTTGTTTTTCAGTCGATTTATCACGTCTACAACTTCGTCGAAAGAGGGCTCTGGGATCTGGGGCTCGGCTGTATGTACGTCTGGTGCGTTATTTGTGGTTGATGGGTGCGCACATTGAGCAGGTTTTCAAAGTACTGCTTCCATCTTGTCACGATATTGTTTGTTTCTGTGACCAGACAATCGCTCGTGTTTCGAATTATTGTGGCTCTTCCCCCGGTAACTATTTCCAATTGAATTTATCCCGGCATACATGTGTCTGATGTTCTTTGCTCTGGCATTTTCTAGAATTTTTTCGATCCGAGTCTTCTCCCATTCGCGTCTGAAGAGTCTCATTGTCTCTTTCCGAATTGTCGCGTATCTTTCTGCGTTGACTTCATCATATCTTTCTAAGTGGATCACTCTAAGTCGTTTACGTTCTTCGATCTTCGCCCTGCACTCATCGTCAAACAACGGTTTCGACTTAATTGTTTTCTTAAATGCTAATACCTTTTGGGCTGTTTGTTTGATTGCGTCCCTGATCGATGTCCATTTAGTGTTCACACTATTGGTTTCCTCTTCCTCGCTGCTCCCATTCTCTAGGATACGAAATCTATTCGTTAGTTCGTCTTGATATTCAGTCCTTTTGCGCAGGTCTTTTAGTTTATCAATGTCGAACTTTTTGCTCGTCTCCCGTGAGTGCCCATGTGAGTTTGCTGCGAGCCGACTTCTAATTTTGCCCATCACTAGAAGGTGATCGGAGTCGCAATCTGCTCCTCTATATGATCTTACGTTAAGGATATTCGAGTGGTGTCTTTTGTTTATGAGGAAGTGGTCTATTTGGTTACGCGTTACGCTGTCGGGTGATATCCATGTGACTTTATGGATTTGCTTGTGCTTGAACATCGTGCTTTTCACTACCAGATCTTTTGACGCTGCGAACGTAATAATTCGAATTCCATTATCATTTGAAACGTCGTGTAGGCGTTCTTTACCTATAGTCGATTGGATTCCAATTTTCGCATTCAGGTCCCCGAGGAGGATTTTAACATCGAATGATGAGATCCCATCAAATACTTCCTCTAGGGTCTCGTAGAACGTGTCCTTCGTTTCTTCGTCGGTAGATTCTGTGGGGGAGTGTACGTTTATAAATATATAATTGTACCAGGGTCCCTGTACTTGTATCATCGACATCCGGTCATTAATAAATCTCACATCTCTTACACAGAGCGTAATCTTATTGCTTACGATGAAGCCGGTCCCGAGATTATGTGTATATCTACACGCCAGTATGAATCCATTGGTTTCAATTACTTGATGTGGGATTCGGACTTCCTGAAGCGCGACGATGTCAATTTTATATTGTTTCGCGTTTTCTTCGATCATCTGTATCGCGCCTGGTTTATATAACGCTCGAACATTCCACGTGCCGACGCGTAAATCTCGCTTTTTCCGTTTTTCCCTACGTCTTCTTTTTGCCGAGTCGGTGTTTTCTTGATGATTTGTTTCCTTATGGTAGTGTCGGCTCAACACACTTACGCCTACCGGGTTTTTCGTCAGATTGTTTTTTTATATTGATTATTCATTTCATGGGAACAGTCTTGGGGTCTCAAATATTCCGCCATATCAGAGCCCCTCTTTGATATGGTAAGGTCTGCTTACTGCCCTGATTCGACCCGGCGTCGGGGAGGCGCCGTTATAATACAGCCGGTATACCCCTGGCTGCAAACCATCTAATGGGCACGGTGACGCGAAACAACCCTGGATTAGAGGTGGTAGATCTTTGTGTGTTACTCCTCGCTAGCCTGTCTGACATGGATGGCCCTACTGGAAGCATATGCTGCAGGGAGACTATTAAGGTAAAAAGGTTTAGCTCCCGGTTGTATAAGTTAAACAATGCAGGAGAAGACTGGAGTAGATTCAAGGGGCTGCAGATGACCGCAATGCGGCATTCAACGGGCAAAGTTTCTGCATGATCAGAAAATGAGACAAAAAATTCTTCACTCTCTCACAGAAACTCTCGTAGAAACTTCTTGGCGGTTGCAAAGAACATTAAAAAGTCTATATCTTCATCCCAATTCATTGAAATCCGCTCTCAACAAGAAATACCAATGGGGATTAATTAACTGGGTAGAATTCAATGCCTTAAAAATTCGATGGTGCCTCTTTTCGAACCCCAACATATGCACGCTGTCGATGAACTACATTTGCATCGTTTCAGAAGCTTTCAATCCTTGACACTGGAACCAATTTGATTGTTAATTGGAACGACCACATACAAGGGCGAAAAAAATATAAACGGTAATTTATTTTCATACTTTTATTGAATAATGTTATACACTAATTTTATAGGGTGAGCCATACATTTCTGCATATTTGAAACATGAATAGAAATAAAACTACAAATGTTATTTTGTTGATCATTTATTTAACGTAATAAACGTTTATTGATATTTATTTTTTTTTAAATGACATCGTCGAGATGTGCCCCGTCTCGTCGTTGGCAGTTCTGCAATTGACGACGCGAACTTTAGAGAACACGCTGATACATACTGATTGTGGATCGTTCCTTACGGAAATTTCAACCTCCCGAATGTTCTCATCGCTTCTTCTTGAACGTGGCCGCCCTGTTTGTTTAATATTCGTTGTCGACCCCGTTTGGTCGAACTTCTTGACCCAAGCTTTGATTAAATTAACACTTGGACACTCGCTTACTCGGGGTAATCCGTATTCAATTCTAAATAGGCGTTGTACGTAGGAATAACATAGGAATCGTTGTTTTTGTAAAATTATTTTACACGAAAAGCGCGCTGTTGTCCCAAGAAGCGCTACATCGTGACTAAAATTGTATGAAGCGACGCACAATTCCCCGCCACTCGCGCGCCCTTCCCTCTAACGGTTTTTAAGAAATCAAGTGTTTCCATTTGCAAAAATGTATGGTCCACCCCGATACTATCAACACTTTTCAATACAGTCTCCGATGTGATCTGCACGCTTTTGCCACCGATTTGAAGGCTTTAATATCCCTTGTTTGTAGAAAGATTTAGGGCGAATTCTTAACCAATTGCGTACGTGCTCCTCGACTTCTTCATTACTTTCGAATTTTTGTCCTCCAAGTGATTCCTTCAAGGGTGCGAACAAAAACTAGTCACAGGAAGACAAGTCTGGGTAATAAGGACGGTGTTCGGGGGCTTTCCAGCCCATGGCTTCCAATGTATCCCTCGTCAAGGACGACATTTCGAATGGGCATACCTCGTCTTTTGTTTCGATATATGGCTCATGCCGAGTGTAACAACTGACAGTAGTAAGCAACATTCACTGTTCGTGGTTCATGAAGAAAATCAATCATTAAAACTCCCTTTGAGTCGAAAAAAACCGTGCAAGAACCTTTCCGGCTGAAAGACGTGTTTTAGTCTTCACTGGGCAGGTTTCACCTTTCCCTCGTCACTCCTTACTTGACATTTTCGTCTCCGGAGTATAATCACATAATCATCACATGTGATAATACGCTTCAAAAAATCCTCTCCTTCTTGTCGAAAACGATCCAGAAGTCTTGCACTGATCTCCGACCTGACTTGTTTTTGATTTACGGTCAATGACCTCGGAACCCATCGAGCTGTAATTTTCTTGAAGGTAAGATCATCAGTTGGCCCAAGGTTAATAACCTTGCCCGGAAAAACAAATTATTATGGACAATTTAACAATTCTCGGATAAGGCCCGGATACCGGTGGAGGGACTTGCTAAATAAGGCCAAGACCGGATCCCGGTTGTAGTGCCGATGATGATGAAGATCATCAGTGATAATGGATTGAACACTTCCATGGCTGTTACCCACTTCTGATGAGATTTCTCCAACAGTTAAGGGGCGATCACTTTCAATAAGCTTTCGAACGGCACGGATGTTGTCATCTGTACGACTTGTCCTTGGCCGTCGATCATGACTTTCGTTTTCGATACGTTTGTTTAAATTCTATGACCCACGTATACACATGATTCTGAGACAATGTATTCTCACCAAACTGTGCCTTCAATCGAGAAAAAATTTCCGAGGGTTTAAGGCCTTCATTTGTTAAATTTTTTTATAATAATCCATTGCGCAACAGACGTATGTACAGCTTGCCGCTCATGGCTGTACTGACTATAAAATCGAACGGGACCGTTGCCAATCCGGTTCCCTACTCTTCATAAACCAAACAACAGCCACGCAAAAGATTATCTAGCTCGCAACTTGTGGTTAAGCAAAAAAGTCAAATTACCGTTTATAATTGATTCACCCTCGTATTTGAAACTACGAAAGTGCGTCCAAATTATGGGGTTTCTTAACAGAAGCAAGAAATACTTGCCTCCACACAACTTTGCAAGGCGTGTATTCTTTCTAAAATGGAATTCAATTCCCATGATTGGTCAGGGGTATCTAAACTGCATTACACGTGCTCGATAAAATGCAAAAGAGATCAATAAAACGCACTGGGAACCCAGGTGCAAGTTATTCAATTCAGTCGTTAGAACATACGCTCAATGTACCATGCCTAACTTTTTCTATAGGTATTACCACGATAGTTACTCAACTGAGCTTGTTAAATATATTTAATTCCGGCAAGCACTCTTCCCTGATACCCATCGGACACAAAGGGAGCCTCGGTTAACGTTGAAAATCAACCTCAGGTATACAAATTAAGGCAGAGAATCATTCTGAAGTCGAACGACACAAATGTGAAATGTTCTACCTGCTCATGTGTTTCGTTTTTTTTTTTTTATTATTACACTTCTCTCGGGAGAGGCGAACATATAGCGCCAAATGGGCGCCCCGAGATGCCAACAAAGTTTGGTTGTAACGCTTCGGGAACACTTGCGCGGGAAGGGAGTTCCAGAGTTTTCCCGCTCTGTAGCGGAACGAGTTCTGATGCAGGGGTGTTCGAGCCGCAGGGAGATAAACCGCAAATTACTGCGATCAGTCAGATTTTCTAATGGAGTGCATATAAGCCGAATTGCGCGGAACAATACCACGAATCTCCGAAGAGCAGTACCCGTGATGATATCTGAAAAACAAACAGAGGTCGGCTACGCGCCTTCGATATGATAGCGACTGAAGTCCGGACGTCAGCTCCGAGTCCCCGATCAGGCGGATCGCTCGTCTCTGGGATCGCGTAGCCAAGCTCTCAACTAGCGGAGCTCCAAACATGACAGCAATATTCGAGCGCGGGTCTAATTTGGGATTTATACAAGAGAAGAAGTTGGGCCGGAGTAAAATATTTCTTGCCTCTAAAAACATAGCTCAGTTTTCCTGAGGCTGACCTGGCGATGCTCGATACGTGTTTATGCCACGATACATTCCCACAGACCGTGACGCCAGGCAATTTCAAGCTTTCCCCAGGTTCGAGGGCCTGGCCATGCATCATCAGCTGTGGAACCGATGATCCACTTTTCTTTGTAAATGTTGTATATTGTGTCTTCGTTGCATTGAAGTCGATGAAATAGGCCCTTGCCCACTGCAGGACTGTTGTGCTATTTGTCCTGGTGGAGCGTGCTTCTGGTTCCCCAGGAAGAGTGGGCTACCGTTTTGTTTTTATTCAAAAATTTAATATTTTAATTTTTAATTCGTTTATTTTATTTAAGACTTCACGAACTCGTCCGCAGTCGCACAACACCAAATCGAAACTCTCAATTGCCAGCCGCCATTCCATTGTTTTTGTTTTACTTTTGGAAATAGGATAACAAAAAGGAAAAGAAAGGAAGAAAGGTCATAAATGCACTTCGGCAGGAAACAATAGATAAAGGATCTTGCGGATGCGCATTTATTATCCTAGATGTTGATGCGCGATAAAATGAACACGTGGTTCGTTTTATGGCGCAATTTGTTTGTATTTCAATTTGAAAGATGTGAATAGATAATCAGTTTTCTGGGACCAAATTTGTGCAAACAAATTCTTAGAGGATCATAAAATTGCAGACGCGCATTTTATGATTCTCAATAATATTTGTTCGGAAAAGGCACATTTAATTTAGAGATTTTGGAAATGATAATTGGAAATACAGTGCATATGATTTAAGGATTGAAGGATTTCTGGGAATTGAATCAATGCGACAATTGAACGTTTGTTTCAATTTGTTCAACATTGGATTCAATGTTGATTTGGCGATATGGATGGAGTTATGGAAGAAGGTGCAAAATGTATGGGAAAGGGAAATGGTAGGGCTTCGAGGAGCACTACAGGACCTTACCCAGATCCCGATTCAGAGAGTCAATCTGTCTACATCTCAGCTGGTGGGACGTTGATGCACCAATCGGCTGATCACTCGAAAAAGGGAAACTAAGCGTACTATCATCCGCGAACTGAACACCCTGCTATCCGTTGACTCCATCAAATCTTTTATGTGAAGCAAAAACAAGGTTGGGGCAAAATAGAACCTTGGGGCACCCCCAAATTAACAGGATACAGATCCGAACTCTCGCCGTCCACAACAACCCGAATTGATCGATTTTCGAAGAAGCGTCTAGTCGTAAAGCTGCTGGAAGGTCCATATGAACGAAGTCTGGCCCCGTGCCCTTGACTCACCATGCCGTTCAATCACAAATGTCCATATATCGGTTATATGTGTCAAAAGGTCTCCCGTGGACCGCCTGCCACGGAATCCGTATTGACGATCATTTAAAAGTCCGTTGCACTCCAAATACTTAATTAACTCAGTATTGATGACTTTTCTCAGTACATAAGATAAGCGGAAGAGCCCGGCAAGAACCGGCGATAGTTCTGGAGCACAGTTCTTAAGGACTATTGCTGTTATTCCGGCCGGGCCGGTTCCCTTCCTACAGTCCAGTCCACGTAGAATACGTCGAATAGTACGCGGGCGGAACCTTACATCCCGCATGGAAGACCGTACCGGCGCCATCACAGGTGGCTCCAAAAGACTAGGATCGAGCTTTGAATTCGCGGAAAATAAATTCGCGAACATATCATCCTTATCCTTTGAATTTGCGACTAATTTCCCGCTGTCTGTCACCAACGGAGGGAAAGAGGAGGAGGTGGAGTTACTGGTTTTAGGCCCTTGCTATTGACCAGAAGGGATGCGAACCAGTTGGGTATTCAAGGAGTTTGTTGGTCAGTATGTCGTTGTGAGCCTTCTTCGCGGTATCAATCGCTTGGATGCACGCGTTTCTGATTCTAACAAAATTCGTTCTGTTAACTTCGGTGGGATTGGAGCGCTATTGTTTAAAAGCTCTATTTTTTGCCGCTGTTATCTGCTCACATTTTTTATCGAACCAAGGCTTATCAGGTGAACTTCGTTTGATAAAATGTAGATCTCCATCCCAAGAAGAATAATCTCTGTGACCGACTCCGCGCAAGCGTTAACATCGGAGTCTCCAAAGCACACCTCCGAGCATGGAAAGGATGGGAAGAAATCTCGCAAATCGTCCCAGTTTGCAGCCCCATACCTCCATACATGGCGAAGCTGCTTAGGTCGGTTATTCACTTGAAATGCAAGTGATTGCGCGACCGATACCAAGCAGTGATCTGAGTTTCCCAGTGGCGCAGAGACTTCTACGGTATAAATACTGGGTTCGGATGTCAAAAACAGATCCAGGGTGTTCGCATAATCACCTCGGGCACCCAGTACTCGCGTGGGTTCCTCGACAAGTTGAGTCAAGTTGTGGCTAACAGGAAACATCTCCGCCAGCCTCCCAGCTTCGTCGGTTCTGTTAGAATGTACCAACCAGCCGGAATTGTGCACATTAAAGTCGCCAAGGACAACAATTTCAGAAGCTGGGTGGTTGATCTGTATCCAGTCGACAGTACGTAAAAGATGTTCGAAAAATGTCGCCGGTCGGTCGTCATTCGGGGAGCGGTGAAGACAACAAAGAAATTTAACAGTATTCCTCAACACGACCCACAACGATATGATGTCCATGTTATTGGGTTCCAACGCCTCTATCCTCTGGCAAGCCAGATCGGACCGCGCGAAGATGCAGACTCGGGCCTTAAAACGGAATCTCGAATATAAGTCGTATCGTGAGCAACGAAGATATGTCGAATCAGTTGACGAATCGACCTGGGATTCAGTTAGGGCAAGGATATCAGGTTTCGTTGTTGGCAAATATTGGTGGACAGCGTTTACATTCGTACTGGTGAAACCGATGCCCCTGATGTTACAAAATGCCGTTACCAGTCGAGCGTGGGCAGAGCCTCGAGAGCGAGCCCAATAATGATGACGAATTTCTTAAAGTTCGGTTATTTATCATAATATCTGCATGATCATCGTCATCATCGGCACTACAACCGGGCACCGGTCTTGGCCTTATTTAACAAGGCCTGAGGCTTGTTAAAATTTCCATAATGATTTGTTTTTTCCGGGCAAGTTCATTTAGTCCTGCGCCAGAATATCTGCATGATGTTCCCCCATAAATCATTATGTAAAATTTAACAAGCCTCAGGACTTGCTAAACAAGGCTAAGACCGGTTCCCGGTTGTAGTGCTGATGATGGTGATGGTGATGGTTCCCCCTGACATAGCCCCCCCCCCCCCCCCCCCCCCCCCTAGATCCGAATGGGAAACTAGTTTACCTCCGGAATTCTTTATATCAGAAGGTTCCATCATGACTTATCTACGTGTCAGTCCGGACCATCAGCCACACCTTCGAAACACCGTCGGAGATTTCTCTCGACGATATCGCGGAATGTACAGCGTGACGGGGTGGTATCTGACCCTGGGACCGACTACCACCTAAACCAACCTTTTCTCGAAGCGGTCCGTCAACCAAGCTCCGAAGAGTTTCTCACGACCATTTCACGGAGCCTATAGCTTGATGGGGTGGTATTTCACCAGGCGACAGGGCGTTGGGACCCCACCTACCACTCGGCCTTTAGTCGCCTCTTACGACAGGCCGGCCTAGCTGTGAGTATATTCGAACGCCCTACTCACAGGGCACGATCTGAGCTTGGTAAATATACTCAACTGAGGTTGGTAAACATATTTCATTTCTGCAAGCATTCTTCCCTGATACCCATCGGACACAAAGGGAGCATCAGTTAATGTTGAAAATCAACCTCAGACGTACAAATTAAGGCAGAGAATCATTCTGAAGTCGAACGACACAAATGTGAAATGTTCTACCTGCTCATGTGTTTCGTTGCCGTTGTAATATCCAGGCATTCAGTACCTCCTTTCCTTTTCCTCTTTCTCTTTTTCCACTCGCACTTTGCGTTGACATTTAAAATTTTCTCAAAATTTCCTTCTGTGCGCGCGTTTGCATAAACAAAACATAAGAAGGGTCTCGCCATTATTCCCACAAGAGGAAGTTTCTTTCTTGCCATATATTCTACCTTCCCGCAATTACTCTCAGACATATCTGTAAGAATGAGAACAAGTTTTAGTGACTTATAGGCTCTACTCGCGTCAATTTTATCAGTCGCCGACTTAGAAAAGGAAGCCACTGAAGGAATGCTTTTCTACTTCGTTGAATAAGGCATACTCCGCCTGACTAGGCACAACACTTCTACAAAAAAAGAACCCGAATTAAGCCAAGTATCTACCTTGGAACTCCCACGACAGGTATCTCATCGATTTCTTGGCCAGTAACTGCTAATACATTTGCGTACAAGAATTTTATTGACAAATGGGGCATACCGGAATCCTAAAACATCGACGCAATTGGTGGAGACTAGGAATAAAACGAATGCCCAACATTCAACGAGTCGAGTCTTTGGCAGCACGTGGATGACTGCTTCCTTGTGTAATGATATATTGAGGACACTGGTAAACCAATTGTGTGCGCGCGCACTATTTACCAGGGACAACAAATTGCCGTCCGCACGAAATAGCCGCTGCACTTTATAAGGTCAATCAGCAAGCGTCGTTTATTTTCCGATATCTTCCCACACATTTACCTCGAAAAATTAATCACCACCTGGAATACTGGCAGCGCATGCTAGTGGCGCATTTAGGGTCTGTTGGGCACACAAATTATTGTACGTATTTCTATTCGTGTCAGAAATATGATAACGCGTAAACACTGACACCCTTCCAACTACCTTAGTCCCCCTAAGAAGCCTCTCCACCCCATCGCACTCGTTGTGCTTTAAGGGTACTTATTGCCCCCTCGTGTGCGTGCAGATTATAAAGAAAATCCCTCCGACGCGAACCTCTGTAATGGGGTAAGGTCCTTGACGGCTGAAATGTATCTTTTGTGTGCTAACAGCAGTTTTTGTGCGCGGGAGAGCGCACGTATGAGTGCGACTACGTGTACTGGAAACTTGTTTGTCCCTTTCGAGCCCTGCGCGACCGCAAAAGTGGACATTACAAAAATGGTCGTTTCAAAATGTAGGTTGGTGGTTTAGAAATAATGTTCACTGGAATTTATTAGTTATTCAGTGTCATCATGGGTCTTCCGTTCCTTTTGACATCTCTCCTTTATTTCGGGTGTTGACCTGCTTTCCTACAACCTAGATGCCAGTGGGATAGGTATAGACGTTGGAGTAGTTTTAAATAATACAGAACTGAGGGTTTCTTCTGTTGTGTTATTCCGATCGCGGAGCCGGGGATCCATCATTGGTGCCACATTCGTAGGTATACGCCAGGTGGCCTCGGGGTTTTCTGTTACTTTTTCCGTCCTTTTTTGGGTTCACTTAGCGCAGCAGCTTTGTGTTATTCTCTTTCGCTTAACATCTTTTTTTGCGTCTGAGATCTATTGTGTAGTTCGTTGACAACTCCCTGCGTATTCATCCGGTAACATCCATGAAGTCAGCTACTTAATTCATATTTTCATTTTCTTAGGAGTCATGCTGGAGTCGTGTTGACGTTCACTTTGGGTCAAGAGGTCGATCCGCCTCCGGTTGATGGCTCGACGCCCCACATCTGGCTATTTAAATTACTTTCCTCAGCCTTATCATCAATTTTTGTGTACGCAATAGAGTTTACCTAAGAAGGATATAATGATGTTTGAGAATAATTTTTTACGACAGTCTTGTGAGCTAAAATTAAACGTCTTGGAGATACCTGAGACGTTGGTCTTACGGGAGATTTGTTGTACAAAAGTGAATGCTAAAAAACATAATTTCTCCGGCCGTTTACTGGCACAATGGAGAGTTGTGTCATCAAGTATCATAACATTGCAACTGAAAACGGAAGAGATCCATAGATGTAGATGGAGATGTAGATATAGTTCCCCATCAAGTGTTAAGCAATGTATTTTTATGCAATTGAACATAACATAAGTTGTAGAGATTAAGTGACTGCTATAGAGTTATTTGAAACAGATATTTCAATCAACATGCATCAATTAAGCGAAAGCAATTAAGTTGTTTCAATCAAGTTATTTTGAGATGATATTTCACTCAGAGTGGGTTAATCGTGTCAGTAGAGGCAGAGTATTTCAATCAAGTTATCTTCATCAAGTTGATTTAATTAACTTCTTTCCATGATGTTGGTTGAGTAATGACACATAAATCAAGTTACTTTAATCAAATAGATTCATGCAAGTTGCACTAATATGGTTGGTTTAACCAAAGTCACTCAAGCTGATTATATTCATCAAATTAACTAAATCATTTTTCACTAACGCGTCATTTTTCATTAACTAAATCATTTTTCACTAAATGTCAGAGCAGTGCGAGCGGAAGGAGAGGAAATGGATAAGGAAAGGAGTTATCGATGTACATCGGTCTCAAATGCCTGGACAATACAACGACGAGGAAACACATGATCAAGTAGAGCATTCCACATTCGTGTGGTTCGGCTAAAGAAGGGCTCTCTATGTTTATTTATGCGTTTGAAGTTGTCTTTCAACGTGAACTCATGCGCATTCCCAGATTGTCGGGTGTCCCGGGAAAATGTCTGAACGGGCGGAACACATTCAGCAAGTTCCGTTGAACAACGACCGATAATTCGAGTGCCGAGGATTGATAGTTTCTTGGCTTTGTCGATGCAGGTGCCGTTCATGGACAGTATGTAGCGATTCTAACAGATACACACACAATTCACAAGCAAAAATAGTGAAGAACACCGAACGAAAAAAATCGAATAAGAAAAATACATCAGAACCGTTATACCAAGCGATAAATAAAAATAATTCACACCAGTGGAATATACTCGAGTTTGGAAATCAAATTCTAAACACGGTCAGTAGTCTGATGCTTCACTGCTTCGCTTTTCAATCGTTTCATCGTGTGTTCAATTCACCTTCTTCACTATCCTTGCTTAACGCTATAAGTATATTTACTTTGGGGTTCGCCTTTGACGACAAGAGGCAGCACTGAATTCTACTCGGTTAGATAATCCCCATTGATATATCTTGCGAGGTCGGAGTTCAATGTATCAAACATATCCTACTGATTGGTAATGAGGTTCGAACAGGTCGGGCGGTAATGTTCGTATGACTATGAGAAACTCAACCTGCTCTCATCGGAAACGAGTGAATTTGATTGTGGGTAATGTGTGGCGTTTCTAACAGATACACACACACAATATACAAGCAAATAGTGAAGAACACTGAAAGGAAATTTAAATAAGCAAAGCATCAGAGCCGCATACCATAGCGATAACATAACAATTCCACGTCAGTTGAGTGTACTTCAGTTAAAAAAATAATTCGTACACGCGGCAGTGGCCCAATGTGTTGAGCATAGGTTACATTTTTAGTGATTCTAACCGTCATAGCGTCAGTTCGAATCACACGTTCTTTTCACTATCGCCACGAACGCTATAAATGGACAAGAGATCATTTATAAAGATGGGAGAGAGGGAACACCTGCATCATTTGATGGGAGACAGACTTGACACCATCGAGAACTACTTGGCTTGAACAGCCAGAAAGATAGTCTCTTATCCATTGGATCAGGGAATTGTTCACTCTATATGAATGTGATTTTGATAAAAGGGCTGGATGCCAAACTCTGTCGAAATATCCAGTGCAACGACCTTGCTTTCGCCGAAGTACTGGATTGAATGGCTCCACTTTTCAGTAAGGTACGCCATAAAATCGATTGTGGACCTGTTGCTACGAAAGCCATATTGGCGGTCATTGAGGAGGTCATTTGATTCCAGATATTTCGAAAGTTGACGGTTGATAAGTTATTCCATTACCTTCAAGAGAATAGATGTTAGTGCTATGAGTCGATAAGAAGAGAGGAACCATTTGTCGCTCTTTTGGGGAATTCCCACTGACTTCCATCTATTTGGGAAACGGCCAGTAGAGTAAGACAAACGGAAGAGTTTCCGCAGTGGTTTAGTTAGTGAAGAGGAACATTTTTTTCAAGAGAATTAGGGGAATGCCATACTGACTGATTTGTGTGCGTTTAGCTCCTTGAGTACGCGTTCGGAAGTGAATCTTGCTCATGGTGTGCTACTTATGTTCAAGTTGAGGCGGAACTGATGTGGTATCAGGCAGCGTTGAGTTGGCTGCAAAATGTGCAGGAAGTAGATTCGCTTTTTCTATTGCACTGGTAACTGATCTGTCATCGGCTATAAGTGAAGGAATGGATGACGAGACCGAGTTTTGAATGTTTTTCACGAATGCCCAGAAGTTTTTACTACCTCCGGGAGAGTGTAGTATTTTTTGTTTCACTCTCTGGTCATGTCAGAACTTTGCGCGTTGGGTATGTGTATTGTGGTCATTTCTAGCTCTCTTGAATCTTTTCCGGTTTTCCTCAGTATTGTTTGATTTATACAACCGGAAGCTCAACTCTTTAGCCTTAATGACTTCTCTGCGCCTGGAATCGATCCACATATTTCTCTTGGGTCTGATACTTTTTACTCTTTGTGGAATAAAGATTCGCATGCCAAGCAGAATCGTGTCTGTCAATGTATCCGCTATAGAGTCAATATCGTTATTGAGGAAAAATAACTACCAATTTAACTTCTTAAAAAAGTTGTTCAGACATTCCCAGTTGGCTTTCTCATAGAACAATACTGTTCTTTTGGGAGTTTTATCGTTAGTGTTGCTGTTGGTTAGTTGGTTAGAGCAAATTTAGCTAGCACGACACAGTGGTCTGAATGGCCCAAGGACGAAGAAATTTCAATTGTGTATTCGTTTGGGTGGGAGGTGAGAAACAGGTTCCGTGTGTTGGCTGAATGACCATCTATATCTGGTACCCGTGTTGGCTCATTGACGAGTTGAGTTAAAGTATTTGAATCAGCAAAGAGCTGGACATACTGACCTTCAAGTGTTGTGTGTTCGGAGTGGCGAAGCCATTGAGAGTTATGCACATTGAAATCACCCGCACTCGCGTGTATGTTTTCACGCTTTCCGCACACTCGCAGATCCGTTTGTTTATTTTGGATTCCACGAATAACTCAACACTGCACTCGGACGCGTGTATCGAGATCCGTTTGTTTACTTCGGATCCCACAGAAGACTTGACGCGCGAACCGATAGTGCAATTTGGTATCTTGTGTTTACTTAAGATACCCTAAACGAGGGAGAAGCGCGAGTGCTGACTCGTCGGCGGTTAGACTTCGTTTGTTGTTGGTTCAATGAAGTTTTTACTTCGATAATTCTATTTCAATCAAGATACTCGAATGTAGAAGGTCGAATTAAAATCGTCCAATCTGTTAATGATAATTTTAACAATTATTTATTTATTTATTGTTACCATAAAACTTACCCCTGCGTGGTCTTGTGTTGTGTCCTTTTTCTTCTTCTGAGGTTAATCCACTTAATTCCCGGCCATCACTTATTAACTTCTTATTTTTATTACAGTTTTACTCTATATTCGCAGCACGTATTATTTTAATTAATCACTTTACTGCTCTAGTCACATATGTGATTTAAAATATTATAAGACCACCGGGAAATTGCGACACAGAGAACACAAATCAGAACACAAAAAAGATGCTTCACTCTTATTTTAATTGTATTTTCCTTTTTCCTTTTTTTTTTAAATTTATAATACTTCCTTTTTTTTCTTCAATCAATACAACCGAACCGCACGCTCTCACTGGTTATTGAACAAGACTCAAATCTCACGTCCTTCGTTTTCCATATTTTTTTTTGTTCCGCTTCCACCATTGTTATTTCTAGGAAGCGGAATTGGCTAATAGGGTGGTGGGCTATGGTTGATAGGGAGACTATGGCTAATAGAGAGAATATGGCTATGTGCATAGTGATCGTGGTTTTTAAATAGGGGTTTTACTTTATTTAAATTATTTAACTATTGTATTTGGGAATATTCTATTGTAATGGGAAAGTGATGATTTGGAGGGAAGGGAAGGATATGCATGTGAAGAAACGAGAGGGGGGGGGGGGGTCAATCTGTTTTCACCAAGTTATTTCAATCAAGTTGCTTCAATCATCTTTTTACGATCGATCAAATTGTTTTATTCGGTTTACTTCAATCAAATTCTTTTAATAGTAAGTAATATATTCATTATGGCGCAAGGCTAATAACCTTGCCCGGAAAAACAAATTATTATGGAAAATTTAACAAACCTCAGACTTGTTAAATAAGGCCAAGACCGGATCCCGGTTGTAGTGCCGATGATGATGATGAATATATTCATTAATTTTCTTCAATAAAATCAAATTCAGATATTTCAAATAAATTACGTCCGAAAAATAGATTTAATCATTCATTAGAGATATATTGATAAAGTTATTTGCTTCAACCTCTTTCAACGGATCAAAAACAAGTTGGTATAGGGTGTAAGTCGATCGCGAGTTGAGATATCACCTCGTCACGCCATATATTCCTTGAGTCGACTATGTTCCGTGAGTTTCGCTGATGGCCTGGACATTATGGTGCCTCCTGAGATAAAGAATTCCGAAGGTAATTTAGTTTCCCGTTCAGATCACCGGGAGAACAATCTCAGGGGGGATTATCATGCAAATGTTTTGATAAGAAATCGAACTGTAAACTACTCTTTTCCGCGTAATCGGGTCCGTCCGCGAAACACTGTCAAAGATCAAATAGTAACATAACATCAGAGGCATTGACTTCACCAGTACGATTGTAGGGGTCGTTTACCAATATCTGCAAAGAGTGAAGTCTCATATTCTGGCCCTAACTGAGACCCAAGTTGACTCATCAACTGACTCGACATAACTTTGTTGGCCAGGATGTTACTTACATTGGAGATTTGGGTTTAAGCGTGGAGTCTGCGTCTTCACCCCATCCAATTTATCATGCCAAAGGGAGGAAGCATTAGAAACAGACAACTTAGACATCGTTTGGATGAAAATCATGCTGAAGAATTATGTCAAATTTCTTTATTGGTTTTTACCGCTCCCCGAATGACAATCGACCAGCAACACTTTTCACTATCTTTCACATATATTCGACTGGAAACAAATCAACCACCCAGCTTCTGAGATTGTCGTTCATGATGACTTTAACGTACTACTACTATTTATTGGCCCATAGGAACCCGAAAGTTCATGACCTTGTGGTGGTACGAGATCGCGACGCCAGCATGGGCGAGAGTTCTACCTCGTCCCCACAACTTCCTCTAAATGTTCCGACCAGTACAACCCGAGGGAAAGCCAAACACCAACACAGGACACGTAAAAATAGGAAACACACTCTTCTTCCATTATTAACCGCTTAATGCACACCTCCGTGACATATACGGGCAATGTTTACCGTTTAAATGTGCATTAAGGGGTTAAGGGTTCCTTTATTGTTGTTTGATTTTCTTATTGGATACTAAAATTTTACGGTATCACTGCGCGAAAGTTACATTATGAAGTCAATAAAGAAAACACCATCTTCGAAGACTGCCGCCAATATAATATTCGACATGGAGGTTGCAAACACTTCGACACGACCCCGAGGTATATTACGCATCTCCGCAGCCGGCGTAGAGCGGAAGATCGCGTGACCATGGCGGTCAGCGGATGGAATAAGACTC
Source organism: Microdon myrmicae (assembly GCA_963931805.1). NCBI lineage: Eukaryota > Metazoa > Arthropoda > Insecta > Diptera > Syrphidae > Microdon > Microdon myrmicae. The sequence continues at coordinate 153,917,092 of OZ007500.1, forward strand.
ACCGAGGATAGAATTCTGACATGAATTCCATCCTAGGTTAGGGTTAAGAAAAGGGAAGAGAGAGAACAACTTTTTTGTTAAGGGTGTGGCCGCCACAGAAATGCACTCTTTCAGTGCAGTGGTGTGTGTGTGTGGTTCTTTCATGGGTGAGAACGAACCTAGAACAAAGAAAGGGCATAAAGTGGATTCATGGGATACGATTTCGATAAAGCAAATGAAACCGAACTCGTCGGATGCTAATGGGATCTTTGTTGGAAATATGCGTCGCGGCTAAACAAAGAGACGACGATGCGATGTGGAAATGTGCTAATTGGTTTTAGCTAGGTTACTGGGAAATGGTGTTTATGGCATCGCTAGTAAGGGTAGGTATTGAATTCCTATTTGCATTTGTTTATGCCGTAGGGTTTAATTGATGCCAAGAGACACGGCTAGCGTATTTGCTTTGGTCCTTTGGGCGTATGTCGCCAGCCAATGTGTATGTAGGGAACATTGTTATACACATGGCGCGGCTGGGGAAATAGACGGCGCAATATTTATGGTCCCTCTCATGACGGTTACGTTCTATGCAAACCGAATCATTTTGTTTACAGGAATTTGTCTGGTACCGAAGGTGCCGAATTGGTTTGGAATTCCAGATAAGTAAAGCAAGAAATCTTACGGAACATTGTATGCGAAGAAATGCATGAAAAGGTAAGTTTTCTTTACAGGGACTTTAAGATTATAGATTTGATCTATATGATGCGTGAAGCATTTTCAGGTACCAATGCAATTGCATTAGAGAAGTTAGGAAATTGGCTGAATGTTATGGGGGTTTTACGGTAAGTAGACGGTGTGGTTTGGCGGAACCGCCACAACCCCATCGACTCGACTCCGCCATCGTTTCCAGTCCTGTGCACTCTCCTTCCACGCTTGACCAGCGGAACCGATCTCCTCGAGGTCCAACCTAACACTGTCCTCCCATCTCCGCCGCGGCCGTCCTTTACCGTTGGTTTACCGTCAAGAATTCTATGTACGGTCCTATCGTTGCCCATTCGCGCCACATGTCCGGCCCATCTTAATCTTCGCGACCTGATTACTTCCACTATTGTAGGTTTGCGGTATACCTCTTCCAATTCGTGGTTGTGGAGTTTCCTCCATTATCCTGCCTCCTCGTCATATTCACCTCCAAAGATACCCCTTAAAACTTTATTCTATTATTATTATTATTTATTGGCCTGTAGGAACCCGGAAGTTCATGACCTCACCGACTCGGCTTCGCCATCGTTCCCTGTCCTGGGCATTCTCCTTCCACGCTTGACCATTCGATCCGATCTCCTCAAGGTCAAACCTAACATTGTCCTCCCATCTCCGCCGCGGCCTTCCTACCGGTCTCTTTCCCGTTGGTCTACCGTCAAGAATTCCATGCACGGTCCTATCGTTCCCCATTCGCGCCATGTGTCCGGCCCATCTTAATCTTCGCGACTTGATTACTCTCACTATTGTAGGTTTGCGATATAGCTGTTCCAATTCGTGGTTGTGGAGTTTCCTCCATTGTCCTGCCTCCTCGTCATATTTACCTCCAAAGATGCTTCTCAAAACTTTATTCTCGAATACGCGGAATTTGTTTTCTTCCCGTTTTGTGAGAGCCCATGTTTCGCATCCATATAGAACAATCGGCATGATTATGGTTCTATAGACACGGAGCTTTATGTTACGTGATAGCAGTCTGGATTTCAGCAGTTTACTGACTGCGTGCCAACTAGCGTTGCCGGAATGCAGTCTCTCGTTAATTTCCTTCGACATTTCGTTACTGGCCATCAGTATCGTTCCCAGATATAAAACTTTATTCTAGAATACACGGTATTTTTTTTCTTCCCGTTTTGTGAGAGCCCATGTTTCGCATCCGTATAGAACAATCGGCATGATTATGGTTCTATAGGCACGGAGTTTTTTGATACGTGATAGCAGTTTGGATTTCAGCATTTTACTGACTGCGTGCCAACTAGCGTTGCCGGAATGCAGTCTTTTCTTAATTTCCTTCGATATTTCGTTACTGGCCGTCAGTATCATTCCCAGATATTTAACTTCTTTAACTTTTTCAAATATCTTGCCTCTGACATTTATATGTGTTCCCTGAGGTCCACCTGCTCTTGCCATAAACATGTATTTTGTTTTGTCCTCATTTATTTCTAGGCCCACCTCTTCTGCCGCTTGCATGATGATTTCACTGTTTTTACATACAGTTTCTATATTATCGCCCAAAACGGCGATGTCATCAGTATATACGAGCACTTGTGTGACCCCGTTCAGGGATAATCCGGCCATGCTGTCGTCTTGTACCTTTCTGGTGACATACCCGAGGACAAGGTTAAAGAGGCATAGTGAGAGCCCGTCGCCCTGTTTTAGTCCGTCCCGTATTTCAAATGGTTCTGAGAGGTGGTTTTCTATTCTAACTCGCCCCTTGTTTTCGTTCATGCAGATTTGAATGAGGGCGGCATATTTTTTCGGGATTCCCAGCTCTACTACAATATGGTTGAGTCTTTGTCTTGCGACTGAGTCGTAGGCTTTTTTGAATCAGCGAACAGTTGGTGAACCGTTTCTCCGTATTCCCACTTATTTTCCAGCAGCTGCCTTATTCTGAACATTTGGTCGCTTGTTGACGGGTTCCAACGGAATCCGCATTGGTAGTCTGCGGGATTTCTTCTGCGCACGGTGTGATTCTCGCCAGTACGGCATTTGGTAGTATTTTGTATGTGGTTGGGAGCAATGATATTCCTCTTCTTTTTTAAAATGGGGACGACTATTGAGGTTTTCCATTCTTCCGGAGTAACTTTATAGCGTATTGCGACGATAGTGAAGAACGTGTGATTCGAACCGACGGTATAACAGTTAGAATCACTAAAAATGTAACCAATGTTCACACACCAGGCCACTGCCGCTTGTACGAATTCGATTTCTAAACTCAAGTACACTCAACTGATGTGGAATTGTTATGTTATCGCTATGGTATACGGCTCTGATACATTTTCTTATTCGATTTTCGATCCCTTGATCTATTTCTTTCTACCGAGCGAAACATTTACCCCGTGGAAACGACTGCGCCAGTGAGAATCTCAGACCACTCGCAGATCTCGGTTGCGCAATCACTTATACCTCAAACGAATAACCCGCCTAAACATCCACGCGAAGTATGGGCATACGGGACTGCTATCTGGGACGATTCGCGGGAATTCTTCACATCCTTTTCATGTTCAAAGGTCTGCTTTGGAAACTCCGACGTTAAGGGCTGTGTAGAGTCAGTCACGGAAATTATTCTTCACATTCCATATTACATCAAACGAAACTCATCCAATAAACCGTGGTTTTATAAAAATGGTAATAGATTACAGTTGGCGCAAGACTAATAACCTTGCCCGGAAAAACAAATTATTATGGAAAATTTAACAAGCCTCGTACTTGTTAAATAAGGCCAAGACCCGATCCCGGTTGTAGTGCCGATGATGATGAGGATGAAAGAATGGAGCTTCGAAACAATGGTGCTCTACTCCCGCAGAAGTCAACAGAACGATTCTTTTCAGGGTCAGGGACGCGCACAACCAGGCGACTGATGCCGCGAAGAAGATTCACAACGACAAAGTGACCGATAAACTGCTTGAATGCCCAACTAGTTCACGCCTTTACTGGTCAATCTATCATTGGCAAGTTATCAGCACTTTTTACTCCCTTTTTTCCTCCGTTAGTAATGCGCAGCGGGGAACTAGCCACAAACTAAAAAGATAAAGCCAATGGTTTCGCAAATTTATTTTCCGTATATTCAATCCTCAATGCTGGTCTTTTAGAACCACCTATGATCCTAGTTTGGAAGATCTCTTTAATGACAGGAGGAGTCATTAAATATTTTTGGAGGTGTTGCACTTAATTCCTGACTGATGTATTTGAAATCAGCGTTCATCGACATCAGACCATTTGGTGATTGAGTGTGAAATCGGAAGAGCTTTTTGGAGCATACTCGAAACTGTATGGGAAACTCTACTTGCTGCCATCATCAAGTTTATTGGATTCAAGAGTTGGAAATTTTGTTGTCTCCTTAACTTTATATAGAATAAAAGTGAATGGTATGCGTCAATGGGAGAAGGACGCAATGAGGCGCCATTCTTAGGAGTCGACTATATATTTATTTGGGTACTAGTCAGTTAAGTTGGACAGTTTTTAAACTGGCAGCAGTTGTAAAAAAGAACATATCTACCAAAACTTTGGGTGCGTGGCGTCTGGAATTGTGTTTATTGATATCTATCCGTTCGGGCTACTGTGTACGGTAGAAGGCGATGAGTAATATTTACTAAATCGATAAGCAACATAATTTCGAATTCTTGTGACGATACTTTGAAGTGAGAAAAACAAAGATACCTACATCGATTATTAGGTAAGTTTTATTTAATCTGAGAATTGCTAGCCAGTGGTGGGATACATGACCGAAGAACATAGAGATATTTCCTCTTAATCCACAGATGTTGCACTTATCGACGCGACGGTTTCCTATCACTGCAACGGTTTAGCACAAAAACGCAAAACCGCTGCGGAGTGGTATGTTTTGCATATGCCATGGCCGTACAGCTATTGCACCATTGACCATCTGCAGAAGCTGAACCATAACGTCTACATATGTTACTCGTACATTTCAACCGCATGCATGATAAAAATAATTGCAAATTAGTGAAGTCCGACTGATGCAACAGGAGTTCAAGAATAGCATGCTGAGAGCAGATAAATATTGTTCACGCACTAAAGGGGCGGATGATCACATTATCCATTTTTTTACTTGGGGATTCGCAATTCGATTTAATCGACGGAAACTAGTATTGGAATAGATATAAATTATGTCCTGTCGTTTAAGGCAAACTATGCTAATGTTTACTCAGAAACAAACAATAATAACGAAAGCCAGAAAACTCAAAACCGAAATCTAGAAACTAAAATGGAAACCCTTAAAGCATGACAACGAGTTAGGGAAATGCGAAATTTAATGGTAAAATTAATGTTTTCAGTTCAGCGAGACACCGACATAATATTCGCCATACGTGCAGCTAAACAATCGCTCGCGATAAAATCTTTGATTAAACAAAATTATTTTCCCTAAACTTTCGGAAGGGACACCGCCACACAACAACGGCAGGATGGGCATTGTACTCGTCCACCAGCGAAAGGCTGAGATGGTGGCATTTCCAGCGTCACACAAGGTAGAGATATGAATATGGCACCGCACATCGTACTTCGCGCTCTGTTGGTCACGATGAACATAATTTGGGGCAAACATCAGCTCGTTAATGGTCCTGTTCGGGATAATCAAATTAATAACGTCGCTGGTAATTAAATGTCCACGTGTTTGAGCCGAAACTGCATCTGGTAAAGGACACTATCAACCACATGAGTGACACCACGAAGCTGGTAACGTATATCCACATAATTCAATGAAGCAGAATGCGCCGCACGGACCTCGCGGGGCCGGGAGCTAACAAAAACAGAGTGGCAGCCGAATGCAGTTAAACTCTCTTACCAACCATTTTGCACGTAACACATGATGTAGCCGGCCGCATGAATATTACTTCGTATGTAGGTTGCTGTGCGAAAGGTCACGAGATTATATCTGGTTGGACGTCCACAAAACACTGGCAAATAGTTGTGTGCCGCCATTCAGTTTGCAACTAGCAAACTGTGAAGGGGTTGGAGGTACTAATAAATTCTGTCTTTGGCCTATTGTCCTCCCCCATGCGATTTTGGTATTTTCACTTGACAAGTAATTATGAATTATTATGACCAGAAGTGTCGCAATTTCACCACAGAGTTAAAGGGAAGGTATCTGCTATTTCGATCCGTGCGAATTTTGAAATGTATGGAAAAAAATATTTTAGACATTGCGTATGATAACTCGTGGAGAGGATTCTTGTTAGTCTAGAGATTTATACGCACCGAGAAACAGAAAAATGATATTTTACATTTCAGTGTTGTTGGGCTGAAGAACGATTATCGTTCTGTTGTGTAAGATTTTTGTTTTCTTCTTAGTTCTCCAGCAGACTGATGATCTTCCGCCTAATGAAAAGGTGGCCTACTCTGTTCCCATAAACAGAAAAATGTCCTCCTTCCAGCTTATAGTCCCGCGACGAAGATGAGGATCTGGAAATATTTGGAGTAAGCCGGCGATAAGCGACAAATGTAGCTTTTTATTAGGGAATTGCTACATGGTAATAATAAGTACTACAGGCGGGATGATTTACTAAATGCCCATCTCCATCGTAATCAGCCGTACAAAATATAACGTTTACATTGCCAAGCTAACCTGAAGGTGAAAATACAATATGTTTTCACAACACATCCCCCTTAACTATAGGGTTTTCCAATAGGGACTTGACAACTTTTTTTCGGTAGTAAATTTTTATAATTTGCAGACGTTGTTCGTTCGTGTACTTAACCACGAGTTTACTGAATAAATTGACAGTGACAGTTCGATGATTAGTGAAAGGGTGCGTTCACAAATTAAATTCAAAGTTGTCAAGTCCCTATTGGAAAACCCGATATTACCTCTTACAGCTAGTAAAAGAAATTAGTATGTATTAATGAAAGTGAGATGTACGAGGGTTGCCTTTTATATTTCGGGATTAGAGAACAAAAACAAATATTGATCATCGAAAATCACTTTATTGTTTTTCAAAATATTCCCCATGAAGATCTATACACTTTTGCATGCGTTTGAACCAATTGTCGAAGCACTTTTGCCACTCTGATTGAGGTATCTCCAACACGTGCATTCTGAATGCAGCAACCGCTTCTTCAGGTGTCGAAAAACGTTGACCTCTCAGTTTGTTTTTTACGTACGGGAATAAAAAGAAGTCATTCGGTGTCAAGTCAGGACTATACGGCGGATGACCCATCAAATCGATGTTTTGGGTGCTCAAAAATGCAGTTGTCGCAGCCGATGTGTGAGAGCTCGCATTGTCGTGGTGAAGAGTGATCCGTCTTCGGCGGTTGGTTTTCCTGATTTCTTGGAAGACAACTGGCAAACAAATGGTTGTGTACCACTCAGAATTGACTGTTCTGCGTTGTTCTAGTGGTACGGTTGCGACATGTCCAGTTTTTCCGAAAAAACAGGCGACCATTTGCTTGGAAGTGCTTCGTGCGCGAACAACTTTTGTTGGATTTGGCTCATCTTGAAACACCCAGACAGTCGACTGCTGTTTACTTTCGGGCTCATACGCGTAAATCCACGATTCATCACCTGTCACGATGTCATAGACGTGTTTCGAAGCACCGCGACCGTATTTTTTGAGCATTTCTTTCGACCAATTGACACGAGCCTTTTTTTGGGCGATTGACAAATTGTGTGTCACAGTCAAATGTTTATGCAATATTAAATGTATGCTGGTCCCACTAACGCCTAAGGTTGTCTCAATCTCACGATAGGTCACATGACGATCTTCCAATATCAGTTCGCGCACAGCATCAATGGTTTTCGGAACAACAACTGATTTTGGACGACCTTCACGAAATTCATCTTCGAGTGAACTACGACCACGATTGAATTCACCATACCATCGATAAACACTGGTCCTTGATGGAGCTTCATCGCCAAAAATTGAATTAAGTTCATCCATGCACTGTTGCTGAGTTAATCCACGCCGAAAGTTGTAAAAAATAACCGCACGAAAATGTTGACGATTTAATTCCATTTTTGGGCCGAGATGAATCTTTTAAGTTACTGTAAACAACACAAATAGCGCTCGTATGTCAAAACGTTCTGAGTGCGTATAACCTCAAAAATGTCCAACTTTACGACAGAGCTGTCAATTGCCGGATAGCAACACTAGGGTTGCCAAATCCCGAAACATAAGAGGCAACACTCGTAGTAGTATTAAATTGTCGTTACTACTGGCCTCACTCCCAGGTAGCGTGTCTCCTTCTCCTGAAAAGGATGAGGAATCTCTTTAAGACAGCTCCTGAGGGGACCCGTTGCGGTTGCCGCCGTGCTTCCTCAAACCTTGAGGGAAGAGCAGCTACCGATCGTTCTCGGGACGCCGCTTTGAAATTGCGTACCTGTGCCGGGAAACAGTGGGCTTGCCACCACTCTACTCACCGGTTCCTTGTTGGAAGTCGTCTCCTGTTCTAAAGTCGCCAACGTTCCACAGCGAATGCACCAAACCAAATTGATGAAAATACATTTGGTTTACTTATCATAGATTCACGTTTATTTATTTTACTCTGTAAAGGTTGGTTATTCTGGAGACACCACCTCCAAGGTCCCTGCTCTACGTGCTGATCGTGGTCCTTCAGCACTTCCGCCGAGGACTATGTACAATAATTGAATGAATTTTATCGTGGACCTCCGGCACTTCCGCCGGGGACTTTGAACAATAATTGAATGCCTCTTATAGTGGACCTCTAGCACTTCCGCCGGGGACTATGAACAATAAGTAAATGCTTCTTGGTCCTTCAGCAACTTCCGCCGAGGACTATGTACATGAACAGAATGACCCCTCGAGATCGCGATACATCACCTTTTAAACGAAACCAAATCGAGAGTTGTATCTTGAAAACGAACGTTTCAGATGGAAAATCTCGATTTTCGATACATTTCGTGCGATGCTCAATGTTTGTTTTAGATAAGATTCAGTTTTCTGAATTCTCATCAAACTATTTGCATATGAGAATTGGTAATGGAATTTGGGTATTTTTTGCTTGTGGCAAATTCGAACATCTGGTTCGATTTGTCATGGATTTGGTTTGTTTAATTTACTAGGGAAATTACCGGATTGAAATGTATTTCTGGATTCTGAATTGACATTATGCCTTGGGGGCAAATGCAAAGCTATAAACGAATATTTTGATTCGTTTATTGCGAATTAGTTTTGGTTTTTCAGGATTTTGATTAGTTTTAATGTTTTGGTGTAGGATTTCTGGGATTAGGATGTATGGATGGGGGAAAAAGGTGGTAGGGCTTTTTAGAGCACTGCAGAGAGAACATCTTGCAACTTGTAATTGATTGCGGAAGCAAAGACGTAAATGTACAAAAAGACAGGTTTGATATCTAATTTCAGGTCAGTTTTACTTATAACCTTTCTGGTTATTGGTTTGAAAAACCATGATCATGTCTGCAATAACATCATCATCATCATCATCGGCACTACAACCGGGAACCGGTCTTGGCCTTATTTAGCAAGTCCTGAGGCTTGTTAAATTTTCCAAAATGATTTGTGTTTTCCGGGCAAGGCCATTAGTCTTGCGCCAGAGGCTCCCCGACGGGGAATCGAACCCCGGTCTCCCGTGTGACAGGCGGGTAAACTAACAGGCGGGTATACTAACCACTGCAATAACATCGGTGAATTTTAAAGCAATATTTAAGACGCACGAGCCCTTTTATAACATGATAAACAGTCTATTAATAGACTTGTAGATACAAAAGTAACACAGCTGACATGTGTTCTCTGAAACCTATTCGATTTAATACACGAGTATGGAAATAATGTTATCTACAAGGGAAAATTTGCCACAAGCTAAGGAGAATGTTACGAAAGTCACACTCCGCAATATTATTTGTAATATGTTGTCGATGAAGATGTTGGCTATTGTAGGGCAATCCTTCTTAGATTTTTAGCAGACACGTATAAATATCGAGCATTTCATTCCATGTGTCAAGTGAACTTGTAGCCTTATGATTCAAGCTACAATGTTTTCGGGTGTTCTTGCAGGTTTTTTACGGGTTCAGGCTTCCACATAAGTATTTTGTCCCAACCATAAATTTCAAAAGTGCTTCTCGTTAGTCGAAAACAATTTTTATCTTTTCGAATCAAAATATTTATAATTTTTATGAAATCTTTATACATCTATTAAAAAAAACGACTAAACAATTTTTTTTTTACACTAACGCGCGCACAAAAGGGGATACTGGAGTACCCTTAAATGTCAGAGTACAGTGCGAGCGGGCGGAGGGGAAGTGGATAAAGATAAGGAATTGACAGGTATCAAGAGACAGACTATTCTAAATGAAGCCTCAAATTGGAAAACCCTCTACAAGTTAGTACACCTCGATAGCGCCAATTCTACAAATATGTTATGTACATCGTGATAAAGTCACCACACTTGATGCTTACTCAAGATCACTGTGAATTTAGTAGAACAGGCTCGGGAAATGTCCAGCTTTAAATTGAAGGACATGATTTACCGTGGAAATTATCTTGCAGTAGAAATCACAGCGCAACTGTCTGGTTAGATCGGCAAATGATGTTGACCAAACAAATTCAATACTGTTGATATTGACATTAATTGCCCGTCGTAAGTAGCTTCAAGATGGGGGTGAGCAAACAAATTCATTGTTGATCGCCAACTTTTATTAGTAACACGTCCGTTTAGCTCTTTAGTAACTTTCGTTTAATCTGTTTTTTCAAAGATGACTAACTATTTATTAGTAACACGTTCGTTTAGTTCTTTAGTAAATTTCGTAGACGTACGACGAATTATGAAAGACGAGATCAATTTTTAATTGATCGAGATGCCAGTTGTCACCTCAAACAAATCAAGACGAATCGCCGAAAATGCCCGTTCACAGCCCTTTTATCACGTTTGCAATTTTCCTTCACCATTCCACTTACCAGCTCCTCGAATATTTTGTTTGTTCAAACCATTACTCAAGGACCTGCAGGTGTCATGGAAAACCAACGGAAAATCTGCTAGGAAGGGTTTTTTGCGTGTCCAAAAATGTGTGATATGCTGGCGTATCATAGGAACTGTTAGGATGGACATACATGGGAGAGTGTGTTTTTTTTATTACACTTCTCTCGGGAGAGGCGAACCTATAGCGCCGAGTCGGCGCCCCGAGGTGCCACCAAAAAAAACGGTTGCAGTTCTTTTTGAACAGTTGCAGGTTGTAACGCTCCGGGAACACTTGCGCGGGAAGGGAATTCCACAGTTTCCCCGCTCAGTAACGGAACGAGTTCTGATGCAGGGATGTTCGAGCCGTATGGAGATAAACCGCAAATTCCTGCGATCTGTCGGATTGTCTAGTGGAGCGCATATAAACCGAATTGCGTGGAACAATACCACGAATCTCCAAAGAACAGTACCTGTGATAATATCTGTAAAACAGACAGAGGTCGGGTACGCGCCTTCGATGTAATAGCGGCTGTAGTCCCGACGCCACCGCCGAGTCCCCTATCAGGCAGATAGCTCGTCTCTGTATGCTCTCAAGTAGGTCGAGGGTATGTTTAGCACCCGAGCTCAAAACATGAGAGCAATATTCGAGCGCGGGTCTAATTTGGGATTTATAAAGAAGAAGAAGTTGAGCCGGAGTAAAATATTTCTTGGCTCTAAAAAGATAACAAAGTTTTCCTGAGGCTGACCTGGCGATGCTCGACACGTGTTTATGCCACGATACATTCCCACAGACCGTGACACCGAACAATTTCAAGCTTTCCCCGGTTTCGAGGGCCTGCCCATTCATCATCAGCAGTTATATATTGTGTCTTCGCTGCATTGAAGTCGACGAGATTGGCCGTTCCCCACTGCAGGACCTTATCTAGATCCTGACTCGCAAAACTGATTTTTTCACTGGGATTTTATAACTCAACAAAGGGTCAGGTTATCGAATATAAAGAAAACATGAATTTGTCAGTGGAAATGTAACGTGGCATGAACATGGGTCCAATATCGCCAAGTCCCCCTCAAGCTAAATTAGCCCTTCAGGGCTAACATATATTCTCTCTCGGTCCAACTTCTTTCCTCTACCAAAATTAAATTAAACCGCCGATCTAATACTGTTCACACATTTGGAGTTTTGCTGCTAACCACACTCTTGATCTGTGGGGATGATGTAGGTTGCACCGGCGTGCGGCGCTGATTCACTTCACGCCCCATCACTAATCGAATGTTCAGCCGCATATTGTCCACATACGAAAGGAATAAATACACCCAGTACTGTTCGAAAGAGGAAAGTTGTCCACCGAAGAAATACGACAATAAAACCCACTGTTCAATGGTTTACTAAGGTTCTCTCTTTTTATTCACAACAATTTTTAGGTATTTAGTGAGATTACAAAAAAATAACTGATTTTAATTACACTGATAGTTATTTTTTGTAATTAATTAAATGAACAACATGTATTAAATGTCACTGGGAACCTTAAGAATATATTAATTTAAGCACACTCATTGAAACGCTCGAACGTACACGATTCCCGACTTGGTGATAAATGTTAATCACGCGACTCGCGGTTGACTTTCGCGTCCCAGTGCGCACCGGGGAGCGGGAGTGACACGGCCTGCCCGGTCGGCGGATGTAATAGGATAATAATAGGTAATTCCATGATTCAACCCTCGTTTGGGTTGAGTTTGGTGGTGTGGTGAAAAGGAAATGAAATTTACTTTGACCAGTGACCAATGGAAGGCGATTTCTTGTACGCAGTGGTGTGCGTGTGTGATCGTACACATCACCGTGTTTATCGATACAATTAGCAAAGGATAAACGAAACCTGAAACGAGGGAAAAGGAATAAAGGGATCGTATAGATCATTGTTTATGAATGTGCCTTGCGACTGTACTGATAGACCGCAATGCATCCTGCACATGGTGCTAATTGGTTTCAGCTTATTTACAGGGAATTGGTGTTTATAGCATCGGCGCCAAGGGTAAGTAATTAATTCCTATTTGCATTTGCCTATGCTATAGGATTTAATTTATGCCTTAAGACGCAAGATGCGTATATTTTTTTTTGTCCCTTGGGTATAGGTCGCCAGCCAATGTATATGGTGAGGCTGGGAATAGGCGACGCAATGTTTATGATCGCTGTTATGATGGTTACATTGTATGTAAACCAAATTGTTTTGTTTTCGCGAATTCGACTAGGGAAAATGCGTGTGCAAGATTGAAATTTGCCTGGCAACCGAAGGTGCCGAATTGGGCTTGGGATTAATGAAGTTTGGAACAGAATTCTTATAGGGAATAAATGAATGACGGTAAGAATTCTCTTCCAGGAGTATTTAGCTAAATACATTTGGTAAATTTGTTGCGTGAAGCATTTACAGGTGCGATTGCATTAGCAGAAACTTATGAAAGCTGGATTGTAGTTATGGGGGTTCTTCGGGTAAGTAGACAGTGGGGTTTGGCGGAACCGCCACAGATCTATTCCGCAGTATTCAGAAACGAGCCTAATTTCCAACATATCACTAGAATCAACGTCACCGTAGCATCGAAGTCGCGAAGTTTTGCCCCTTTTACAGCTGTTATCGCGGCTCCTTGGAGATATCGGATATCATACCAAGGAATTCAGTTTATTTACGTCCTACAAGGTAATCAGATGGACTCTTTTAATTTGTTATTCATCTCTCAACGGCATGAGCATGTTACTATTACTATTTATTGGCCTGTAGGAATCCGGAAGTTCATGACCTCATCGACTCGACTCCGCCTATGTTCCCTGTCCCGTGCGCTCTCCTTGGACATTCGACCATCCGATCCGATCTCCTGGAGGTCCAACGTAACGTTGTCATCCCATCTCCGTCGCGGCCGCCCTGTCGGTTTCTTTCTCGTTGGCTTACCGTCAAGAATTCTATGCACGGTCCTATCGTTGCCCGTTCGCGCTAGGTGTTCGGACCATCTTAATCTTCGCAACTTGATTACTCTTACTATTGTAGGTGTGCGTTATAGCTCTTCCAATCGGTGGTTGTGGAGTTTTTTTCCTCCTCGTCATATTCTCCTCCAAAGATACCCCTTAAAACTTTATTCTCGAATACGCGGAATTTATTTTCTTCCCGTTTTGTGAGAGAGCATGGTGGTTCTGAGAGGTGGTTTTCTATTCTAACTCGCCCTTTGTTTTCGTTGATGCGGATTTGAATGAGGGCGGCATATTTTTTTGGGATTCCCAGCTCAACTACAATATGGTAGAGTCTTTGCCTTGCGACTGAGTCGTAGGCTTTTTTGAAGTCAACGAAAAGTAGGTGGACCGTCTCTCCGTATTCCTACTTCTTTTCCAGCAGCTGCCTTATTGTGAACATTTGGTCGCTTGTTGACCGGTTCCTACGCAATCCGCATTGGTAGTCTCCCAGTATTTCTTCTGCGTACGGTGTGATTCTTGCCAGTATGACATTTGTTAGTATTTTGTATGTGGTTGGGAGCAATGATATTCCTCTGTAGTTTTCGCAGTCAGATCTGTCTTCTTTTTTAAAATGGGGACGTCTATTGAGGTTTTCCATTCTTCCGGAATGACTTTCTTATCCCATATTGTTTTAATCAGTTGGAAGATCTTTCGAGCAGTTGCCTCTCCTCCATACTTAATAAGCTCTTCCGGTATGCAGTCGACATCGGGAGCCTTGTTGTTTTTCAATCGGTTTATTGCGTCTACAACTTCGTCGAGAGAGGGCTCTGGGATCTGAGGCTCGGCTGTATGTACGTCTGGTGCGTTTATTTGTGGTTGATGGGTGCACATTGAGCAGGTTTTCAAAGTACTGCTTCCATTTTGTCACGATATTGTTTGTTTCTGTCACCAGACAGCCGTTTGTGTCGGATTATTTGGCTCTCCCTCGGTGGCCATTTCTAATTGAATTTATACCTCTGATATTCTTTGCGGCATGAGCATGTTTATATCAAAATTCGTTTTCATACAGAAACGAAAAACCGTGGAACTCTTTTTCGTCAATAGTATTTTCGGATCGCCACAATTTGTAACGTTTCAAAAATAACCCCAACAGCTGTCTAAGCTCAGCAACTGACTCATACCACCTCAGCACTACAGGTGCACCTTTCCTAATATGGAAAGATTTAGTAAGAGTATATGCCAGAACCTGTCGAAAATCTGGGAAATATGGTTTTATGGTTTTAAATCCACATTTCTTTCCAATACAATTACAGATTTTACCTAAGACTAAATGTTAAATATTATTTCATACGTATCATTCTTACATTGCTTTACAGCCTCTTCGCAAGCACTCTAAATTATACAATATTAATTTATTTTTTTTCTTATGCCTTTCGGCGTACTATTACTAACCTGGGAAGTATCCAAAGCGCCTGGTATTGATTCACCATTCTATTCAGTTGACAATGTCCATAAGCTTTTCACAAAGCTCAAAAGATTGCGGGTTGTGGAATCTGTATTGAAGGTCTCTGAGGAGTCCGTTAGGTTGGAGTCAAAGGTGAACGTCACACATATTACCAAGCGCAAGTGTTAACACCGGAGGTTCAGAAGCAAACCTCCGATTATGGAATGAACAAGAAAAAAATATTTCTTTTAAAGCTCCACGATTATGATATCGTACTCCCCAGCTGCATTTCTTTTGACGTGACAACGTCTTATAAATCGGTATACCTTGGGAGGCATTCGGAAAAAAGTTTGTAGCGTTACGATAACGATAACCGATAACGCACGAGCCGCAGTGAGCGAGAGCGCGACTCTCTTAATTGCTCCTAAGTCAAATGCAGAGAGACAACGGGAATACAGACAGCGCCTTGCATTGTCGAGAACAGCTGTACAGGTTGAAAGTGTAAAGACAAAAAATACACAGAGACAACGCGAATACAGGCAGCGCCTTGCAGCATTAAATAAATCGGATATAGCTAAGAGAAAATTGTCTGTTCATAGTGGTTTCGCAGCGGCAAGTTCAAACAACGTTCAAGAACTACAGGTTGTAAACCTACAACAGCCTTCAGCAGCAGAACCCGTGTATTTTACAATACAACCAGTTATATCGGCGCAAGAGGTATGGGACATGAAATGGAACAAATCGATAACAAGATTTAAATTGATGTTTCTTGACAATGACTTTGGGTATGCTTGCTCTGTTTGCGATAGACTTTGGTTTGAACGCGATTTAAAACCGATCACAGTGCAACAGATGAACGTAATTTCGGACTGGCACACAAAAGAAAATCGACAACTGCGTCCTGACGAATACACAGTATGTAGTAGTGTATGACCATGGACAGCGGTTGGTAAGTAGCATAAACACAGTGATGCTACTGTGTGTTTGTTTGTTTTACAGGCCGAAGCATCGTTAGGCATGATCTAGGGTATGATTGTCTAACCTCAATCATATTCGTGCCCAAATCCCATGATCGGTAGATAACCGATAAAGGATCTTGGTCGCAAGTGTTGCGGACCTCGGGATTGGGGCAATAAATGGTTATGAACCGTAGCAAAACCATCGGCTACAGCTGTGTCAACAATTACCCTGGTCAGCGAGTGTTTATCTATTATAATTACTGACGAGTCGAGCCGATAGGGGATATGGAATGGTTCTTTGGGAAAGCTTTAAAGAACCGCCACATATTTATCACACATATGTTTTCTTGGATTGGATAACATGCAAAATGAGAAACTTGAGCAATCAAGACCTATTCTATAATACACTTTGGAAGTCTGCACTACTTGTAAAATTTCGTTAAGCAAACCAAAATTAATGCCTACACTTGGAGGCATTCGGAAAAAAACACTTTAATTTTGATTTAATAAGTTGTATATTCAATGTTACATATTTAGGATACGTTGTCACGAATATAATGTCCGAGCGCCTTGCGCCCAGACAACCATTTTTTTTTTGGTAAGGTTAGGTACTCTTAACTACCTCTAAGATATTCTCCGATCGGCTAAGAATAGTCACAGCGCGTGGATATTTTGATGTGATACCTGTGGTTTACCCTACTTGGCTGGTAACCGGCCATTTTTTTTAGCGAATCACGTTGCAAAATCTACGAATAGTCCTTCCACACTCGTAACAGTTTGAAAGTGTTATTCTAGCGAAAATAGCCCATAACACATCCATGGTATTCGTTCCTCCGACAGACATTTATAGAGCCCCTAATGAAATAAAAGCTTAATGAGAATGTAGCGTTCAACGAACGCACAATTCTGCGCAGGTAAGGTTCCTACCTTCAAAGAACTTACTTACCTGAGAGCGTTGCACGCGCCCACAGACGCGTGCCCCAAAGTCCCACCATAGGGCCTGCAACTCGCAGCCAACGTTGAGACCGATACCAAAAAGCAGGGAACTGAACGTCCCCAAAGCTTTTTAGGTCAAGCTCAACAATTATAATTCATCATGCCTGAAACAAAGGTATAAACATCCATGCGTTCTATTCCTAAAAAAAAACAATTCCCAAAATGCCATACATGCTGCCTGCGCCCAGGAACATCTCATCAAACCGGCAATTCCGAAATTCGATACAAAAGAATTGCTATCATCAAAGAATGAGCCGATCAACGGATGCACGTGCGGGTAATCTAACGCAAGGAGCACCCAAATCCGTTGAACAACAGAAGGCAGCCACGACCTACCGCAATCGAATATATCTCAACGAGATATCCGATAATTTATGAGGAGTTAAGCCAACAAAGACAATACTCCGGTCTCACGGCCACGCTAGAATTTCGCACCATTATAAAGGTCTAATGGATTTCGATTCCGGGTACCAAGTTCAAATAAGTCCCACGGACTGCACGTCAAAACAATCGCCGAATATCTCTGGTCTGGGCGCCAGATGTTCTGTGCAAACAGAAGGCCGTGGAAATGAAATTCTATCACCAATGATAATGATGTATGCAAGGAATGACTTTCTCCTTTCAGGAAAATAGGAAATTACCCCTGGGATCAAATAGCATGCTGCTAACAGAGATTTCCGGAATTCTGTTAGCAGATCGAATAGAAAAATGTTTCCGTACAGATACGGATACCGGTTTGGAATCTGGATATCTGTGTGGGCAGACAGGCAGTCTAATTCTGATCGTCACCGGGACGAGAAGGATATATCGAATATCCGGACAGTGAGGAGACCAGAGAACCCCGCCGAGGTGGTTAATCGGCGCCAAGAATCCTTGATACTTCTCGTGTCATTAAAAGTAAAAATGTGTCATATTAAGTGTGAGTCGATTTGTTTTTTGCCTACAATATGTTTATTTAGATGCCTGCATATCGGCAACAACGAAAATGCACCTGAATAAACATGGACTGGTGTAATGAACTGCAGGCATTATTGAGATACGCGATAGCGAAGATCGCCAAAGGAAGAAATAAATAAACAGAAACGCTATTTCGAGGGTCATACGATGCGATGCACATTATTTGTGATTTAGCCGATGCTACATGGGAACATCGGCTGTTTACATAATCGCCCCAGACTTATGCCATTGCAGGCAATAGATTTTTCCGTGGCGATAAGCAAACCAAAGGTTTGCTCGCCTATGGCCAAGGCTATGGTGGCTTTTGTTTGATCTAATTAAATGGAACATGGGTATGATGGTAAGGAATTTGACTTGTAGATGTGCAAGCGTACGTCTCACCCAGGGGGACCATGGACAGCGGTTGGTAAGTAGCATAAACACAGTGATGCTACTGTGTGTTTGTTTGTTTTACAGGCCAAAGCATCGTTAGGCATGATCTAGGGTATGATTGTCTAACCTCAATCATATTCGTGCCCAAATCCCATGATCGGTAGATAACCGATAAAGGATCTTGGTCGCAAGTGTTGCGGACCTCGGGATTGGGGCAATAAATGGTTATGAACCGTAGCAAAACCATCGGCTACAGCTGTGTCAACAATTACGCTGGCCAGCGAGTGTTTATCTATTATAATTACTGACGAGCCGAGCCGATAGGGGATATGGAATGGTTCTTTGGGAAAGCTTTAAAGAACCGCCACATATTTATCACATATATTTATCACACATATGTTTTCTTGGATTGGATAACATGCAAAATGAGAAACTTGAGCAATCAAGACCTATTCTATAATACACTTTGGAAGTCTGGCTGATTCCGAAATTAAGACCGATGCAAATTAACAATTTCTAGTTTCCCTTGTTCTTCCTATCTCTTTTTCCATTATTCCTTTCTCTTTCATCTGTCTTAACTGTACTGTCCCGTGCCATAATATTATTAATGACCCATTTGATTCACATGAGTTATAAAAAAGCCTAAAAAGTCTAAACTAACAATTTTTTGCAAACATCCCTTGTGATCAGTATCCCATATTGTACGACTATTCTCTTTCCAAGGACCTAAATGTCCTTAGAACAACTGTTTATCTTAAAGTTCTTACACGGTATTTTTAACATTTTGATTGTCAACACACAGAGCCAATAGTCTCCGCTGCTAGGCTCATTATGTTAATTTATTGATATGTAATGTTGAATTACTTGTTAATAATAAATAAGTGAATAAATAATTGCCAACAACTTCGGTGGGTGTTGACCTATCAGCTACACTTATTCTTATCTTTGGGTAGTTTAGTGTCTTATAACATAGCACGGATGTCATTTACAGACGTTCGGAAAGAACATTCCACGGTGTCGGAGCTTTCTGTTTCTAACCTCATTTTCCCCTTTCTTTGATGTGCAGCTTGCAATACTACAAGGTACGGCAGAAGTTCTGTCGCACGCCTGAACTGTAAGCCAATATCTTAAGTATGATTCTTCAGCCGAAGCACACAAACATGGAATGCTCTGTGTAATTATATGTACT
Organism: Microdon myrmicae; assembly: GCA_963931805.1. NCBI lineage: Eukaryota > Metazoa > Arthropoda > Insecta > Diptera > Syrphidae > Microdon > Microdon myrmicae. Next base: position 153,936,561 of record OZ007500.1, read on the forward strand.
TTTTTATGTTATTATGGTCTCGAGACCTTCAAAGCCAATGTACATAGACATCTCTTCTCCTAGTTCTCTCCCTCTTTTGTAAATACTACTCTCCGGAAAGGTGAACCTATAACGTTCGGATAGTGCTTTCACAATTAAGAGTACTTCGAAACTCCCGTTTGGATCACGTTTGGTGTAAAAGTAAAAAAACATTGGTTGATATTACAGAGTTCCCAAAATTCACTCCCTTTGTAAGCTTCACCCACACCGGAGACACAGCCTTGGCAATTCTATTCTGCAGTTGTTGGCCTGCGCCTTATCTTTTCCATTCATTTAGTGATTTGCGTGTTATACTCCGCCCCAAACGTCAATCTCACCCTCGGAGAATATGCGTTTGGGGGAAGGCACATTTGGTTTAAAGATTAAATTACCCTCGGGGGTAGTTTAATCACCCAAACAAAACATCATAATCAAGATCAAGTGTAATAGGGATAAAATATTACCGAAGGGTTAAGGACCTTGAATATCAGCACACTTGGAATTGACGAAGGGCAAAGGGACGAAGTCTGTCTATTCACCGATAACCGGGTCCTTTTCAGCTGAACAAAACAAAAAATACCGAAAATTCTTTTATCTGCACAAAAGATAACGTTTCCTTATCTCCGAAAGGACTTCAGGCCGATAAGCAGGAAGATAAATGGCCGGCCTCTGGTTCGTGATCAAAAGGATATTCAGTATTTGCTATGTTCTCGGGGAGATAAGTGATGTGTGTATAAATTTGTGAGCGGCGTATCTGCGCAAGGAGATATCACAAGATTATTCAAAAGACCCTCGGACGTGGTTGACGGGAATCAGGATAGTGACTTGTGTCGTGTGTCGTATGGCGTATGTCGTGTGCGGGAGTAAACATTCATGCAAACACGGTTGACGTTTGGGTAATAGGTTAGATTTTTGTGTGGTGGTTTAATTAATGGCTTAACACTTAGCGAGTTTGCACTGATTCATAGGTATTCGCCGGTTGGAATTTGTACAAATCATTGGGGATGGCATTCATTCTTGGGAAGGAGGCTTTAAAAAACTGATTTCCTGTGGGTGGGGTATAATTATGAACAAGCTGGTCTTATGGAGTTTGTGAAAATGTTCGATTTTCCGGTTGAATACAGATTAACTGATAGGCTAATCAGACCTATGAAATGATCTAGCACAGGCACTGAATGGAGATCAACTTGTGGTAGGGTTAAATAAAATTATTGTTATAAATAAATTCTTGTTGACTACTTCACATGATGACACCAAGGATATAGCTCCAGTAACAAGGGTGTCGGTAGAAGAAATACCAGAAGGGTAAAACGCAATCCACTTTATTTTATTTATTGCGATAAGCATGCACTTAAAGGACTAGTGTGAGGTACAAGAAAAAGTTTTGGAAAAAACATTCTCATCCCTCAGAGCAGAGCAATTTTTTTTCACCTTTGAGTTTTTGTGTAATCTGCATTGGTGTCGAAGTTGAGTCCTCGAAAAATACCTTGTAAATTTGCGGGCATTTAATCTTTGAATTGGCAAGTTTGATATAATAACACTGAACAGTTTTTTCTCTTATTTATTTCACTTAAACTCACAATATTTTTAGTCTAAATAAAATTAAAAAATATATACATCTTTACCTTTTTTTCATTCATTTTATTCAGTTAGTACATAAAAGTTTTGTTTACATAGAAAAATCTGCGAAGCTTAGAAAAGCTTTTCTGCATAAGGTTGTTTAAATTAAATATTTACAATTTTTAGTGAAATTTAATAATCTATGTACAGAAAGCCATTCTGGCAGGCAAAACTTAGTAACAGCTTTTTTATTACTATTTTTTTTTATATATAAACTTGAGAATCACTTACTTAATGAGCTATTATATACTTAACACACTATCTGCGAATAACATCATCATCATCGGCACTACAACCGGGATCCGGTCTTGCCCTTATTTAACATATCTCTCCACCGTATCCGGTCCTTACCCGAGACTTGTTAAATTGTCCATAATAATTTGTTTTTATTTTTTATTAGCCTTGCGCCAAACTTAAAGAATAACTGTATAAAATTTCGAGCCGATGTCATTCAGTTTGGCACTCCCATACTCTGGGCGTCCTGGTCTACGCCATCTCCACATCGCAGACAAGGTCTGCTGCGCTGTCTCCTTCCATACATTCTGCCACAAAGGACTTTCCGGGCAGGCTCTCTTTCGCTCATTCGAGCTTGATTTTTCTTACAACATTAGCTTCAAGGTAGATTGCGTACAACTCATGGTTGTAGCGTCTCCGGAATCGTCCTCCCATACATACGGGGCCAACAATTCTCCTTAAGACTTCCCTCTCGAACGCGGCTAAGAGTTCAGAGTGCCTTTTATTGAGCACCCAGGTCTCGGATCCATACATGAGTACTGGTAAGACCATAGTCTTGTACAGTAGTAGCTTGGATGTTCTGGATAAATTTCGGGATTTAAAGAGCCTTGATAGACCATAGTAGGCTTTGTTGGATTTGATCAGCCGTTCGCGTATTTCTTCTTCTTGTTATCGGCTGATACTATTGATCCAAGGTAGTTAAAGGATTGCCCTACTTCAAATACGTGCACCGCTACCCTCTTAGTTTGACCAACGTTAGGTCTTCTCTTCGCAGAAGTTGCCACCACATACTTACATTTCACCTCATTAATGTGCAGTCACAGTCTGTGGGAATATATCGTAGCATAAATACGTGTCGAACATCGCCAGGTCCGCCTCAGGAAACCTAAGTTAACTTTTTAGAGCCAAGAACTCCGGTCCAACTTATTCTCCTCTATAAATCCCAAATTAGACCCTCGCTCGAATATTGCTCTCATGTTTGGAGCTCTGCTCCCAAATATACCCTCGACCTACTTGAGAGCATACAGAGACGAGCGATGCGCTTGAAAGGGGACAGGGCGCTATCGCATCGAAGGCGCATAGCTGGTCTTACAGATATTATTACGGGTACTGTTCTTCGGAGAATCATGGTATTGTTCCGCGCAATTCGGTTTATACGCGCTGCACAAGACAATCCGACGAACCGCACCAAATTGTGGTTCATCTACCGACGGGCCGAACATCTCTCCCTTGCATCAGAACTCGTTCCGTTACAGAGCGGGAAAGCTGTGGAACTCCCTCCCCGTGCGAGTGTTTCCGGAGCAATACAACCTGCAACTGTTCAAGAAGAACTGCAATAGTTATTTGGTGGCATCTCGGGGCGTATCATCTCGGGGCATGTCGGCGCTGTAAGTTCGCCTCTCCCGAGAGGAAACAAAAAATAATGGATTAAAAATAATTTCCTCCACTCAATTTGTCCCAATGAACAAGGTATATTATACTCATCCTAAACTGGGTTTCAATTCCCATATTTGATCAAGCGTAGTGTGTTGTTTATGCCCAAGTTAAGGCCCAGCTGTTCTAGTATCGAATAACATTGGATGGGCTGCGGAATGTGCTGCAAGCAGCTTCACCTGCTATATTGCGTTGGTAACGGGACTGTTATCAACTATTAGCGAAGGAATGGATAAGGAAGTAGAAAAGCCCAGAAATGTGCACTACCAATGTGCTAGTGCAATGTTTTTTGTCCCACTTCCTGGCGTATTTATGTCTTGAATTAGCGCATTTCAGTCAGACTTATTCCTTTTGAATATTCTCACATTTCGCTTCTGTATTGTTCGATGTCAACAAGCAGAGGCTCCGTTTTCTAACCCTAATAGCCTTCAGGCATCTTGAATCTGTCACACATTCGTTTTGAATTTGATATTCCTCTCTCTATAAAGGTCCTCATACCAAGTAGAAGCATACCAAAAATTCCTATAGCGCTAATCATAGCTTTATTGTACCGGCTATAATGATAGGCTTCCTCGTAGAACAAAACTATTCTATATGGAAGCTTTTTCGTTGACACTGGGTTAATTTAATGGACACAACACTGTAGCCCGAAATGGCCAAGAACGACTAAACGTCGATTATGTATTTATTAGGGTGGGTGGTTAAAAACCCATCGATGTTGGGAAAACAGAAGTATGTAACGTCTTCCGCCACAGAAATTAAAGTATGATAAAAGGGTTACCTGGTGTCAAGGTGACTATTTCCGCAACGTTCTTAGCTTTGTGAGTCGGAAGCCTCTTTATGAATCCATTCCTTGTGTAGAATCCATTAGAAGATCATCCCGCACTTGCGTAAGGTGATAGATGAGACTGGATTATCAAATTGATATCTTCCGACACCAAGCCTGACACCCAGCGTTATTTAGATACACACTGTCGGACCAAAAGTTAGTAGCACTTCCAGGAAAACATTTTTTCTTTTTCAATCTTTCATTTATCAAAAAAAAAAAAACCAAACAAAGCAACCTTTCGACATTTAGCTTAACTTTTTAATTTTTCAATTTATCAAACGGACAAACATAGCCACTTTTCAATTTTAACTTAATTCTTTAATTAATCGAAAAGGAAACGGGGCGTTGCAATTCCTTGTTCTTCTGCTGTTCAGAAATCAACCAACTTCTTTCTTTCAATTTTCGAAAAACGGAATCTCACTTGCAAAACTGTATATAAAAAGAACAGTCAACAACGGAATCAAAACAAACCGAATTCAAATATCTTGCTGTTCCTCTCGCTCACTCTCCATCGACATCCACTCCGAAAACAGAATTCGAACTTGCCCACGATCCACACTTGAACTGGGGCGTGTTCGAACACTCACATGTGGATCGTGCGCTTTTTCCACCACCTTACCATCAAACTATATTAAAACAAAATTATATTAAAAACAATCTAATGATGGGGGTGGCGGAAACCGCACGTTACAAGTATAGCGGAGTAATATTTAGTGTTGGCGCTTCAAACTCTTGCTAGTTATGCACAAACCAGCAAAAGAGCACTCGGTTATAATCAGGCAAGTTAAAATCAGAAATATCGGCATTAGATATTACTTGGGTTTGGCTTAGTGCAAGGATTGCTGGTTTACGGTTAAATTCAAGGGCAGACACAGCGGAGAAATTGTAACTTATTACACGAACGTAACATGATCGACGCGAAATCTTGTCAGCACAAAAAGCCAATACCGCCTCAGAATGTGGTGTAAGTCGAGATCTGCAACGGATGAGTGAAAACGTCCACTATAGGCATTATAACAGCTTCCACTGAATACCAAAAGCTCATGTCATGGGCTCCCCATAACGAATATTAAGGAATTCTCACAACATAATGCCCAGCTATTGATGACTTATTCATTGATTTGCTCGATTGATCCACTGTCTGACTCGTATACCACTGTCTGACTCTTATACCACTGTTCTTCGATTGTACGGTATGTTAAGTAGGTAGGAAAGGTCCTCCGTGCATAAGATAAGCGGAAGAGTCTACCAAGAACCGGCGATAGTTCTGGAGCACAGTTCTTAAGGACTATTGTTGGTATTCCGTCCGGGCCGGTTGCCTTCCTACAATCCAGTTCACGTAGAATGCGTTGAATAGTGCGCGGACGAAATCGCACATCCCGCATGGAAGACTGTACCGGCGAGATCACAGGTGGCTCCAAAAGGCCGGGATCGAGGTTTGAATTCGCGGAAAATAAATTCGCGAACACATTAGCTGTATCCTTTGGATTCGTGACTAACGTCCCGCTTTCTGTCACCAACGGAGGGAAAGAGGAGGAAGCAAAGTTACTGCTGACAGCCTTTGCCATTGACCAGAAGGAGCGCGAACCAGTTGGGCACCGAAGGAGCTTATTGATCACCCTGTCGTTGTGAGCCTTCTTCGCGGTATCAATCGCCTGGTTGCACACGTTTCTGATTCTAACAAAATTCGTTCTGTTAACATCAGTGGGATTGGAGCGCCATTGCTTAAAAGCTCGATTTTTTGCCGCTGTAATCAGCTCGCATTTTTTTTCAAACCAAGGTTTATCAGACGAACTTCGTTTGATGGAATGTGGAATATACATCTCCATCCCCAGAAGAATAATCTCTGATACCGACTCCGCGCAAACGTTAACATCGGAGTTTCCGAAGCACATCTCGGACCATGGAAAGGATGCGAAGAAATCTCGCAAATCGTCCCAGTTTGCAGCCCCATACTTCCATACATGGCGAAGCTGCCTAGGCCGGTTATTCGCTTGGTATGCAAGTGCTTGCGCGACAGATACCAAGCAGTGATCTGAGTTTCCCAGTGGCGCAGAAACTTCTACGGTATAAATACTCGGTTCGGATGTCAAAAACAGATCCAGGGTGTTCGCATAATCGCCTCGGGCATCCGGTACTCGCGTTGGCTCCCCCACGAGTTGAGTCAAGTTGTGGCTTACAGCAAACATCTCCGCCAGCCTCCCAGCCTCGTCGGTTCTGTTAGAATGTAACAGCCAGTCGGAATTGTGCACATTAAAATCGCCAAGGACCATAATTTCAGAAGCTGGGTGGTTGATCTGTATCCAGTCGACGGTATATGAAAGATGTTCGAAAAATGTCGCCGGTCGATCGTCATTCGGGGAGCGGTAAAGACAACAAAGAAATTTAACGGAATTCCTCAGCACGACCCTCAACCATATGATGTCCGCATTATTGGGCTCCAACGCCTCCATCCTCTGGCAAGCCAGATCGGACCGCGCAAAGACGCAGACTCCGCCCTTAAAACGGAATCTCGAATATAAGTCGTATCCTGACCAACGAAGATATGTCGAATCAGTTGACGAATCGACCTGGGTCTCAGTTAGGGCAAGGATATCAGGTTTCGTTGTTTGCAAATATTGGTGAAACCGATGCCCCTGATGTTACAAAATGCCGTCACCAGTCGAGCGTGGGCCGAGCCTCGAGAGCTAGCCCGGTTATGCGATGACGAACCTCTCAAAGTTCCATTATTTATCATGATATCTGCATGATGTTCCCCCTGACATATTCCCCCCCGGAGATCCGAATGGGAGACTAGTTTACCTCCGGAATTATTTATATCAGAAGACACCATCATGACTTATCCCCGTGTCAGTCCGAGCCATCAGCCACACATTCGAAACACCGCCGAAGATTTCTCTCGGCGATATCGTGGAATGTACAGGGTGACGGGGTGGTATCTCACCTTGGCACCGACTACCACCTAACCAACCTTTTCTCGAACCGGTCCATCAGCCAAGCTCCGAAAGATGGCCAGGGATTTATCCCGACCATTTCACGGAGCCTAAAGCTTGATGGGGTGGTATTTCACCGGGCGCACAGGGCGTTGGGACCCCGGCTACCACTCGGCCTTTAGTCGCCTCTTACGACAAGCTGGCCTAGCTGTGAGTATATTCTAACGCCCTACTCACAGGGCAGTTGTTGTGGACGGCGAGTGTTCGGATCTGTATCCTGTTAATTCGGGGGTGCCCCAGGGTTCTATTTTGGCTCCAACCTTGTTCTTGCTTCACATAAATGATTTGTTGGAGACAACGGATAACAAAGTGTTCAGTTTTGCGGATGATAGTACGCTTGTTTCCTCCTTTTCGAGTGATCGGCCGATTGGTGCATCAACGTCGCACCAGCTGAGATGTAGACAGATTGACTCTCTGAACCAGGATCTAGATAAAGTCCTGCGGTGGGGAAAGGCCAATCTTGTCGACTTCAACGCAACGAAGACCCAGTATACAACATTCTCAAGGAAAACCGGATCATCGGTTCCACAGCTGATGATGAGTGGCCGGCCCCTCGAGGCTGGGGAAAGTTTGAGATTGCTCGGCGTCACGGCCTGTGGGAATGTATCGTGGCATAAACACGTATCGGGTATCGCCAGGTCAGCCTCAGGAAAACTGAGTTATCTTTTTAGAGCCAAGAAATACTTTACACCGGCCCAACTTCTTCTCCTATATAAATCTCAAATTAGACCCGCGCTCGAATATTGCTCTCATGTTTGGAGCTCGGCTCCTAAACATACCCTCGACCTACTTGAGAGCGTACAAAGACGAGCGATCCGCCTGATCGGGGACTCGGCGCTGACGTCGAGACTACAGTCGCTATCACATCGAAGGCGCGTGGCCGACCTCTGTCTGTTTTACAGATATTATCACGGGTGCTGTTCTTCGGAGATTCTTGGCATTGTTCCACGCAATTCGGTCTATATGCGCTCCACAAGACAATCCGTCGGATCGCACCCGTTTGTGGTTCATCTCCCGACAGCGCGAACATCCCTGTATCAGAACTCGTTCCGTTACAGAGCGGGGAAGCTGTGGAACTCCCTTCCCACGCGAGTGTTCCCGGAGCGTTACAACCTGCAACTGTTCAAAAAGAACTGCAACAGTTATTTGATGGCATCTCGGGGCGCCCACTCGACGCTATAGGTTCGCCTCTCCCGAGAGAAGTCTAATAAAAAAAAAAAAAGAAAAAAAAAAAAAAAAAAAAAAAAAAAAAAAAAAAAGTACAGCTACTTAGCTCCTTCATAATGCATTCAAATAACCCGTGAAAACTTATGTACATATTTGGTTTTGAATAATTTCAGAAAGGATAACAGGTTTGGAATGCACGTGGAGTGATATTATTCTGATGGAGAATGTGAAATGAATTTGGAAAGGGTCGCGGTTCCTTCACCCTTCTCCAGTCAGCATTGTATCTGTGGTAATAATAATTCGATTATCGTAAAAACAAAACAAAAACCTCGCTTAATTACTTTCTTCGTTTTGTCGTCATTGTATATCTAGTATTTGTTTGAATTCAGGGTTCAAATCTCCTTTAGGCGCGCAAGATATATATATATATATATATATATATATATATATATATATACATATATATATATATATATATATATATATATATATATATATATATATATATATATATATATATATATGTTAATGTATAAGAAAATGTACTTATAGAGCTTGTGGCTTTGAGGGCCATCAGTGCCCTTCACTTGTGCCTTTCGCTGATTCTTATTACAGTTAACACTCGTGTTAGTCGTGCATTTATCTGCAGACTTCGCACAAACCTCTTTTAGTCAAATTACTTTCAAACAAATTCCGAGGTAGTTCGTCGCTCTTCTCACTTCTCATGGGAAAGTACAATTCTGGCTGTCCTCTGATCCTCCTGGTCAAATATCACCTGCCCTAGAGGCCGTTGCACGAAATACACGTGTCATAAAACCTCTTGTTATTATTCATTAATCTTATATTGCCCCTTGCCCAGATATTCAGGGTAAGGTCAGGCTACCTCTGTCGTTTCTTGTCGTCTTTGTGGTTGTGTTGACCTGCTTGTAGTTTGGTTGTACTTTCTATCCCCTTCTTGTACTTATTGGCGATTAGGAACCAGTTATTAGTCCAGGTTGTATATCTCGGGCTCCCCTAGGTGTAACTTAAGCACATTTCAGTGACGAGTGATGGCGACGTGGTCATGTTGTCCTAACTTCTCCCACTATTTCCACCTTGACCGCTTGTTTACTACTTTATTAACTGGTGACAACGAATCGAATAATAGAATATTCTCATTAGGCATCTCAGGTGCCTTAAATGTATAGTTGGTCGTCGCCAACGGTGCAGGAGTGCGTTGTCCAGCTGCATTTCGTCCCCTACCTGTGGCGGCATTCCGCACAGGTGTTTCGCATTATATATTTCACTTCCCAGTGGCCCGCGATGTATTACAAGAAACATAAATTGTTTTCACTCTATTTGGGGGAAGATATGTTTTCATTACATCGCGTACACAAATTCGCGCCGGCTAACGGCCCAAATACGACGTGTCCTTAACTAACATTGCCGGTTGATTTTGAAGTCTGCTGTGGGTGACTTTGTGTGTTTAATGATGGGTCACTTGATTTCCAGTTTCTCATTCGTATTCCAGGCCAGAGGAGAATTTTGTTCGGGAGCTTCTTTAAATACATCAACATCAATTACCTTGATATTATGTTCGAACGCTGCAGGACACAGTCGCTCTTCCTTGTTTTTCTTTTGTGCTCACGGTGCGTCTTTCATCGCCGGGGTTAATGGTCTACTTATTTCCTTGTGAGTGTGTTTTATCTCAGAACTTTGTGTTATCTTTAATTGCACGCACTAAAAAGACAGTATCCTGGTCAACAGGAATTACAGACAGAATTTCAAACGTATCCTTTTCAATGTAATCTACAGAATCTGTCTACGTCTCGATTATTTGCCGGCTCTTCTATGGGATGTTCCCGTGGCCCAGTGTGGAAACGATTTCAGATGAGGATCCTCTCTGGGCTATGGAGAGAGAATTCAATCAAAAAGAAACGGAATGTAGAAAGCTGATTATCCAATGTTCTGAAGAGAGCTATAAAAAGTATTTTGATTTTTTATTTGTTCTTTATAATGTGCGGTAGTCTAAAAGGAAAATATTAGTTTGGGGACATTTTTTATATCCATTATTTTTTCGCTAGATTGGTTGTAGATTGTAGTGACCAAACAAATTTGGACTTCGACTCGTTGGAAAAGTGACATTTTGTACAAAGATAATCCTTGATAGTTTTTTAATTGTCCAATTCAGTTGTCAGTTATAGGGTGGAAATAGAAATATGGAAAAAAGATAACGCGGTTATTTTACAATTTTGGTTTGATAAGGGCGAAAATGAAAGTCAGGCTGCTGAAACTGTGAATATAAAACCATAAACAGATCCTGGTGCTGATACAGACAATTTCGTGCAATTTGCTGTCGTCGATTCCATTTAGGTATTATAAATGTTAAAGATGCGCTTCGGATAAGTAGGCCCGTCGTGGAAAATGGCGATAAAACATGTAGATGATTGAAGTACGAAAATATTGTGCAGTGAAGAGACTCTGTGGAGGTGCCGCCGAACCTCACGGCCCACCTATCCGAAAAACCCCCATAACTGCTACCCAACTTTCATGATTTCCTGCTAATGCAATTGCATTAGCACCTGTAAATGCTTCACGCATCAAGCTTATCAAATTTATTTATTTAAAAGCTTTTGGAAAAGAATTTTTACCTTCATTCATTCATTCGAATCCAAAAATTCCCCATAAGAATTCTATCCAAATTCATCACAGATCCCAATCTTACATACGCATTTTCCTGGTCGAATTCCTGAAAAAAAAACAATTTGGTTTACATACAATGTAACCATCATGACAGGGATCATAAACATTGCGTCGCCTTTTCCCAGCCTCACCAATTCCTTGACATACACATCGGCTGGCGACCTATACCCAAGGGACAAAAGCAAATATACGCATCTCGCGTCTTAAACCATAAATTGAATCCTACAGCATAGGCAAATCCAAATAGGTATGGTATGCTTACCCTTGGCAGCGATGCTATGAACACCAATTCCCTGTGAATACGCTAAAACCAATTAGCACCATGTCCACCAGCATTGCGGTCTGTCAATACAGCTGCAATCTACGTTCCTAGTCTATGATCTATACGATCTCTTTGTCCTACATATTCCTGGATCCGTTACCATTGACCTTCTCACATAAGCAAACAAAGACCCAATTAGCATCCAATGAGATTCGGCTTGTTTGCTTGGCCGAACTCACATCGTATGGATGCACATTATGCCCTTTCTTTGTGTTAGATTCGTTCCCATGGTTTTGATCCAAAAAAGAACCAATGTACACACATACATGTGTACCGTGACGATCTTCTCTCTGAGATCTGTTTGGTTACCCCAAAGAGAGACTTTACGTCTCTCTTGGAATAGGAAAATGCACCCTTTAATTAAGAGAGCCAGTTTCACTGGGCGAATTTCTTTTGACAAAGAATGAATATCGTTGAGTCTAATTCCATCCGCTGACCACCACGGTCGTGCTGCCTCCCGCTCTCCGTCGCGCTGCGGTGAAGCGTAGAAATATCGAAGTCGTGTTAAGAAGAAGTGTTTCACCTTGTTTAAAATTCATAAAAATCAATTTTGTATTAATAATAAGTTTAAGCGAAGTACAAAAACACGAACGTAAAGATAATGACGAATATAACAAAATAAATTCATCAAAATACTTGGATACATATAAACCAATAAAAAGGACATTTACTTCAACAGAATAACCGTGTGTTTAATTTCCCGGCAGCGGTTCCTGGGTGTTGTTTATTAATGTGTTTTGCTTACTTATTGTGGACGGCGTGTTTCGAAGAATTTTTCCTTTACTCAAAGTTGTGGACAAACGTTGCGGCGTTTCGCTATTTTGATCGGTGAACAATTACTTGGTGATTAACTTTTGGCTGAACTTGTGATTGATGGGGAAGAAGTGAACGGAGGGCCCATGCCTGGCACAATACTTCCTCCCCACAACTCTATCGGCGGCCAAACCAACAGCCGATGAGGTTTTGCTGTTTTTGGTGGGACTGGCAAAGAATCATTTACTATGAGTTACATCCATGTGGCCAAACACTAAATTCGAACATGTACTGTCAACAGTTTGGCCATTTGAAGTTAACGATTGACCAGAAGCGGCCAGAATTGGCTACCCGGGGAACTTTTCTGATCCGTTGGGTTAAAACCAGACCACACACGACTATAATGCCTATGTAGTGGGCTTATCAACTTCGAAGCAACTGACTGTTGATGTTTAGTTCCTTTTTACGATAACCGGTCTTAATTGTGGGAATGTTCTAATGCCCTCTACACACGCATGTCTCCCAAAAGTTATTATCGAGTTGGTTTTTGATAGGAACTTCTTCACTGCCGGCCATCTTTGCGATTACGCTCTGACAGCACCGTTCCTTAGTGGGAATACTTCAGTAGTCGTGACGTAGTAGAGTACGTTTTTGTTTTTAGATTGGTAGTGCATCCCAACCTAGAATCAAAGTATTGCCCTTTCCAAAACGTTTAGTTTCCTTGCCAATGTGAACCTACATGGCAAAAAAACTGCGAAATTGTGGATTATACATTATAGGTATATGGGTCTTTTATATTTAGTATTACGCGGCGTGTCGATCAGGGTGCTACAGGGCACAGGTTAACCGCGTAACCCCACTAGTTTCTTCCTAATCTGACTCCTTTTTTTGCTACGAACGCCTTTTTTTTGCAGCTTAATCGTCAAATGAAACACACACTTAGTTCAGCGCGATTCAGTTCGCAATACCTTAATATTTATTTTTATTAATGAAACCGGTTTACTATTTACAATTTTAGTTTTGGTGTGCGGTACTAGCACTCGTGATGCACGATCGTCAAAATATAGCTTTACATAAAAGTTAATTCTTGTTTAATAATTACTATTCTTGTTTTGTTATACCGCACTAGCACTCTTGCTGCACAATCGTCAAAATATACTTTACATAAAAGTTAATTCTTGTTTAATAATTACTATTCTTGTTTTGGTATACGCACTAGCACTCTTGATGCGCAATCGTCAAAATATACTTTTCAAAGACTAACACCGTACGATTTTTCTCAACCACCATCACCGTATAATTTTTCTCAAAAGACTGACTAGTTAATTCATCCTGGTCACTAGGGTTGCCTCATATGCAACCCCTTTTTCTTTCTTTTTCTTGGTTTCATTTCTTTTTTTTGCACACTCAGCACCAGGACCCAAAAACAGACCACCGCCTCGACTACCATGTACGGTGCGCCTTTGGCCTTTTTGTCGGGCGAACAAGAAAAAAAGGAAAGGGTGAAACATACACACGGCAATCGCGTCTGCCGCTTACGTGTATATCCCCTAGCATGTAGACATGGGATCATCGCAATTCACATGATTTGCAGGTTTGCATAGGGGTTGAATTGTTTACACGATCACTACTGCTTGAAGCATTATTGTTGATCGTGCAAACTTCGCCAGTGTATCTTCCCTAGGCACGACGGACATTCATACGATCGCGACTACAACCAAGATCGCCGCCGATCGCATATCGCTCGTCGTGCAAAAGGTGCAGGTGGCTATTCCCTGTGTTTGCTTCTCTTGTAGGCAAGCATGGTGTTGCTTGCCTGTGCGTGTCGGTGGTAGATCGCAGATATTCTTGTCCGAATATCTCGATTGCTCCGTTGGTTGAGGATGCGACCGTTTTTCTCCACCCGAGAAAGGGTGCATGTTGGCGGAAACCAATATTGGAATATTTTCCGTTGACCGTTGGCGCCGGTTGAAATTCCCCGGTGTGTGCCGCATGTTGAGCAAATTTTATCGGATATTCATGTTGTGCTACGCACAAACAAACCATTCATCCTTGCAGGAAATTTTACTCTTTTTTCCTATAGAACTTGATGCTCTGCGACGACCAGGCTTTTGTTGTTTCCGCTGGAAATGTGAGGCGGGCGGTGGCGTTGGGGGAAACCGCCACAGGTATGTTAAAATATGCCTGACAATTTTTTGAATAGAAGTAGCTAGTTCTCAGTAGTGTGGCTAAAGGATGGCTCACTCCTTTAGCCTTTTCAATACATTTCATGCTGGGATAAAAAAGTTGTGATCCCTAAGTGGGAAATGCCTTTGTGATCCCTTGAAAGTGATCCCTAAGTGCGAAATGCCTTTTTCCATTGGCAATTGACTTTCTCTGACTACGCCTCGAGAATCGGCTGAACTACTGGTATGTTCCAACACCCTACAAGAAAAGCTGATTAATTCAAATAGACGACATTCTATCAAACGTGGAGTACCTTAGAGTTGTGTATTGTTACCAACTCTATTTTCAGATCATTCATTTCAAATACGAATACCAAAAGGCAACAACATTTGTAGTTCTGCCAAAAATGGTCTATGCCCACGTTGGGATTTTTTTTCGAAGTATTGGCCATTGCTTTCTATACATTTCGACCACCTTTCTGGCAATTTGTGGACACCATGCCAATAAAACCGGTGGTCTTTTGAGGCAACCCATTCGGAGACCCAATTTGCGACTTTTTCGTAGAAATTGAAATGCTGCTCAGCCAATGCGTGTTCCATCGATGAAAACAAATGGTAGTCGGAAGGAGCCAAGTCTGGTGAATGCGGGGGGAGGGGGGTAACACTTCCCAGCCGAGAGCTTTTATTGTTTCTTTGACGGGTTTCGCTGTATGACTCGGGGCATTATCATGCAACAAAATTACCTTTCCGTGTCTTGTGGCCCATTCTGGTGGTTTTTCGATCAATACATGGTTCAAACTGATCATTTGTTGTCGGTAGCGTTGCGCATCAACAGTTTCGCCAGGTTTTAGAAATTCATGATACACCACCCCCTTCTGGTTCCTCCAAACAGAGAGCATTGTCTTTCTTCCGAACCGATCAGGCTTTACAGCCGATGTTGACGCTTCTCCTGGATGTACCCATGATTTTTTGCGCTTAGGATTTTTAAAATAAATCCAATTTTCATCACCAGTCACAATTCGATGTAATACTGACTTCCTTTCGTGTCGTAGAAGCAACGTTTCACATGTGGTGTTTCGCTTTTCCATCTGCCTGTCATTCAATTCTTGTGGCACGCATTTTCCACACCTTTGGATCTTTCCCATAGCTTTTAAACGGTCAGAAATTGTTTGTTGTGTAACATATAACATTTGTGCCATTTGTTTTTGACTTAAAGTGTCATCTTGATCCAATATTGCTTGCAATTCGGCGTCTTCAAACTTTTTTGGTGGTCCTCGACGTTCTTCATTTCGCACATCAAAATCATTATCTCTGAACCGCTTAAACCATCTTTAGCATGTTGCTTCCGATAGAGCATGATCACCATAAGCCTCGACAATCATTCGATGCGACTCTGCAGCACTTTTCTTCAAATGAAAACAAAAAATGAATGCTTTCCGCAAATCATCATTTTCTGGTACAAAATTCGACATTTTTAACAGGATTTAAAAAAATTGTGTTGTTTGTACATGCATACTAAATATGTTTGACAGATGTCATAGCAACCAAATAAAAAAACTATAAGGGCTCGTTCACAACAAACGTTCCCTATCGATACATTTGTATCTTGACGCTCACTTCAGACAGATACAACTGGTAGTGTGATTTACTCCAAGACGTAAATAAAAATCAGAAGGTTTTTAATTTGAATTCGTGACAGAAGATGGACTGTTACTCAGCTTAAAGAGGAATGAATCCATGCACTACTTCGGCAAAAATGAAGATATCGCTTTGGATATCTTTGAAGTGTTTGACAAAGTTTCACATCCCGCCCTTTTGTCCACATTACACCCTTATTATACTCTACTATTTATTGGCTTGTAGGAACCCGGAAGTTCTTGACCTCACCGACTCGGCTCCGCCATCGTTCCCTGTTCTGTGCACTCTTCTTCCACGCTTGACCAGCCGATTCGATCTCCCCAAGGTCAAACCGGTCTCTTTCCCGTTGGTCTACGGTCAAGAATTCTACGCACGGTGCTATCGTTGTCCATTCGCGCCAGATGTCCGGCCCATCTTAATCTTCGCGACCTAATTACTCTCACTATTGTAGATTTGCGGTATAGCTCTTCCAATTCGTGGTTGTATAGTGCTCCAAGAAGCCCTACCATTTTTCTCCCACATTACATATCCCCAACATAACATTGAATTCAATGTCAAACCCAATCGAACCTAACGTTCAAATTCTCATTTATTGAATTCAATTCATTTATTCAATCCAATGCATTTGTTCGATTTCCTAAAATCAAACAGCATAATGCATTATTTTCCCATGTATGCTAAAAGCAATTAGCACCTACCAGATCCAAAACCTAAAAGTGCATGTGTCCACACAAAGGCATATCTATTCGATACGCCGACACACAATTCTTGCAATCATAAACATCATATTTTCACATACCAGATGTTTTATGATTTGCTAATAGACACGGATTCCCAGATCCTAAACTAACAACCAATTTCCACGGATCTTGTGGCCAGATGGGTAACATAAATAAAAACCCCAAGAAAGAATCAAACGATAAGTGGCGATGCGTTTTGACCTTCGAAAGAAGATAAAGATATTTGTGGATTTGAATTTTCGGAGTTGAAAAAGTGACTTGAGAAGAGTCAGTGTGTAGCGCGCGTGAGGAGAAGACCTCCTTAAAAACAATATATGTGTAACATAAACTAGAATCAATTTTTAAAGTAAAAATAAAATCAGTTGTAGAAGGAAACTGAAGTGTTTGGTTTTGTGACTGCTCAGCAGAAAGTTCTTTTAGAAACATTGTATAATCGTGGGGCAACTCCTTCGGTATTTTGTTCGGGAGGACAAAATACACATGTTCGACACATTCATCAAGGATGACAACGGTAGCCCACTCTTCCCGGGAAACCGGAAACACGGAGCTGCACCAAAAATACTACAGTTGTAGTTAGTTGTTTCCTCCATTGTCCTGCCTCCTCGTCATATTTACCTGCAAAGATGCCCCTCAAAACTTTATTCTCGAATACGTGGAATTTGTTTTCTTCCCGTTTTGTGAGAGCCCATGTTCCGCATCCGTATAGAACAATCGGCATGATTATGGTTCTATAGACACGGACCTTTATATTACGTGGTAGCAGTTTGTGTGTGAGCAGTTTACTCACTGCGTGCCAACTAGCGTTGCCGGAATGCAGTCTTGTTAATTTCCTTCGACATTTCGTTACTGGCCGTCAGTATCGTTGCCAGATATTTAAATTCTTTAACTTTTTCAAATATCTTGCCTCTGACATTTATATGTGTTCCCTGAGGTCCACCTGCTCTCGCCGTAATCATGTATTTTGTTTTGTCTTCATTTATTTCTAAGCCCACCTCTTTTGCTACTTGCATGATGATTTCACTGTTTTTACTTATAGTTTCTAGATTATCCCCCAAATCGGCGATGTCATCCGCATATGCGAGCTCTTGTGTGACCCCGTTCAGAGATGATCCGGCCATGTTGTCGTCTTGTACCTTTCTGATGATATACTCGAGCACAAGGTTAAAAAGACTTGGTGAGAGGCCATCCCCCTGTTTTAGTCCGTCCCGGATTTCAAATGGTTCTGAGAGGTGGTTTTCTATTCTAACTTGCCCTTTGTTTTCGTTCATGCAAATTTGAATGAGGGCGGCATATTTTTTCGGGATTCCCAGCTCAACTACAATATGGTTGAGTCTTTGCCTTGCGGGTGAGTCGTAGGCTTTTTTGAAGTCAACGAACAGTTGGTGAACCGTCTCTCCGTAGTCTCACTTCTTTTCCAGCAGTTGCCTTATTGTGAACATTTGGTCGCTTGTTGACCGGTTCCTACGGAATCCGCATTGGTGGTCTCCCAGTACTTATTCTGCGTACGGTGTTATTCTCGCCAGTATGACATTTGTTAATATTTTGTATGTGGTTGGGAGCAATGACATTCCTATGCAGTTTTCGCAGTCAGATCTGTCGCCTTTTTTGAAAATGGGGACGATTATTGAGGTTTTCCATTCTTCCGGAGTGATTTTCTTATCCCATATTGTTTTAATCAGTTGGTGGATCTTTCAAGCAGTTGCCTCTCCTCCATGCTTCACAAGCTCTGCCGGTATGCAGTCCGGGAGCCTTGTTGATTTTCAATCGATTTATTGCATCTACAACTTCGTTGAAAGAGGACTCTGGGATCTGAGGCTCGGCTGTATGTACGTCTGATGCGTTTATTTGTGGTTGATGGGTGCGCACATTGAGCAGGTTTTCAAAGTACTGCTTCCATATTGCGACGATATTGTTTGTTGCTGTGACCAGACAGCCGTTAGCGTCTCGAATTATTTTTTCTCTCCATCGGTGGCCATTTCTAATTGAGTTTATGCCGGCATACATACCTCTGATGTTCTTTGCTCTGACATTTTCTGGAATTATTTCGATTCGAGTCTTCTTCCATTCGCCGTTTTTTGTGTTTGAAAAGTCTCATTGTCTCTCTCCGAGTTGTCGCATATCTTCCTGCGTTGACTCTGATGCGTTTACGTTGTTCGATCTTCGCCCTGCACTCATCGTCAAACCAAGGTTTGGACTAAATTGTTTTCTTAGATCCTCATACTTCTTGGGCTGTCTGTTTGATTGTGTCTCTGATCGATGTCCGTTTAGTGTCCACACTATTGGCTTCCTCTTCCTCACTACTCCCATTCTCTAGGATGCTAAAACATTAAATTAAACATTATTATTAAATATATATTGCGGGACGCGCTTCATCCGTTCCCATTCTCTAGGATGCTAAAACATTAAATTAAACATTATTATTAAATATATATTTGCGGGACGCGCTTCATCCGTTTTTGGTGGGATTGGTTGAGTTCGAGGCGTTTTATAACAGGTTCTAAATTGATCAAGTCCTTCAGTCGCGGGACTTAAGCAGCACTTCCCTCATCAAAGTGAACTTCCAGCGTAGACACATTGCCTGTGAATGGAATTCGCGATTCACACTCGAATTAAATCAATTCTTAACTAAAATTAACGCATATACCAAATCGCGAAAAATACTGTAACGTGATTATGTTTTCTTAAGAGATGTTTTGATTCTGTCACCCAAGAGAACTATCCACGTAGACCTATAGCGTGGCGACGATAGTGAAGAACGTGTGATTCGAAGCGACGCTATGACGGTTAGAATCACTAAAAATGGAGCCAATGCTCAACATATCAGGCCACTGCCGCGTGTACGAATTCGATCGTTATACTCAAGTACACTCAACTGGTGTGGATTTGCTATGTTTTTGCTATAGTATACGACGCTAATGCTTTTTGCTTATTTAATTTTCGTTCCGTGTTGCTCTTCATTATTTGCTTGTGTACTGTATGTGTATCTGTTAGAAACGCGGCAGACGCATTGTCCATAAATGGCATTTGCATCATCGGAGTTAAAGAGCTCGTTCTAATTGGCATTTGAATCAACCCAACTCTCAACAGGAAAGAGGTCTTCAAAATCCTGGAAAATGCAATAAAGTACTTGGGATTACTTAAAAGATGTAAGATGTAAAATTCATCACATCCAATCTGGTCACAATTTATAGGGCGTGCAACCTAAACTGTAATTCAATTCCCGCATTTGGTCAGGCCCGTCCAAAACTGTACTACATGTCCTCGAGAGTGTCAAAAATCAAACAATAAAAGTCATAGGTGTGATTCCTTCAGTTCTGCCAATGGATTACAGAGGGAGTGTATCCTACCTTTCCTTATTCTTTAGATACTTATTCTTGCTAATACAAAGAAAATCAAAAAAACTTTGTGTCTTCTTTCTTTAAACCTAACAGAAACTTCATCACTAACTTTCTTTTAATATAAACCTGGCCTAATTGTACTCTAGCCGTAGAAAAGATCAAGTTTTGTGGGGCTACCACCCAATTTATTGGCTTAATTCAAGCAACATAAGTACCTACAACTAAAGTATATGGTAAAAAACTTACAACTAAAGAGCGTAAGAACTAACTTAAGGCGACCACATTTTTGAAGGTGCGAAAGTACGGCCAAATGCATGGGGTTCCTTAAGAGAGGGTTCCTTAAGCAAAAAATCCTTCACTCCATCCAATCTGGCCACTATTTACAAGACGTATATTCATCCCATGGAGTTCAACTCGCATATTTGGTCAGGCGCATCTAAAACTAGACTACACGTGCTCGATAGGATGCAAAAACGAGCAGTGAAAATTATTGAGGACCCAGCTGTGAGTCGATCAATTCCGTCGTTAGAACATAGGCGCAACGTATCGTGCCTATCTCTCTTCTATAGGTATTATCACGGTCGTTACTCAACTCAACTTGCTCAATGTGTTGCGCCTCCTCAGACATTTTCCCGCGATACCCGTCAATTTGAGAATGCGCATCAATTCAAGTTGAAAGTCAACTTCAGGCGCGCAAATAAATATAGAGAGTCATTCTTTAGCCGAACCACACGAATGTGGAATACTCTACCTGATCATGTGTTTCCTGGTCATTGTAATGTTCAGGCATTTAAGGCCAATGTACATCGATGCCTTGTTTCCTTATCCACTTCCTCTCCGTCTGCTCGCACTGTGCTCTGACATTTAAGGGTACTCCAAAATCCTCTTTTCTGTGCGCGTTTGTGTAAGAAAAAAAAACTGAGCTTAACCTAAGGTAACCAGGACAAATTAACAAGGCAGGAGTAGGGACGGGAGGTGGGGGCAGTTTATAGTAAAGCGTGGAAGCGCCGTTTAAGACTGGTCGTGAGAATGGTTTAGGAGGCGGTGCCTGAGAGTATGGGTAGAGAGATCGAAGTCGAACAAGATGGAATTGGAGTTGACATTTCTTAGCATCCGCGAAAGGGGTTCGTTGAGACCATAGGAGGTACGGTGAGGGGAAATGTAGAGAAGGTGGGGGTTGTGCGTGTTTCGAGGGCCTGTCTTCAGAGGAATTAAGTTAAGGAGAAAGGCGCAGTGATCCGAGCTGGGGAGCACTCGATGAATGAACACTATATCAGCCAGGACCCTGCGCTCTTCAACGGTTGATTAATTCGAGACGGTTAATGTGCGGGGCAGGATTAAGGGATTTTCCCATCCTAGCCCTCGAAGAGAGAACCAAAAGAAGTGACGTTGAATAGTTTCAATTCTACGGATATGGATCTTGTGATAAGAAGACCATACCTGGCTAGCATATTCAAGCAGTGTACGGACGAAGGTAAGGTAGAGGGATCGAGTTACGTAGGGTTCGGAGAATTCCTTAAACCATGGTTTCACGCATCCGAGGACAGAATTGGCTTTCCGGATTGTTACTGTTCTGGGGACGGCGCCTTCTCCGGTGACTTCTCATCTGCCTTCCCTCTGTGTGACTGTATTCCGGCGCCAACCGGCCAAACGATTTATTTGGTTAACCTACCTTACCTCCAGAACCGGACTCTTCTCTGGACGAAGGGCGTTGTTGTCTTGCCCAGTACGATCGTTGTACTCTCCAAATAAATTACTACTCCTATAGTTACTTGTTCTACCTTAAAGCTAATTTTGTAAGAAAAATCAAGCTCGGCAGACTCCGGTGGGGGGGGGGGACACCTAGCTCGAATGAGCGAAGAGGAGCCTGCCCGGAAAGTCCTTTGTGGCAGGATGTATGGAAGGAGACAGCGCGGCAGACCTTGTCTGCGATGGAGGGATGGCGTAGACCAGTACGCCCAGCGCCTGGGAGTGCCAAACTCGATGACATCGGCTCGAAATCGGGACCGGTGGAGAGATTTATTAAATAAGGCCACTACCGGATCCCGGCTGTAGTGCCGATGATGATGATGATGATAGTTGCTTGTTCACTCTTTATTACTTGATATGCACTGATTTTTGTTGTGGCCTTATGGGGCCCACTACAGTAAATCATATGCACCGAAACTGTCACTTATCTCTTTACAACTTGGAGTTCCCGCGGTAACTCCTGGTGCTCTGCCGATGTGCCCGCCTTATATAGTCCCGCAGTCGTCGTCTCGTTCACTCGTTTCCCAGGTGCTGTTCTCCTTAGTGGCTTCATGGAATCGGTGCGCCGCCGATCGTTCTTTCCCAGGAAGTTGTGTGCTGGCGCTTGCCTTGCCGTTCCTGGGAATTCGTGTCGATGGTATGCATCGCCAACACGGATCGTCTCATCAATGTGAGAGAGGAAGTTAAGCTCCGTGTCGCAAAGGATCCCAAAATCTCGAATAGATTGGACAATTGTCAGGGGTTGGTTATGGAGGGAATAGGGGCGTGAGGATGAGTGAATACGATTACGAGAAAAAGTTATAGATTGGCGTTTGGCGATGTTAAGTCCAAAGCAATTTTTGCCACACTAAGTCGGGAGGATGTCAATCTCTGATTGCAGCAGTGCAGAATCAAGTGGTGACTCGATGATCTTGTATATCGTGGTGTCATCAGCGTATAGGGACAAGCTGGAATTCTTAATGACCTTATCAACGTCATTAGTGGCAAGTACAAATAAAAGAGGGCCCAGGTGGCTACCCTGTGGGAGCCCAAAGGCGGCAAAGAAGGGGTTGGATATCTTGGACCTGAACTGAACGGAATAAAGTCTATCCTTTAGATAGGAAGAAATCCGTCACCTATCCAGGTTCGCAGCCGAGGGCGGATAATTTGAAGAGGATTAGATTGTGGGAGATTTCGTCGAATGCTTTACTGAGGTCGGTCGACCTCGTTACCGTGCTCTAGTGCTGAGAGTGTAAAGGAAGTGAAGTTGTCGCGTATTGCAACACATCAGGCCACTGACGCGTGTACGAATTCGATTTCTAAACTCAAGTACACTCAACTGATGTGGAATTGCTATGTTATTATTGCTTGGTATATGGCTGGTGCAGCTCCTCGATAGTATAGGTTAGTATCCTCGCCTGTCACGCGGGAGACCGGCGTTCGATTCCCCGTCGGGGAGCCTCTGGCGCAAGACTAATGACCTTGCCCGGAAAAACAAATTATTATGGAAAATTTAACAAGCCTCAGGACTTGCTAAATAAGGCCAAAACCGGTTCCCGGTTGTAGTGCCGATGATGATGATGATATAGCTGGTGCATTTGATTTTCTTTAGGTGTTCTTCACTATTTGCTTGTATATTGCATGTGTATCTGTTAGAAACGCCACACTACTCTCTCCTCAGTAACTTTGTTACGGTCAACTTCGTGTGCGATCGGCGGAGCGAGGAACGAGCGAGCGAGGGGGCGTCGGAGCAGGCGTGTGTACCGGTGCTCTATGCGGAAGTCGTGATCGGGTAGTAAAGTTCTGTTTACCTATGGGAGATTGTGTGTTGTGTATATACACAGATCACGTCGGGTTGTTGCGTTAAGCAAGGATAGTGAAATCGGTGATTAGAACATACGCTGAAACGGGTGAAAGGCGAAGCATTGAAGCATCAGGCCACTGCCGCGTGTACGAATTCGATTTCTAAACTCAAGTACACTCAAATGATGTGGAATTGCTATGTTATTATTGCTTGGTATATGACTGGTGCAGCTCCTTGATAGTATAGTGGTTAGTATACCCGCCTGTCACGCGGGAGACCGGGGTTCGATTCCCCGTCGGGGAGCCTCTGGCGCAAGACTAATGACCTTGCCAGAAAAAAAAACAAATCATTATGGAAAATTTAACAAGTCTCAGGCCAAGACCGGTTCCCGGTTGTAGTGCCGATGATGATAATACGGCTAGTGCATTTTCTTATTAGATTTTCTTTCGGTGTTCGTCACTGTTTGCTTGTATATTGTGTGTGTATCTGTTAGAAACGCCACAAACTCAACAAGGTTGGTTGTAGTTGATCGGCTGGTTGTAGATGATTGAGAAAACCATCTTGCCTTGGTGAAATAAAAGATTTCAACGAAAACTAAAAGATTCATAATAAGAATGCTTTCAAGAAAAAATGAAAGCCATCAATGAAAGCGCACACAGCGATTCACACTTAATGTCTGTCTTAGATGGGCAAATTAACTGAGTGAGTCGTTCTTCAGCCGAACTTCACGAGGAGGGAAAGCTCTGACAGGCCATGCGTTTCCTTCCGCTCACATACTGGCATTCAAGACCATTACGCTTCGACTATCGCTATCCTCTCCTTCTTCTGCCACCGGCATTGTGCATTCATATTACGAGAAATAAAAAACCCCATTTTTAAGCGACTTGTACAAAAAGACAATTATCATTCAGAAGCATTTTGTTTTGCAATTCACACGTCGAAGAGAAGAAGTTTCGGTTCTTTGAACTGACAAAGCACGTTCGGGTGAGAAGAAGAGAGACTAGAGAAGGAAAGTACCTTGGAAATATCAAACCACTTTGAACATAAAGGGTGTCCCAAAATTCGGGCAAGATTTCAATTTTGAGCCATTTATATGATTGATTTTTTTGATTGATTGAAGGCTCGAACCCCCATTTTTATTTCGCTTAATGCAAGCTTAAAATTAACTTAACATAAAAACCTTACAGACTATCTTAAAATCTAGAGTAGTGGTTAAGACGTTATTCAATTATTCAATCGAAAAAAAAGGAGAAGAAAACCAGGAAGTTGAAGATTACTAGGGGAGGTAGGAAGCCAGGGAAGAGCGAGTGTATGTGGGGGTGGTGAACGCGGTCTTTATGCGACAGTGGAGGGCATATTAGCAGGGGGCGGGGGGGTAGGAAAGGTGTGGGGGAGAACTAGTTTGAGGGAGGGTGAGGAGAGGATTGCCCGGTAGAGGGGTTATTGAAGGGAGGGGGCGGATTTGGGCGGGTTTATTCTGAGACGTCGTGTAAGAGCGGGAGTGGAGATGTTGAAATCGAAGGAGGTGGGGAAAGAATTGGCCTGTCGTAGCATACGCGAGATGGGTTCGTTAGCGCCGTAAGAAGTGTGATGAGCGGGCACGTAAAACAGTCGAGGGTTACCTACGTTACGGGGGTTTGTGTGCAATGTTAAAGTGGAGAGCAAGCTTGGGCAATTGAATGAGCCAGACAGAAGGCGATGGACAAAGATGATGTCGGCATGGATTCTGCGCTCTTCAAGTGTGTTTAGATTGATTAGAGGGAGCCGGCTTGTGTGTGGTGGTAGAATCAGCGGGTTTTCCCAGTTTAGTCCGCGGAGGGCAAAGCGCAAGAAACGACGTTGAACACCCTCAATCCTGCAAATGTGAGTCACTTGATACGGAGACCAGACCTGACTAGCGTATTCGAGTAGTGGCCGGATAAAAGTTGTGTAGAGTGATCGGGTGACATAGGGGTTGAGGAATTCCTTCGACCAGCGTTTGACAAACCCAAGGACGGCGTTGGCCTTGCGGATTATGTAATCAACATGTGCGGTAAATTTGAGCTCCTTGTCGTATAAGACGCCCAGATCGCGAATCAATTCAACCGGTGTTATCGGTCGGTTCAGTAAGAGATAGGAGCGCGGCTGGTTGGGGGAAATCTTCGGAGAGAAGGTGTTTGTGTGACATTTGGTGATATTCATTTCTAGGCAATTATTTTGGCACCAAGTCGAGAAGCTGTCAAGATCCGATTGGAGAAGTGACAAGTCCAGGGGAGAGCGGATTGTCTTGAAAATTTTGGAATCATCCGCGTAAAGCGAGATGAAGGAGTGATTAATGCAAGAGCCTATGTCGTTTATGGTTAGGATAAATATGAGAAGGCCGAGATGACTGCCCTGGGGGACACCTGAGGTTGGGAAAAAAGGATCGGAGAGGGTGGATCTAAAACGCACGCGGCAGGTTCGATAACTGAGATAGGATGAGACTCACTTAATCAGCAGGGGTTCGAAACTGAGGAAAGATAGCTTGAAGAGAATGAGGTTATGGGAGATTTTGTCGAAGGCCTTGCTAAAGCCGATAGCGACTACATCGACCTCATCGCCGTTTTCTAGGGCAAGGAGTGTGCGGGATGTGAATTGATAAAGTGATGCCAACGGAAAAAGAAAACGGGGCAGCCGACAGTTCGGGCTTATTACAAACAAAGAGCTGAATGAAGGAATGACTCGTTTATTGTGTAAGGCATGAGTCATTTGACACATTTAATGTGTGAATCATGATTCATATCGCGTATCATCATCATCATCATCGGCACTACAACTGGGAACCGGTCCTGGCCTTACCTAGCAAGTCCCGAGGCTTGTTAAATTTTCCATAATGATTTATTTTGTCTGGGCAAGGTCATTAGTCTTGCGCCAGGGGCTCCCCGACGGGGAATCGAACCCCGGTCTCCCGGGTGACAGGCGGGTATACTAACCACTATACTATCGAGGAGCCCTCATATCGCGTATATTGTGTATTATTTAGTCGTATAATTTCCCGTTTTGGTAATCAAAATTTGCGCCCAGATCAAGCCACTTCTGGCCGTTGGTTTTTATTATTTGGGCTTTTTTGAACTCTAAGGCCAACAAGCCTACGACCACCCACGACTATAGGGACTAAAGTGAGCCTTGCAAAATGGTTATGAAAAATTTCGACAAGAACGCGTATGTGCTAGCAAAGCTGTTGAGGCGATTTACCGAATGTGATATTTCGTGTATAACCTTATGCTGCATACTTTGCAAATCTATAAAAGATTTCAACCAAAAATACTTCTTGCGTAAAGTTTGGGACACCTTATATAGAAGGGCTCCTCGATAGTATAGTGGTTAGTATACCCGCCTGTCACGCGGGAGACCGGGGTTCGATTCCCCGTCGGGGAGCCTCTGGCGCAAGACTAATGACCTTGCCCGGAAAAAAACAAATCATTATGGAAAATTTAACAAGCCGCAGGACTTGCTAAATAAAGCCAAGACCGGTTCCCGGTTGTAGTGCCGATAATGATGATGATATAGAAGTGTGGCGCAACGCTAATAACCGTGCCCCTAAAATGATATTCATCATCATCATCGGCACTACAACCGGGAACCGGTCTTGGCATTATTTAGCAAGTCCTGAGGCTTGTTAAATTTTCCATAATGATTTATTTTATCTGGGCAAGGTCATTAGTCTTGCGCCAGAGGCTCCCCGACGGGGAATCGAACCCCGGTCTCCCGGGTGACAGGCGGGTATACTAACCACTATACTATCGAGGAGCCCAAAATGATATTATTAAGGAAAATTTAACAAGCCTCGAGACTTGCTAAATAAGGCTAAGATCGGATCCCGGTTGTAGTGCCGATAATGAAGATGATGATGTTATATAGAAGGGATGTGCGGAATAAAGAAATTCCCACACGCATTTTTACGTGCATTGAGTAAGTAACATTTGAAAGTTCGATTGGGAAATACAAGTTGTAATGCCTACAAGCTCCGCAAATGCGTGTGTATAGTCAACGCTGGAAAATGAATATATTCAATTGCCTCGCCTGCGACAGCAGCTATTTCTGAATGAATGAGTGTCCTTCACGTCCTTGAGCTAACTACAATCTAATCTGCAAGTCGAAAGTATTTCCAGCTTGTACACGTCTCCCTGAAGCTGCCTTTCCACGCTGTACAGAGGAATGACAATTTTACACTTTATTGACCTTCTATGCGTTCAGTAGATCTAAGTTCTAACTGCGGCCGTCGTTGGGTTCTCACACAAAACACAGCTGATTCTAGAAGTGCTGCAGTTATCCAAAGCTGTTCAGGGAGCCTTAATATATCAATGATCGCCTCTACCATGAAACGCAGCACCAAACCGAACACGTAGTTGCGGTTTTGGGCTGGCATATTGTGCGTAACTGCTTTCTCACCTACGACTACTCAACGACCTGAGCGCAGATCTGTGAGGGAGACTAAATCAATTCAAATGGAAGCCATTATAAGCCAACAAGCTATAGCAATGCAGAGGGTTTCTTAGAATGTCTTGTAACTGATTCTTGTCTAATCACAGAATTAAGCGTAGCGTAGAATCTCGAGTTGGTTGTGGTGCTCATTTTGTTTTTACTATGTTCTAGGTTCTCGTATGTCATCGACGCACAACACGCCTCAAGTTTGCCGGCCTCATTTTCATCCTCCGCCGCTCAGCACTTGGTTATCTAGCGATCATAAGTCATTTCCGCCCAGCAGTCCGTGGGGAGGCCCGTTCGCTTGCCCGCAAGAACCCCAAGACAAACTCAGTGACCAAGCACAAAGCCATCACACCGTTCAGCATTCGTTTCCATTTCCCCCCACGCCTCCGAAGGAACCCACGCCTGACTCGGTCCAAGCCAGCAACTCGGAGTATCAGGTAATACAGCCTCGCGGACAACACCGTGCTTTTACTATATGTTTTAACTTGCTTGAATGTAAACAAATCATTTATTTATTGTTTTTGTTGTTTTTGCTGTTGCTGTTACTGTTACTGTTGTTAGATTTATTGTTAATTTTATTTATTAATTTTTTGATTTTTACCTTTATTCAACGTTTAAATGTTGCAGGCCGCCGTGAGTTCTCTTGTGCACCAGGCACACGCATCACTTAACGATGGAAGCTGCAGTTTGGATATTAAACCAAATATATCAAGTGATGAAGGTGGCGGAGGAGTTGGTGGATCGAATCAAGCCCCCGCACCGAAACAACGCGAAGGTACAAATGCGGGTAGTCGTAATAGTAATACCAATGACAATTGTAGTACACATTTAACCACCGACACTTATAGCACGTCTGATAATAACTATGTCTTGGCATTAAATGTAACGAACAATTTTTTCGAAAACACACAATCTCTGTACGGTGTAAATGCCGGTGAGAGTGGTGGTCCTGGGTACGAACGATTATGTGCTTCGGCGTATCACCATAATCACCAACATCACTCACATCATCAAATTTCAACCGCAGTTATCCACACTGCTGTTAGACAAGCTGGTATGTGCAGTACTGATATGAAACAGCGAACCAAACCGCGTACAAGTGCCGGTAAGACATCTGCATATGGTGTGGGTGAATGGTGCTGATTTTTTATGTTTGCCGATCTTTATACACATAACATCTATACCACATATGTATACGTCGTTAGGTTTTAAGGTCTTGTTAGCCAGCCCCAGTACAATAGATGTTCCATTCTGTCCTATTCTATGGGTGGTAGCTCCTCCGAGTGCTGAAGCTTGCCATCTCCATTCAACCGAAGCTATGGTATCATGGTACTTTCGGCTGGGGAGCCGATTGTTAGTAAGGTCGGCCCTGCACCCTTCGCTTTCCTTTTTATTAATCCCATTGTCTTGTTTTTGTTTCTCTTGTTGTATGTTGTATTTGCCCTTGCATTTTTATACTGGTGTGTATAGCCAACAAACTGCCTTAGTTCCGTCCTTCCGATGGGCGTGCTTCATGGATCCAAATCAGTCATGCGCTGCGCAGTGTGAACGATATATATTTTCCAGGAATCCCTGTGACATGGGGAAACTGGCAGCAAATCAAGCAAACGACGCCAACAACGACACAGACGGTTGGTGAATCAATAGTCAACACAATAATACAAGACAGAGTGAGAGAGTCACTCCAATCCCTGTGGGTAGCTGCTGGAGCACAATGAAAGCCCAAACACATTCCTCCATGAAGATGAATTTTCCAATTTCTCAGGGTAATTGATGAATGAAATACCTCGCTACGACGGTTTGTGCAGATTAATTTCAAGCCAAAGGATGTACGCTTCGAGTACCAAGTCCTTTTGTTGTTCGCTTTGCTTTGTTCTCCTTTTCCACTTTATCACGCCACTGCTATCTGGTCTCTCAATAGCTGCCTAATGTGCTACTGTTATTTTTCATAATTTATTGCTATCTTTTGCAGACGAATTATTCATATAAGTATTTCAGATATAAAACCAAAATGACAAACATAATGTAAATTGTTGACAATGCCAATGGCTCTCAGCTAATTATACCATTACTTTCATGAATACAACGTCCTACAGTAACTGTCCTGCCTCATTCCAATATCCGGTACGAACAAAAACTCTTATTAAGACTTTTCAGGTAAGCCTGACTATCTTCATGGTCTTCCCCAAGCTAAGTATATGTTTTCCTTTCTATTTTATTTAGGCAGTTTTAAAACAACCAGTTAACAATGCCTCCGACTTTAAACAAAATGCTACATTTAATTTAACAATTTTTATTTAAATTTGAATCGCTATACTCTCGGAAACATTTTCCATTCTTACCGTCCCATATACGAGGACTGGCTATAAAATAACAAGACTAATGCTGTAAATTATTTTATTTTAAATTTATATATATTTAGTTATATATTATATTCTTCCTCTTCCCCTACAAGGCACCATGTATATTTCCCATTTTTTGAAACAGTTCTGAAAGTCTTCTGAAAGGACCTCACCTCCTTGGCGCTGCCGCTTTTTCTTGCACAGCTTCAGCGGTTTGAAATCTTGTTCCTTTTAGCGCCGCATAGTTGACCTTGAAGAATAGATAAAAGTCAATTGGGGTCAATTCAGACGAATATGCAGATGGTCAAACACCGGAATGATTTAATTGACAAAAACTTCCTAACTGGCAATGCAATGTGAGCGGATGCGTTGTCACAATGAATCACTCATGTTCTTCCACAATTCGGATCGTTTTATTTCTTTTTAACTTTTCACGAAGTTGAGCAAAAACCTGAAGGTAGTAATGTAATGTAATGATTGGTGAGTCCAAAATTTCTTGCGTATTTTTTAACTGAAAAAATTGGCGGCTCAAAAATGTAACTCACATCATTTTGCACACTGTTTCTTCAGTATTCAACTAGATGGTGGATTTCTTGTTCGTAAAATGCTCGTGTGTTTTCTCTTTTTTTTTGCGAAGAAGCTGACGAGGTATTTTTTCATGTCCTTCACGGGATTAAAGTGTTGTACATTTAAATCGTTTTGAAACGACCAGGACAGGTGGTGATCTCATTTTGCACACTGTTTCTCCAGTATTCAACTAGATGGCGGATTCCTTGTTCGTAAAATTCCCGTGCTTTTTCTTTTTTTTTGCGAAGAAGATGACGAGGTATTTTTCAATGTCCTTCACGGGATTAAAGTATTTTATATTTAAATCGTTTTGAAACGACCAGGACAGGTGGTGATCTCATTATGGGAGGTTCAAAGAGAACGCTGGGTGTAGCGATATTTCTCACTTAAAACGCTGAAAGTTGTAGATAGTGTGTTTGGTAGCATGTTGTTGTTTTTTTTTTTATTACACTTCTGTCGGGATAAAAGATTCTATACCACCGAATCGGCGCCCAGAGATGCCACTAGATGACTGCTGCAGTTCTTTTTGAACAGTTGCAGTTATCGTGGTGAAAGATGATACCTTTGAAACGCCTTGCTTTGATTATCCGGTATCATCATCATCGGCACTACAACCGGGATCCGGTCTTGGCCTTATTTAACAAATCTCGGATAACCCGGTATAGTTTAGCTAATTGACGGCAATAATTGTTTTATTTTGTTTCAAAATTAATTATTTATTTCTAATCCCCTCAACAGACAGCAACACTTTCCTCGGGTGTAACCCGACCTTAGAGATCGGTTCCACTTCTCATACGCTTGTTTTCAAGTTCGCTTGCGTTGAACATTGATATATAGGATTAACTTTTCATCGCAAGTCACCATTTGATCCAGAACCGCCGCTTTTTCCCCACGCCCAACCAGGGAACCAACGTATCGAACTTCTAAATGTAATCCATCTCCTTTGGGTGTCAGAATGCGGTTGATCTGTCGATCTTAAGCTTTATCACAACATCTTCCGTCGAAATTCGGGAGTTGTTTTCAATCAAACTTCGTAAAACCTCGTCGTCAACATCACCAGGCCTTCCAGAGCGCCCTTCATATACAAATCTAAAATAAACTTGTCGAAATTTGGAACACCAGTCCATGACCGTGCGAATCTTTGGAGCACGGTCCAAATAAACCTCTTGAATACATTTCGCGGCATCAATAGCGTTTTCTCTTTTTTCGTACAACATGATACGCCCAAAACGAGGCTTTTCCTTCTCCATTTTAAACTGAAGTTTACTCACCCAAAATCGAGAAAATCTATTATTAATGGTGTCCAAATTAAAGCTAGAGCTGTCATCCATCAAACGATATATTGCATAATATTAGCATATTTGGATCCAGCATTACCCACCTACCGAGATTACTCCAGAACTTTGGCACTCATCCAATAGATTAATAGTTTAACCTTTTCAGGAATCCAGTGAATGTCGAAAATAAAACAATCATCATCATCATCATCGGCACTACAACCGGGAACCGGTCTTGGCCTTATTCAGCAAGTCCTGAGGCTTGTTAAATTTTCCATGATAATTTGTTTTTCCGGGCAAGGTCATTAGTCTTGCGCCAGAGGCACCCCGACAGGGATTCGAACCCCGGTCTCCAGCGTGACAAGCGAGGATACTAACCACTATACTATCGAGGAGCCCAAACAATCATCATCACTTTCAATTTTGATTTGTTCATTTGAACTTTTTTAGATCTCGGTAAGTTGAGAGAATGGATCGATGCTTAGTTTCCTGATTACGAGTAAAAAACCAAGATTTATCATTCATGTTATTATTATCTTCAACAAGTTCCATCAGGACATCATCATCATCGGCACTACAAGCGGGATCCGGCCTTGGCCTTATTTAGAAAAGTCTCTCCACCGCTCCGATTTCGACCCGATGTCATTCTCGATAGTATAGTGGTTAGTGGTTAGTATAGTGGTGATTATACCCCCCTGTCACGCGGGAGATCGGGGTTCGATTCCCCGTCGGGGAGTCTCTGGCGCAAGACTGATGACCTTGCCCGGAAAAAAACAAATCATTGTGGAAAATTTAATAAGCCTCAGGACTTGCTAAATAAGGCCAAGATCGTTTCCCGGTTGTAGTTCCGATGATGATGACGATGATGATGTCATCCAATTTGGCACTCCTGGTCTACGCCATCCCCCCATCGCAGACAAGGTCTGCCACGCTGTCGCCTTCTATACATCCTGCCACAAAGGTCTTTCCCGGGCATGCTCATTCGAGCTAGGTGTACCGTCCACCGAAGTCTATCAACCTTTGTTTTTCTTACAACGTTGGGTTCAAGGTAGATCACGTACAACTCATGGTTGTAGGGTCTCCGGAAAATTTAACAAGCCTCGAAACTTGCTAAATAAGGCCAAAACCGGTCCCAGTTGTAGCGGCGATAATGAATGATCTTATACTACCCTAATTCTAGAAAAGCTAAGCCTATGTAAGCTGGCTGATGATAGTGTGATTCTATACCGACTTTGGTACCCAGGTCTTTATATGCCATTCAACCACCAGAACTGTTGACGCTGTCTAATACTATCGTCCCGGTCTCTGTGGGAGATAGCCCTACTGAAGCGCAAGAGCTCTTTTTCGGTGCGCGTTACTTCCCGGTCGTATACATAGTGTGATATCCTACTTCGTATGTATGGAGCAAATTATTCCACGACGCCATTCTTCAGGCATCTGCTCTTGCTCCCATACGTGCACCACGATCTCATGAATTGCGTGATGTAACGCTGTCCCTCCTGGTTTGATCAGCTCGGTTGGTATGCCATCAGCTCCAGGGGCTTCATTTGATTTGAGCTGTCTTATGGCTTTTACTGTTTCCTCAATCCTTGGTGGCGGAAGCATTTGGTCTTGATCTTGCATTGGTGGAGCTTCCAATTCATCTATGAGCTGACCATTAAGCCATTCATTGAAGAGTACTTCCCATCGCTCCAGAATGCCTTCAGGATCGGTGATCAGATTACCATCTTTATTCTTGCAGTAAGTGCAGCGTGGTGTGTACCACGTCGTACGGCGGATTATTTGGTACAACTTTCGAGCCTGGTGCGGACCCCGCTCTCTACTTTTCTCAGGCACTTTTCTCGTGCCTGTGGAGTGGTTTTTCAGATCTTCTAAGCTTTTTGTATTTCTTCTCACGGACCCGCCTCCTTTGAGACTGCTGCATTGCCCGGTATGCAGCATTCTTACGTTCAGTCGCTAGTTTGCACTCATCATCAAACCAGTCGTTCCGATCTCTACGACTACTGCCTAAGATGGAGTTGGGAGTACTAATGACAGTATTCTTAAGGCGTGTCCATTTCCTCTATACGCCCGGCAGTCTGGCCCCAAGACTTACTCTCCCTCCATCGAGCTCTTCGAGGGCGAGTCTTAATGCATGGCCAAAGGTGTTGCTGGTGTTGTCGGTGCTGAGGCAGCCGTGTTGATCCGAGCCTGATCCGCGGATGCAATACGTCTCCGTAAGACAATACCAGCAAGATATAGGTCCGGGTCGACGTTGGCACCTACGATACGTTCGTACCGTCATCAGGCTCGAGGAGTGGCGGCGATCTATCAACACGTGGTTAATTTGGTTGCGAGGTGCTCCATCAGGTGAAACCCAGGTGGCTTTGTGGATATCTTTACGCCGAAACTTGGTACTCCTAACGACCAAGTTCTTGGATGCTGCCAGTTCGACGACTCGTAGTCCATTGTCATTGGTGTTCTCATGCCAACCAAGGGAACCTGCTTAGTGCCTGAAAACCTATTTTGGCATTCAAATCACCAAGAACGAATTTCACATCGTACCTTGGGCAGGCATTGAGAGTCCGTTCGACGTTCTCGTAGAATTCTTCCTTTTCGTCGTCAGTGGACTCTATAGCGTTTGAAATGATAGTGAAGAACGTGTGATTCGATCTGACGCTATGACAGTTAGAATCACCAAAAATTGAACCAATAGGTAACACATCAGGCTACTGGCCGTGTTTTGAATTCGATTTTTAAACTCAAGTATATTCCACTGATGTGAATTGTTATGTTATCGCTATGGTATACGGCTCTGATGCATTTTCTAATTCGATTTTCGTTCGGTGTTCTTCACTATTTGCTTGTGTATTGTGTGTGTATCTGTTAGAGACGCTACAACTCCTCTGTAGGTCCGTGAACGTTTAGTGGGCTTATGTTCTTAAACTTGCCTCGCACGCGGAAAGTGCATAGCCTTTCGATTATTGCATTAAAGCCGATGATAGCAGGCTTCAGTTTTTGGCTGACTAAGAAGGCTACCCCGAGCACGTGGTGTTTTGCATGTCATAAATGTCATACTTGTTTCTTTGAATAACACCACTCCCCGCCCATATAATTTCTTGTAATGCTGTTATGTCAGCCATATATTAAGTCAGGGCATCGGCTAGCTGCTGTGCAGCTCGACCTCTGTATAATGAGCGGACGTTCCATCAGAAAATTCTCAAATCGTTTAGCCATTTTCGTTTCTGTGATCGTCGTCGTGTATCCGGCCATATCCGCTTATTAAATTTTCCATAATTATCTGTTTTTCCGGGCATGGTTATTAGCCTTGCGCCAACCTTTCTCAAGATGTCGCTGCATGCATTGGTTCACTACTTGGTGGGCCCCAAATCCATAGGTGTCACGTGGCGACTGCATGTCGACTTGGATTGAACAGGGGCAAATATCGTCCTGGCGTTCGCCGGGTTGAAAGCAATCAGTGACTTTACCCTGTATGTTATATGAAATATAACATTGTTTTATTCTAATGTACAAGGTTCAAAGGGTTTTGGAAGCCAATAAAAAAATCGGCTTTTTAAAAATTCTTCGGTGGTGCTCCAGTGGTCGCTTTCCCAATTTTTGTAATAAATTTGTGGACAATTCGTCTTTTCAAGGAAGGATACGGTCTGACTAAAATATTGTAGCGAGCTTAGGGTTCGCTGGATTAATTATTTTTAGTAAATAAATAAAAGCCGTTAAATCGATACAACACTTTATTAGTCCGTAATACAACCGTTACTTATACCGTACACTTAACGTTTTCTTTATTATCGCTTCCGTAATTATCGCGTATTTTACTGCTTACTTCTCGCTCGAGACTTATCGCTTGTTTCACGTTCTACTTCTTACTCATCACTATGCTCTTGCGGCGTATTTATACTGTTTCAGCGTTTCGTTTCCGTCCGTTCCATTGCCTTGAATGTTCTACTGTTCCTAGTCTTCAGTTTTTCATTACTTTATAGAATATTCTAGTACACTGTTTCGGACTCTCTAGAATATTCTAGTACTGATTGTTATATGCGTCACAATATGTTCCTAGATATGAAAGGGGCGACAATCTAACAGCAGCCGGTCCTGCGATACAATCAGTACTATCCAAGTGCTACACTACCACAATTATCAAAAGTGTGACTTCAAAAGTAGCATAGTAAAAAGATCTGATTAATATACTGTCTCCGTCGGCATTTCAAAACCTTAACATGACTAAAATAATGTTCACAATGGTGTTTACTGATTCAACTGAAATACCAATACTATCGGTAACGTCTGTTATTTCGAATCGACAATCTTTGAAGACCAAATCACTCTGCCTATAGACATCCAATATATCAGTTTGGGTTTCAATTAATGCAAAAATTGACAATGCTGCTGGGCAACCACATATTAAGCCATGGATGTTGCGCAGCCTAACGCGAAACTCTAGCGCCATTGCAACGACTCCACATAAATTATCAATACCACGTCAAGAGCGGGATGTATGCCAACGTCAACAATAGTTGAGCAGCCGTTTTATCTACTGTGTTTTATCTATTACGATTTTATAGTACTTGTCCCACTTAATACACAATCTCAATATATAACCTTTCCGTAATGGATATTACTCCGTTCCTAAGCCATAAACCCAATCAACAATGATTTCAAATTAATGGTATTTGAAGGGCGCAATCTATTCATAAAAATAAGGCAACTCCGGATCGTGGGCAACCTAGTTCTGTGGTCAGACACCGATGTTAGACCGTCACTTCTTCTAAAGCACTAGCATTGTACCTTAAGCCGATCTACATCTAATCATGGGTTAACTTGTGGTTCTGGTACACTTCATTGTGGGTATTTTCATCCTTGTTCTAATTGAAAAATAAAACGAAGATGACATTTATGAACGTGCTTTACCCAATCCTGTCCGACATTTAGTTCATGTGTAATATATGCCCATGACACAAAAGAGATTCGGTATCTTTTTGTTATTTTCCATTTCAGAGTAAATGCGGTATGTATCTCCTACCCCCGTTTACTGTATGTCCTTTCATGTACAAAAGTACTATTTTAGTTGGGGAAAATCTAATTAGATGAAGCACTGACATTATCTTGGACAGATCAGCGATTACAAGTATAACATTGACGTCCAGCGTCCATGCATTTGGTTTAATTGTTTACACACGATATCAGACACGATCGCTAGTCATAAGGCTACTGGGTACTCGTGACATAATACAATTTCTGTATGGAAGAGTCAGTAACGACTAAATTGCGTGTGGGGTGCAAATTACATCTGCCAGTAAAGCGTCGGAGAATCACAGTGGAAAGCGTACACCTACATCCGATGATCATTTCTATCCTACCTAGTAGTTAACAACAATGCCACTCAATTTATTATGGCACAACAATGCAATGGGAAGTTTTAAGTTTGCTTTGTGATAAGGGTACTTATGGCAGGAAATGTCATAAATCATTTACCCAAGAAAAGAAAGCTTAGTTTCTTCCTCTAGCTGAGCTGAAATCACAATTGTAAGCGCCTGAACAAAAAGACTGCGTAACTCGTTCTTCCGTCGAACGACACGAATATTGCACAAAATACTGGGCACTTTGGATTTTTGTATTCATATCCTTAGAAAACAAATAAATAAACAAGCAGAATGGAAAGCTCGATATTTTATCCATTACCCGCAACCTTTGTGCTTATTCGAACATACTGAACGTATTGGACTCCTTGGACCTCATTATCAAATAGCAGGATATGTTTTTGGCCTTTTTATTATGGCCACTGCTGAACACGAAATAAACACAATCACCTTATACTTTCTTAACAAAGGTACTTTATTTTGGTTCATAAATTATTTTGCAAGTTTTAAATTAAAAATCGGATGTATAAGATCAGACATACATATATTAACGCTAAACTCGACAATTATGTGATGAATATACAAACTAAACATGATTTCGTACTACGTGTTGGTTCTTTCAGAATAACCGGGGAAAGCTAAACGTACAGTTCTTATAAGCCCTCAATCGACTTCTTTATGTCTGCCTGAAGTATAGCGGACTTTTCCTGACCCCATCAATGGCCGAAAGGATCTCACATCTATATCCCTATCGTCGCCATATAATGCTCATACACACTCGCTCCCCATCGGGCTTCTGTGTGTCCATTATCACGATACCGATTGCTATCTGTGCCTCTGCAACGTGGAAAATGGGCCCGCAGGTGGCACGTTAACAATGTACGGCACCATATGTGGATTTCACCATCATCATCATCGGCACTACAACCGGGATCCGGTCTTGGTCTTATTTAGCAAGTCTCAAGGCTTGTTAAATTTTCCATAATAATTTATTTTTACGGGCAAGATTATTAGCGTTGCGCCAAATATGTGGATTTTCTTATGCAATTATCGCCTGAATTTAAGAACAAGGAAACCCAGGCAGGTGGCAACTGATACATGCCACAATGTGGGCATTTATTTGTGCTGTAATTTGTTGGATATCAGTAGATGAGGAACCAGTCCGTGCAGTACCTTTTTTTCTTGTGGTAATTGGTACCTTAATTCCCTTTATTGATCTTCACCTTTTTCGAATCGCAGTCTGTTATGGGCTCTCTACCCTTTATTTAACTGCCAGTTCTAGGCTTCTGGTTTTGCTTCTCAGATTTCCTTAGCTCTACACCTTAACATTCCTTCTAGTACTTTTTTGACTCTGAGTCCGTGTTATAAAGAAAAGCCTCTTTTGGTTCCCACTTTTTTTTACAAGCTTGGCCCTTTAATGATTGTCAAGTTGTCTTTGTCTAGCTTATTTTTTAACTTTTACAACTCGTTCAAGACCACCGAAGTTTAGATTGAGTCTCGGAGATGTATTGATCCTTTTTTCGTCTCGTTGTTTAAATGTAGCTTCGTTCATTGATACCTACTAAGCTAAATGCATTTTTGTAACTCCTAGTTTGAATGTTATGTATTTTTTGTGTTCTTTGTTTGCAGCTGACCTCTCTTTCAGGACGCTAACTTCTCTGACATTTAATCCTTTTTAGGATATATTATTTTTACAGATGCTGCCCAACTTTTATAAATATCTGACAGTCTTCCTTTGCACTCCACATAGTTGCCTACATGTTCTCTGACCAATGCTCTTTTGAAAACTAATGTCTCTCAGGATCTTGAAGGTTCTTTGCTGGCAACTATCGGCAGTTGAACCTATACCCGAACGTCTGCATTTTAATGATTGCACACCTTCGCGTTTTTCGTTTGTATATATTAATCAAAATATCCTTTTTCTATTCGCGAGTTCCTTCTGGGTAGTACATAAAAGTCGAAATGAAGGATAATTGTGTCTGTTCTATAGATTTTAATTCGAATTATACGTTAAGTCTCTCCAAATGCAATACTCCAAAATTTGATTCACAACCTGTATTCATCTCCACCTACTTTACTATGCTGAAGCTCGCTCACACACAAATCATCAATGCAATGTTTATAATTAAAGACACTATATAATTTGCTCACTTAGTAAAATAAAAATGAATCAATAAATATTATTAATCATTTCAAAGCTGAGTCTGACTTTCTGCTTCCCACAGCTTTCCATGGGCTCGCTGCATGGTACTTGTTCAGTTGTTCTTCCGCACCTGCAGTCCTGAACTCTGCTCGCTGAAGGGCTCTTAAGGATCACTTGAATTGCGAACGCATAACTATAAGGAGTTAGAGGAGCGTGATGTTTCAACCTCGTTATGTCGAGTTCCAGTGGAAATTTGAACCGTGTTGGGGTTGAAATTGCAACTTAGTCGCAGTCATAAGTGGGGAACAGACAATAGCAACATTTTGGGTCGTGGTATTCAGAGCGATAAAGCAGACCCACCCGCAAAGTGTGTGGCGAACACGCTCATTGAGGCATAAGTAGTACTACCCCCGAGATTCACTGACACATAACAGTTCTCATGGCATGCACTAAGCAGTTGTGTAGGAGCAGACAGCAACACCAACACCACTCGTTTAAGTATGGGTTTCGAAGGTATCTCATTAAAATCTAGCAGGACACTTTTCATTTAAACTCAGATGCTCTTATGAGCCCTTGGGATAGGGGGCAGAGGTGTGTTTCGCACAGTACTTCATTTGTGCACAAGATGTCTTACTCTTTTTAGGAAAATGCGGGCAGATTTAGTGGCACGGTGTATAAGGACGAGATACACATAGGACGTGACTGGATACAGCGTCCCATGGATGTGTATTTCGACTGAAGAATAATTCCATATATTGATCTGTCCGTTAAAAGCTGGCTTTCATCTTGAAGCGGTGAGGATGCACCCATTGATGTCGTGGCGCATACTTCGGTGTGTAGAACGCAATCTCCGAATTCAATTGAATAATGTTAGTGTTAATATTTGTAGAGAGGATATGGTTGACGTTCCGGTTATATAAATTGAATAATAACAAAGGGTATCCAACATGTCTCGAAACATTTTCGATAGAGTCAAGGAAAATTTGTACCTGGTGTAAATTCAGTTGACACAATGCAGTAATCTATAAAATCCAAGAGCGAGAACGTTTAGATTGTGGATTTATAAGGATGGAAGGTGGCAAAAGCCTCACTGAATGCATATACCCTGTTCTTCCATGACTAAAAAATCGTGCCATTTGTGAAGAATGTCAAACATCCTTTTTTTATCCAATTCTATTAATGGAACAGAAAAACACGAATCTTTCCGCTGCCTTAACAGCCGAATTAGTAAGGCAGTTGTGCCATGCGTTTGCTTGTGGGTTCATAAGTTCAACTGATGACCTTTGTTATTCCGGCAGTTCGGCACGTAGATTGCGTCCAAATACCTACAATATCCCTGATGACACACCACAACTATACGATACAAGCTTCCTAATGTGGTTATGAGAAATCTTGGAGGTTGGCTGATGGATTCGGTTGAGAAAAAGTAGCATCTCAGGTTGCTATCACGTAATATAAAGCTCCGTGTCTATAGAACCATAATCATGCCGATTGTTCTATACGGATGCGAAACATGGGCTCTCACAAAACGGGAAGAGAACAAATTCCGCGTAATCGAGAATAAAGTTTTAAGGGGTATATTTGGCGGTAAATATGACGAGGAGGCAGGACAATGGAGGAAACTCCACAACCACGAATTGGAAGAGCTATACCGCAAACCTACAATAGTGAGAGTAATCAAATCGCGAAGATTAAGATGGGCCGGACACCTAGCGCGAATGGGCGATGATAGGACCGTGCATAGAATTCTTGACTGTATACTTGATAGTAAACTAACGGGAAAAAGACCGACAGGACGGCCGCGACGGAGATGAGAGGACAATGTTAGATTGGTCCTCGAGGAGATCGGATCGGATGGTCGAACGTGGAAGGAGAGGGCACAGGACAGGGAACAATGGCGGAGCCAAGTCGGTGAGGTCATGAACTTCCGGGGTCCTACAGGCCAATAAGTAAGTAAGTAAGCATCTCAGGTTGGCGATTCCGCGCTATAAGTTCGCCTTTCCTTAGAGAACTGAAATAAAACAATAATGCATTGCAGCTAACGTAACAGTCCCTGATAGGATGTAATGTTCATTTACTTGAACAGTTATTTATTTTTGAACTTATACTGTTGCCCGAACACAAGGAGCTGAGCACACAGAAATCCATTGATCCAGATGGTACTTTTAAAGAGACGCTCTTCTTCAGTCACTAAGACGCTGCATGTCATGTGTCCTACTTAACTGGTTAATGGGTATAAATTAGCAGCTCTCACACAGAACGACCACCGTTTTTCTATCGATGTAACAATAATCAGTGGATAGTGATGGTATGGACACGTATGCCTAGCCAACTGTTTACAATGAGATGATTTACGTGCCAGTGAATCGCAGGGATACCACTACTTATGCTTCAAGGAGTTTATTCGCCCCATACGGCGCCAAATCATAACCCAGCTGCTTTATCAGATCTCTTAACTACCAGGACCCGAAAAGTTGCTACATGAATGACTTGGTAGCGATGATAACTTGGTCATGTGTTCCCTGGCGGTTGCACTTCTTTTCCCCAAGGACTTTCCTGCGAAAGTGCACTGGTTTACATTAAAGATCAATTGCACACAAATAGATAACAGATTGAAACATTGTTCAATCGAACTATTCGAACTTGGAACGTTGTGTTTGCGGTATTGTTCCTCATCCTCAAGAAATCCGGCAACCAGTCAGTGCACACCGACTCACATTAAAAATCGATACCAGATGTGCAGGAGAGAACAGTACACCGTTCTTCAGCCGAACTGTACAAACCTGAAACCCCGCAATTTTTATATACAGATATTTAAAACGACACTTCATTTCATTTCACAATCAACAGACTATATTTGATGTTTAAAAAATTCCTTTGTGAATTCGTGCCATAAAATAAATTGAATTATCCTCGAGGAATTGGCGCAAGGCTAATAACCTTGCCCGGAAAAACAAATTATTATGGAAAGTTTAACAAGCCCGGTTGTAGTGCCGATTTCCTCACAATATTTGATAGGGTTTATCGTTTCTCCTGGGTGAAGAAATGAAAAGTGGATTGGTCCTTTCGATGTCCACCATCGTGGACCATAACCTTTTTTGGGTGAAAATCGGGCTTGGGGTGTGTGTTTTGGTTTTTCACTTGCATCCAAGCACTGCCCATGTTTTTTCCGGTTATCATACAGAATCCACTTTTCATCACAGGTGACCATCCGATGTAAAAACGGTTCAGTTTGGTTTCTTAATCTAAGCAATGCGCAGATTTCCAGGCGCCGTCGTTTTTGGGACTAGTAGAGTCCCACTTATCGATTTTCTTTACCTTTCCTATGAGAGAAAGGTGTCGACTTATTGTCATTGGGGATACTCCCATGTTATGTGCAACCTCCCGTACCGATTGCGTTGGATCCGCATCCACCGTTGCTCTTAAAACATCGTCGTCAACTAACGTTTCCGGGTTCCCACGTGATTCATTTTCGAGGCTGAAATCTCCCGAACGGAACTTTCCAAACCAACGTCGTATAATGCTTTCGTTTACCGCTACATCCTCAAATGTCTCATTAATGTTTTTCATTGCCAATGACGCATTATGTCCCATTTTAAATTCATAAAGGAAGAGGGTTCGAATTTGAACTGCCGACAGCATAGTAAACAATTCCTAGGAAAAAAAAACTGTACTTGTAACGAACCCTAAGATTGTCACACATCAGGCACACGTACCACTTTACTTTATATAAAAAGGAAATGTAACGTTCTGGCACAGATGTTCACTCGAGAACTTCTTATTTCCGGCTGAGCGAAAATCGGACATTTCATGTGGCACAACCCAATACGAGATATTAAGAGACTGAAGACGGAATCAAGCTGTTGTCAGTGTACTAGGTGTATGCTTACGTTTTTTCCGGTTCCTTTGGTAAGCAAAAAAAACATAATTTTCTAGGGAAATTGATTTTTTTTAATTAAAAATATTGCCCATCGGCTTTTTCACATTTCGTCCATCTTTCAGGTAATTTATGAATAGCATGCCAGAAAAAGTGCTTGTCTTTCGCTGCAAACCATTCGTCAAGCCATTTTCCAACTTCCTAGAAATCGCTGAAGTGTTGCCCTGCGAACGCGTGCCCCATTGATGCGAAGAGGTGATAGTCAGATGGCGCCAAGTCTGGGGAGTACAGCGGGTGCAGAAGGATGTCCCACCCAAGCGATTTCAAGGCATCTTTCAC
Organism: Microdon myrmicae; assembly: GCA_963931805.1. Lineage (NCBI taxonomy): Eukaryota > Metazoa > Arthropoda > Insecta > Diptera > Syrphidae > Microdon > Microdon myrmicae. Next base: position 153,980,377 of record OZ007500.1, read on the forward strand.
TAGTTTTGCTGTGTGCTGCGTACTTTTCGCTGACACTATCTCTTACCTAAACCGGAAAAAAAGTGTGCATACACCTGGTATTGATCCTCTCCATTGCTCGTAAACGTTTCTTGTGACACATGTAATGCTTTTGCTAATTTCCGTTGAGTTTGAGTTGGGTCATCATCCAATAACTCCTGCAATTGCTCTTCTTCACATTTTTGTGGTCTACCAGAGCGCTCACTGTCTTTCACATTGAAAGCACCACTTTTAAATTGTCGAAACCATGTATCACACGTTCTAATCGATGGAGCGTGTTCACCATATGTTTCTAACAGCGAACGATGATTTTCAACAACCGTTTTCTTTTGATTAAATAAGAAAAGCAAATGCTCTTTTTCAGGCACAAAACTCGACATGGTTACTGAACGATAAATCAAGGACTCAACTTGTGTGTGTTTGTAGATAAATCTCAGACGAACAATATGACGTCTGTGTCAAATTAATACCCTGACTCTTTCCGCCGGCGCCATCTCTTAGTTAAACCTGAAAAAACGTATGCACACACCTGGTCTATTGCCCCACTTTATAAAAGAGGTTATTCTATATGGAGTTGGCGCAACGCTAACAACCTTGCCCGTAAAAATAAATTATTATGGAAAATTTAACAAGCCTCGAAACTTGCTAAATATGACCAAGACCGGATCCCGGTTGTAGTCCGATGATGATGATGATGATTCTATATGGAGACCTTCACAAATATTTCTTCCCTTAATGTCAATGGTTTAAACTATCAAAATGAATAGGACGACCTCAAGTCGGTTGAGGCGATACGCCAGTACCGAATACTGGCTGAATACGAAATCAAGTAAAAATAAACCCCTTTAGAAAACTCCAAGTCTTCTTCATCCTCCAACCGTAAGGTTCACATGGACAATTGCTTCAATCGGCACTATAGAACTGGTCGAATCCTATCGCCCCAATCTATTTTTATTTTACCGGACTTTAATCCTCGACACCTCTCTCGCCTCACTTACCAAGACCAGTCTTCTGCCGATAAAAAAATGGTTCCTCATCCTGTTACTTCATATTTCTGCCTTAGAACGTAACGTATCATATGTGTATAAATGTGTGTGTGCATGTGGTGTGTATGGCAACCAAATAGCAATTCGTAGCCCTTAAGTCGCGGTTGTTTAAATCTAAAATATGAGTAAAAAAAAACCAAAAAACTTGAGCGAAATTTAAAGACTTTGGAGTACAAAAACCCACCCAAATTCAACTTGTTGCTTCTTTCGATATAATAAAAGGACGAAGATAAACGAAATTAGTTAGTATCCTAGAACGTTAATTAATCTTAATATAATATTAACTTTAATTTAACAATCGCAAATACTTTGTTGCCATGAAATGTTTGTCAAAAATGGATTTTTATACTTTCTCCCCCGCAGAAGGCCGCGAATGTGTCAATTGTGGTGCGACGTCTACCCCACTGTGGCGGAGGGATGGCACCGGGCATTACCTCTGCAATGCATGTGGACTGTATTATAAAATGAATGGACAGAACAGACCCTTGATCAAACCAAAAAGGAGACTGGTAAGTCTAAAATGTAATTATATTGAAAAACGTTTTTGGGTTGCAGTGAATAGGTCGCAGTGCGTTTACACAAGGGATGAAGCTGTTGGGACGACGTTGGAAGATATCACCTCAAAAAAATGTAGAGTTTCAAATTTAACTACCTAAGGACTCACAATTCAAAAACAGCCACAGGCATTTTAGCACCATGCCCAATATCATTCATAAGCTATCACCATCACCATCATCGGCACTACAACCGGGATCCGGTCTTGGCCTTATTTAGCAAATCTCGGGGCTTGTTAAATTTTCCATAATAATTTATTTTTACGGGCAAGGTTATTGGCCTTGCGCCATATTCATAAGCTATACCTACAATTTGATCGTGAGGAGAATAGCGTCTAGTGGACATAATATTCCCGGCTTAAAATGCTTTCTCCCTACTCCCCTGTGACTGAACATTTCAAACAAACCTAAGCTAATCGCAGATATCTCTCGGAGTCCACATTTCGTATTTCATTATTCAAGGGTATCCTAAACAAACACGGGATACCCAGTGGCACCTATTCATTCATGCGATGAAGTCAATCTTGAATAAGAAGGAAACAAAAAAATCTCCACGTACGTGCGTCTGTCGCCTACATAAATGTAGTCTAGTGTGGCAAAACCCCCAGCCCGTTTCTCGGAATTCTGTTACGTTCTTCAAATAACGCTTATCTCGAATGATTTTAGACCACAAGTAGGGTTGCGGATGAGGGTAGTCTAATATTCGTTACGGACAAATTGATTGATTATTAAGCTTCTGTAGAACTTCAGTGAGATATGTTGTAAGGGCATAACGTGTAACTCTCATACATCCAGTGCCGAAGACTGTTTACTCCGGCCCGGTGCGATATTGATCCTTTGTGTTGAGTGGTTGCAATGATACAAGAGTTTCGCGTCGGCCAGTGCAATATGTATGGCCTGCAATGCATTGTCTCAGTAGTGTCTGACCGCATGTCGAACTACAGACCAGACATTTTTACACTGAGTGACCATTATCGTCGATTTCAAAAGGCCTGGATATAACTTACTACCGCCATTCTTCTCCCATCGTGGTGCAAAGTGATATTCAATATCAGATTCTGGCACAACGTGGTTCTAATCCGAAACTTAAGCTCTGGTGACTAAAACCTCAAAGTACATAAGAGTGTGATTCATTATTATTTCCTATACAGAAATTTGGATAGGAACACATCGTTTTTGTTACAATAAATACACGTTAAAGGGTCTATTAATAATCGTTTTGCATCAAATGGCACAGGAACTACGTAATATCGAGGCAGGAATAGTAAAGATAGTAGGGCGACAAAATGTATCAAGCGAGGATAGAAAGAAAAGACCGACTGTAGATAGGCCAGGAAACTAGGCTTCGGTGGTCCATTATAAACACCGTTTTGCATCTTACAAACCCACCATAAAAACGAGCAACCGCACACAACCAGAACATATGTTAACATCTCTAAACAAAGGCGAAGGTAAAAATCTTATACAGTTCGGAAAGCACTAATTGCCACAATATTTATTATACTTAGCCATAAAACGAATCTTACTCTAAAATATCACAATAATCTTGTTTATAGTCTAACGTCTAGCTTATAATAATTTTTTTGGGGTGAGGATCAGAGGTGGTTATACAGGATAGGGCTGTTTTCAATGCAGTTTCTAAGCGATGCAAGTCCAATACTCCCACTGAGTCGTTCCTTTTACGCAACATCTGGGAAGTTGTTTTTTTTTTTTTTGAAACAACAGCCAACGATTTGCTTCGATATTATTTGGTCGTAGCGTAATCTTAAGTTCACCCGGCTGTCAGAGGTAACATCTAGATACCGGACGGGATCAGTGCGAATACAGTTCGTTAGTGGTTGATGGGAGCACGTTTGTTGAACTATGTAATAGAGATCAGGCTATCATCATCATCATCGGCACTACAACCGGGATCCTGTCTTGGCCTTATTTAACAAACCTCTCCACCGGTCCCAATTTCGAGCCGATGTCATCCAGTATGACACTCCCACGCTCCGGGCGTTCCGGTCTACGCCATCCCCCCATCGCAAACAAGGTCTGCCGCGCAGTCTCCTTCCATACATCCTGCCACAAAGGACTTTCTGGGCAGGCCCCTCTTCGCTCATTCGAGCTAGGTATCCCGCCCACCGCAGTCTACCGAGCTTAATTTTTCTTACAACATTAGCTTCAAGGTAGATTGTGTACAACGCATGGTTGTAGCATCTCCGGAATCGTCCTCCCTCATATACGGGACCAACAATTCTCCTTAAGATCTTCTCGAACACGACTAAGAGTTCAGAGTGCCTTTTATTGAGCACCCAGATCTCGGATCCATACATGAGTACTACATAAGCAATTGATAACGCAAAAGTGAGTTACTGGTTCTCTACATCGACTTCAGTACATACATTAGTGGGCTGAAAAGTTTCCGACGTCAACGTGAAGATAGCTAGTGAATGTAGTTGTGTAGCTTTTTACAGTTACTCACCAAAATTTCACACATTTTGGACGCGGAGTTTTTATTTGACAGTCGTTTGAATGAGTCGACGTAAGCATTTTTGTGAAAATGGACAAAATTGAGTATCGACCTGTCATTAATTTTTTTTTGAAAGGCAATACGCCTACGCAAATCAAAGATGAGTTGGACTCTGTGTATGGGGACTCTGCACCATCATTTACCACAGTGAAATTTTGGGCAGTTACTGCGCGGCAAATTCAAAATGTCACTGACTTATCAAACTGGCATATATACCTGAAAAGTTTCCGACCTAACAAAGATACAAGACATTTTTTCTTAAATTTTTTTTTTATTTTTCTACATAGTCTCCTTGCAACTCTACACACTTCTCTCAGCGATGCTCCTATCTCTCTAACCCGTCCAAATAGTACTCGGCGTTTTTCTCTGCAAAATGACTGTTCACCAAGGTGTTATCGTCAGTTGTTGCTCCCAAGCTCTCACGGCCACGTTTTTCAGCTGCCCAAAATTTCACTGTGGTAAATGATGGTGCAGAGTCCCCATACACTCCTCGATAGTATAGTGGTTAGTACACCCGCCTGTCACCCGGGAGACCGGGGTTCGATTCCCCGTCGGGGAGCCCCTGGCGCAAGACTAATGACCTTGCCCAGAAAAAATAAATCATTATGGAAAATTTAACAAGCCTCAGGACTTGCTAAATAAGGCCAAGACCGGTTCCCGGTTGTAGTGCCGATGATGATGATGATGATGAAATGATGGTGCAGAGTCCCCATACACAGAGTCCAACCCTTTGATTTGCGTAGGTGTATTGCCTTCCTAAAACAAAAATTTAATGAACGAAGCATAAGAAGGGAGATATCACACTGTGCAGCAACTATATGGGTATAACATTGCTGAGTACCGCATATAAGATACTATCCACTATCCTACAAGATCGGATAGCCCTATACGCTAAAGTCATCATTGGTCAATATCAGTCTGGCTTCATCCCAGGTAAATCAGCGATTGATCAGATATTCACCCTTAGGCAGGCGATGGAAAAATGTCTGGAATTTAATATCCCACTATATCATCTATTTATAGACTTTAAGGCCGCCTACGACAGCATAGCCAGGGTAGAACTATATAATTCCATGAGAGAGTTCGGCATTCCAAACATATTGATACGACTTTGTAGGTTGACTATGACCATTGTGACTAGTCAAGTAAAAATAGCGGGATTGCTGTCCAAACCAATAAACGTCTTTAATGGACTTCAACAAGAGGACGGTCTGGCCTGTCTCCTCTTCAACCTGGCGTTAGAGAAAGCAATCCGTGACTCTGGCGTTACAACTAGAGGGAGTATTGTCACCAAGTCCAGTCAGATACTTGCCTACGCAGACGATATCAACATCATCGGTAGATCCGATTCGGCTGTACAGAACTCCTTCACCCAGATCGAACAGGCGGCACAAACACTGGGACTGCACATTAATGAGGGAAAAACTAAGTACATGGTGGCAACTTCTGCGAAGAGAAGACCTAACATTGGTCAAACTATCAGGGTAGTGGAGCACGAATTTGAAGTAGTGCAATCCTTGGGTCAATAGTATCAGCCTATAACAATATGGAAAAAGAAATACGCGAATGGCTGATCAAATCCAACAAGCCATACTATGCTCTATCAAGGCTCTTTAAATCCCGAAATTTATCCAGAACATCAAAGCTATTACTGTACAAGACCATTTTGACTTTTCAATTGCTTATGTAGCGTTTTGGTTTATATTTAAATGGTAAATATTCAGTTGAAGAATGATGATTTTTTAACATCATTATTTTTAAATAACAGAAATGCTCCCGTCGGAAAATCGTAAATTCTAAGTTGATGATTTAAAGTCTTGTGCTGAAGTATGTTGGTTTTTGAAAAAAAAAAAAACAGAACTTATTTCGTTGCAAAATTAAGGAGAGTTTCTTGGTGCCTAAAAGTGATAGCTCACTCTAAGGAACCGACCCATACGTGACTCGATCCCTTAATTTTCCCCTTGTCCGTCCATTGCTTGAATATGCTAGCCAGGTATGGACTCCTTATTACAAAATCCATATCTGTAGAATCATAAGTATTCAACGTTGCTTCCTTCGGGCCACTCTCCGAGGGCTAGGATGGGAAAACCCCTTAATCCTCCCCCCATACATTAACACCTTCAAATTAATCAACCTCATAACCCTTGTGGAGCGCAGGGTCGTGGCTGACATAATGTTCATGCATCAGGCCCTCTCCGGCTCGGTCGACTACGCTTACCTCATTAACTTAATTCCTCTGAACACAAACCCTTGAAATACGCGTAATCCCCGCCTTCTCTACATCCTCCCTCACCAAACCTCTTATGCTCTCAACGAATCCTCTGCGCGGATGCTGAGAAATTTCAACTCCAATTCCACCTTGTTTGACTACGACCTCTCTACACGCACAGTCAAGCACCGCCTCCTAAACCAATCTCACCATCAATCTTAAGCGACGCTTCTACACTTTACTATAACCCCCCCCCCCCCCTCTCTCACCTTGCTCCTACCTTCTTAATTTGTCTTGGTTACCTTCGGTTAGCCTAGTTAAGATAGTTCTTAAGTTCTGTAGTTTATAAGTTATATATACTTTAGTTATAGGTACTTGCTTGAATTAAGCCAATAAATGGGGTGGTAGCCCCACTAAACTCAGTCCTTATAACACTTTTATATGTTCCGATGTCTTGTTTCATTATCATCATCATCATCATCGGCACTACAACCGGGAACCGGCCTTGGCCTTATTTAGCAAGTCCTGAGGCTTGTTAAATTTTCCATAATGATTTGTCTTTTTCCGGGCAAGGTCATTAGTCTTGCGCCAGCGGCTCCTCGACGGGGAATCAAACCCCGGTCTCCCGCGTGACAGGCGGGTATACTAACCACTATACTATCGAGGAGCCTTGTTGGATGTCTTGTTTCAATTAGTCCATTGTTGCCGGATTACCAACTCTTAGTTTTAAGTACCCCCACAGAAAATAATCACTGAGAGTAAGAGCCGGACGCCGTGAATAGACTTTACTTTTGTGAATCTGAGTGAACAGCGTTAATTTTCAGATTAGTGAAACCTGATCCTCCTGGCTCCTCGATAGTATCGTGGTTAGTATACCCGCCTGTCACGCGGGGGACCGGGGTTCGATTCCCCGTCGGGGAGCCTCTGGCGCAAGACTAATAACCTTGCCCGGAAAAAAAAATCATTATGGAAAATTTAACAAGCCTCAGGACTTGCTAAATAAGGCCAAGACCGGCTCCCGGTTGTAGTGCCGATGATGATGATGATGATGATGATGAAACCTGGTCCTTAAATATTGCTTAGTTCCTTTACAGGTTCAGCTTTGAGAAGGCTTTGCAAGCATACCCGATTTCTCGAAGACTAGCTGCTTGCTGTTTGGTTGCGAATCCACATGTCATTCCTCCTGTGTTTGGGAGATTAGATTGGGACTATTTTACCCACAGAATTCTTTGTCTCAAAAAAAAACATCAGGCCATTTTTCCCAGCTTCAGACTCGATCATCCGCTAAGCTTCAAAACACAATTAAAGATTTCTCCTGACCACATCGCGAAACCTATGGGATGATCTCATAGCATCTCAGGGCACCAGAGTTGGAATCCTACCCACCACCTTAATACCATTGCCTCAAAGTTGAACACATCAAGTTTCTTATCATCGAGCAATTCTTTGAGGCTGAATACTTGGTCTCAAGAAATGTTGCACATTTTTTTATAAAAACAAATAACATACGCCAACTCTGGGGCGTCGGCGGTTGTAAATACATTGTGTGTCCTTGATTGCCACATCAATTTCATTTACAAATTGTTGTATGCTGTTGAGCGGTCGGTTAGTCTACTTTTAGGGTTAGGAACGCAATTATTTATATTGAGAATATTTAGAAAGAAAGATATCCATTGATTGTGTAACATAAACATTTCACATACTACAAGGTGGCGCAGAATTAATCACCTTATCGGAAGACGTTATAATTTTTGTAATTGGCTTCGTACGTCAATCATATTTGACATTTGTGAACTAGAAAAAATTGTAAAGGTTCAAATATAGATTTCCATCACTCAGAATCATTTTTTTTTATTTAGTAAAAAAGTAATTCAAAAACAAAATTGGATGATTAATTTCGCGCCACCTTGTATATATGGTCTGATTTTCTTCTGTACAATCGTTTTTCTTATTATTATTACATTATTAACAATTTTCACCTTTTTTTTTACCACAGTCATTACAAAGTGCGGCCAAAAGAGCCGGTACTTCGTGCGCTAACTGCAAGACTACTACTACGACACTTTGGAGACGGAATGCTAGCGGCGAACCGGTATGCAATGCTTGCGGCTTGTATTTCAAACTTCATAACGTGAGTACATTTGCCTTTATAAAGTTTTCCAAGACTTTCCTTCAAGGACCCTATCGCTCTATTCGCACCCTATTAAGGTTGTGTTTTTAGTATTTTAAAGTTGTTTTCCGGGAACTAATTTAACTAACTAATCCCGTCTTAAATTTGCGTGTACTAGTCACATTCACTATTGCCTTTTGTCTTTTTTTTTATGAATTGATTTTTCTTTCTTTTCCCTTTTTTCCCACTTCACTTTGTCAAGTGATTACCCTTTCGTCAATCAGAAGTATTGGGTTTTTATCCAATGATTTCTCAGACAGCTCTCCCAATACCAAAGGGATTGGTTTCTTGAAACGGAGGTGTGTATCCATTGATTGTAACAAATAGCCCGTTAATTATAAGTGGAGTATCCTTGGTTCGTTCACATATTTTTTCTTGTCGATCCTTGACCCAATAAACCAAATATAATCCCCATATTTTACTTAATGTCAATTTGTAACTAACAGTCGCATAGGCATGCAGCTTTTAAAGCAACAGAAGAAGGAAGACTATTACGAGTATTAATAACTTCAGTGTCTCTTCCTCTCCTTCGTTAGTGAAGAACGGCGGGACACTATTCTATTTCCTATTAATTCTGGAGTACCTCAGGGCTCTATATTAGTGCCAGTACTGTTTCCGCTTCATATTAATGGTTTCTTTGTACCAACGAATAACAAAATATTCAGTTCTGTCGACGAGAGTACACTGATTTCATTTTTGAACGTTCGGTCGAGTACCCGATCCACGTTGCACCAGCTGATATGGTATGTATGAGCAAGACCTTTAATTGGGAAAATTCCAATCTCGCTGTCTTCTATGCGAAATGGCCCAATATATGAAGTTTACAAGAAAAAGCGGATAGAAATTAAACTATCTTCTCAGGGCGAAAAGATATTTTACTTGGCACAACTGGTTCTCCTCTACAATTCTAAAATTCGACCCGCGCTCAATTCCTGTTCATATGTTTAAAGTTCTGCTTCTACAACGGATGTAGTTGGACTGTGACGAACTCACAACAAGTAGTTGGTCATATGTAGTCAATGCACTAGTTCCACACAGTAGAGCTGTAGCGTAGCTTGTCAGTGAAATCATGATTGTCAGAGTTCCAATATGTCTATCCTTGATTGACTGTTTGATTGATAAATTGATACTCGCCTAGCTGAGACATTTGATGAAGAGGCCGAGACTTCTACATAGCTTTAATTCCTACCGCAATTCCATCACAGCAGTTGAATTTTCTATTTATTTCTGCAAAGCTGGTGCATATCATGCAGATATCATGATAAATAATGGAACTTTAAGAGGTACGTCATCGCATAACCGGGCTCGCTCTCGATGCTCTGCGCACGCTCGACTGGTAATGGCATTTTGTAACATCAGGGGCAACGGTTTCATCAATATGAATGTAAACGCCGTCCACCAATATTTGCAAAAAACGAAACCTGATATCCGAACCCTAACTGAATCCCAGGTCGATTCGTCAACTGATTCGAGATATCTTCGTTGGTCAGGATACGACTTACATTCGAGATTCCGTTTTAAGGGTGGAGTCTGCGTCTTCGCGCGGTCCGATCTGGCTTGCCAGAGGATGGAGGCGTTGGAACCCAATAATATGGACATCATATGGTTGAGGGTCGCGCTGAGGAATTCCGTTAAATTTCTTTGTTGTCTTTACCGCTCCCCGAATGACGATCGACCGGCGACATTTTTCGAACATCTTTTACATACCGTCGACTGGATACAGATGAACCACCCAGGTTCTGAAATTGTTGTCCTTGGCGATTGTAATGTGCACAATTCCGGCTGGTTGGTACATTCTAATAGACGAGGCCGGGAGGCTGGCGGAGATATTTGCTGTTGGCCACAATTTGACTCAACTCGTGGAGGAGCCAATGCGAGTGCCAGATGCCCGAGGCGGTTATGCGAACACCCTGGATCTGTTTTTGACATCCGAACCGAGTATTTATAATGTAGAGGTTACTGCGCCACTGGGAAACTCAGATCACTGCTTGGTATCTGTCGCGCAAGCACTTGCATACCAAGCGAATAACCGGCCTAGGCAGCTTCGCCATGTATGGAAGTATGGGGCTGCAAACTGGGACGATATGCGAGATTTCTTCGCATCCTTTCCATGGTCGGAGGTGTGCTTCGGAAACTTCGATGTTAACGTTTGCGCGGAGTCGGTATCAGAGATTATTCTCCTGGGGATGGAGATGTATATTCCACATTCCATCAAACGAAGTTCGTCTGATAAACCTTGGTTTGACAAAAAATGCGAGCTGATTACAGCGGCAAAAAATAGAGCTTTTAAGCAATGGCGCTCCAATCCCACCGATGTTAACAGAACGAATTTTGTTAGAATCAGAAACACGTGCAACCAGGCGATTGATACCGCGAAGAAGGCTCACAACGACAGGGTGATCAATAAACTCCTTCGGTGCCCAACTGGTTCGCGCTCCTTCTGGTCAATGGCAAAGGCTGTCAGCAGTAACTTTGCTTCCTCCTCTTTCCCTCCGTTGGTGACAGACAGCGGGACGTTAGTCACGAATCCAAAGAATAAAGCTAATGTGTTCGCGAATTTATTTTCCGCGAACTCAAACCTCGATCCCGGCCTTTTGGAGCCACCTGTGATCTCGCCGGTACAGTCTTGCATGCGGGATGTGAGATTTCGTCTGCGCACTATTCAACGCATTCTACGTGAACTGGATTGTAGGAAGGCAACCGGCCCGGACGGAATACCAGCAATAGTCCTTAAGAACTGTGCTCCTGAACTATCGCCGGTTCTTGGCAGACTCTTCCGCTTATCTTATACACGGAGGACCTTTCCTGCCTGCTGGAAAATCACTCGAGTTCAGCCAATCCCAAAGACGGGAAAAAAGTGTCTCCCACAAAATTACCGTCCGATAGCATTACTGTCTATTTTATCTAAGGTGATGGAAAAAGTCATCAATACAGAGTTAGTTAAGTATTTGGAGTGCAACGGGCTTCTGAATGATCGTCAATACGGATTCCGTGGCAGGCGCTCCACGGGAGACCTTTTGACACTTATAACCGATATATGGACATCTGCGATTGAGTGGCATGGTGCGTCAAGGGCGGTCGCATTGGATATCTCCAAGGCTTTTGACCGCGTCTGGCACGGGGCATTGCTGAGCAAACTTCGTTCATATGGACTTTCTCAACAGCTTTGCGACTGGACGAGGGAGGAGCTTCCTCGAGAATCGATCGATCTGGGTCGTTGTGGACGGCGAGTGTTCGGATCTGTATCCTGTTACTTCAGGGGTGCCCCAAGGTTCTATTTGTGCTCCAACCTTGTTTTTGCTTCACATAAATGATTTGTTGGAGACGGCGGACAACAAAGTGTTCAGTTTTGCGGATGATAGTACGCTTGTTTCCTCCTTTTCGAGTGTTCGGCCGATTGGTGCATCTGCGTCGCATCAGCTGAGATGTAGACAGATTGACTCTCTGAATCAGGATCTAGATAGGGTCCTGCAATGGGGAAGGGCCAATCTCGTCGACTTCAATGCAACGAAGACACAATATACAACATTCACAAAGAAAAGTGGACCATCGGTTCCACAGCTGATGATGAATGCCCGGGCCCTCGAGGCTGGGGAAAGTTTGAAATTGCTCGGCGTCACGGTCTGTGGGGATGTATCATGGCATAAACACGTGTCAAGTATCCCCTGGTCAGCCTCAGGAAAGTTGAGCTAAATTTTTAGAGCCAAGAAATATTTTACTCCGGCCCATCTTCTTCTCCTATATCAATCCCAAATTAGACCCGCGTTCGAATATTGCTCTCATGTTTGGAGCTCGGCTTATATGCGCTCCACAAGACAATCCGAAGGATCGCACCCGTTTGTGGTTCATCTCCCGACGGCGCGAACATCCCTACATCAGAACTCGTTCCGTTACAGAGCGTGGAAACTGTGGAACTCCCTTTCCACGCGAGTGTTCCCGGAGCGTTACAACCTGCAACTGTTCAAAAAGAACTGCAACAGCAATTTGATGGCATCTCGGGGCGCCAACTCGGCGCTATAAGTTCGCCTCTCCCGAGAGAAGTCTAATAAAAAAAAATAAAAAATTCTAAAATTCGACCCGCGCTCAATTCCTGTTCATATGTTTAAAGTTCTGCTTCTACAACGAATGTAGTTGGATTGTGACGAACTCACAACAAGTAGTTGCTCATAGTATTAACATACTTCTTATGAAATTTTAATTTTAGGTTAACCGTCCGCTAACAATGAAGAAGGAAGGAATCCAAACGAGAAATCGAAAGTTATCGGCGAAGACGAAAAAGAAACGAGGATTCTATGGATCCGGACTACCCATCGGCAGTCATCTAGGGATGACCGATTTGCTTAAACCGTTGGAATCAGCTAAGGGCTACGGAAGCGGCTTTCCGACATCACTAGGTAAATTATAGATCTACTGACAAAGGAATGTTTTTTTTTGTTCTATACAAAAGAGTGCTCTAAAGACCGACATAGAATCTTATGTGTTGGCCTTGAAGGACGACTGTGGCAAAAGGAATAGGCAGCGAAGAACCTCAGGATAGACAGTCCCATCAATTTACTTTCGAGACTAATTTCGAAGATCCTGCGATGGCTGGAGAACTTTTTTTTGTATTCGAATGTAACACTCATTCAACTTGCAGAAATAAACATACATCGGCATTTGTTCTTTCCCATATCTTCGACCTTTTCCATTGGAATAGGTTGTCACACATCGCTTAGACCCCACATAACTAATTTAAAAAAAATACATCATTTTGTTCTCCGCGAATAATAAAACAAAACAAAAACTTCAAAAGAATTATGTAACGATTTTTTCACCAATCTGCAGCGCAGGCTCATATATGGTAGAGTCCGAAAAACATACAGAAGGGCATCACAAGAGAGAGGGGAATTTCCAACAGATTACACACATAAAACCTTAGACTAAGAACACAGCACCAAAAGAGAATTGAAGAAATCATCAGTGCCGTATACCGGAGCACTAATGAAGCACAGCTTTGGTAGCGAGTTAAGATGTCCACCCATGCAGGTGGTGGTTTTCCAATGCATTGGAGCTTTGATTCTAACTATTTCATCATGTGGGTTCGAATCACGTTTTTTTACCACCATTGTCATCATCATCATCATCATCGGCACTACAACCGGGATCCGGTCTTAGCTTTATTTAGCAAGTCTCTCCACCGGTATCCGGTCCTTATCCGAGACTTTGTTAAATTGTCCATAAGAAATTGTTTTTCCGGGCAAGGTTATTAGCCTTGCGCCATACCACCATCGGACAACGTTATAATTGGTGACACAAAAACTTCAAAAGAATTATGCAAAGACTTTTTTACCAGTCTGCGGTGGCAAAATATATATGGTAGAGTCCAAAAAACTCCTACAGTCATACAGAAGGGCATCACAAGAGAGAGTGGCATTTCCAACAGATTACACACAAAACCTTAGTAAGAACACAACACCAAAAGAGAAACGAAAAAGTGCCGTATACGGGAGCGCTAACGAACCAGAGCTTATGTAGCGAGTTGGGACGTCCTCGCATACACATGATGGTGGTCTGATGGATCGGCTTTTTGTTTTGAACCTTTTCATCATGGGATAGAATGGCGCTTTTCACTGCTATCGTAGAACGCTATAGTACAGTGCGATATTTAAAAAAAATAACTTAGACATTATCGTTCAAATTTCTATCTGTACTCTCTAAATTATTGTATATTAAGTAACCGAATAAACTTTCATTATACAGGACAAGATGGACATATAACCGATAACCTGCATACAGCGCACGCTCATATACCTGGCGGGTGGTACTCTGGCAACGTAAACGCCTTAGGTGGGTCCAATGGTTTACAGCGAAACTTATCGACATCTGCATCGTTAGGCTCAGCCGTCTTAACCCAGGCGCAGTCATATCACCTCGGACTGAATTCAATGGTACGTATAAGCGACATCTGTTGGTGAAATCCTTTTCATATTTTATTTTATTTCAGGGTTCTTGGAGATCAGAATACGCGTGACGGAGAGAAGTGAACAGAGTTTCCTTCAATCGCAAAGCACGACCAGCTAAGCGATGTCTCTTGTCTTTGGAACCTAGGCTTACAATCTACATTTGAGGCAACGTCTAAGACGCAGTCAGCTGACGGATGTGATCTGTTTGAGTTCCTCCTCCGGAGGATAGTCGGCTACTCGAATCAGCGAAACACTGCATTTATGTAACTGAAAAGGATCGCGTCCGAGCTTTTGGGTATATTTCTTTTAACCGTCGCCTGTGACCAGTGCCAGCACAACAGTGAAGCCATAATTTTATCGTTAGTTTAATAAGTATCTGTAATCAAATGATATCGTGTTAATTATGTAAAATGTACCGCCCCCCTTATCTTAATTAATCAATTAATTAATCAATCAATTAATTAATTAATTAACTGATTAATTGCGTTAATTTAATTATTATTACTATTATTATTATGATTATTATTATTATTAATATTATTACTTTTATTTGATGTTCAATTCGAGTTTACTGCCTCTGTTTACAGCATATGCCTAGAGTAGTACCCCAATGGTGATCAATTTAGCAAAAAAAAAAAAAGAAAAAAACTTGTTTGGCTGTAAGAAAAACGAAAATATAAAGTATAAAATATAAAAGATAAAGATAATGAAGAAGAAGGAAAAGAATATTAAGTCGAATTGCAGTAACTAGTAGACTTTTATAGGCTGACCGTTTTCATAGGTAGATGTCATAATCATAATGTAGAGTGTTAATAAACCACGGGACGGGTGTTCTCGATTTGAGTTCCCCCTCTCTTTCTGATTAGATGTATCTTTGGTCCCTTACATTTGGTAAATATATTAAGAAACGTTTAAAAAACAACAAACTTAGCTTGTATATAAAATTGTATTACTATGAAGAGGATGCTTTTCTTTTTGGGGGCGAACCTTGATAAATGGCTGTGTACAGATGCATGGATTTTCAAACCATATAACTTATCAACATGTGCCTCGCTATAGTTCCATTTGTTTCCAAAAAGTATGGAAAGTATGAGACCTGAATAGACCGAGTTTATCTATAGCAACAGACACCACACATTGATTTGAAATACTTGTATTACGAATAGTTTATTCTGTAGGAACAGTGTGCTGTAGGTGTTGTATTACTTACGATAGTCTGATCTCATTCCCGAATTAACTTGTAACTTGTCAATATTTAACAATAATCGAATAGTAATTTATTGCTCAACCGCCACAGTAACTCAGAGTCGTCAATTGAACGTGCCTTTATTCTCCATGTCTCTAGCATCCCCCCGGCCAAAACATTAATGGCATCTTCGGATACGGTTCGGAATGCACAGCATACTCTTAGTTATGCCAGCCTATGCGCTGAGTTCACTCCCCTCATGTACGACTTATACTGTGCGGCTCCTGCCCATATGTGAGCTGCATACATTATAATGGAGCTGTTGACACTGGTTATGAGTTTCCTTATGTGGGGCCGGGGTCCCCCCACATTGGGTAGCAGTCTCGCCAAAACTTTGCATACTCTTGCCGTTTTTTCACTCGTTTTCCTCAGGCGTTCCTTGAAGCTCAACCTGTTGTCGAGTATAAAACCAAGATATTTAATATAGGGACTGGATCTGATTATTTGTCCTTCTATTTCCAAATCAAGGTGTTCAACTTTCTTGCGGCTGCTTATTAAAACTGCCTCCGTCTTATGTCCAGCTAGTTTCAGTCCGGCTATATCTAGCCAGCATTTAATGCTCTAGATTGCTTGGAAGCAAATATTCTCCAGGTCATGTAGATGTTTAGCTACGGCCACTATTGCCAAGTCATCTGCGTACCCAATGATTCTAACCCCTTCTGGTACATTGACCCTGAGCACACCATCATGCATTATATTCCATAACAGCGGACCTAATACAGATCCCTGAGGTACACCCGCTGTTATTTTATATTCCTGTTGTCCCTCATCTGTATCATACAGCAGTCTATCTGATAGATAGTTTGCCAGTATACCCACCAAGTAGGGTGAGACTTGTAGATCGCGCAACGCTTCTAGAATCCGATTCCAATACTTCGAGTTAAACGCATTTTTAATGTCTAGCCTCACCACCGTACAATATTTTTTTTTGTTTGTCCCTCCTAGCCATCGTGCTCCAGCTATCGCATTGCGAGCGATGTCGCACACCACAGATAGTGCCTTACCAGTTGATCTACCTTTCCGGAAGCCATACTGCGATTCAGAGAGCCCCGATGTCCCCTCAGTGAATTGTTCCAGGCGAGTGGCAATTATTCGCTCAAGCAGTTTTCCTGTTGTGTTCAACATGCACAACGGGCGATAAGACGACGGCGCCTCTGGATTCTCGACTCCTTTTAGTATAAGCACAAGCCGCTGTTTTTTCCATCGTTTGGGAAATTGTCCTGTTTGAAGGCAGGTTGTGAAGAGACCACTGAAGACTTCCAGCTTTTTTGTTAAAGCAGTCTTCACTACAGCGTTAGAGATACCGTCCAGTTCCGGGGTCTTGTTTTTTTTGACAACCCTCGCAAGAGCACCTCTTCGGTGGTCACGGGAACTATCTCTCCTCCAGTGATATTCCACTCCTCTTGCACCCTCAACACCTCATCACTCTGCGGGAAGAGGACAGCAACGATTCTTGCCATGTCAGTTTTACTTTTTTGCATTTGACTACTGTTGTTCTGTAGTCTTTTCATGGCTATCCTGTAGGCGCTGCCCCATGGGTTGTTATTTAATTCATTCCTTAGGGAGCAGAACGCGTCATATTTACTTTTGCGGATTACATTTCTCAACCCTTTCCGTTTGTTGACAAATTCCGCAGGCACTTGGCATTGCAGCTAAAGAAAATGGTGCATTGCATGAGGTCTCCCAAGAGAATCGTCGGAGAATGCGGCCACAATTGGAGCTCGAGCCTGGGAGAATGGCAACAAAGGTGGGATTCTTCTACCAAAGGAAGATGGACCCACACCATGATACCTGATATAGAAACATGGGTGAAAAGGAAACATGGCAAGCTGAATTACCACCTGACTCAGCTAACATCAGGACATGGATGCTTTCGGCAATACTTACACAAGTATAACCATGTGAATCACCCATACTGCTTGTATTAGAAGGCAAGATAGAAAATGCGGAACACTTACTCACGGAGTGCGTGAGATTCGAGACCGCACGAACGATTCTGGTGCGACGGACAGTTACCCGGCAGGAATAATAGAATACATCATCATCATCATCATCATCGGCCCTACAACCGGGATACGGTCTTGGCCTTATTTAGCAAGTCCTGAGGCTTGTTAAATTTTCCATAATAATTTGTTTTTCCGGGCAAGGTTATTAGCCTTGCGCCAAATAGAATACATGCTGAGTTCAAAACAGGACCATGCCGTAGGTCTATAGCAAATGATATTCTATGTGACATGATGCAGCAGTTGCGACGCGACGACCGGAGTAACATGTAAACTCCGTCCCGCCCCGCGATGGAATATCTAAAAGAAAGTTCCGGGGGGATCAACGGGAATATGAGCCTGGCGGGAGGTGGTTTTAATCGGTAAAAATCCGGCATGCCTCTGAATCGGTCCAGAGGTATCTTTTGAAGATTTCCCCCTTCCTAACGAAACCAAAAAAAAAAATGTCTCTAGCATCCCAATTGTTTATTAGTCGTAGGTATTTTAAACAAAATCATATGTTCGGTTGTACTTCTTATTTTATACGATAAATTCAGTATGGACAACGATGTTACACGTATCTCCACACATGCACACACTATGTTACACATATCTGAATATATGCGTACTTGATGAAGTGAGTACGGACACAGTGCGGAATAAATCTTTATGTGAGGATTCAGGCAACGCAAGAAAACAACCAATCGATTCTCTTGACAATCATATTCTTGCATCTTTGTTGGGTCCCACAAATATCACTAATCACAAACAATTTGCATCATTAGTAACATTGTGGTGGGACTAGGGCGTAATATCCGTTGTGGCTATGTTGTAATCTGAGATACTGCTATAAGGACGTATCACCTTTAACAGGAACATCCACTCGTCTATTGCAGACCACAGTTTACAACTCATCCACAGGATTAGTCATAAATGAAAGGTCAGTGCGTTCGACGACGGCTTCTTCCAAAGTAATAGCGGGACCCTGTAACAGCACATCATCATCATCATCGTCACTACAACCGGGATCCGGTCTTGGCCTTATTTAGGAAATCTCGCCACCGGTCCCGATTTCGAGCCGATGTCATCCAGTTCGGAACTCCCAGGTTCTGGGCGTCCTGATCTACGCCAGCCCTCCATTGCAGACAAGGTCTGCCACGCTGTCGTCTTCCATACAACCCGCCACAAAGGACTTTCTGGGCAGACTCCCCTTCGCTCATTCGAGCTAGGTGTCCGTCCCACCGGAGTCTACCGAGCTTGATTTTTCTTACAACGTGAGGTTCAAGATCGCGTACAACTCATGGTTGTAG
Organism: Microdon myrmicae; assembly: GCA_963931805.1. Classification (NCBI taxonomy): domain Eukaryota; kingdom Metazoa; phylum Arthropoda; class Insecta; order Diptera; family Syrphidae; genus Microdon; species Microdon myrmicae. The sequence continues at coordinate 153,999,369 of OZ007500.1, forward strand.
TCGTTTCCGGTCGTTCTCCCCCACATATGGACCAACAATTCTCCTTAAGACCTGTGGGGAAGGAAGTACTGTACCAAACATGGGCACTAGGTTCTACTTCGCCCTCACCGAAGTCACTACAAGTTCATCGGTTCCGCCATTAACCGCCATTAACCAAGGATTAGGTCCAAAACACAGAACAAACGCAGCACAGCGAATAAAACACACAGATGGAAGTCACCAAAAAATAAAACCCACTGAGCACAGGTTTGTTATTATTAATGTATTTTATTTCCCAGCGAATCTCAATTCAAATATTTCACTTTACAATTAGAGAGGTCCTGGTGGAAAATTCCCAGCGAGGGATGGAAAGAACAATTACATTACAAGCTTTACAATACGTCAAAGTTAATTGATATGAACTGAACCACGATGGGAATATCAGCTTCGGTGGTTGTGACACGTTTTGCCCAACGTACTCAACACTACGACAACGACTCCGGGGTATATTCGCGTCTCCGTGCGCACAGGAGAGCGGGAGATAGCACGACCAAGGTGGTCGGCTGATGGAATTAGTCTCCCCGAGGATAGAACTCTGACTTGAATTCCACCCTCGGTTAGGGTTAAGGAACGGAAGAGAGAGAGAACATTTTTCTCTTAAGGGTGTGGCCACCAAGGAGATGCGATCTTTTGGTGCAGTGGTGTGTATGTGTATTCGTACACATCACCGTGTTTATCGATGCATTTCAGCAAGGATAAACAAAACCTACAGCTAGGGAAAAAGAACAAAGGAGAAGTGACCTAATGCATCGGTCTGTGAGTAGGATCAGCTAAATAAATAAGCTGGAACTCATTAAATGGGAATTGCATTTGGGATACCACAAACGATGTGGATTGTTTATGGTATCGCCAGAAAACTTTTGAAGGACAGCGTTCTTTTGTTTGCACATGGTGCGAGTTAGGGAATTAGTTTTAACGTCTATGGTGCTAATTACATGCAGCTGCGTTGGACTGTTTATCGTTGGTTAAAGTGGTCGCCAGCCAATGTGTATGTAGGTAGTTTTTATTGTACACATGTTGAGGCTGGGATAAGCCAACTCAAGGGTAAGATTCCCTGATTATGCGGTTGTATTATATGGGAACCGATGAATTTACTTTCAGAGAATTTATGATAAGTTAGGAAGGAATTCTTATAGGGAACTTGTATGCGAAGAGATGCATGAAAGGTAAGAATTCTCTTCTAGGGGCTTTTAGATTATAAATTGCTCTATTTAATGTGTAAAGCATTTAAGGTGCTAATGTGATTGCATTAGCGAATTTAAGGAAGTTGGGTAGCAGTTATGGGGGTTTTTCAGGTAAGTTGGCCGTGGGGCCACAGACCTTCCTCTCGAACGCGGCTAAGAGTACAGAGTGCCTTTTATTGAGCACCCAGGTCTCGGATCCGTACATGAGTACTGGTAAGACCATGGTCTTGTACATTGGTAGCTTTGATGTTCTGGATAAATTTCGGGAATTAAAGAGTATTGATAGACCATAGTAGGCTTTGTTGGATCTGATCAGCCGTTCGCGTATTTCTTCTTCCATATTGTTATCGGCTGATAATATTGACCCAAGGTAGTTAAAGGATTGCACTACTTTAAATTCGTGCTCCACTACCCTCATAGTTGGACCAACGTTAGGTCTTCTCTTCGCAGAAGTTGCCACCATGTACTTAGTTTTTCCCGCAGTCCCAGTTTTTGTGCCGCCTGTTCGATCTGGGTGAAGGAGTTCTGTACAGCCGAATCGGATCTACCGATGATGTCGATATCGTCTGCGTAGGCAACTATCTGGCTGGACTTGGTGGCAATAGTCCCTCTAGTTGTGATGCCAGAGTCACGGATTGCTTTCTCCAACGCCAGGTTGAAGAGGAGGCAGGCCAGACCGTCCCCTTGTCGGAGTCCATTAAAGATGTTTATTGGTGTGAACAGCAATCCCGCTATTTTTACTTGACTAGTTACGTTGGCCATGGTCAACCTACAAAGTCGTATCAATTTGTTTGGAATGCCGAACTCTCTCATGGCATTATATAGTTCTACCCTGGCTATGCTGTCGTAGGCGGCCTTAAAGTCTATAAATAAATGATATGATGGAATCTTAAATTTGAATCATCTGATCTGTTTTCCCCAAGGTCAAACCTAACATTGCCCTCCCATATCCGCCGCGGTCGTCCTATCGGTTTCTTTCCCGTTGGTCCACCGTCAAGAATTCTACGCACGGTCCTATCCTTGCCCATTCTCCCCACATGTCCGGCCCATCTTAATCGTTGCGACCTGATTACTCTCACTATTGTAGGAGTGCGGTAAAGCTTTTCCAATTCCCAATTTACCTTTCCGCCCAACTAAAGGGACATGAATACGGGCGTCCTCGACCCACGTATCCACAGACACGTGGGCCCAATTTCTCGGCCGATTCCTCTTGCCTGCACGGCTATCGAAGGACACTACCCAGAAAAGAAATTGTTTGACGACCCATGAGCTGGGCAAACAGAAGTGACCGGCGCGGCAGCACCAGGTGCCGACAGCCAGAACAATCCCAGACGATAAATGTATGGCCAAGGAATAAACAAATGTACGGCCTTCCCTTGAGCCAAACCGCAATCTGGTTTTCCTTATCGAAAGGACTATTGTGGGAACAAAAGGTTAAACACTAAATCAAACAACCACCACTGTTCCTATAAGGGAATAAAAACCATGTAAATATCGCAGCCGAAGATAGCTCTTTGTGATTTGATATTTTTAAAACATGGATTTACACAGGAAAAAAAAACTTTAATTTAGTGTTCTTTATTTGTTCTTACATATTGTTTTTTAACACTTTGAGGTTACATTGGTAATAGTCCACAATCGGGTTCCTTTAAATGACATTATATATTAGGTCTGAATGATCACTCTGCTCGTTAACTTCCGGTGATAATGCGAGTGATTGTATTTTAAAACGCGACACAATAAATTTACCAAACGCTCGGACACTCGCGACTTCGAATTTTAACGCATCTCCGCAGCGCTAAGGAGAGCGGGAGGCGAACCGACCGAATCGACCGGTAGTTGACAAGCGACTCAACGATGTGAATTCGCTAGTAAAGGAAATTCGTCCAGCGGTACTGGCTCTCTTAATTAAGGGTGTGTTTCCTATACAAGAGAAATGTGAAGTCTCTCTTTGGAGTAGGTAACCGGGTCTCATAAAGGAGATCATGGTAGTTTGCATGTATGCGTGAACGTTGGTTCTTTCACGGAACAAGGCCATGAGAACGAAGCTGGAAAATCAAAAGGGATAATGGGCATCAATGAGATGTGATTTCGGCTAAGTAAACAAGCCGTATCTCATTGGGTGCTAATGGATTCTTGTTTGCTCATGCCGCGAGGTCATGAGAAATGGATCCAGAAATATCGAAAGACAAAGAGATCGTGTAGATCGTTGTCTATGATGTACATTGCAGCTGTATTGATAATCCGCCATGCATCGTGGACATGGTGCTAATTGATTTCAGCATATTCACTGGGAATTGGTGATTATGGCATCGTTGCCAAGGGTAAGTACGCAATTCCTATTTCCATTTGGTTATGCTATAGGATTTGGTTTATGCCTCTAGACGCAAGATGCATGTATTTGCTTTTGTCCTTTAGGCAAAGGTCGCCAGCCAATGTGTATGTAAGGAAATTTATTGTACACATAGTGAGGCTGGGAATAGGCGACGCAATGTTTATTATCCCTAGTTATGATGGTTACATTATGTGTGAACCAAATTGTTTCTTTACAGGAATTCATCTAGGGAAAATGCATATGGTAAGATTGAGATTTGCCTGGCAACCGAAGGTGCCGAATTGTGTCTTGGATTTATGATCCGATAAGATGGACAGAATTCTTGTAGGGAGTTCTGAATACGAATTGGTGCATGAAGGTAAGAATTCTCTTCCACGAGCTTTTAGATTATACGTTAGATAAACTTGATCCGTGAAGCATTTACAGGTGCTAATGCAATTGCATTAGCGGGAAGCTATGGAAGTTGGGTTGTAGTTATGGGGGGTTCTTCGGGTAAGCTAAAAGAACCCCCACAAGGGTGCGATCTCCTGGAAAGGAGAAATCCCTTGGTAAAAAGAGGACACCAAAGGAAAAGAGAATGGAAGAGAAAGGAAGAACAACCGGGTGAGTTTTCCATCCTCTGAAGAAAATTTTCGAGTTAGTCAAGTGAGAACATACACCGCGAACGGTCCGCGAAAGCAAAACAGTAAGAGTAAATTACAGACAAAAAAGTGTTTTGATTTTACAGATGGTGTTCGGCGGAACACATGCAAAAAAATAAAAAATCAGCCGAAATAGTCTCTGACTTCATAAAGGATAACCGGGCGGACGTGGTTTTTGTAACCGACACTAGATTGCATCCATGTCACCGTCCCGCTTTCCCAAACTTTTCCATGATACGAATAGATCAAACCCTCACTGACGGCCCCACCATCAACGAAGGTGGCACCTGTGTACTAATTATTGGCGGACTTCGCCATGAAGCTATTGCCCTCCGACATTTCGAGTCCATAAAGGTCTCCGGGGTTGAACTGCATCTAGCTTATAATGGTAGAGTGAATATATACTCCGTATATCACTCGCATAAAACCCGTAATGGCCCCATTAATCCCGAAGATATCGGCCAATTAATAAGGTCTTCAAGCCATACACCCTTTATCGTAAGTGGAGGAACAACTCTGTCTCTTGCCCAAATGGCACAAAATTGTTCCAATGGTACACCGACAACTGTCATGCCCTCAACTTCGAAATAGTCGCACCTACGGTTGGTATGCGAGCCAACTTAATTCTGGACATCTTTTTTGTGTCCAAAGACTTACTTCTACAAATCAAGTCACCCCAAGTATCGGCGGGTGTATCTGACCACAACGCTGTGACCACGAGCATCGCGGATTCATATCAAATACATACCCTATTATGCGCACACAAATTGGGACAACTTTAATGTCACATTGAACGAAAAATTCGACCAACTCTCTCTTCCGACTGACAGGAACCTAACGACGGTTGAGATAAATAATGCTGCAACTCGACGTCACGAGATTCTTGTTGAAACTTCCGAGACCCATGTCCCGAAGTACAAACTATCAGATTCACCATGACGACTTCACTCTTCGTCTCATCCGGGAACGTAAAAAGCTCTACAGAATGAGATGTCGTCACCGCTTTACGCAAAGGGAGCCATTATTACGATCCATTATGCACAATATTGGTGCACTGATAAAACAATCGTACCCGACAATTGGAAGACAAACTGAAGGGTATTCAGATGGACCAGAACGTTTACAGAAATGTTAAAAAGATAAGTGGCGCTTCTCGAACCACTGGGCCAATCATGCACAACGGTGTTGTTGTCAATAATGACACTAATAAAGCAAATATCATCGGAGAGAGCTTTGAAAATAATCACAGGCGTACTCTCGAGGATGGCGACCCAGATACTAATATGATCATTAGTTCAGAGCTCCGCAATAAATTAGACAACTTTAACGAGCCAATAGTTGTCTTTAACCCAACTAGCAGTGCAGCCTTCGATGACACACGTAATAAAGGTCACGGTTTCGTGACACCAAATACCATACAGAACCTAGTTAAATCTCGAAACCCTAAGAAGTCTCCCCGTATTGACAAAATGTCGTACCACTGGTTTCAAAGGCTTTCTGCCTGATTCTTTATAAAGCTCTCCATTCTGTTCAACCATGACTACAACGTGGGATTTTTTCCCCAAGCTTGGAAGAATGATATTATTATTGGTCCAATAACAAAAGTTGGGAAACCAACATATCACCCCTCAAGCTTTCGCCCTATTTCGCTCCTCACTTGCATCAGCAAAATATATGAAAAATTCATATACGAGAAGCTAATTAACTTTATCAGTGGCAGGAATCTAATACTTGATTTCTAATTTGGAATCAGAAGAGCGCACAGCACCACTATGGCTCTCAACATGTTTCAAAACCACGTTTGCGTGCGCCTCTTTAATAAGGAACCCACCATTGTGGAGAACCTGTACATTGAAAAGGCTTTTAACACGACGTGGATCGAAGGTCTCATTTCGAAAATACTGAATATTGGCCTCAGTAGAACGCTGTGTAGTATCATCTACCAGTTCGTTTCTAAACAGAACCTTCCAAGTTCGAGCGAATGGAAAGCTATCACGAACTTTCAATGCCACCGCAGGCGTACCACAGGGCTGTATCCTAGGCCCCGTCCTATTTAAAGTCTACACCTCAGATATTCCTCGCCCTGTGTACGGGAGCATAAACCAGATGTACTATACGGATGACGTCCTAGTGTATACGTCATCCAAAAGCCCTAAACTCGCAACAAATCGACTCAACCGTCACCTGGACGAACTGTATCAGTATTACAGTCGGTGGAAAATTCGACTTAATCCTTCCAAAGCAGTAGCCATAATTCTGAGTAGTGAACACTCCCAACCTACTTCCCGATATTCACAGTATATTCGAATACAAACAGGAGGTACTACGATCAGACCACAGGACAGAATAAAATACCTTGGGGCCATTTATACCCCAAAAACAAATGTCATCAAACATGTGACCCACATTCTTCAAAGAGCCCTCGGTCGTTCTAAGCAACTGCACAATATTTTGAAGTGTACCAACAAAGTTAACATCAGAGTTAAATTTTTCTGATATAAGCAGCTAATCCGAACTGGAATACTGTCCGCCTTTCCCATATGGTCATGCATATCTTCGGCCCAAATGGAAAGACCTCGAGATTTTGAAAGGAAAGTCCTCAGAAGATGCATCAACCACTCTAGCAGACCTGACGGTCGCTATTACCCCTACTCTCACTTATACGAAGATGCCTCCATTACCCCAATCGACGAGTACTTGCTAGATTTAGCATACAATGAGAACCCACTTGTACGGTGATCTTGCATTCTTGACCATTCTCTCCTTCCATCTCTTCGAATTCGACCACCACTATTTCTTCTTCAGTACAAAACTAAAGAAAGCACTCTTCCCAACAAGATTCCTCTTAATAATAGAGGATTCCTGGACCCATCCCATAGGGTCCACTGCTAACACACTACACACACGTGCACACACGTACACGCACAGTACACCATCATCATCATCATGGGCACTACATCCGGGATCCGGTCTTAACCTTATTTAGCAAGTCTCTCCACCGGTATCCGGTCCATATCCGAGTCTTGTTAAATTGTCCATAATAATTTGTTTTTCCGGGCAAGGTCATTAGCCTTGCGCCACACGAACAGTACAAGACGGCACAAATACACACAAGCAACGACCAAAGCACAGATAATCAGACGCCAACGACATAATCTGCGTTTACTGCCTTGTATGATTTCTATCCCAGAGACCCTTGAACTAACCCTGTAGACACTATCCTTCGATACCTGCCCCCCTTTTTATTTTTCAGATATCTTGACACCGAGTCTAACATTCTCGCGGACGTGGGCGATTCTGGTTGTCGCAAGATGACCAGAAGCCAGAGACAAGATTAAAGCACATTTCTTCTTGTCTTGTTTAAATCGGTATCCGCCACACTCTTTTTTTTTACAAATTTGAGTCTCACTTGCTCCACCCGAAGAGCAACTCAGCAAGTCTCTCTAAGGCGATTCCGAGGTAGTGTAGCTCCAGCTTGGCTTTGCTAATCCCAAAGACTTGAGTTTCATTTTTCCGGGGAAGCCGCTCGAGACCATCCCACCCTACTTTTTCAGGTTCTGCGTCTTTGTAGGGATCGGTCGCCTCGTCACTCTAAGGTTTTCCTAGGAGGTTGAGCCCGATCAACGGGAAGGTATTCCGCTTCATGAAGAAATTCTATGAGTCCACTCTTGCGTTGTGGTAGGGATCGGTCGCCTCGCCACTCTAAGATTTTCTAGAAGAGGGAGCCCGATCATCGGGAAGGAATTCCGCTCCATGAAGAAATTCTATGTGTCCAGTCTTGTGCCGTGGTAGGGATCGGCCACCTCGTCACTCTAAGCTTTTCCTAGGAGGACGAGCCCGATCAACGCGAGGGCAGTCAACTCCATGAACCCCCACCCACCCATTTTCCTGTGTACTTCGTGGTTAAGGGCGGTCGACTCGTCACTCTAGGGTTTTCCTAGGAGAGCGAGCCCGATCAACGGGACGGCACTCCGCTCCATGAAGGAATTCTATGGGTCCACTCTTGCGTTGTGGTGTTACGGTATTATTAACAATATAAAATTTAATATTTTAGTTTAATATTTAGTATATTTAATATATTAGAAAGGTAAGTTTTAATGGACTTTAAAGCACTTACTTGCTTGATGTTGATAGACCGTTGAGCGGTCGCTGTAGTTGTTGCTTGTGGGCGCTGCGACTGGATGCAGGGGGCGTTGAAGGGCTGCTACCCTGTTCAGCTTCGTTGCTTTCTCAGTTTTGAGTTTATACGTCCGTATTCGATTGTTAGTTTAAAGCAACTGTTCCATAATTATTAATAGTTATAATTCACCGCCAATTCAAATTATAACGAAATTACACGCTTAGCCGCATCTAGTCAAATTCACAATACTTTGCGATTGATAGTTTAACGTTGAATGTCAACTTTTGTTTTTACCGTCGACGTTTTATTTTATTATTCGGCGCCAACTCCGGTTTTTATTATTTTCACTGCCAAGTAGAATTCGCATAAGGTAGTTTATGCAAATTAACTACTTGGCGAGTTGTTCTCCGTTTAGAGGTAAAGAGGGGAAACTAACGAAAGGGGATTAGTGGATGTTGGGGGGACCTAGACTCAAGGTCGGTCCGTAAAAATACCTTCCCCCCTTAAATAGTGATAGCTTCATTCTTAGAAAAGGAATGAAGCTTGGCTGCAAAAGTATCAAACTGTAGCATTGATCCCTACACCGTCTGTGGTGTGTTATCTTCCTTTGTTTGTCGTGGTCTTGTCTGCTTTTGGCTTCCTCTATTCGTAGTAGGGTTTCAGCCTATTATTGTGCACCACCACATTTCTTCTCCCTACCTTAACGACGCTATTTACCGGACTATTTATTTGCACTACCTTGTAGGGACCCCTCCATATGTGAGCTAATTTTCCTAGCTTTTGGGCATTGCGTATTAAAACTTTGTCGCCCACATGGAACGTGATTGGGCGTGTCTTACGGTCGTAGTACTCTTTCGACTTCTTCTTGGAAGTCAACGGGTTACGCCTTGCTATTTCATACGGATGTTGAATTTTGTACTTCAATAGTGGAAGTGATCGGTCGCCTCGTCACTCTAAGCTTTTCCTAGGAGGACGAGCCCGATCGACGGGAGGGAAGTCAACTCCATGCCCCCCCCCTCCATTTTCCTGTGTACTTCGTGGTTAAGGGCGGTCGACTCGTCACTCTAGGGTTTTCCTAGGAGAGCGAGCCCGATCAATGGGAAGGCATTCCGCTCCATGAAGGAACTTTATGAGTCCACTCTTGCGTTGTGGTAGGGATTAGTCGCCTCGGCACTCTAAGCTTTTCCTAGGAGAATGAGCCCGACCCACTGGGGGGCAGTCAACTCCAGGGATCCCCCCGCCCCCCTTTCCTATGTACTTCGCGGTTAAGGGCGGTCGACTCGTCACTCTAAGGTTTGCCTAGGAGAGCGAGCTCAATCACTGGGAAGGCATTCCGCTCCATAAAGGAATTCTATGGCTCCACTCTTGCGTTGTGGTAGGGATCAGTCGCCTCGTCACTCTAAGTGTTCCTAGGAGGGCGAGGACGATCGACGGGAGGCAGTCAACACCATGCGCCCCCCCCCCCCCCCCGGTTTCCTTTTCCTGTGTACTTCGTGGTTAAGGGCGTTCGACTCGTCACTCTAGAGTTTTCCTAGGAGAGCGAGCCCGATCAATGGGAAGGCATTCCGCTCCATGAAGGAACTCTATGAGTCCACTCTTGCGTTGTGGTAGGCATCAGTCGCCTCGTCACTCTAAGCTTTTCCTAGGAGAATGAGCCCGACCGACGGGAGGGCAGTCAACTCCAGGGACCCCCGCCCCCCCTTTCCTATGTACTTCGCGGTTAAGGGTGGTCGACTCGTCACTCTAAGGTTTGCCTAGGAGAGCGAGCTCAATCAGTGGGAAGGCATTCCGCTCCATGAAGGAATTCTATGGCTCCACTCTTGCGTTGTGGTAGGGATCAGTCGCCTCGTCACTCTAAGTGTTCCTAGGAGGGCGAGGACGATCGACGGGAGGCAGTCAACTCCATGCCCCCCTCCCCGGTTTCCTTTTCCATTTTCCCTTTTCCTGTGTACTTTGTGGTTAAAGGCGGTCGCCTCGTCCTCTAAGATTTTCCTAGGAGAGGAAGCCCAGTCAGCTGTACCGCGATACTGTAGGGAATGGGCCAGCCTAGCACTAGTGTTGATCGACTTGCCACTCTAAGGTTTTCCCAGGAGGACAGGTCCGATTAGCTTTGGTGTTACAGGTTAACTTTGGAACAGGGTCTTGGATGTCCCAGGGGTTGTCCCGCAGCTAACCCTTCGGCGCTATGATCGGCAACCCACGCTCCTGTACCCTCTCCAGGAATTCACATAACCACCTAATTTGAATGACGAATGGAAGACGCGTTATACGACGGGTTTTCCCCCATTTCTTCCAGGGACTATAAATGACTCCCGCTTCTGATTCTACAGTATTAATCATTGTACATTGCGCTATAAACTCTGGGCAATTCATACTACAATTGCCACTCCACGTGGGACCAAACGCATTGCAATTGGCATCACCCCGTGAGGCCGAGCTACAACTGGCGCCCAACGTGGGCCACCAAACTACATTTGACAACAACATCATTACAACTTATTTTTGGTATAGTTTTAATGGTTAGAATCCAGACTGTTTTGAACATACCATAAATTGACTTTGGACTATTTACTACCTGGTTTGCTGCGGTACGGATTTAGTCATGTTGTTCTGGCACTTCAACAACGGATCTGCAGTGCTAGTGTTTCTTAGGTTGTTATTTTCGAAGGAATGCGAGGAAAGATGGAATCTATTCCGACTAAAAAGAAGCTTTTTTGAAAACCATGTAAACGAAGTTTATAAAAGACTCAAGAACTACACATTCAAGTCTATTATTAGAACATAGGCGGAACGTATCCTGTCGGTCCTTGGTCTACAGATATTTCTACAATTAGTACTCTGGTCAACTCAGAGGCAACGTCACTCATTGTGAAATATTTCCTTTCAATCAGAGAGTGCATAGTATTTTGCAAAACAATGGAGAACATGACTCAACGCACAACGCATGTGACCACGACCGCGTGGATATCTCAACTCGCTACTTAACTGTGTGGTTGCTACATGAATGCTTTGGTTCTCTTGGACATGTAATCTGTTTAAGTCGTCAATAGGGCATAGCAGTGCTTTCTAGAGATCAATTTTAGAAGAAAAGACAAATCAGGAAAACGCTTTTCATTCGAAGTACACGAACGGGGAAATGTCTGCCTAGTCATGTGTTCTCTCTTGGCTAAAATCTACAGGCATTCAATACTTCTCACCCAATCCGTTCGCTCTTCTTATGCCGGCATTGCACATGGGCATTTATGGTTAACCAAAATCTTTGTTGCGCGCGCGTATTATTACTTTAAAAAATAAAAAAAATAACAAACCTAAGTTATCTTGACAATGTTTTCCGTAGAAGATTAACTTTTGGGTACTCACTTTGTGGCGGTGTGGGGTTCGTAGAACCGCCACAACTTCACCGTACTCCTTCTCTCACCCGTTCCGAAGCCAATGAAGATGTCATATTAGCGCGTACTGTGGACACCAAATTAGTTGATATTTCAACAACGCACGCGGGTATGATACCGGCAATAGGTTAAACTGAAAAGCCATAGAGGATTAACTGCTTGGCATATTACCTTTAATTTTTTCCGATTAATATGAAACCATACGTTATGGCGCATGCGTTGTTTCTCTGGGTGATCCTTTGTCAAAACAACGGTCGCCACGTATTAAACCAAACGCTAGTTTTCACACAGCAGAAGCACCTTAGATAATATATTTTAAAGCCTGACCTTGTATATCAGTTCTTTACAGTGAATCACTTACGCACTCATCGGTTGAATGACAATTGCTTGACTCGATAAGAAATTAAGCATTTTCGTGATGGACAAGGTTTATCATAAGGCCATCTGAATTCCCATCCGCAAAGGAGTCAGCCAGCATGACATTAAGCAATCGCAAAGATGTCATGTATTTTAGTCCGTCTTCACTGTTGGCTTCAATACTAAATATAACTGTTTCCCTAATATGATAATCACTTATAACTCCAACCACGTATAGGTCAAGAGTCGGACAAAAAACACACAAATTTAATGAATCCTAAATTTCGCTAGCGATGTCCAGCATGGTTCACGTAAGTAGCGGTCATCACTCGAGTCCGGCAGCAAACGAAGTGGGAAAGGGCCGATTCAAATGAAATACCAAGATGTACAACCATACACCATCAACCAGAACAACCATTAAGCTACTCACTAGGCAGACAGTCAACGGTCACAATTAAAATCGAGGAGTGGCTGCAGCTATAAATTTGCCTGAGATGAGTCAAAATGAAATTGGATCCGAGTGAACACGCAGTCGGACCCGAACCTGTTCCCACGTCACCATCGCGCAACAGGTAGGCCGTACGTGACAGAATTCCTCGTCGCTGGGTCTACCAGCATCACCTGTGCCCTTCCGAACGAGCAGGGAATGTTTTGCGGACAGAATATCAAATTCATCACTTCGTGTCACTACATTCGCCGGAATTAGTATTTAAATTACAGTAATTTATTAAGATTAACTACTAGGGCACTTGCGCCAGGGACTACCTCTATGGAAGGATGTTTTTGCTTTATATGATTAATAACTAGCTCAGAACGTCACGCGAGAGAAAAAGTATGCCAAGGACGTCCCGCCATGTGGAATATTTCATTTCCCTATTGACATTGTCCTCATAAGACCTAGGTGCAACTAGGTTTTCTAATGTGAATCTATTAAAAAACACTTGGCAACCCTTATGGTACCATGGTAGAAAGAACTAGCGTTTGGTTTTTTTCTTTTGCTATATAATTACAGTGTCGCGTGATATAATTTCGCGGAATTTTTTATTTGTCACTTTCCATCGTCCTTATAAGGCCAAGGTGCAAATCGTTTGCCTTATATGAATTCGAAAAAGAATATTGAATAAATCTCATGATATTATGAGACACAGACCGAGCGGCGTTTCTGCATATAAGTAATTAAATTGCTAAAGTAGTCATGTGGAACATTTTATTTACCTCATGACATTGTCCTTATAAGACCAACTAGGTGCAACTAGGATTTCTCACCTGAACTCGCCAAAGAGCATTTAGAAACCCTTGTGGTGTCATGAGAGACAGAAAAAGCGACGTTTTCTTTATATTATACTATCAAGTGAATAGACAAAGTAAAACGTTGTGGAAGTGAAAAAAGTATACCAAGGACGTTCAGTCACGCAGAAAAGTTAATGTAGATAATTATAGTAGGGCTCATGTTATCATACAAGTGAGTCTATAGCGTTCTACGAACGCACAATTCCGCGCAGGTAAGGTTCCTACCTTCAAGGAACTTACTTACCTGGGAACGTTGCACGCGCCCACAGACGCGTGTCCCAAAGTCCCACCATAGGGCCTGCAACTCGCAGCCAATGTTGAGCCCGACACCAAAAAGCGAGGAACTAAACGTCCCCAAAGCTTTTAATGCCAAGCTCAACGAACATAGTTCTGCATACCTGAAACAAAGGTAAAACCATACATTCATCCGGTTCCCAAGAGCAATTTCCAAAGATTGAAATACATCGGCAATTCCGAGTATCAATGCAAAGAATTGCTAGCACCAGCAAACTAGCCGACCAAGGGATGCACGTGCGGGTGGTCTGCCACAAAGACCACCAAATCCATCGGCAAACAAAGGAAACGGCAACCTCATGCAATAAAGCATATCGCCTATCCGCTGCCAAATCGTAGGCAACCGTAATTATCTCAACGAGAAAATTCGGAAAATGTATGAGGCTAAAACCTACAAAAGGAACTATTCCGATCCTACGGTCCCTTTTGAATTCCACACTATTAGAAAGATCTAATGGATTTCGGGTGTATTGACAAAAGTCAAACAAGACCCACGGACTGTACGTCCAAACAACCATTGAATATCTCCGGTCTGCGCGCCAGATGTGCCGTGCAAACACAAGGCCGTGGAGATGAGTTTCGATCACCACCACGGATGGTGATAAGGATGTATGCGTCGATTGATTTTCTCCTTTTCAGGAATCTAAAAATTACCCCTGGGACTAATTAACATGCTGCTAACAGAGATTCGGAAATTCGGTTAGCGGATCTAATAGGAAAAGTTCTGTGTACAGATCCTGATACAAATTTGTATATATTTGTATATATTTTTCGGATAGGAAAAAGTAGTCGAATTAGGGCCAGTCGTAATCGAACAGCGATAGGGTAGAGACAAAAGGATACACGAGCCTAAAGAATTAAGTAGAAATACGGTTCGAGTTGTGTCGGAAGTTTTGTGTGTTTTGGTTTAGATACGATAAGAACATTCTGTTTCGACAAATTACGCGTCACTTATTTCATAAGAAAACAGCGAAACTTATAACATCAAAACAATAATAGACGACAACAATTAAATAAAAATTCAAAAACAACTTTCTTGGTGTTTCTTTTGTAACCGCGTTCGCTCTGTGTGTTTATGTTTTCTCTGCGGCAAGCAGTGTTCGGCGGAACACTTGAACAACATATAAAACCGCCAAAAGTCCACTTGAAAAGTATTTGGTAACCCTTACAGTATCATGAGAGAATTAGCTAGTGCTCTTTTATACACTGCGACTAATTATTCGGCGAGAGTGTCGAGTGAGAGAAAACGTACGTGGTCTTGTTACATGAACGTTTTTTATTTGTCGCTTTGGATTGTCCTTTAATGCCAAGGTACAGCTTCTTATATAAAGTTCCCTAAAAAACAGTTAACAAAGAAGGTGTTGTATCGACGTGTTGTAGCGTAGAGCTTTTTACAAATCTTCTGAAATCTTGCAATGCCAAAGGCCGACTTTTTTTAATATCAGTGTATTAAAACATATGTGGCAACCCTATAGTATACTGAGCCACCAAAGTGGCCGGAAGGTTAATCAGATGTCAAAAAATGAAAAATTTGGGGCTTTAGTCACAATCTGATAAGTAAAGCGGAAGGGATATAAGTAGCGAAAAGGGGGAAGGATGAAGCTGGAGACAAAAACGAAAGTGGCAATGAGTAGGGTGAGCATACACGTTATTAGCAATATATACATTGAATCCAAGCACCTTCACAACAGGGCGACGAGAATCTGAGAGGAAGATTTGTAAGGTACAAATATGGTGACGTATTTAATTATTATTATTTGTTGGCCTGTAGGAACCCGGAAGTTCATGACCCCACTGACTCGACTCCGCCATCGTTCCCTGTCCCGTGCACTCTCCTTCCACGCTTGACCAGCCGATCCGATCTCCTCAAGGTCAAGCCTAACATTGTCCTCCCATCTCCGTCGCGGCCGTCCTACCGGTCTCTTTCCCGTTGGTTTACTGTCAAAAATTCTACGCACGGTCCTATGGCTGCCCATTCGCGCTACATGTCCGGCTCCTCTTAATCTTCGCGACTTGATTACTCTCACTATTGGAGGTTTGCGGTGTAGCTCTTCCAATTCGTGGTTGTGGAGTTTCCTCCATTGCCCTGCATCTTCGTCATATTTACCGCCAAAGATACCCCTTAAAACTTTATTCTCGAATACGTTTCAAAAAAAGACAGGTTGTATGGTACTATTGTAATAAAGGTTAAAGAAAGGTCATACATAGTTAATGATAGCGAAGATAATATTTTTAGAAGGAATAGGCGACACACTAGACAATCACTTAATAGTGAACCTGTAGTACTGCACGAAGCCCTACCATTTCCCTCCCCCGCACATACGAGGGTTGCCTTTTATATTTCGGGATTAGAGAACAAAAACAAATATTGATCATCGAAAATCACTTTATTGTTTTTCAAAATATTCCCCATGAAGATCTATACACTTCTGCATGCGTTTGAACCAATTGTCGAAGCACTTTTGCCACTCTGATTGAGGTATCTCCAACACATGCATTCTGAATGCAGCAACCGCTTCTTCAGGTGTCGAAAAACGTTGACCTCTCAGTTTGTTTTTTACGTACGGGAATAAAAAGAAGTCATTCGGTGCCAAGTCAGGACTATACGGCGGATGACCCATCAAATCGATGTTTTGGGTGCTCAAAAATGCAGTTGTCGCAGCCGATGTGTGAGAGCTCGCATTGTCGTGGTGAAGAGTGATCCGTCTTCGGCGGTTGGTTTTCCTGATTTCTTGGAAGACAACTGGCAAACAAATGGTTGTGTACCACTCAGAATTGACTGTTCTGCGTTGTTCTAGTGGTACGGTTGCGACATGTTCAGTTTTTCCGAAAAAACAGGCGACCATTTGCTTGGAAGTGCTTCGTGCGCGAACAACTTTTGTTGGATTTGGCTCATCTTGAAACACCCAGACAGTCGACTGCTGTTTACTTTCGGGCTCATACTCGTAAATCCACGATTCGTCACCTGTCACGATGTCATAGACGTGTTTCGATGCACCGCGACCGTATTTTTTGAGCATTTCTTTCGACCAATTGACACGAGCCTTTTTTTGGGCGATTGACAAATTGTGTGGGATCCAACGCGAACAAATTTGTTTGACAGTCAAATGTTTATGCAATATTGAATGTATGCTGGTCCCACTAACGCCTAAGGTTGTCTCAATCTCACGATAGGTCACATGACGATCTTCCAATATCAGTTCGCGCACAGCATCAATAGTTTTCGGAACAACAACTGATTTTGGACGACCTTCACGAAATTCATCTTGGAGTGAACTACGACCACGATTGAATTCACCATGCCATCGATAAACACTGGTCCTTGATGGAGCTTCATCGCCAAAAATTGAATTAAGTTCATCCATGCACTGTTGCTGAGTTAATCCACGCCGAAAGTTGTAAAAAATAATCGCACGAAAATGTTGACGATTTAATTCCATTTTTGGGCCGAGATGAATCTTTTAAGTTACTGTAAACAACACAAATAGCGCTCGTATGTCAAAACGTTCTGAGTGCGTATAACCTCAAAAATGTCCAACTTTACGACAGAGCTGTCAATTGCCGGATTGCAACACTAGGGTTGCCAAATCCCGAAACATAAGAGGCAACCCTCGTATTTTATTTTATTAATATCCCCATACACATCCACCTACTTTATCATTAATCCAAACTAACATTCAATCCAATGTTAGACAAATTGAATTGTTTAATTTCCAGAAGTCCTAAAAACTAAATACCACAATGTATACGAGTATCTTCATATGCAAACAAACACATGTTAAAAGATATCCATTTCGTTCCCATACACACAATTTCTAAAATCCTTATAAAAATTATAAAAATAGATATTCCATTCATTTTCTCCAATTTTTCACATACAAATGTCAATGAAGATTTGTATAAAAGGGCGATGAATTTCAGATTCGAGGATCATCGCCTTAACCCATCTAAAGCAGTAGCTACGAGGGTTGCCTCTTATGTTTCGGGATTTGGCAACCCTAGTGTTGCAATCCGGCAATTGACAGCTCTGTCGTAAAGTTGGACATTTTTGAGGTTATACGCACTCAGAACGTTTTGATATACGAGCGCTATTTGTGTTGTTTACAGTAACTTAAAAGATTCATCTCGGCCTAAAAATGGAATTAAATCGTCAACATTTTCGTGCGATTATTTTTTACAACTTTCGGCGTGGATTAACTCAGCAACAGTGCATGGATGAACTTAATTCAATTTTTGGCGATGAAGCTCCATCAAGGACCAGTGTTTATCGATGGCATGGTGAATTCAATCGTGGTCGTAGTTCACTCCAAGATGAATTTCGTGAAGGTCGTCCAAAATCAGTTGTTGTTCCGAAAACCATTGATGCTGTGCGCGAACTGATATTGGAAGATCGTCATGTGACCTATCGTGAGATTGAGACAACCTTAGGCGTTAGTGGGACCAGCATACATTCAATATTGCATAAACATTTGACTGTCAAAAAAACTTGTTCGCGTTGGATCCCACACAATTTGTCAATCGCCCAAAAAAAGGCTCGTGTCAATTGGTCGAAAGAAATGCTCAAAAACTACGGTCGCGGTGCTTCGAAACACGTCTATGACATCGTGACAGGTGATGAATCGTGGATTTACGCGAATGAGCCCGAAAGTAAACAGCAGTCGACTGTCTGGGTGTTTCAAGATGAGCCAAATCCAACAAAAGTTGTTCGCGCACGAAGCACTTCCAAGCAAATGGTCGCCTGTTTTTTCGGAAAACCTGGACTAGTCGCAACCGTACCACTAGAACAACGCAGAACAGTCAATTCTGAGTGGTACACAACCATTTGTTTGCCAGTTGTCTTCCAAGAAATCAGGAAAACCAACCGCCGAAGACGGATCACTCTTCACCACGACATTGCGAGCTCTCACACATCGGCTGCGACAACTGCATTTTTGAGCACCCAAAACATCGATTTGATGGGTCATCCGCCGTATAGTCCTGACTTGGCACCGAATGACTTCTTTTTATTCCCGTACATAAAAAACAAACTGAGAGGTCAACGTTTTTCGACACCTGAAGAAGCGGTTGTTGCATTCAGAATGCATGTGTTGGAGACACCTCAATCAGAGTGGCAAAAGTGCTTCGACAATTGGTTCAAACGCATGCAAAAGTATATAGATCTTCATGGGGAATATTTTGAAAAACAATAAAGTGATTTTCGATGAGCAATATTTGTTTTTGTTCTCTAATCCCGAAATATAAAAGGCAACCGTCGTATAATTCTGAGTAGTAAACACTTCCAACCTACTTCTCCATATTCACAGAATATTCGAATTAAAATGGAAGATACTACGATTAGACCACAGGACAGGATGAAATATCTTGGGGTCATTTATACCCCAAAAATGAATTTCATCAAACATATGACCCAAAGAGCCCTCGGTCGATCTAAGCAACTGCACAATATTTTGAAGTTTAGCAATAAAATTAACTTCAGAGTTAAATTTTTCTGATATAAGCAGCTAATCCGAACTGGCATATCGTACGCCTTTCCCATATGGTCCTGCATATCTTCGGCTCAAATGGAAGGACTTCGAGTTTTCGAAAGGAAACTCCTCGGCAGATGCACCAATCACTCTAAAGGCCTGACGGTCGTCATTACCCCAACTCTCACCTATACGAAGGCGCCTCCATTACCCCTATCGACGAGTACTTGCTGCAATTAGCATATTAGTACCTCGAAAGCATTCAGAACAGCGAGAACCTACTTGTACGGGAGTCTTGTGTTCTTGACCCTTCTCTCTCTCGAGCTCTTCGGATCAAACCACCACAATTTCTTCTTCAGTATAAAACTGAAGAAAGCATCCTTCCCAACAACATTCCCCTCTATAATAGAGGATTCCTGGACCCATCCCATAGGGTCTACTGTTAACAAACCACACACACACGGACACAGTACAAGACGGCACAAACATACACACACCGACCAAAGCGCAGATCATCAGACAACCAAAGACGTGATCTGCGTTTACCACCGCACTTAAGACCTACCGGTCTTGTATGATTTCTTTCCCACCATCCCTCCATACAAGTAGTTAGAGAACACCCGAACTAACTCTGTCCACACAATCCTTGGATACCCCTCCCCTTTTTTCTTTTCTTTTCAGATATGTCGAGACCGAGCCCAATATCCTCACGGATGTGGGTGATTCTAGTTATCGCAAGATGACCAGAAGCCAGAGACAAGATGAAGGACACATCTGTCCTTGTCTCGCTAAAATCGGCCCTCTCGCCAACCCATTTTTTTTTTTTTTTTGATTCGAGGATCAGTCTCTAGGTTGGCGTCCGACGATTAAGGACGTCAATCAATTAAAATAAATATACAAAATCCAAAATAAAAGTATTTTTATTGGATTCGATTGAATATCAGATCTCTTTTTACAGCAATCGGTCGTCACTCTTCCCGTTGGCCCCGGAAGCACGGTAACGACCGCAACGGGTCCCCTCAGGAGCGGTCTAAAGAGTTCCCTCATCCTTTTCAGAACAAGGAGACACGCTCCGTGAGAGAAGGACCACAACAAACCAACAAATGTATTAGAGGACTACACCTACCTACACCTACACCATCGATAAGAGTCAAGCCATCGATAACGATGAAGAAGACAATTTGTCAGAATTCCATGATGTGAAGGAAAATAGGAATGAGGACATTATCGATGGCGGCTTGGGTCACGTACTCGACCGGCCAAACAAGTTAGTAACAAGGAAGTCAGGACGAGTTGTAAGGCCGCCGGAACGCTATGGTGACTGGGTGGCTTAATTAGTTAAAACAAGTTAATATATTGTCACAAATTCAAAACCGACACACTTGCCAACCGTTAGCGTGACCTCATGGCGTCGCAACGAGCCTTAAGCCATCTAATATGACATCAACACACCGATTCTGGAGCCATCTAGAGGAATACTGGAGAATACACGAAACTGGCAAAAACGTCAGAAGCAGACGGAACCACGAGAGAACACGTGTAAGACAATCAAAAAGAGAGCTAGAGGAGACGAAGAATTGAGGAATTTAACGGAGCAAAAGAGGTTGTCCTTGAACATTGAAGCACTCTTACGATCCAGTGGTCGAACTCGCGTAAAAGAACGGATAGTTTTAAATTGGACATAGTTTAACGGTCGTGTGCGAAGTAAAAACGTAACAATTGGTGTCAGAAGTGGGATCGCGGAGTGATCGTGGACAATGGTAAAGTTTGCCGACCTAAGAATACCTCAATTGAGGGATGAATTGGAATCTCGACGATTGCCCGGAACAGGACAAAAGACGGAACTGCAAGCACGAGTGCGGAAGGTTCTGGAGGATGAGGGCATCGAAGTTGAAACCTATGAGTTTTACCAAGGTGCTACGGGACCTTCATCCGAGGTCAAGGAGCAGTTGATGGAACCCCAACCAACTCTAGCATTCGACATGAACGTGCTTTTACAAGCAATGGCACAACAATTGGCGGAGCAGTCTTCACGTATGGAAAATCAAATGGCGGAACAGTCCTCACGCATGGAGAATCAGTTGGCGGAACGCATAGAGAAGCAGCTGACGGAGCAGTCCTCGCGCATGAAGAACCAGTTGGCAGAACACACTTCACAAGTTAAGGACCAACTAGCGCACATCGAAGGAAATGCCGCTAAGTTGCGGGCGAGGCAGGACCAAATGGAAGGCGAACTACATCACTTGGAATCGAAACTTAGGGAGCTGGATATTCATGTGCGTGAAAGACAGTCAAGCGTACCAGTTACGACTGTCAATGCGATGAAACTTAAGGCCCCAACCTTTGATGGAACTGCGCCGTTTAGTGTTTTTAAACTACAGTTCGAGACGACAGCACAAACTAATCATTGGACAAGGACGGACAAAGTGGCAGCGTTGGTGGTATCGCTGAAAGGCCCCGCCGCCGATGTGCTACAAACTGTTCCTGCAAGTGATCGTAGCAATTATGACGCAATAATGGCTGCGATTGAACGGCGTTACTGCAGCGATCATAGGAAGCAGATGTTCCAGATAGAGTTGATGAATCGCCACCAAAAAGCAAACGAGCCGTTACAAGAATATCCAATGGAGATAGAATGGCTCGCGCACTTGGCAAACGCAGATGCACCCGCGGAGGTAATCGAAATACTCAAAACCCAGGCGTTCGTCAATGGTTTGAAGGATGCAGATACAAAACGAGCAACGTACTATACGCCGAAAAGGACATTCGCGGAAACAGTGTCGTTTGCATTGACACAGGAAGCAGCAAGTCTGTTAAGCAAACCAGTGCATAGAGTCCATCGCGTGGAAGTGGAACCGAACGAATCCCTGGAGAAAAGTGTGAGGGATCTCATAAAGACTATGACTCAAATGATGTCAACCGGACGCAAGGGCTCCGACGGGAAATGTTATAATTGCGGAAAAGCTGGGCACCTTTCACGGGATTGTGATGCACCACGCAAGAAAAAAGGAAAAGGAGGACAGCATGGAAACGCCGATGCACTCTCTCGACGCCCATGTGCAGTGGAGTGTAAACATTGCTCAAAGGCTGAACGATGTGAAGGGATAGTCGACATCCGCTTATTGAGTCTCGGACCTGATGCAGAATGGGATTCCAGTGCTATGAGAAAAAGCCAACTGGACGATGCCGATTTGGTCAAGATCCTGAAAGCAAAAGAATTGGATGAAAGACCAGCAAAGGAAGGAATGTCATCGGAAAGTCCAGTGGCCAAGGCGTATTGGGCGCAATGGGACAGCCTGAAATTAATAGACGGAGTATTACATCGCCAATGGGAAAGCAATGATGGTAGATACACCTCCGATTTAATTGTCCTACCAAAATCAAGGATAGCAGCCGTGTTGGAAGAATTCCATAATGGACCAAGCGGAGGACACCTCGGCGTTGCAAAAACCCTGGAAAAAATAAAACAACGGTTTTACTGGGTGAATGGCCGGAATTCAGTTGCTAACTGGATTAAAAACTGCACACAATGTATGGCAGCCAAAGGCCCAAAAGTCAAAAGCAGAGGGAAGTTACAGCAGTATAATGCCGTAGCGCCATTTGAGCGCGTCGCAGTGGATGTAGCTGGCCCTTTCCCTACTAGTGACTCCGGCAACAAATATGTACTCGTGGTGATGGACTATTTCAGTAAGTGGCCCGAAGTGTATACGATACCAAACCAGGAGGCTAAAACTGTAGCCGAAGCTTTCGTGCAGAATTGGGTCACGCGATTTGGAGTACCGATCGAGTTACATCCGGATCAAGGGAGGAATTTCGAGTCTGCTATCTTCCAAGAAATGTGCTCACTGCTGGGCATCAAAAAGACACGGCCGACAGCTCTGCACCCACAGTCGGATGTAATGGTTGAGAGGTTCAACCGTACGCTCGAGGAACACTTGCGAAAAGTTGTCGACAAATGTCAGCGTGATTGGGACAAGCACATCCAAATGTTTTTAATGGCATACCGATCAGCAGTACACGACACTACCGGACAGCCACCTGCACACATCATCTTTGGTACAGACTTGAGGCTCCCATCGGACCTGAAATTCGGTATCAACGGTGCCACTATTAAGGCCGGAGGCAGCTATTGGGAGGTGCTCTAATCCGAGATGGACGAAATACACCGTCTCGTGAGACAACGGACGCGGTTGATGAGCAACAAAATGAAGGATCGGTATGATCGAGCCATGAATTCCGAGGGATTCCAAGAAGGCGATTTAGTACTATTATACAATCCCCAACGGAGAAAGGGTCTGCCCCCAAAACTGCAGACATCGTGGGAAGGCCCATATAAAGTCTTAAAGCGACTAAACGATGTGGTGTATCGCATACGGAAGAGGCAAGGGAAGATAAAAGTTGTGCATATAGAGAGACTATCCCCATTGGGATCATGGGATTTGGAGTCTGATCGGGACGATCAGACTTAAGTGGGGGGTAGTGTCACAAATTCAAAACCGACACACTTGCCAACCGTTAGCGTGACCTCATGACTTCGCACCGAGCCTTGAGCCAACTAATATGACATGAACACACCGATTCTGGAGCCATCTAGAGGAATACTGGAGAATACACGAAACTGGCAAAAACGTCAGAATCAGACGGAACCACGAGAGAACACGTGTAAGACAATCAAAAAGAGAGCTAGAGGAGACGAGGAATTGAGGAATTTAACGGAGCAAAAGAGGTTGTCCTTGAACATTGAAGCACTCTTGCGATCCAGTGGTCGAACTCGCGTAAAAGAACGGATAGTTTTAAAATGGACATACTTTAACGCACGTGTGCGAAGTAAAACCGTAACAATACGAGGGTTGCCTTTTATATTTCGGGATTAGAGAACAAAAACAAATATTAATCATCGAAAATCACTTTATTGTTTTTCAAAATATTCCCCATGAAGATCTATACACTGTTGCATGCGTTTGAACCAATTGTCGAAGCACTTTTGCCACTCTGATTGAGGTATCTCCAACACATGCATTCTGAATGCAGCAACCGCTTCTTCAGGTGTCGAAAAACGTTGACCTCTCGGTTTGTTTTTTACGTACGGGAATAAAAAGAAGACATTCGGTGCCAAGTCAGGACTATACGGCGGATGACCCATCAAATCGATGTTTTGGGTGCTCAAAAATGCAGTTGTCGCAGCCGATGTGTGAGAGCTCGCATTGTCGTGGTGAAGAGTGATCCGTCTTCGGCGGTTGGTTTTCCTGATTTCTTGGAAGACAACTGGCAAACAAATGGTTGTGTACCACTCAGAATTGACTGTTCTGCGTTGTTCTAGTGGTACGGTTGCGACTAGTCCAGGTTTTCCGAAAAAACAGGCGACCATTTGCTTGGAAGTGCTTCGTGCGCAAACAACTTTTGTTGGATTTGGCTCATCTTGAAACACCCAGACAGTCGACTGCTGTTTACTTTCGGGCTCATACGCGTAAATCCACGATTCATCACCTGTCACGATGTCATAGACGTGTTTCGAAGCACCGCGACCGTATTTTTTGAGCATTTCTTTCGACCAATTGACACGAGCCTTTTTTTGGGCGATTGACAAATTGTGTGGGATCCAACGTGAACAAATTTTTTTGACAGTCAAATGTTTATGCAATATTGAATGTATGCTGGTCCCACTAACGCCTAAGGTTGTCTCAATCTCACGATAGGTCACATGACGATCTTCCAATATCAGTTCGCACACAGCATCAATGGTTTTCGGAACAACAACTGATTTTGGACGACCTTCACGAAATTCAATTGGAGTGAACTACGACCACGATTGAATTCACCATACCATCGATAAACACTGGTCCTTGATGGAGCTTCATCGCCAAAAATTGAATTAAGTTCATCCATGCACTGTTGCTGAGTTAATCCACGCCGAAAGTTGTAAAAAATAATCGCACGAAAATGTTGACGATTTAATTCCATTTTTGGGCTGAGATGAATCTTTTAAGTTACTGTAAACAACACAAATAGCACTCGTATGTCAAAACGTTCTGAGTGCGTATAACCTCAAAAATGTCAAACTTTACGACAGAGCTGTCAATTGCCGGATTGCAACACTAGGGTTGCCAAATCCCGAAACATAAGAGGCAACCCTCGTATTATATTATAATATTATGAACATACACATATCAGCATTTAAAAAAAGAAGTGTGCAAGAGTAATTTAAGAGTTTTAACACGGTACAGCTTTGTCTATTCATCTGGCACTGTCACTTATTGACTTGCACTGGCTATTCATTGCGATCAACGTGTCATCAACGATGAATGGCTAGTGGCTATAAAGACGTGAGTGTGAAAACATCCAATATAATAAATTAATTAACTAAAATCAAAGACTTTTATTTTCACACAGCTTGTGACAGGACTTTCGCTTTTGAAATTAAAAGAAAAAACACACTTTTAAAAGTTTAAAAAGAAACAGCTACTTATTGGAAAACTTTCTTTTGAAATAACAGGTCAATTGAAAAGTCCCCGGCCTGACACATAGATGGCGGCACCAGAATTAAATCAAAATCTTCAAAAGACGCGTGTATAAATTTGACAGATGTCGGATCATTAGTTTGTGAATTATAGTATTTTGAGTGAAGCAACTTCTGTTATTGTGAAAAAAATGGATAAAAAGGAATTTCGCGAGTTGATAAAATATTGCTTTTTGAATGGAAAAAAAACAGTTGAAGCAAAAACTTGGCTTGATGACGAATTTCCAGACGCCGCCCCAGGAAAATCAACCATCAAGGATTGGTATGCTAAGTTTAGACGTGGTGAAATGAGCAACGAAGACGGTGAACGCAGTGGACGCCCAAAAGAGGTTGTTACCGACGAAAACATTAGAAAAATCCACAAAATGATTTTGAATGACCGTAAATTGAAATTGAATGAAATAGCAGGCACTCTAAAGATATCAACTGAACGTGTACATCATATCATTCACGAATATTTGGGTATGAGAAAGCTCTGTGCACAGTGGGTGCCGCGCGAGCTCACTTTTGACCAAAAACAACGACGAGTTGATGATTCGGAGCAGTGTTTGGAGATGATCAAGCGTAATAAACCCAAGTTTTTGCGTCGATATGTGACAATGGATGAAACATGGCTCTATCATTTCACTCCGAAGTCCAATCGACAGTCATCCGAGTGGACTGCACATGATGAACCCACCCCAAAGCGTGGAAAAACGCAACAGTCGGCTGGCAAGGTTATGGCGTCTGTATTTTGTGATGCGCGCGGAATAATGTTCATTGACTATCTTGAAAAAGGAAGGACCATCAACAGCGACTATTACACAGCGTTATTGGGCCGTTTGAAGGACGAAATCGCCGAAAAACGACCGCATTTGAAGAAAAAGAAAGTGCTGCTTCACCAGGACAATGCACCGTGTCACAAGTCAGTGAAAACGATGGCAAAATCCATGAATTGGGCTTCGAATCGCTTCCGCATCCACCGTATACTCCAGATCTGGCCCTCAGCGACTATTTCCTGTTCTCAGATCTCAAAAGAATGCTCGCTGGGAGGAAATTTTCGTCGAATGAAGAGGTGATCGCCGAAACTGAGGCCTATTTTGAAGCAAAGGACAAATCGTACTACAAAAAAGGTATCGAAAAGTTGGAGGGTCGCTATAATCAGTGTATCACCCTCGAAGGGAATTATGTTGAATTAAAAAAACGAATTTTGCCAAAAAAATGTGTTTTACTATGGAAGGCCGGGGACTTTTCAATTGAGCTGTTATGGATTGAAGAACCTAAAAAAAATGTTTGATGACTTTTGTTTCCTTATATCAGCCGTAAAATGCGCATCCCAAAAATCACTTTTTAAACGGTCAGACACTTTTTGAGCTTCCTAAAAAAAGCAAGTCAAAATTCAAAATTTATTCTTTTCCTTAGAAATTTCACAACGAGATATACCTAAAAAACTATTAAAAAACATTTTTTAAATATGTTGAAAAATCAACATTTTTTTGGGGGTAAACTACCCCTGTAATAAGGGTTGAATTATATATATATAAGTTTTCAGAGGTATATCTCTTAATAATTTGTGCAAAGAATAAAATGCTTTTCAAATCATGTGATTAGAGCTTGAGAAATGTATCTGACGAGTTAAAAAAATGTTGGTTCGATAATGTATACACACAAACGAATTATTTCGAATTATTACCTTAGTCTCCCATTCCTGATGAATACTGTAGGTCTTCAACTTGAGCCAGACGTTTAATCCTGCTCCCCAAGGCCTTCTTTTTCTCTATTCGAGCTTCTTTTGACCCGTCTGTGCTCCTCCTGTTGGCTTGCAATAGACAATTTTAACGCTCATTAAATTCATTATGGCAAGATAAGTCCTAGCCCCGTCATTAAATGCACATGCATCTATCCATAATGCTATTTCTACAACTTCTCTACCAGCAAATGAGCTCTTTGAAGCGATATTCCATATCAAATTATTTTAAATTTCGTTACTATTCTGAGTATTTCCACGAAGGCATCTACTTAGTAAATCATGGCAACTAACTCTTGTAACGTACCTATTGAAACCAAAACATATTTTCCATACTAAACCGAAACACATTTTCCCATATTATACACGCGATAGCTGCATGATTCAATTTCCACGGTCATTGAAACAAAATACCTGACGGCATACGCCAAAGCAAAAATTATGACATTACAATGGACGTGTGTCATGTATAAGATATCACGGTGCATGACACTCGCCTATTAAAGGTGTCATCTTAGAAGTAAGTCATTTTGGATTTGCCATGCTATGTGCACTAAATAATATGAAGTCATGACTAGGGCCTCCGCCCCGCCGATCTCCTCGTTGGGAGGCTGCGTTCACATATACATCAATCCGCTGCTACCTTCACGTGACGACTTTGTGGTAACCGGTCAAGAGCAAAGGTCTCACTCTCCTTTAGGCCTCTTCCTTTTTTTCCTTCATTAAATAACATATGGCGATCCAGTAGTAAATATTACACTCTGATGAATCATACAAAGTTTTCCTTTATAATTTATGTAAGCATATTTGTGATGGAGGCGGGCAATAATGAGGTTGCATCCAGGAGGAAAGCGTTCCACGGTTAAGGCGTCCAAGAGAGGTGCTTGGTCGGTATTAGAGGGCAGCGTCCAGGAACGGTGAGCTGCATACAAGAGGATAGCTGAGAGCTGTGATGTTTGCCCCGACAGTGTGGGCGCGATGAAGGTTGGTTACAGACTTACCAAAAACCGTTGGTCACGTTTGAATGGATGACAGCTCGATCAA
The DNA here is from genome assembly GCA_963931805.1 of Microdon myrmicae. Taxonomy (NCBI): domain Eukaryota; kingdom Metazoa; phylum Arthropoda; class Insecta; order Diptera; family Syrphidae; genus Microdon; species Microdon myrmicae. The sequence continues at coordinate 154,027,770 of OZ007500.1, forward strand.
CAACAACGACTCCGAATAACCGCCAATTCAAAAAGGGACGCTGCTGACCTCATCGTCGGTGACAACCCGCCAGTTGGTCCGTGACAGCTGCCGCGCAACTGGTATACTGCGAATGTACTAGATTTCTCCAGCACATCCAACTGCCAATCCGCAACATTCCGCCCGCCTTCGCCAGTCACTGGGGAACCATTTTGTTCCAGGGGCCGGGAGTGTGCAGTCTGCTGGTTGTGGTTGGTCTTGGTCGTTGAGTCTCTGGTGGTCGGATGTTGCTGCCCACTTTCACGTGGATGGTCGGTTGGGACGGGGCCGCCCGCCCTGAGGAGCGCTAAAGGCTTGGGGGTCTGGGATGGCCCGTAGGGTAGATGGCGACAGGAACCTCCTTCCCATCGCTGATGTCCGTTGTCTTTTGTGGTCGCGGAACCGGCTAGTTGATCTGGGTTGGAGTTGTAAGGTCGCAACCCACGATCAGTGACCACGTGATGGCTGATGATGGGTCTCGCTGCATCGGGACCGGTGGTGGTGAAAGGTACTGCGCACGTTGGCGCCTGTCCGAAGTAAGTGGCCGGCGGGATGCGGCCGTTGGTGTGTGAGGCTGTAGCTTGGAGTCAGGTGCGGTGTCGTCCTTGGCACTGTCCGTGTGTCCTAGCGGAATGGCAGTCGCGGGCCAAGTACCTCCCGGGGTCGTTGGAGTGCAGCCTCTGTTGATGCAGTGAGAGGCGTGCTTTCTGGTTGGGGTTCGAACGACCGGTGGTTGCTGGAGAGCGCCGCCCGTCAAGCGGGGCATTACGCTCTCCTGGTCCTGTTGTGGTGGCTACATGTGGTAGCGGTCAGCCTTGGCGGTGGTGGTGGTCTTGGGCAGGAGCTTGACCACGTGGTGTCCGGGGTGTGGTGTGGTGCCTTGAAGCCTTTGGGGGCAGGCGGGCGATGGGCATGTCTGGTAGTTGGGTCACGCAGGTGGTCGGTGGTAAGTGGTTGCATAGGGCTCATGTGTGACCCCTGGGGTCGATGCTGACGAGACCTCCCTTTGTAATGCTCAGAGGGGTTGCGATCTGCAGTCGCATGCTCGACCAATTTCCCGGGGTTGGAGTTGTAAATTCGCAACCCACGATCAACGGCCACGTGGTTGCTGGCCAGTACGTGCCAGCTCTATCCGGGCACCTGAATCCAAGTCTCTGCCTAATCTGTAAAGTTGATCGGAAACTTGCTCTCTCACCGATTCTTTTGATCTACTAGCAAAAAGGATCCAGTCATCGGGGACACTAAGCAGGGATCAATGGCAGCAGTAGCACCATCTTCAACAACAGCAATTTGGCGGATAGATCTCGAGAAAGACGACCGTAGAGCGGACGTAAAAGTCTTACTGGATCCCCAGAAAAGCATCTTTCAAATAAATTATAATTTATGGATCGACCCGACCTCGGATTTGGCATCGCTAACATTTTATGATCCTTAGAGCCAGATCGGTAGGCGCAGGTGTGATGAGTAGATACTACCATAAGGGTACAAATCATCAAGAAAACACCGTCTCGGCAAAAAGAAGACGTAGGTTAAAACGGAAAAAGTGGAATATACGCGTCGGCACGTGGAATATTCGAACGTTATATCAGATGGGGCATAAATTTTTGCAAATGGCAACACTTGATTTCTTAACAGTTAGAGGGAGGGCGTGCGAGTGGCGGGGAATTGTGCGTCGCTAGAACAATTTACAAAAACAACGATTCCCACGTTACTGTACGTCGGCTTTTTACAATTGAATACAGATTACGCCGTGTAAGTGAGTGTCCAAGTGTTAATTTAATCAAGCTTGGGTCAAGAAGTTCGAGCAAACGGGATCGACAACGAATATTAAACAAACAGGGCGGCCACGTACAAAAAGAAGTGATGAGAACATTCGGGAGGTTGAAATTTCCGTACCCAGCAGCATGTGTCAGCGAGCTTTCCAGAGTTTTGCGTAGTGGATTGCAGGAGTGCCAACGACGAGGCGGGGTACATCCCGACGATGTCATTTAAAAACAAAAATTTCAATAAATGTTCATTACGTTAAATAAATGATCAATAAAATAACATTTGTAGTTTTATTTCTATTCATGTTTCAAATATGCAGAAATGTATGGCTCACCCTATAAAATTAGTGTATAACATTATTCAATAAATGTATAAAAATAAATTACCGTTTATATTTTTTTCGCCCTTGTATTGGGTCGTTCCAATTAGCAATCGAATTGATTCCAGTGTCAAGGGTTGAAAGCTTCTGGAACGATGCGAATGCAGTTCATCGACAGCGTGCATATGTTGGGGCTCAAAAAGAGGCCCCATCGAGTTTTTAAGGCATTGAATTCTACCCAGTTAATTAATTCCCCATTGGTATGTCTTGTTTAGGGCCGATTTCAATGAACTGGGACGAAGATATAGAGTTTTTAATGTTCTTTGCAAACGCCAAGAAGTTTCTACGGGAGTTTCTGTGAGGGAGTGAAGAATTTTTTGTCCCATTTTCTGATCATGCAGAAACTTTGCCCGTTGAATGCACCCATTGCGGTCATTTGCAGCCCCTTGAATCTACTCCAGTCTTGTCCTGCATTGTTTAACTTATACAACCGGGAGATAAACCTTTTAACGTTAATGGTCTTCCTGCAGCACACGCTTCCAGTAGGGGCACCCATGTCAGACAGGCTAGCGAGGAGTACAAAATACACACAAAGATCTACCACCTCTAATACAGGGTGTTACGCTTCACCGTGCCTATTGGATGGTTTGCAGCCAGGGGTATACCGGCTGTATTATAACAGCGCCTCTCTGACGCCGGGTCGAATCAGGGCCGTAGGCATCCAAAAATGTCTTGCCGCCTCTCTCCCTCGCTCTCCCTCAACGCCACTCCGAAAACAAAAACAAACAGAATTCGAACTCGCCCACGATCCACACTCGAATCGGGGCGTGTTCGAACACTCACAAGTGGATCGCGCAATTCTTCCACCACCTTACCATCATACTACATTAAAACAAATTATATCAAAAACAATTAATTGATGGGGTGGCGGAAGCCGCACGTAACAAACCTTACCATATCAAAGAGGGGCTCTGATATGGCGGACTATTTGAGACCCCAAGACTGTTCCCACGAAATGAAAAATCGATATAAAAAAGCAATCTGACGAAAAACCCGGTAGGCGTAAGTGTGGTAAGTCGACACTACCATAAGCGAACATATCATCCAGAAAACACCGACTCGACAAAAAGAAGACGTAGGGGAAAACGAAAAAAGCGGAATATACGCGTCGGCACGTGGAATGTTCGAACGTTATATAAACAAGGCGCGATACAGACGGTCGTAGAAAACGCGAAACAATATAGAATGGACATCGTCGCGCTTCAGGAAGTCCAACTCCCACATCAAGTAATTGAAACCAACGGATTCACACTGGCGTGTAGATATACACATAATCTCGGAACCAGCTTCATCATAAGCAATAAGATTACGGTCTGTGTAAAAGATGTGAGATTTATTAATGACCGAATGTCGGTGCTACAAATACAGGGCCCATGGTACAATTATATATTTATAAACGTACACGCCCCAACAGAATCTACCGACGAAGAAACGAAGGACATGTTCTACGAGACCCTAGAGGAAGTTATTGGATGGGATCTCATCATTCGATGTTAAAATCCTCCTAGGCGACCTGAATGCGAAAATCGAAAAGCCTACACGACGTTTCAAATGATAATGAAATTCGAACTATCACGTTCGCAGCGTCAAAATAGCTGGTAGTGAAAAGCATGATGTTCAAACACAAGCAACTTCATAAAGCCTCATGGATATCACTCGACGACGTAACGCGTAACCAAATAGACCACTTCCTCATAGACAAAAGACACCACTCGAATATCCTTGACGTAAGATCATATAGAGGAGCAGATTGCGACTCCGGTTGTCTTCTAGTGATGGGCAAAATCAGGAGTCAGTTCACAACAAACCCACATGGCAAGTCACGGGAGACGAGCAAAAAGATCGACATTGATAAACTACGAGAGTTGCCTCTTATGTTTCGGGATTTGGCAACCCTAGCGTTGCAATCCGGCAATTGACAGCTCTGTCGTAAAGTTGGACATTTTTGAGGTTATACGCACTCAGAACGTTTTGACATACGAGCGCTATTTGTGTTGTTTACAGTAACTTAAAAGATTCATCACTGCCAAAAAATGGAATTAAACCGTCAACATTTTCGTGCGATTATTTTTTACAACTTTCGGCGTGGATTAACTCAACAACAGTGCATGGATGAACTTAATTCAATTTTTGGCGATGAAGCTCCATCAAGGACCAGTGTTTATCGATGGTATGGTGAATTCAATCGTGGTCGTAGTTCACTCCAAGATGAATTTCGTGAAGTTCGTCCAAAATCAGTTGTTGTCCCGAAATCCATTGATGCTGTGCGGGAACTGATATTGGAAGATCGTCATGTGACCTATCGTGAGATTGAGACAACCTTAGGCGTCAGTGGGACCAGCATACATTCAATATTGCATAAACATTTGACCGTCAAAAAAATTTGTTCGCGTTGGATCCCACACAATTTGTCAATCGCCCAAAAAAAGGCTCGTGTCAATTGGTCGAAAGAAATGCTCAAAAAATACGGTCGCGGTGCTTCGAAACACGTCTATGACATCGTGACATGTGATGAATCGTGGATTTACGCGTATGAGCCCGAAAGTAAACAGCAGTCGACTGTCTGGGTGTTTCAAGATGAGCCAAATCCAACAAAAGTTGTTCGCGCACGAAGCACTTCCAAGCAAATGGTCGCCTGTTTTTTCGGAAAAACTGGACATGTCGCATATAAACTGGACACTGCATCGCAGTTGTCTTCCAAGAAATCAGGAAAACCAACCGCCGAAGACGGATCCCTCTTCACCACGACAGTGCGAGCTCTGACACATCGGCTGCGACAACTGCACTTTTGAGCACCCAAAACATTGATTTGATGGGTCATCCGCCGTATAGTCCTGACTTGGCACCGAATGACTTCTTTTTATTCCCGTACGTAAAAAACACAAACTGAGAGGTCAACGTTTTTCGACACCTGAAGAAGCGGTTGCTGCATTCAGAATGCATGTGTTGGAGATACCACAATCAGAGTGGCAAAAGTGCTTCGACAATTGGTTCAAACGCATGCAAAAGTGTATAGATCTTCATGGGGAATATTTTGAAAAACAATAAAGTGATTTTCAATGATCAATATTTGTTTTTGTTCTCTAATCCCGAAATATAAAAGGAAACCCTCGTAAAAGACCTGCGCACAAGGCCTGAATATCACGACGAACTAACGAATAGATTTAGCATCCTAGAGAATGGGAGCAGTGGGCAAGAGGAAGCCAATAGTGTGGGCACTAAATGGACAACGATCAGAGACACAATCAAACTAACGGCCCAAGAGGTATTAGGATTTAAGAAAACAATTAAGTCCAAACCTTGGTGTGACAATGAGTGCAGGGCGAAGATCGAACGACGTAAACGTCTCAGAGTGGTCCACTTGGAAAGATATGATGAAGTCAACGCAGAAAGATACGCGACAATTCGCAAAGAGACAACGAGACTTTTCAAACCCAAAAAAACGCGAATGGGAGAAGACTCGCATCGAAAAATCCTAGAAAATTCCAGAGCAAAGAACATCAGAAGTATGTATGCCGGCATAAATTCAATTAGAAATGGCTAACGAGGGAGAGCCAAAATAACCACAAATAAACGCACCAGACGTACATACAGCCAGACCCCAGAGCCCTCTTCCAACGAAGTTGTAGATGCAATAAATCGATTGAAAAACAACAAGTCTCCCGGAGTCGACTGCATACCGGCAGAGCTTGTGAAGCATGGAGGAGAGGCAACCGCTCGAAAGATCTACCAGCTCATCCAAACAATATGGGATAAGGAAGTCACTCCGGAAGAATGGAAAACCTCAATAGTCGTCCCCATTTTCAAAAGGCAACAAATCTGACTGCGAAAACTACAGAGGAATATCCTTGCTCCCAACCACATACAAAATACTAACAACTGTCATACTGGCTAGAATCACACCGTACGCAGAAGATATATTGGGAAACTACCAATGCGGATTCCGTAGGAACCGGTCAACAAGCGATCAAATGTTCGCAATACGGCAACTACTGGAAAAGAAGTGGGAATACGGAGAGATGGTTCACCAATTACTCGTTGACTTCAAAAAAGTCTACGACTCAGTCGCAAAGCAAAGACTCTACCATATTGTAGTTGAGCTGGGAACCCCGGAAAAATATGCCGCTCTCATTCAAATCTGCATGAACGAAAACAAAGGGCGAGTTAAAATAGAAAACCACCTCTCAGAACCATTTGAAATCCGTGACGGACTAAAACAAAGGGATGGCCTCTCATCGTGTCTCTTAAACCTTCTGTTCGAGTATGTCATCAGAAAGATACAAGACGACAACATGGCCGGATCATCCTTAAACGGGGTCACACAAGTGCTCGCATATGCGGATGACATCGCCGTTCTGGAAGATAATCTAGAAACTGTAAGTAAAAACACTGAAATCATCAGCAAGCGGCAGAAGAGGTGGGCCTAGAAATAAATGAAGACAAAACAAAATACATGATTACGGCGAAAGCAGGTGGAACTCAGGGAACACATATAAACGTCAGAGGCAAGTTATTTGAAAAAGTTGAAGAATTTAAATATCTGGGAACGATACTGACGGCCAGTAACGAAATGTCGAAGGGAATTAACAAAAGACTACATTCCGGCAACGCTAGTTGCAAACTGCTATCACGTAACATAAAGCTCCGTGTCTGTAAAACCATAACCATGCCGATTGCTCTATACGGATGCGAAACATGGAGTCTCACAAAACGGGAAGAACACAAATTCCGCGTATTTGAGAATAAAGTTTTAAGGGGTATCTTTGGCGGTAAATATGACGAGGAGGTAGGACTCCGCAGGAAACTCCACAACCACAAATTGGAAGACCTATACCACAAGCCCACAATAGCGAGAGTAATCAGGTCGGGAAGATTAAGATGAGTCCGACATGTGGGCGAATAGGCAACGATAGGGCCGTGCGTAGAATTCTTGACAGTAAACCAACGGGAAAGAAAGCAGTAGATAGTGGGAGTAATCACGTCGGGAAGATAGGGCCGTTCGTACAATTCTTAACGGTAAACCAACAGGACGGCCGCGACGGAGATAGGAGGACGACGTTAGGTTTGACCTCAAGGAGATCGGATCAGATGGTCACGCGTGAAAGGAGAGCGCACAGGACAGGGAACGATGGCGCAGTCGAGTCGGTGAGGTCATGAACTTCCGGGTTCATACAGGCCAATAAATAGTAATGATAGTAATAGTATAGATTCAGATCATTATGGAAAATTTAACAAGCCTCAGGACTTGCTAAATAAGGCCAAGACCGGTTCCGGGTTGTAGTGCCGATGATGATGATGATGATAGATTCAGATCATTCGCAACTCATCGAATCTGCATTTACTCGCTAACAATATGGTCACGTGGCAACTCTAACAGATACACACAATTCACAAGCAAAAATAGTGAAGAACACAACGAAAAATCGAATAAGAAAAATACATCAGAACCGTATACCAAGCGATAACAAAAAAATAATTCACATCAGTGGAGTATAGTCGAGTTTGGAAATCAAATTCTAAACGCGGTCAGTAGCCTGATGTGTAACGCTTAGGTAAAATTTTTTTCGTGATTCGAGCTGTCATAGCGTCAGTTCGAATCACACGATCTTCTTCACTATTATTTCAAACGCTATAGTCACATTTTTAATAAGTCAAAACAGGTCATTCCGTATTTCTAGTGTTAAAAACAGTGATTTGAACAATGGTTGGAATGAATATTTAAAAAATTGATACATGTTTGGAGTGAAGAGGACTCGAGAATAGGGCCGAAGGTTACGCAATTAAGTTTGCGATACACTCGTAAATAAGATTCCTATTTATTTCAAATCCTGCACGAATCTATGAACGTTAAGCATTTTAATAATGATCAAATAATTCCAACAAGACTTTATATATCAATGTCTGGCTATTGGCGAAAGTAAAACAACGAAAGTGTTGAATATTACATTCAAATTTTATTATCAGAACAAACAAATAAATATACATACGTGTACTCATGTACATAATATATGCACACCGCATATATGCATACCAGTCATTTGTTGATATGCATATATATGTATGCATGAAGGTGAAGAGATTTTCGTCTACAGACAATAAGTCATAACGTATCAACTTAATTTGAACGTACATACACACACGTATGTATGTATACATTTCTATGTATAAATATATGTAGATATACATGCATTCACATGCAACCACACGCTAACCCACATAAATATATATATATATATAAATACATATAAAAATATATATATATGTATATACACATATGGATAAGATATGCCCATATACACATGAATATATTTACACATACACGCCCCTACTGTTTTTGCCGAGTCATCGGAGGTTTTCATGTATTTGTTTATTTGTTTGTTGGTTCTGTTTGTTTTACCTCATTTTTATTTTTATTTTTTTTAAATTTTATTGTTTGTTTTGTTTTTTTTTTTATCATTTAGCGCGACAAAATTAATAATTTTTATTTAGGGGTTCACTGTGCTGGATGCTGGGACATTAAAATTTGATATTGTGGATTTTGCGGCGCTCCTTGGTGGTAGTAACTTGGTAGCAACGATGGATGAATAACAGGGCACATTAATTGATAGGAGTGGCCAGTAGTTCCAAAAGAAGTTTGTGGTGCTCCGCCCGCTGGGGAAGCCTGAGGTGGTGGATGAAATGGTTGGTGCTGTTGTCCTGGTGAAGGAGTAGTGGATGGAGGCGTTTGCGCTACAAACTGTATAGACTGTGGAGTAGGCTCATGAAACATTCGCATCTATAAAATTAATGAATTATGTATAGATAAGTGGATATATAAACATATATATGCACATGATTATATATGCACATGATTAAATCAACGAAAAAATAAATTAAATAATATATTATTATAATTTTTAAGTGCATATATACATATGGATATTTATTACTATTTTAGTGTAAATTATACACACACAATTAATGTATATACATATATGTCCGGGAACAGCCTTAGAACAGCAATCAAATATCCTTTAAAAATATGATTGCCATTTTAACAATAACAAAATTCTCATATACGATGCTAATGTGACCGAATATCACCTTTCCTGGTTCTTCTAGCTTCTCACAATCGAAGAGGTAACAATCCCCTGCTTTGTCGGTTACTAAAAGGAATTTCCCATTGGAAAAGAATGTTAAAGCACTGGACGTTCTCACAAGGTTCCGAACTGACAACAACTTCACACTCTCTGGTCTGCATTCGTAGAGAAGCAGAGCCTTTTGCCCCGAGCATGCAACGGCAAAACATTAACCGTCATTCGATAGTGTAATATTCCTTACAATTGGTGGATCCACTGGGGGCTTGGATGTAGAGTTTTTTACGTTATCTGACGGAACATGGTCACGAAAATCGCAGTTTGATAAGTTGTCATCTAAAATAATTTTTTTGGAGATTTGTAAATCGTCCAGGTTTACAAACAGTACTTTCTTATTAACCCCTATCACCAATTCATGCCAACATCCACGTTTTGAATACAACAATGATGCCATTTTCTGCACCGTAGGAACAAACCACAGTGACGGTGAATGAAATGACAGATGATTACTAGTTGAGTTGTTTTGAGACCCCTACTGAGAAGGTCGATTTTCTTACATGAACACTGAAAACCTATTTCTTCTATCTTCCAAATACACGTGTACGCTACAAAGCAGAATGTTATCCTTAAGATCAATTTTGTTCGTATTTTATATTCAGATCTGCCAAGTACCCTAAACACGAACAAATGGGATACCTATTCGTATTCTTATCTATCGTTTCAAAACACTACCCACATCCACATCCCACTTAGTGAATTTCATGCAGTGATTTCTTTCTCCCCAACGATTAGGAGTTTGAATAAGTTCTCGTTCAGGTTTTCCAACGGATTGTGTTATTCAAGTCAGATTCCACCTGGTCTTGCAAACTCATTAGTTACGAAATTGTATGAGTATTAGGAATGAGTCAAACGCTAATCGGGTAGTGTACGAGTTGAAGCCCACGAGAGTTCATTCAAGGTCCTAACAGTTGGGAAAAAGGAATCCATTATTTTTACGTTTATTTCAAAACTATGTTTAACATGGTTCGGATAGTCCAATTTAGACTAAATAAGCACCGTTTTGTTCTATAATTTGTCCTCATTCTAAGGGTAAGTTCATAAGGCCTTGCCTATAGAAGTTCTGATCTCTATTGGCGAAAACTTAGACTAAACGATTTTAAAAATCATCTTTTGATACCAATTTCTCGTCACTAATTAGATTTTGCAATGATAAAAAAAGATGGCAACCTCTTGGTGATAGATGCATCGGAAATCCTCACGACTTTGGTTCAATAGTGGTGTATGTGATCCATTTCTCATGCCCATCCACTCAACCTGGAGTGGGCAAAACCGGACGTGATGTTAGCGCCACAGGGGAAGAATCTCCCACACGACTTGGAGGAGATTACGACGGACCTGTCGGAGCATTCGCCCGAAGGAGGGAATTTAAGAAACGGGTCGATTACTTTCCATTTGGCTAGAGATGCCATCATCTTTTTGCGGTAGTTCGTTCAAAAATTACCCTAAACTTTATGTAATAGCATTTCACAGCGTTGACTCAGAGCCGTTCATGATAGAAGTCTATAATGAATTTATTAAAAAAAAACGCATCTCCGCGGAATAAAGTCCGTTCCTGAAATACCTCGATGCTGAATATTAGCGATATTTTGTAATAGCAAAGGACCTCATTAATACGAATGTAAACGATACACACCAACATTTACAATTAGATTGACTCGTGAGTCAACTTGATTTATCTTCATTGCACCGAACGCGGCATGTTCGCGCGATTCCCGTTAAAGGTGGCGCCTGCGCCTTAGTCCAATCTGATCCAACTTGGACGTTGTTTGGCTGAAAATCCTCTTACGAGGCTTCATAGATTTTATTTGTTACCCCTTCCAAAGTGGCCGACCACAAACATTGATACTTAAGGGACGCAACAGAAATGCAATAAAAAAAAAAAAAACAAACACGTGAAACGGATAAGATAAATTTCACACGTTTATATTTGTGGCGGATGCAGTCGTTAGGATTAAGGTTGCGTCGACCGAGAGGTAATAACGGCGAGTCTCGGGAACCACCTTCCTTAAGATGATTCAACTCAGTCGATATTGGAATCAACAAATGCAAATACAAGTCCGAAACGGTTCGAGGAATTTACTTGTTTACTTGTTTAATTAATTAATAATCTTTGTCTTCTGCTGGTCGGGCGGTTGTGCACGCGCTGGTGGTTGGCGACAGACGGACGCGTGAGGGAGTTTATGGTCGACTGACTAAACAACGTTAGTCACATTCAAATCTGGGTGACAGTTCGCTGGCGTCCCTTGGCGATGACGCATTGTCAGCTGGTTACTGACAGGCGTGGTGAGTATGGTGGTTGGCGAGTGTACTAGACGATGAACGTACTACATTCTCCCCGCTGCATTTAGTTGCGAATCCGCAACAATATTTCTTTTACCCACCACACTTAGCACTTGCACTCCGACGCCCCTATTTACTTCGGATTCCATACAAAATCGACCACACATTTCGAGAATTGCAACTGACTATCTTGCGATTAGTTAATATACTCATATTATAATCCGGTATCAAGGTTTTCAAGCCAAGAAGACACATATGTCCTCGTCGGCGGTTGTACTTGTACTCAGATCGAAGCCTTACATCCAGATCCAAAGAAAATCCTAGGTTCCCAAGGGAAAAAAAGGATCGCCTGTGCCATAGCTAATGAACGTGCAAGTCATCGAACCCGTGGAGAGAAACTTGGTCAGCGTCATAGTCAGTGCAAATGGAACGAATATCACAAACCCCGTCGAATACAAAAAGTGTCGAATATCGCAAACCCCGTCTACAAGAAAATGAAGAACTACCCCGTTTCGACTCTTATGGCTCTTATGAGTGGTACGATATATGGAACTCACAATGCAATTATATATCTAACATTATTTGTTCAATAAATAAGTACAAACTCGTTGCAAATGTTGAACGCCTATAAAACATTTGAAAAATAAGGGAGGAAGTCCTGAATATGTCAAAGCATCGTACGAAGACCGTTTTAAGTTTTCTCTAAGGCTGTACGAGTTATAAACTCGCGACTTTTTATGCATATACACATCCACATGGATTCGAGTTCTACACACGCATGTGGATATGTATACGACTGTATATATACCAGATGCATATATATCATAAAGTAAAATATATTGTTAAAAGTTTACCACTGGTTGGAACTGTTGCGACGGAAAAGGCGGTGGATGTTGCGCCTGTTGATAGTGAATAAGTTGTGGTATAGCTGTGGTTGTCAGTAAAGGTTGTCCAGTAGCGGCCGCAACATGAATATGTGATGCTGAAAGCAGGATAATTCATATGGTGTAAAATATAGTAACTTATATGTGTTATATAAAATATATAAAATTAAAAAACAAAACTAAAATTAAGACTTAAAAAGTAAATCGCGTTCCATCTGAAAATAAATTCTAGATACATTAACTTCCCGAGGCAATTCTCAAATCTAATTTTCGAATCGGCAACAAACATATTGTGACGAATTTACGAACATTAAGCACGCCATCTAGTGCGAGATAGACGACATAGAGAAGCAGGCAAACTGACAGCGGGATAATAAGTGTCAGTCAAGAGTCAAGAAGAAGAAAACTGACAGCGTAACACGAGCGTCGATGTTGAAGAATAAGTGTAATTAACACGTGTAAAATAATAAGTGTAAATAAGTAAATCCATTAAAGTAAGGAGAACGAACTTTTGGAATTTGATTTGGATTATTTCGCAATCCAGATATCGGACCTAGGAAGCCGCTAGACGTGAAATCGAAGATCCTTAACAATATATATATTGTGACGAATTTACAAGCGAAGTGAATAGCAGGCGAGGATATAAACGCGACATCTAGCACGAGATAGACGACATAGATAAGCAGGCAAACTGACAGCGGAATAATAAGTGTCAGTCAATAATGGGATTTGGAAAAACTAACAAGCGTGAAAGGTAATAAAGAAAATGATGAAGCTAGAGAAGTAAAAAAGAACAAACTTTCGAATTTTATTTGGATTATTCGCAATCCAGACATCGAACCGAGGAAGTCGATCAACGTAAAATCGAAATTACGTAACAATTGGTGTCAGAAATGAGATTGCTGAATAATCCTATATCATCTGGAAGTGTAGCTGTGGACCTGGAATAGTCCTAAATCATGGTGAAGTTTGCTGACCGGAGAATGCCCCATTTAAGAGAAGAATTGGAGTCTCGAGGATTGCCTGTGACAGGGAATAAGGCAGATCTACAAGCACGATTGCGTAAAGCAATGGAGAGTGAGGGCATCGATCTTGATGGACACGAGTTTTGTCATGATGCTTCAGGAGCTTCATCAAAAGTCGAAGAGCAGTTGGTAGAGCTGCAGCCAGCGCCAGCATGACATGAAGGTGCTTGTAGCAGCAATGGCACACCAGTCCGCACGCATGGAGGAGCAGCTAGCACACTGCATTGACGAGCAGCTGGCAAAACAGTCTTCACGTATGGAGAACCAGTTGGCACAACAAACTTCACAACTGCAGGAAAAACGATCGCGCATCGAGGGGAATTCTGCCAGACTGCAGGCGAGGCAGGATGAAATACGAGAGGAACAGTACGTCGATGAAGGTTTAGCACGGGAGGCTATAGCCGAACAGCTATTCGACGACGAAGACGATGTTGAACGCCGTTCTGAACGTAGTCACAGGGAAACTGAGGCTGCAGAACATTTCGATGATGATGAGGAATCGGAATCTGATGCTGATGATTTTATTGTAGACGACGAAGAAAGGCCAAGTGCTGAGAGGAAGAAGAAAAGACGACTTCTATTCACTGATGCGTCCTTGCAAGAAGGTCAGGACATCCTCGGTGTAGATTTCGACTATGAAGATTTCACTAAGTATGACGAGGATGGATATGAACGCGAATCAGAAAGCGATGACTACGAAGAGGAAGACTGTATTGGGGAACGTGAAAAACGACCCAAGAAATCAACCAAAAAGAAATCTACCCGGAAGACTATTTTTGAAGTATACGAACCTAGTGAATTGAAAAGAAGTCACTTTACGGATTTGGACAATGAAATCCGTAAAACAGATATTCCTGAGCGAATGCAATTCCGCGAGCTCCGGTTGCCCCTGTTCCAGAGGGATCCAATGAACGACAAGATGAAGCTGAATGGATTTATAAACAGGCGTTTTGTAAATCAACTGTTTCCGAACAAGAGAAATCAACTGATGCTGGAGGTCGAGACCGCTATCGTAAGCCACCACATACTGTGGGAAAGATCAAGCAAGCTCTAGATTTTATGCGTAATCAACAGCTAGAGGTGCCGTTCATCGCGTTCAATAGAAAAGAAAACGTGAAACCAGAATTAACGTGCGACGATCTATGGAAAATATATTATTACGACGCACGCTGGTGCGTACTATCAGCTCGAAAGAACAAACTTCTCCAGTTATTTGCAAAGATGCGGAACTACCAGTTGGATACGCTTATGAAATCGACAGATGCTCCAATACCAGATGATATGCGTGTAATTAAAGGTGAAGATCTAGACCGCTTACGTGATGTGCAAACTCCAGATGAGCTTAAGGATGTGCCCATGCATTTTCTCTTATATTATTCGCATGAGATCCCTAAAATGCAAGAGGAATTCCGTCGTCGGGAAAAGGAAGAATCGCGGCAGGCTAGAGCTGACGCGAGAAAGAGAGCATTACAAAATTTTGAAGAAGGTCAAGAACTTCCACCACCGAACGCCAAGATGAAAGCGGTACATCGTGACCGACTGGCAACTTTTGTTAACCCAGAGGACCAGTGAACTTAGTTCGGGACGAACTAATCTAGGCGGAGGGTAGTGTGACGAATTTACCACCGAAGTGAATAGCAGGCGAGGATTTAAACGCGACATCTAGCACGAGATAGACGACATAGAGAAGCAGGCAAACTGACAGCGGAATAATAAGTGTCAGTCAATAATGGGATTTGGAAAAACTAACAAGCGTGAAAGGTAATAAAGAAAATGATGAAGCTAGAGAAGTAAAAAAGAACAAACTTTGGCATTTTATGTGGATTATTCACAATCCAGAGATCGAACCGAGGAAGTCGATCAACGTAAAATCGAAATTACGTAACAATATGTATATATAAAGTGGCGCAAGACTAATGACCTTGTCCGGAAAAAACAAATCATTAGGGAAAATTTAATAAGCCTCAGGACTTGCTAAATAAGGCCAAGACCGGTTCCCGGTTGTAGTGCCGATGATGATGATGATGATGATGATGATGATGATGATGATGATGATGATAATGATGTATATATAAAACTTAAATATATTTTGTTTTTAAACAGGTTTTTTTTGGTCACTTATGAAATGCATGAAAATGTTGATTCCTCTTCCCCCAGACTCTTCAATTCGCATTATCGCATTTTCTCGGGAATAAAATTGTTGGTTAGAAACCAGTGTTGGTTAGAAACATCTCGTAGCCGATCAGTAAGCGTCGGTATATCAACCGAGCCGTTGGAGATGTGCCCGAGAACGTTAAGTCCTTAGATAAAGATACTGAACACTGAGCAAGAAATCTATCTAGGACGGTTAACATGGGTAATAAAAGCTCAAAGATGGAAGCGAAGACAAATAAAACATACCAAGAGGGAACATAAAAACAAAAAGTGAAAAACGGTCGCGAATCTCCTTTCACGACCGTCAAAAAAGTAACAAGGTTGGGAAATTCGAAGCAGAGAGAGTTTAGGAAGAATAATCAGCTCATAAGGAAAAATATCGCGCCTAAACGTTATTATAATAACCAAATTAGTCAAGAAGACAAAATAGTTGGCGGCAATATAGACTCCTGAGATACTGCAGGGACGGAATGTTCCCAAGATATATGGTATGATCCGTTGAGCAGGACATGAATTAAAATCTTTACAGTATATACCAGAAGTTCTAAGAGTATTCTCGTACTTTCCTCATCAGGGCCAAGGAGAGCTCCCAAACTAAACCGACTAAACAGATAACATACGATCGTCAAAGAGTCAGTTATGCCCAGAAAATCTCTCAATAAAAGTATAAATGAAATAATATGGATCAAAGTATAACTAAAACGTAAAAACCTGTTTATACAATAGATAGAAAGTTAAAATTACCTCCTCTTCGTAGCCTTGGTGGTTGGATAAGATTTGGGTGTGTCTGTTGATGCATCAGATAGAACGAGGGCTGTGCGTTGCCAACATGAGAGCCTGCAGAATACATTCCGCTTATTGATTGAACTGGTGTCTGCGGTGTATGTGGTCTAGATGAGGTCGGCGTGCTAGGATTTCTTGGTGTGAACGGCGGGGCTGAGGGATTAAGTACGTGTGTCTTCTTCATTGTCGATTTAGGAGTCATCTTATCTATTGCTATCTTTTCTGAACTGCTCTTGCTTCCACTATTACTGAACAAACTGTTGCCGCTGTTGCTGCTATTGTTGCTATTATTGCTTAAGTTGCTATTATTTAGCTGCGATGATGGTGTCACCGATTCGCTTATACTGATTCCAGGCGAGATGACTGGTGAAGTTTGCTTCGGAGTCGGTTGTGAATTATTCTGATACATTGACTTGTCTTGTGATTGCGACGAATGAGAGTTGTGTGAAGCCTTTGATGATTGAGAACTATTGGCATCGGTTGGTTTAACACTCAAATGGTGTATGGGCACCGACTGAATGAACTGAGTGTAGCTATGTATAGATGTTCCACCGTGAGGTGAAATCAACGCTGGCTGCTGTGGAGAGAGGGATTGCTGCACCTGATGTGTATTAGTGTTTTTATTAATATTTAATGATACTTGATGTTGTGATTGCTGTGAATTCATTCCAGATAAGTGAAAATCCTGTTGAAATTTTCTTAAATCTTGAATTTGTTCTTCTCGACTACGAATTTGTTGCCTTTGGGACAAAGGTGGCTGATTTCCTTGTATATTAGGTGATTGCTGGGCAATGTGCTGTGTGTTTATAGAGCCGGAGTTGGGGTTCTCTTGAACATTGGTTGATGCCACCAAATTGTTTTGGTTGTGTGAAGTAATTATAGCTTTTGAAACGGTCGTCTGCAAGATAAACAGAGTACAATGAGTTTTATTTTAATATCATAAAAGCTGAAAATTAAAGCGATTAAACTGTTATATGAAAACAGAACACAGAATGTCCCAAAACACACGCCATTAAAGTGTGACAGCCGGAAAAATACAATGTGACAGTTGACAGCACTGCACGAAATAACGCATTTTCATTTTTGATCTATAGCTATTAGGAGTCTATGACGGTTCAAATCACGTCTTTCTGACGTTGTGTCTTTGTTTTCATTTCGTTCTAATAAATACATATTTTTATTTGAATTGAGTTATTTAAGGATTATATTTCTTGCAAATTATATCATTTATGTTTTATTTCCTTCTTACTTTGAACTCTTGAAGGATAGCTTTCTCAAACACATGATTTCGTATTTCTTCAGTGAATTGAACTGGCATTCAAGTCTACTATTTATTTACGCCATTTTGAATTTTCCGCCATTTATACGGTAGAGTGTTACCAACAAAAATAAAATTGATAGTGAACAGCTGAGAGCTCAGGATTGTTAAAAATAGCGCACGACGCCAAAGAACAAACGGGTTATCATTTTTAACCCTTTCATCCGAGGGCTCCGAAGAAGAGCCATTTAAAACTTGTCTTTAAACTCGACGGGGCTCCGCTAGGGAGACAATGCAAATAATAACTGACAAATAAATAATAATAACTGACAAATAAATAATAATAACATAATAAAATACAACTACTTTTTTACTTTTCTGTGAATATGGTTTTTCTACTGAAATTGCTTCGAGTTGCTGGTATTATGAGTGGAAAAAAGCTTCGAGTGCAATATTAAGTTAAGCAATATCTCTAAAATGGCTCCTCAATAGTATAGTGGTTAGTATACCCGCCTGTCACGCGGGAGACCGGGGTTCGATTCCCCGTCAGGGAGCCTCTGGCGCAAGACTAATGACCTTGCCCGGAAAAAACAAATCATTATGGAAAATTAAACAAGGCTCAGGACTTGCTAAATAAGGCCAAGACTGGTTCCCGGTTGTAGTGCCGATGATGATGATGATGATGAATATCTCTAAAATGCAGAAGTTTTGGTCGATTTTTTTTTCATATAACATATGTTTGGAATAATGATTTAATTTTAGGAACTCTGTAAAGATGAATTCGTAAATTCAGGAAGACTGCATCAATTAGTGATGTTAAATATTCTGGACGTCCTTCAACAAATCATTTAACACTACGGGGTTTTCGAAGTCTTGTTGAGAATCCAGGAGCGTCCGTTGATCATGGTCGAAAATTTGACATTTCGAGAAGGGAATTCTCACAAAAGATTTCCACCTGCATTCTCCACTTTCCACAAAAGTTGGTGACTCAAAAACTGAAACCTACCGACCAAACACAGCGAAGAGAGGTCATTGAATGGACTGTTTGGATTTTTTTTTCAGAAGACTTTTCATCTTAAGAGCTTTGTTAATCGTGAAAATTGTCGAATATGGGTCAGAAAATCGGCGGGTGATTGCTGATTAACAAATGCATTCACCTCATCTCACTCTTTGGTGCAGTTACTGGGCTGGAAGTATCATTCGATCATTTCTCTTCTAAAGTACTTCTGGACAACAGTCGCGGTCGTTATCTCGGTATGATAATCCAACTGTTTGTGACTAAATAATAATCAACAATTTCATACTCAACCTAATACTACATAGTTTATGAATCAATACCCAGTTTACGTTGTATAATTGAACACCTTGTGTTTTCTGTATAATCTGCTTCTTGTGTGAACTCTGGGATACCCTGTATATTGTATAATATACATTCGGAACTTATCATCTACAACAACGCGAATAGAAATCACCATTTTTTTTTTAAATATGTAATCGGATCTACTAATTTCTTGGGGTTTAAACTTTCAATTTAATGAAGGCAACTTCCTGTTTGTGTGGGTTACTCTGAGGATACGTTGGGCTTATGGTGGAATTTTCACTATAGAATGGCATATGTTTGGCTTTTTGTTCGACAAAATTTCTAAGGTCCATGTCGAAATCCAATCCCCCGGTTATTAGAAACCTTGACGTTGTGCGGGGGTTTAAACTACAATGAATCACTCAGACTATGCTGACGGAAGCATACGCTTCTAGTAGGGACACCCATGTCAGACCGGCTAGCGAGGAGTAACACACAAAGATTTACCACCCCTAATCCAGGGCGTTACGCGTCACCGTGCCCATCATATGGTTTGCAGCCAGGGGTATGCCGCCTGTATTATAACGGCGCCTGTCTGACACCGGGTCAAATCAGAGCAGTAAGCAGACCTTACCATATCAAAGAGGGGCTCTGATATGGCAAAGTATTTGAGTCTTGCTCGTGGGAACAAAACTGAATAATCAATATACAAAAAACAATCTCACGAAAAACCCGGTAGGCGTAGGTGTGATGAGCCGACACTACCATAAGGAAACAAATCATCAAAAAAACACCGACTCGGCAAAAAGAAGACGTAGGGAAAAACGGAAAAAGCGGGATATACGCGTCGGTACGTGGAATGTTCGAACGTTATATAAACCAGGCGCGATACAGTAGATACGGTCGTAGAAAACGCGAAACAATATAAAATGGACATCGTCGCGCTTCAGGAAGTCCGACTCCCACATCAAGCAATCGAAACCATCGGGTTTACACTGGCGTCTGGAGGTACCGATACACATAATCTCGGAACCAGCTTCATCATAAGCAATAAGATTACGCCCATGTGAGAGATGTGAAATTGATTAATGACCGGTGCTAAATACAGGGCCCATGATACAATTATGTATTTATGAACGTACACGCCCCAACAGAATGTACAGACGAAGAAACGAAGGACATGTTCTACGAGACCCTAGAGGAAGGATCTCATCATTCGATGTTAAAATCCTGCTCGGGGACCTCAATGCGAAAATTGGAAAGGAAGATATCTTCCAACCAACTATAGGGTAAAGAAAGCTTACACGACGTTTCAAATGATAATGGAATTCGAATTATTAGGTTCGCAGCGTCAAAAGCACGATGTTCAAGCACAAGCAAATTCATAAAGCCACATGGATATCACCCGACGGCGTAACGCGTAACCAAATACACCACTTCCTCATAGATAAAAGACACCACTCGAATATCCTTGACGTAAGATCATATAGAGGAGCAGATTGCGACTCCGATTATCTTCTAGTGATGGGCAAAATCAGAAGTCGACTCGCAACAAACCCACATGGGCAGTCACGGGAGACGAGCAAAAAGGTCGACATTGGTAAACTAAAAGACCTGCGCAAATCGGTTGAATATCAAGACGATCTAACGAATAGATTTAGCATCCCAGGGAATGGGAGCAGTGAGGAAGAGGAAGCCAATAGTGTGGACATTAATTGGACAACGATCAGAGACACAATCAAACAAACAGCCCAAAAGGTATTAGGATTTAAGAAAACAATTAAGTCCAAACCTTGGTGTGACAATGAGTGCAGGGCGAAGATCGAACGACGTAAACGTCTCAGAGTGGTCCACTTGGAAGATATGATGAAGTCAACGCAGAAAGATACGCGACAATTCGCAAAGAGACAACGAGACTTTTCAAACCCAAAAAAACGCGAATGGGAGAAGACTCGCATCGAAAAATCCTAGAAAATTCCAGAGCAAAGAACATCAGAGGTATGTATGCCGGCATAAATTCAATTAGAAATGGCTATCGAGGGAGAGCCAAAATAATTCGAGACACAAACGGTTGTCTGGCCACAGAAACAAGCAATATCATGACAAGATGGAAGCAGTACTTTGAAAACCTGCT
Source organism: Microdon myrmicae (assembly GCA_963931805.1). Taxonomy (NCBI): domain Eukaryota; kingdom Metazoa; phylum Arthropoda; class Insecta; order Diptera; family Syrphidae; genus Microdon; species Microdon myrmicae. Next base: position 154,048,888 of record OZ007500.1, read on the forward strand.
CAGTGTGCGCACCCATCAACCACAAATAAACGCACCAGACGTACATACAGCCAGACCCCAGAGCCCTCTTCCAACGAAGTTGTAGATGCAATAAATCGATTGAAAAACAACAAGTCTCCCGGAGTCGACTGCATACCGGCAGAGCTTGTTAAACATGGAGGAGAGGCAACCACTCGAAAGATCCACCAGCTCATCAAAACAATATGGGATAAGGAAGTCACTCCGGAAGAATGGAAAACCTCAATAGTCGTCCTCATTTTCAAAAAAAGGCGACAGATCTGACGGCGAAAACTACAGAGGAATATCATTGCTCCCAACCAACAAATGGCATACTGGCGAAAATCACACCGTACACAGAAAAAATCCCGCAGACTACCAATGCGGATTCCGTAGGAACCGGTCAACAAGCGATCAAATGTTCACAATACGGCAACTATTGGAAAAGAAGTGGGATACGGAGAGACTGTTCACCAACTGTTCGTTGACTTTAAAAAGTCTGCGACTCAGTCGCAATGCAAAGACTCTACTATATTGTAGTTGGGTTGGGAGCCCCGAAAAAATATGCCGCCCTCATTCAAACCTGCAAGAATGAAAACAAAGGGCGAGTTAGAATAGAAAACCATTTGAAATCCGGGACAGACTAAAACAGGGGGATGGCCTCTCATCGTGTCTCTTAAACCTTCTGTTCGAGTATGTCATCAGAAAGGTACAAGATGACAACATGGCCGGATCATCCCTGAACGGGGTCACACAAGTGCTCGCATATGCGGATGACGTCGCCGTTCTGGGAGATAATCTAGAAACTGTAAGTAAAACCTGTGAAATCATCATGCAAGCGGCAGAAGAGGTGGGCCTAAAAATAAATGAAGACAAAACAATATACATGATTACAGCGAGAGCAAGTGGACCTCAAGGAACACATATAAACGTCAGAGGCAAAATATTCGAAAAAATTAAAGAATTTAAATATCTCGGAACGATACTGACGGCCAGTAACGAAATGGCGAAGGAAATTAACAAAAGAATACACTCCGGCAACACTAGTTGGGAGTAAAGTGCTGAAATCCAAACTGCTACCACGTAACATAAAACTCCGTGCATATAGAACTATAATCATACCGATTGTTCTATACGGATGCGAAACATAGGTTCTCACAAAACGGGAAGAAAACAAATTCCGCGTATTCGAGAATAAAGTTTTAAGGGGTATCTTTGGCGGTAAATATGACGAGGAGGCAGAGCAATGGAGGAAACTCCACAACCACGAACTGGAAGAGCTATACCGCAAACCTACAATAGTGAGAGCAATCAAGTCGCGAAGATTAAGTTGGACCGGACATGTGGCGCGAATGGGCAACGGTAGGACCGTGCATAGAATTCTTGGCGGTAAGCCAACGGGAAGGAGACCGACAGGGCGGCTACGACGGAGATGGGAGGACAATGTTAGGTTGGACCTCGAGGAGATCGGACCGGATGATCGAACGTGGAAGGAGAGTGCGCAGGACAGAGAACGATGGCGGAGTCGAGTCGGTGAGGTCATGAACTTCCGGGCTCCTATAGGCCAATAAATAGATATAGCGAAAACGTCGTCACAATCGAAGAAATAATATCATTCACTGAGTTTAAGTTTTCCCTTAACGAACATAAAGACAAAGCTCTGGCACATTACTGGATCCTCTACCCAAACATCAAAGAATTTTTTCCGTCTTTCTAACTGCTCCTCTTGAACTTGTATTTAGAATACTTTGCGTAATTGCATTCCTCAAATTAACAAAACAAGCACGTTCATTCCATTATTAAAACCAAATGCCACAAAAAATAATTCCGACGGGTTTACACAATATATTTATTTACATATATCAGTTTATAACCGTTGAAGAATTAATTTTTGTCTCAATCATTTCAACCGTATTATACTGTCTTATTCTGACTCACCTGCTGTGGCCACGGTGTGGCGTATGGCCTCATAATCCTTTGTGATGTGTTTTTAACTGAAGTATTAATGACATCACCATTTAATTTACTCTGCGACATGTTCGCTTGTATTTTATGTGAAGACGAACTGAAATAAAATGAGTGGAAAAGTATTCGTTATCGATGAACATTTTTTTCGCGAATATAGTTATTTTTAAAATCTTACACAGTATAAAAATGAACTTGAAAAAATAATTTTCCAAGTAAAAAAAAAGGAGAGATGGGTGAAAAACACATTCTCTGGCTTTTCTGAAAGTTCCTCCATTCCTCCCATCGAGGAATACTTGTTGCAGTTAACGTACCAATACCTAGAAAATACCCCGAACGACAAGAGTACATTTGTACAGAAATCTAGCGTTTTCGATCCTTATCTCCATTTTGTTTGAATCCGGATATCGCAATTCCTTCTAGACTCATGTGATAAAGTTTATCCCAAATACAATACAACACAAACGAACAACACAACATATCAACACTTGCCGACAAACGCGCAAATTGTCAATCACCGAAGACCTAAACTGGTCACATATGATTTTCTTCTTATTACCGCTTCATCCTTCTAGTTAGAGAACGTTATCCTATTAGAAACGATCAATGTAGGTAACCCTTCCCCCTTTTACATATCGCAAGTCCGAACTTATCTATCTTGTGGATGTGTAGAATACTTGTAGTTGCAAGACAGCTAAAAGATGGAGCCAACGATGAAGCACATACAAGGGTCGATCAATAAGTACCGTGTTTCCGAAGGTGGCGTTGCTAACAAGACCATCGTGTGTTGTCATAAACGACACCTTACTAAATGTCAAAGAGATTTTTTTTCTTTTGACAGCTGATAACATATCAAGCGCATCTCGTACTTTTCGATAAAATGAGGAAAAAAACATCGTGACCCACTTTTAATATTTGGATGTGAAGAAATAAACGCCAAGTTGGATGCTGTCTATGGGGACCCTGCACCTTCCATAACAACCCTGGGGCATTGGTTCAAAGAATTTAAACATGGTCGTACATTTATTTTTATAAGAAGCAGCCAGGTTGCCAAATGTGGGCACCAAGGAATTCGTTGGAGAGGTCTATAGCGTTTGCCATGATAGTGAAGAGCGTGTGATTCGAACCGATGCTATCACGGTTGGAATCACTAAAATATAGAACCAAAGCTCAACGCAGCGTGTACGAATTCGATTTCTAAACTCAAGTACATTCGACTGATGTGGAAATGCTGTATTATTGCTATGGTATACGGCTTTAATGGATGTGCTTTTGGTGGTGTTGTTCTTCACTATTGGTCGTGTGTATCTGCTAGAAACGCCACAGGTCCACGGCATGAATACCGCTGATCGCCGAACTAGAGCGAGCGAAGTGTCAGGGCCCATGAGTGTATCATACTAATGATTCATATGACAAATAAAATGGGAATAAGGTGTTAACCTGATGGCCGCCGCAGTCGTTTGCCAGCGGATAAACATCAATGTCGCAGCGGTGTCTGTATCTCTTTAAGCGAAAAACAACCATTGACGAAACCTTCATAATACCTTGATCAAAGAGTTCCCGAATCTACCACCGGATGGCGCACCCAGTCATCCGAATTGGGTTCTGTTACGTTAGCACATCTGATCTGATGGTGCTGTCTCAGAAACCGCAGCCCTTGAGTTGCAACGCCAACCCACCATCATGTTGAGTCAAGGTTTTCCAATACAAAAATGGGCAAACAAGAGTGAGAGGTTATTAGCCACCATTCCAGAGCAAGACAGAAAAATTCAACTATCTTTGTGATTCGATGAGGGCAAAGTAATCAAAACATTAGGAATTCAAAAGCATCCCAGTAACGACATATTCTCATTCAAAATTAATTTCCCACATTCAAAGACGACGACCAAACGGACTATACTATCGGACATAGCTCCCCTGTACGATCCCATGAGATGGATTTCTCCTTTTGTCATTATTGGTAAAATCCTTATGCAAAACATTTGGGGGGAGCAGCAGTCATGGGATAGTGAACTTCCATCGCTTATCATATCCTTCATTGACAGTACTACCAAATTTCAATTTCATAGCTTGGCATTTGAAAAGGTTACGCCATCTTGAGCACTCGGGGGTCTCGGGGCATCTTCCCGATTTTTTACAATTTCAACCATGCAATTGCATTTGCAAGAACGAATATGTATTAAATTTTGTTCTACAACACAAAAGTCAATTTTGCGAGGATCTTGAAAATGTTGATAAAGTGTTTCGGCAACGATATACTTTTGAACCCTGTGAATAGGGCGTTAGAATATACTCACAGCTAGGCCGGCATGTAGTAAGAGGCGACTAGGGGCCGACTGGTAGCCGGGGTCCTAACGCCCTGTGCGCCCGGTGTAATACCACCCCATCAAGCTTTAGGCTCCGTGAAATGGTCGGGAAAAATCCCTGGCCATCTTTCGGAGCTTGGCCGATGGACTGGTTCGAGAAAAGGTTGGTTAGATGGTAGTCGGTCCCAAGGTGAGATACCACCCCGTCACACTGTACATCCCGCGATATCGCCGCGAGAAATCTTCGACGGTGTTTCGGATGTGTGGCTGATGACCCGGACTGACACGGCAATAAGTCATGATGGTACCTTGTGAGATAAAGAATACCGGAGGTAAAGTAGTTTCCTATTTGAATCTCCGGGGGGAGACTACGTCAGGTGGAACATCATGCAAATATTATGATAAATAATCGAACTACGAAACTCGTCATCGTGTAATCGGGCTCGTTCTCGAGGCTCTGCCCATGCTCGACTGATAACGTCATTTTGTAACGTCAAGGGCATCGGTTTCACCACCACGAATGTAGGAATTCTCTTCTAGGGGCTTTTAGATTATAAATTGCTCTATTTAATGCGTAAAGCGTTTAAGGTGCTAATGTGATTGCACTATCGAACTTAAGGAAGTTGGATAGCAATTATGGGAGTTTTTCAGGTAAGTGGGCCGTGGGGTTTGGCGGAACCGCCACAGCAGGATATATGGAAGGAGACAGCGCGGCACACCTTGTCTGCGATGGAGGGATGTCGTAGACCAGGACGCACAGAGCCTGGGAGTGCCAAACTCGATGGCACCGGCTCGAAATCGGGACCGGTGGAGAGATTTGTTACATAAGGCCAAGACCGGATCCCAGTTGTAGTGCCGATGATGATGATTTCAATGTGAAAAACTGTGAGCGCTCTGGTAGACCACAAAAATGTGAAGACGAGCAATTGCAGGAGTTATTGGGTGATGACCCAACTCAAACTTAACGGCAATTAGCAGACGTATTACATGTGTCACAAGAAACAGTCACCAGCAATGGGCAAGATCAATAAACTCGGTAATGGGTCCCATACGATTTGAATAAACGTCAAATGGAAAATTGCAGTCACTTGTGAAATGCTGCTTCAACGCCACGAAAGGAAATCATTTTTGCATCGAATTGTGACGGGTGACGAAAAATAAATTTATAGCGTTTTGCGACGATAGTGAAGAGCGTGTGATTCGAACCGACGCTATCACGGTTAGAATCACTGAAATATAGAACCAAAGCTCAATGCGTTAGGCCACTGCCGCGTGTACGAATTCGATTTCTAAATTAAAGTACACTCAACTGATGTGGAATTGTTATGTTATCGCTATGGTATACGGCTCTGATGCTTTGCTTATTCAAATTTCCTTTCAGTGTTCTTCACTATTTCCTTGTGTATTGTGTGTGTATCTGTTAGAAAGGCCACAGATTTATTTTGAAAACCCGAAGCGGAAAAAATTGTGGCTTTCAGACGGCAAAGCCGGTCTTTCAACACCAAGGCCAAATCGCTTCGGCAAGAAGACCATGCTCTGTGTCTGGTGGGACCAGGACGTTATTGTGTATTATGAACTCTTGAAGCCCAGCGAAACCGTTAATACACAACGCTATCGTCAACAAATGATTAATTCAACCCACACATTAATCGAAAGACGATCGGAATGGGCCTGAAGACATGGCAAAGTGATTTTGTTACACGACAACGCGCAGTCTCACACGGCAAAACCAGTGAAAGACACCTTATAGCGTTTGCGACGATAGTGAAGAGCGAGTGGTTCGAACCGACGCTATCACGGTTAGAATCACTAAAATATAGAACCAAAGCTCAACCCATCAGGCCACTGCCGCGTATATGAATTCGATTTCTAAACTCAAATACATTCGACTAATGTGGAAATGCTATATTATTGCTATGGTATACGGCTTTAATGCTTTTGGTGGTGTTGTTCTTTACTAGTCGTGTGTGTATCTGCTAGAAACGCCGCAACCTTGAAATCGCTTGGATGGTACATCCTTCTGCACCCGCCGTACTCCCCAGACTTGGCGCCATCTGACTATCACCTCTTCTCATCAATGGGGCACGCGCGCGCAGAGCAGCACTTCAGCGATTTCGAGGAAGTTGGCAAATGGCTCGACGAATAATTTGCCGCGAAAGACAAGTAGTTTTTCTGGCATAATATTCATAAATTACCTAAAAGATGGGCTAAATGTGTAGAAGCCGATGGCCAATATTTTGAATAAAAAAAATTAATTTCCCTAGAAAATGACGTTTTTTTTTTACCAAAGAAACCGGAAAAAACGTTTGCATACACCTGATAGTTATCTAAAGGATGTTAAGCTGTTAACTGTCATTTTACCAACATGTATATAAATCTTTTACAAATATGAATTAAAAATAATAAATAACGTAAACATTGATACTTACCCTGCTAGCAATGGGGAATAATTTGGATTGGTGTTAAATGATGTGGTGCCCTGCACATGAACTGTCTGATAACTGGTGAGTTTTGCGTTGTTCGAAGACTCCTGGGTGACACAAGTACTAGCAGACGTTGGTAAACGAGTCGGCTTAACACTAGACGGCACTGTCTTTCGTTTAGTTATTGGTATATATTTATCTGGCATATTATTATTATTGGTATTATTATTATTATTATTGGTATTATTATTATTCGTATTATTATTATTATTATTGCTATTGTTATTATTATTATTGCTGCTAGTATTGCTTCTTGGTGTTGATCCAGATGATAGTTGACATGCACTAATTGTTGTTACATTTAAACTTTGATTTCGGGTTTGAGTAATATTCGTTGTTGTTGTAGCCTTATTAACATTGAGATTACATGTTTCCTTATTCTGTTCTGCTGGCCGTTCAACAGCTGCAAATAACGCCTCTTCGTCTCCGTTCTCTAAGTCCAAGCGTTCTCTACACAACGGATTATTCTCAATTTCTTCAGCTATCTTTTCGGCTTTGGCTTCAGCCTCCTTGAACTCATCAGTTTCCCTCTTATCAATTTGCACTGTGTAATCTGATAAGGAATCATCAAAAGTCGATTGTACGCCAAATGTCTCTTTGTTCTTTGTGAACATGTCATTAGCATCCCAACCGTTCGCATCCTGCTCCAATTCACAATCAACTTCGCCATTAATACCTGGCGAGTCCCATGGTTCCAGCTCTTTTTCGTCGAAATCGAGTGCTGCAATTAAAGGATTAATGAAGAAGGAATGATGACTTAAAATGTTCACACATTCAGTTATGTTTGAAAAATGTGTAATGTATGCATGTAAGCAATTGTATCACTAGAATTATAAGTTAGCTGTAGTACTTATTGTAAACATTGATTGTTGGTCAAATAAACACAGTATGTTAAAAAAAAAACTTAAAATGCCATTTACTAAAATTAACTTCTGTGGAGTCATCAACTATTTTGAGTGCAAGAAAATTTAAAAAAGAATCAATAGAATGAAATGAATCAAAATCTCTTGGAATTTAATTTCAGGTAACAAAAGTTGCTATAATTATCCAGAAACAACTTGTAGGCTTGCGACAATAACACACCATCATCAATTGAACTGCCGCACATCTAGACGCACGCGTGCCGCAATTTCTTTACCAACTGAGTCATTGGACTCGATTCTAACAGCACTAACCCAAGTAAAATTTAGGGTGACATTCCGGTTTGTTCGGTTCAAAAAACCAATTTTTTTTTGCTTAATCGATAGTTTTATACTTCAAAAATAATATGTTTAAATTTGGAAACGAAATCTTAGGCGGTTCCAAAGTTATAGGTCATTAAAGGGTCGGGTCTCCCGCGGATACAAATTCGTATCATAGGTGGCAACTACCGTGTATTTAGAAAGATGCAGACTATCCATTTATGGGCATTAATTTGCTTCGCTGTTGGCTTGGGCCAACTGCCACTTCTTTGAATATGTCGAAATCTTGTGCGACTGAACAACATGTTCATAAGCGGTAATGGATAGTCGCTCCTGTGTATGTTGTGTTTACATTCGGGCGTACTGTGGGTGACCTGCGATTGCCTGAGTTTTAGTTAGTTTCATATATATGAAACTAACTTGCCCGTTGCACGGTGCTGGTGGTTTTTTCTTGTTTTGTGACTATGGAAGATGTTCCTACCGGTGACGTCGCGGGGTAGGTATTTTTGATGTTTCTTTGTTTCTTTTTCATAAGGAGGAAAGAGTATTTAGTGTAAACGTGGTCTCAGAGCGTGCAGTGCTCGCGTTTAGGCGTCCGTTTCATACGTTTTTCAACGGTAAATTTTTCTAACATAATGTTTAAAAACGTTAAAGGTTCGCGTAAGTCAGGGATGCGTCCAGGGAGTCGATATAAAAAACGAAAAGGATTTATAGGAACTGTACATTAACTGGAAATGGAGTATGCGACTACATCGCCCGACTTCGCTCCAACGGTCACAGTGACGGCAGCATACGTGATGTTACTTTTTTTCAGTTTTTTCCGAACTTTCAAACATTATAAAGTGTAAAAACTGTGACGGTTCGATAAACTTTTCAAAAAAATCTGAGAAAGGGTAGAATTCAAACTGATCGTCGAATGCAACTGTGGTGAGAGGGTCATCGAGTCCTGTCCACGAATCGCCAACAAAGTTTACGAAATTAATCGTAGAATAGTATTCGTAATGCGCATCTTGGGTGTCGGGTTAAATGGATTACATTGTTTCACTTCACTGATGGATATTGGCAAATTTACGAAACACATCTACTACGCTGCTCTCGATAATGCACACACCGCTTGTATCGGCGTTTTTTTCTTCCGTGATAAAAAAGGCGAGCAAAGAAGAAAAAGAAAAAACTGATGAAAGTGAAGATAAAAAATTTACTGCTTCTGGAGATGGTAGTTGAAGCAAAAGGGGTCATACTACTAATTATGGCATTATGACATTGATCGGCAACAAAACAAACAAAGTTCTCGATCTTACTGTGAAATCGCGTTATTGCCAAGGCTGCAACCTTATGAAAACAAAGAAAGGCACCCCTGAATATTATACTTGGTGGGATGAGCACGAACCAGTTTGCACATTGGGTCACATTGGAAGTTCGGGTAAAATGGAGCCTGACGGAATGTTAGAGATGTTCGAGCGCGCTTTTGATCTGCACGGCCGCATTTACGAAAGGTACGTTGGAGACGGGGATGTAAAAATAATGAATGCGTTGCAGAAATCATTTCCAAATGTTGTAAAGGCCGAGTGTATCAATCACGTGGGAAAGCGAATCGGTTCGCAATTACGCGGTGTCATAAGAAAGGCAAAAAAAAATCAGACCAATTAGGAGGAGCTGGTCCTGGCAAACTTACGGGAAACATGATAACAGAACTGGCGACTTATTACGAACTTGCGATTCGAAACAATGCTCACTCTGGCCAACATACTACCACAAAATATCAACCGATGAAAATCCGCAACATCAAAACTGTCCAGAGGGCCCGGAGTCATGGTGAAAATGGAAACGCGCGGAAGCTGCGAATGAGCTGTCAAAGTTCCACCCCGACGAACCTCCCTTGGACCCTAAAGTACGAACAGCTATTTACCCCGTTTACGTAAAACTGGCAGTTCCCGATTTGTTAAAAAAAAATGCGAGGGAGGTTTCACGCAAAATAACAACGAAAGTTTCAATGCTACTATCTGGCAAATGGTGCCAAAACACACATACAGTGGTAAGAAAATTATTGAAGTTGCGTCTCTTACCGCAGCTTGTATGTTTAATGAGGGGTTTTTACCTGTATTGCTAATAATGCAAGTCATGGGCATCAAAATTGGGTACGCTGCGAGAGCGTTTGCGAACGAGAAGGACAGAGATCGGCTGCAAGACGCTGACCGCAGCCTAGTATACAACTCGCACGAGGCACGAACAGCGAGGAAAAAGGCGAAAATGCAACTGGAGGACCAATTCGAAGTCGTGGAAGGAATTGTTTATGGTGCAGGAATACATGTCTAGCTGTTAGTATAAAAAATCCAGATGATTTCATGAAAAAAATCACTTTTATATTTTGTCTAATTTATCTCGCAAACTTTGAATGCGTTTTTCTCGAAACGACTTTTTTGAGTGCGGTGTAAGCGATAATAAAAAAACAGTGCATGCGATTCTTATGAAAGTTCGCACACATATTTTTAACAAGCACAGGCAAATTGTGAGTGAATTACTTTTTTATTTATTTATTTATTTTTTTAGTTATAACTAAAAAATAGAGCAAAAAAGGGCCGAAAAATCAATTTTTTTTCAATAGTCCGCCATTTTGTTGTTTTTTATCAATTTAAAAATTTTTTTCACTCACATTGGGCTAAATGTATTTCAGTTAAATAAACTCTTTGCATTTTTCGTATTTTTTCACCAGGGATGAAAATAACCCTTACACGAGCAGAACGGATGGCTAACTTTGAACACCTGTGGGGGGGGGGGGGGGGGGGGGTCCGGTTCCGGAATGACTCGACAAAATTTACAAACGTAGTCGAAAGATGAATAAAATGTTTAAAAAAAAATTGTTATATCTTGAATACTTTCTCTTTAAATAAAATCATGAAAATAACCTATTTTTTGACCCGACAAACCGGAATGTCCCCTTAAGGAAGAAAGTGCTACAATGAATAAATGAATAATTGCTTAACTTCTACGAACCGTTGACAGAAATAAACAAGATATAATAAAATAAAATAAAACAAAGGTAAGTGTACGTACCATTCTTTTCCGAGATAGCTGTGTCCGTTTGAAAAGTGCCGCTGGTGGCAAAATTTGAATCAAACTCCTTGGCAACAATGCTGACAACGTTATCAGACGTAAATATCATAAAGTTTGGTACTGGTTTAGCTTCGTCAAATGAATTTATATTGCTTTTAATACAGAAAGGCAGTTCTAGCGCCACCTACAAATTTCAATAATACGAGAAAAAGACAATATAAGTGATGTACATATCAGTAATGCATACAAGAGAACTTACGTCGAAATTTGGTGAGAAAGTCCGAAAAACTCCCTCGTAGATGTTTCCCGATCTAACATGCACTTGGACGATATTACCCACGAGTGCGGTTGCAGCATGCATAAAAAAAGTGTTATTATAAACGCCCTGGGCGTGCACGGACTTCCCCTTTGCTGCGCGATTATCACTTGAATACCTAAAATGTATTCTTGTTAATTCAAAATCTTACATATAAACATTTTTTAGGCTAACATTTCGTTATCATAATTTAGATACTTTGGAGACCACTTCGAATGTTGAGCGGCCATAGATAATTTGATTATTTAAATGCTTCTTGTTTTTAAGACAACTTTCGTTACACACAACTTGTTATAATTTACACAACTTTTTACTTTAAATTTAAAACACACTAATGCAACTATGCCACTTCCGCAGTTTTCCAATTTGGAGTCTTTTTAAATATGTGCTCTTGTAAAATGGTGAGATAACAAAAACAAATATGTATATTATTGTATTTTAAATATAATGTAAAATGTTTTGTAAATTATTTAATCAAAAAGAGTATGTGTTGAAACTAAAGAGAAAACATAAAAAACTACAAAAGAAGGATAAGAAAGATAAACAAAGGCATCTAATAAAGTAATAAATAAAAGATTGTTTATATGCTATAAAATACATTGATCGTCACGATCATCATCGGCACTACAACCGGGAACCGGTCTTGGCCTTATTTAGTAAGTCCTGAGACTTGTTAAATTTTCCATAATGATTTGCTTTTTCCGGGCAAGGTCATTAGTCTTGCGCCAGAGGCTCCCCGACGGGGGTAAAATACATTGCAGTCCGTTAAATGAGTATTTATTTGTGTCAAATTTTCCGTTTTATACACAAGGTGTAGTGAAAAGCTAACGCCAATATTTGCATTACACAGCAGACTTTCCACAAAACACTAAATATATTTTGTTGACACAGGTGCTCACGACGTGTTGACATTTCCAGTTATTTGGAATTTTTAGTTTATTTTTCTTCATTTTCGACCCTCACAAAAGTTATACGCGTTTTTGCTGAACTAGGCGGTTTTGCCTTTCGAAAAAAGATGAAAAAATGCATTAAATTTTTGTTGAGAAATGGCGTAAACGGCAGCAACACATTCGGAATTTTGACTGCGGCTTATGGCGAACCAGCTTTGAGCACAGACAAAAAAGTTTGCGAGTATTGTATTTCGAAAAGGGTCGTGAACCCTTTACAGATAAACACCGCTGTGGACTTCCTATCACGAAACCTGTGGCTGGAAAGTCTGTTATGAAATTGTTTTTTTTTTTTTTTGTACACTAATGCGCGCACACAAGGGGATTTTGAAGCACCCTTAAATATCAGAGCACAGTGCGAGCAGATGGAGAGGAAGTGGATAAGGAAAGCAGGTGTCGATGTACATTGGTCTTGAATGTCTGGACATCACAACGAGCAGGAAACACATGATCAGGCAAAACAATCCACATTCGTGTTGTTCGGCTAAAGAATGACTCTCTATGTTTTTTTGTTCGTATGCCTGAAGTCCACTTTCAACGTGAACTGATGCGCATTCACAGATTGACGGGTATCGTGGGAAAAATTCTGAAGGGGCGGAACACATTTAGCAAGTTCAGTTGAGCAACGACGTGGTAGTACCTATAGACAAAAGTTCTAACGACGGAATTGATCGACTTACGGCTGAGTCCTCAATAAGTTTCACTGCTCGCTTTGGTATCCTGTCGAGCACGTGTAGTGCAATTTTTGATGCGCCTGACCAGATATGGGAGTTGAACTCCATTTTTGGACGAATATACGCCTTGTAAATAAAAAGACTAGCGCGAATATACATTCACGGAAGTCTGGCGCAAGACTAATGACCTTGCCCGGAAAAAACAAATCATTATGGAATATTTGACACGCCTCAGGACTTGCTAAATAAGGCCAAGACCGGTTCCCGGTTGTAGTGCCGATGATGATGATAATGATGATGAAATAGTGGCCAGGTTGGATGGAGTGAAGTATCTTTTGCATCTCTTAAGGAACCCCATACATTTGGTTGCACTTTTCGCAGCTTCAAATATGTGATCATTCCAATTAAGAGTCGAATTGATTCGAGTGGCGAGGATTGATAGCTCCTTGGCTTCGTCGATGCAAGTGCCGTTCATAGACAGTATATTTACTTTGAGGCTCGCCTTTGACGACAAGAGGGAGCATTGAGTTTTTAAGGGGGGAACCTCATGTAAAATGAAATTTTTAAGCCATTTTTTGTTTTTGCCTAAATTGATGGGAAATTTCCTCAAAAATACGAGAAAAAAAGTTATAAAGTGATCCGAGTCCTTGTCATTTATTTTGAAAATAAAGTAAACAGTCTAATTGGGCTTGATGCCACCAAAGTGGCTAGTACTTTTCGACAACAGGAAAAAACGGCTCAATTAGAACAGTTTGAAGAAGAGGAAGGTCTACTCTATGGCCTTGGAATCGCAGATTAGCAAAAAAACGGCGGTAAGTTAGAACGAATTACGAATTTTTTCACAATTTTTCTATTACTCAAACTTTAAACGCGTTTTTCTCGAAACGCAAAATTTCGCACGCAGTGCAACGTAGCTCAAAAACTAATCATTCGATCTTTATGAAGTTTGGTATAGAAATTCTATAGATATTTGGCCTCAGCATGACGAGCTCCGATTTTTTATTGTTTTATCTAAAACATTGTTATTAACAATTGTTTATAAAAGAAAATCCTTTTTTTTCAAAACTTCGCCATTTTTGCAAACTTGCAAATTTTAGTAAAAGGGGAACGTCATGCTGAGAGTTTTTGCATAAACTAAAGAACCCATTTTGTATTTTTTGTTTCAGATCATTTTTGTGATCTGTATGCTGCACGGCTTGGGCTTCTCAATAGTATAATGGGTAGTATACCCGCCTGTCAAGCGGGAGACCGGGGTTCGGTTCCCCGTCGAGGAGCCTCTGGCGCAAGAGTAATGACCTTGCCCGGAAAAAACAAATTATGGAGAATTTAACAAGACTCAGGACTTGCTAAATAAGGCCAAGACCGGTTCCCGGTTGTAGTGCTGATGATGATGATGCTGCACGGCGCATTTTCAAGACGCTGTTTTCAAGCCGCCATTGCGCCATTTTATTGTTAACGATTAGTCTTAAAAAAATATTTCCTTTAAATATTATAACGTAAATAAATTGTGCCTTCAATTGCAAATTAATCTACGCATTATGTTGCGGATTCGCATTCGAAACAACCAGCGAATTCGCAATAACTAGATGTGGCATCACCTTTAACAATGTCAGCAACCAGCTGACATTTATGAATTCTGTTGGTTGTCAGTTGACAACCATTTTTATGTTTACTTGCTCTTCTTTCGTTAGCATTTGATGAATACAGTTCTAATCTTAATCAATCTGAATAATCAAAAGAAATAAAGTCCATTTTTTCTTCTATAAATTGGAAACACCAGTGTTTCAATTCTTTGACGGCTAAAGTTTGGGATTAGCGACCAAAGGTAATCCTTTCACTTAAGTATTTTTATAGATATTGTTGCAGCAAACGTGGACCAGTGTCGCTACACATTGTTCCTGAAGTTCCTTCTCCCAGACCACCGAGCAAACATTGGGTGGTGGATAGTTTTGTATTATACAAATACAAAACACATATTTTTCAAAAAAAAATTCCTGAAAAACAGGCTATTTACATGAGGTTGCCCCCTTAAGGCATTGAATTCTACTCGGTTAGATAATCCCCACTGATATATCTTGTTGAGGTCGGAATTCAATGTATCAAGCATAACCTGTTGATTGGTAATGACGTTCAAAGAGTATGGTGTGGAATGTTCGGCAAACGAGTGGATTGGGTTGTTGGTGCCATTGATTTCTACTCGGTTAGATAATCCCCACTGAAATATCTTGTTGAAGTCTGAATTCAATGTATCAAGCATAATTATAATGCTGAATTCCGACCAAAACAATGTCGCGTAAACCATCGCTCCAGATTAAAGTTAGATCCAGAACAATTATAAAATATTATGAAATATGTGTATATGGATACGACGTCGAAACCAAATGCCAACCGTCCCAATGGATGTTGCTTAAGTAGAGAGAACTGGAAAAAAATCGACCAGAGTGTAGATTTATTCTTTTCATTGTTTTTTTTCTGAATTCAACTGCGTAATGTATCAAAACTTCCTGCCAAGGGGCCAATAAGGTATACTATCAGGAAGTTATACGCCGTTTGTGTGAAACAATTAGACAATTGGTCGTAGCGCCAATAAGATATACTACCCGGAAGTTGTACGCCGTTTGTGTGAAACAATTCGACAAAAACGCGAAAAATGGTGGCAAAATTGTGGGGAACGAAGTCGTAGTGCCGGCATACGACACGGGGTTCTACTCCGTCCCACGAACTGTTCGCTGATAAAACAACACCGAGAAAAGGTAGCCACAGGTCGCACAGGTGAAAATAAAACACACAAGACTGTTTGGATAATGCCTAGACATTTATTATTCATTTTATATCACTGCCGCGAGATTCTTTAATTATAGTACTGGTGATAATGCGAGTGATTATATTTTTAAAACGCGACACAAAAAAAATGACCAAACGCTCGGACACTCGCGACTTCGAATTTAACGCATCTCCGCAGCGCTAAGGAGAGCGGGAGCGGCACGACCGTGATGGTCGGCTGATGGAATTAGACTCCTCGATTCAACCTTCGTTTGGGGTGAGTTTGTGGTGTGGTGGTAGATATCCTCTCCACTAAGGATATGTATTTACTTACCACCAGAGAACCGTAAAGTCTCTCTTGGTGGAATAGGAAACCAGATCTCGTAGTGGAGATCATGGTGGTATGTGTGTGATCGTTCAGATCTGTGTTGTTTACTTATGCGCGGAGGCAACGACAAAACAAAGCAGGCAAGCGGCAAGGACAAAGGGATCGAGAAGATCGTTGTCTATGAAGTGCATCGCGTCTAAATAAATAGACGACGATACTTCGAAGAAATGTGGTAAGAGAAAAGATGAGACGAGGGCATCATAAAAGCCTTAGATGAGTGATGCCCTTGTGTAAATATACGAATAGCCATTCGAAAGAGGTGCTACTGTATTACAATACTTTATACAATGAGAATTGTATATCGTTTCTTGGGTCGGTGGCCAAAACGAATCCCTTGCTTGCATTTGTATATGCAGGGAAATTCGTTGCGGCAGAGAAAGGAATTGGAGATTGTTTCTTAGTGGGAAAACAAATCATTGGATGGATATTATGCATGTTTACTTGCGTATGAATTCGGTTTTATGGCACTAGACGCTAGATGCGCGTATTGCTTTTGTCCCTTGGACAAAGAGTCTGCAAGGTACGTGCATGTGGGAAGATAAGGGTGCACATGAGGAACAAAATTGCTTGGCAAACAATGGTGCCGAAATAGTTTTCCTACTTATAATACATGTATGCCAATGAGTTATTTTCCAGCGATTTTTAATGGTGCATTAGATGTGTGAACAAAATCTTTCAGAAATTTCATGTAATGCGTTGAAAGCATTAATGTCCTTGTAGTGGGAAATGTTTATGATGGGTGGAGATTGCGGTGCAGGTGTGGGGAAGTTGGAATTTGCCTGGCAACCGACAGTACCGAATAGGTTTTGAGATTCCTCAAAAGGTAGAAAAGAAATCGTACAGGGATTTGTATGCGAAGAGATGCATGAAAGGTAAGTTTTCTTTTACAGGGACTTTTAGATTATGAATTTGATAACCTAGATGCGTAAAGCACTTAAGGTGCTAATGCGCTTGCATTAGCGAAACTTATAAGTTGGATCGAAGTTATGGGGGTTTTTCAGGTAAGCGAACCGTGGGGTTTGGCGGAACCGCCACAAAACCACTCATGCAAATTACATCACCATTATGCACCCGCGCACGTCTTAATAACTACTCGTATTTCTTTTTGTCCAAAAAACCAAAACAAAACCTCAGTCAGCGTATTTGCCGGACATGCTCCCCATGACTCGTTTCTATTTCCAAATCTGTAGAGGACCATGTAACGAGGATATTTTGGCGATATTGATTAAGCAAAAACAGAGTCTCTGAAGGAGTTTTGACGCCATACCACAAACTGAGTTCCAGACATACTACAGAGATTAGGCAAAACAATAGCAAAACATCCGAGGGGGATTACTCTGAAGGGGACAAAATTGGCATTGATTAATATATGTATATTCTTTTAGAAACCGTAAAATTTCGATTACTTTTTGATCACTCTCCCATACACAACTTTCTCCTCAGGAGATGTGAAACTACAGCCCTAAGAATCCACGATGGAAATAGGCATCAAGTAATCTTACACTAACTAAGCAAATCTTTACGGATACGCCAATTCTTCAAAATGGTCGGAAACTGCAATGACATAAAAAAAGTTCCATTTTACAAATTATATTCAGACACTTAAGTGTACTGCAAAATCTCCTTTTGTGGGCACGTTAGTGTAAAAAAAAATAAACTGTTTACAAATCGGAAATCGGAAATGAAAGACTACCTCCATTCTAGCGCCCTGATTCGAATTTAACACTTTATAGCTCTACGAATATCATTTTTCATATCTCCAGAAAGGCTTTTGAGGTCCTATCCAAACTATAACCGACAGTATCGTATATACATATATACCTAACGCGGAAAACAGATATACACCCGGTTATTATTATAATTTGAAATTTAGCGCATTAATTACATTGTACTCGCTGAAACTGACGTTGGCATAATTGCAGCTGACAGCTGCTGGTTTACCAGCAACACGAGACCAAGTTTAAACCTCAGAGGCAAATCTATAAATGAAATCTATTGCCATTAATGGCAAGGTATACTGCTGTTATGTGTTTCCACACTATTTATAAATCTGATTTTCTTTTAACTTAATGAATTCTTTGAACTGCAAACTTTTTGTCGGGCGCCACAGAAGTTTTTAGTTTGACAACCTTGCCGACAGCGCGTCGCTGTTGTGTTACGCATTCCTGCATTTCGAAAAGTTGTGTTACTGATTCTCGAGTTGGTCTTTTCATTTTGTTTTTCACATGACCTACAGTACTGTGAAAAATTATAGACTCACACGTAAATTTTCAGTTTTCTTGGAATACGCGGGTTGCCTCTTATGTTTCGGGATTCGGCAACCCTAGTGTTGCAATCCGGCAATTGACAGCTCTGTCGTAAAGTTGGACATTTTTGAGGTTATACGCACTCAGAACGTTTTGACATACGAGCGCTATTTGTGTTGTTTACAGTAACTTAAAAGATTCATCTCGGCCCAAAAATGGAATTAAATCGTCAACATTTTCGTGCGATTATTTTTTACAACTTTCGGCGTGGATTAACTCAGCAACAGTGCATGGATGAACTTAATTCAATTTTTGGCGATGAAGCTCCATCAAGGACCAGTGTTTATCGATAGTATGGTGAATTCAATCGTGGTCGTAGTTCACTCCAAGATGAATTTCGTGAAGGTCGTCCAAAATCCATCAAGGACCAGTGTTTATCGATGGTATGGTGAATTCAATCGTGGTCGTAGTTCACTCCAAGATGAATATCATGAAGGTCGTCCAAAATCAGTTGTTGTTCCGAAAACCATTGATGCTGTCCGCGAACTGATATTGGAAGATCGTCATGTGACCTATCGTGAGATTGAGACAACCTTAGGCGTTACTGGGACCAGCATACATTCAATATTGCATAAACATTTGACTGTCAAAAAAATTTGTTCGCGTTGGATCCCACACAATTTGTCAATCGCCAAAAAAAGGCTCGTGTCAATTGGTCGAAAGAAATGCTCAAAAAATACGGTCGCGGTGCTTCGAAACACGTCTATGACATCGTGACAGGTGATGAATCGTGGATTTACGCGTATGGGCCCGAAAGTAAACAGCAGTCGACTGTCTGGGTGTTTCAAGATGAGTCAAATCCAACAAAAGTTGTTCGCGCACGAAGCACTTCTAAGCAAATGGTCGCCTGTTTTTTCGGAAAAACTGGACATGTCGCAACCGTACCACTAGAACAACGCAGAACAGTCAATTCTGAGTGGTACACAACCATTTGTTTGCCGGTTGTCTTCCAAGAAATCAGGAAAACCAACCGCCGAAGACGGATCACTCTTCACCACGACAATGCGAGCTCTCACACATCGGCTGCGACAACTGCATTTTTGAGCACCCAAAACATCGATTTGATGGGTCATCCGCCGTATAGTCCTGACTTGGCACCGAATGACTTCTTTTTATTCCCGTACGTAAAAAAACAAGCTGAGAGGTCAACATTTTTCGACACCTGAAGAAGCGGTTGCTGCATTCAGAATGCATGTGTTGGAGATACCTCAATCAGAGTGGCAAAAGTGCTTCGACAATTGGTTCAAACGCATGCAATAGTGTATAGATCTTCGTGGGGAATATTTTGAAAAACAATAAAGTGGTTTTCGATGATCAATATTTGTTTTTGTTCTCTAATCCCGAAATATAAAAGGTAACCCTCGTAAGTAATAAACTTTTATAACTAGTTTTCTGATAAAACATTGTCAACCGACACCAATTCAGGGAAAACCCTCTAATAACTTAATTGCTTTTTTTACCGGGAATGGTAATTAATTTTCTGAAAAAAAGGTCGCCTCTGAAAAAGTGTAAACTTAAGACATTTCCATTTTAATTTTTTGTATAATAATTTATTTAATATGGAATGCTTTGTCCGTTATTTTGTATAATAGTTAATAATCTGCGTGGTAGACTGGAAATAAGATTGGTTAAGGTGTTGTCCGGTATATTTTTCCATGATTCAACAATTCTTTCTCTGAGTTGTTCCACGGTTCGAATTTCCGGCTTTTTCTGATCTTATACCGCCCTTGTCAGTACCCCCCACAGGTTTATGTCTGGACTTAAAAAGCTGGCCACCATAAAAGTTTAATTCCATGCTCTTGAACCCACGCTCTTGTTGTTCGTGTTGTATGAACTCCAAAATCCCCTTTTGTGCGCGCGTTTGTGTAAAAAATAAAAATCAAATGAATAGGAGCGTTGTCCTGTTGAAATATGACATCCTATGTAGGATTATTAAAGGAAGAAGATGCTTTTCCTACCCTTCTTGGTACTTTTTGGCGTCTATGCTTCCAGAAATAAAAGCAATTTCTGTTTTCAGATTTCCACTGAAAGCTGCTCACACCATAGCGCCTCCTCCTTCTAAAGGCCTGCGTGACATGATTTCCTTTCTTTCCTGAGATCATGCCAATAGTACTTGAAGCTATCGGGGCCGTCCAGGTTAAATTTTTTCTCATCACTGAAGATCACATGAGACCACATTTCACTGTGTTGGATGTGTATTTCAGCGAATCCAATGCGTGCTTCCTTATGTCGCTGTTTGGATTAAGCCTAATAAATGAGTGCTGCCCTCACTAAACTCACCTTAAAACTTGAGTGGTGGTTTGCACAAACACTTTCGATACTTCAACTTGCTTGAGGCTATTGCCCTTTTTCTAATAAGGCTAGAATCGCAGTCAAAATTAAAACGTCTGACCATTTGGGACAAAGAAGCTCCTGTTTTGAACATTTCACGTATAACGGCTGGTTTTACCGACGGCGAAAATTTTGTTGGTCTCCCAGATTTTTTATTTCTTCCGTAATTTTCAATCATCATCATCATCGGCACTACAACCGGGATCCGGTCTTGGCGTTATTTAACAAGTCTGAGGCGTGTTAAATTTTCCATAATAATTTGTTTTTCCGGGCAAGGTTATTAGCCTTTTCAATACCGGCTTGTAAATTCTTGAAAATTCTTCACTACACCTTGAGCGCGATTTATTTCCTTGGCAATTTGTCTTCGCGACATTCCACTGTTTTGTAAATCGACTACTCTTTGTTTTGCAATGTCCGTTAATTGTTCCCCACGTGGCATATTTAGAACTTTAAAAAAAATCACTGATTAAAACAAAAATCTATTTATTATCACTCCAAAACGAATGCCTTCACTGTATTTTAAGAACTTTTGTTATACCAAGCTGTGCGTTACAAGAAAGGTTGAGATCGAAAAAAGGCCTGAGTTTATACTTTTTCACGAGCGAAATTGGGGTTTTTTTTTCTGAAAATTAAATACCATTCCTGGTAAAAGAGCAATTGAGCCATTAAAGGGTTTTCCCTGAGTTGGTGCCGGTTGACAATATTTAGTTACCAAACCAGTCATAAAAGTTTATTACTCATTCCAAGGAAAATGAAAATTTACGTTTCAGTCTATAATTTGTCCGAGCACTGTATGTCAAATTATCTGGAATGAATTTCTCTGTCCATAATGATTTGAAGTTTGAAAGCTGACAAAAGGAATTTCCAAAACCCTTATCATACATATATCAAAACATACAGCGTGACGACAGATGAGCGGAAGGTACAGTAAGAATAGGAAAACGGATTAATGAGCACATAGTTGGGCCGTAAAAAAATGTTTATGGCATCAGTGCGAAATGGATTTTAAAAGCTTTTATTATACAAAACGAACGCCAAAAGGTTTTTGTGGGAAACCTACACGACTGAAGTTTTGACATTTGACACGACGTCAGAGTAACAATATTCGCTGCCTCGAGTTGTGAAACCAAATCATCATCATCATCGGCACTACAACCGGGAACCGGTCTTGGCCTTATTTAGCAAGTCCTGAGGCTTGTTAAATTTTCCATAATGATTTGTTTTTTCCGGGCAAGGTCATTAGTCTTGCGCCAGAGGCTCCCCGACGGGGAATCGAACCCCGGTCTCCCGGGTGACAGGCGGGTATACTAACCACTATACTATCGAGAAACCAAATAAGTATGGTATAATTCGGGATCTATATTGGGCTTTCGAACAATATTTTCATACCTAAAAATTTAAGTGAATCTTCGATTACTTTTATTCCGAATTCTTTACACTTGTAAGGCAATATTTTCGGCACTACATTTCGTTTATGCGCAGATCTTACTATATACCCAATCTTTCCAGTTTTTCGGCGGTGTGTTCCGATACATTTTTGATATTGGTATTTACCCAACGTTTTCAGCCTCACCATATTTGTACACGGCTTGCTAATTTCGGCCTCCAAAAGCACATATTTCAATACGCAATTCTTACAAAATTGTTATTTGCAGTATAATTTAATAAATTTTACACGATGAACCGCTGTAAAATGAACCATTTCGAATATGTTCTGCTACAAAATTGTGAATTATACGCTAAATTTTTTTGACGAACTACGGAGAGTTTAACTATGGAACCATCTTATGTGTAGTTTTTTTAACTGCCTTAATACTGTGACGCATGTGATAATCAGTACTAGAATATTCTAGAAAGTCCAAAACAAAGTACTAGAATATTCTAGAAAGTACTGGAAAACTGGAGACTATGAACAGTAGAAAATTCGAGACTATGGAACGGACGGAAACGAAACACCGAATCAGAATGAGGAAACGGTATAAATACGTCACACGCAGATCAGAGAGTAAGAAGTAAGAAGTAAGCAGTAAAAGACCCGATAAGTACGGAAGCGATAAGTCAAGAAATCGTTGTGTACGGTAAAAGTAACGGTTGTTATTAACGGACTAATAAAGTGTTACATTAATTCAAAATCGATTTAACGGCTCTTATTTATTAAAAATAATTAATCCATCGAACCCTAAGCTCGCTACAATACTTTAACCGCGGTGAGAAAATCATCGGGTATTTAGCTTGTTTGTATAACTCACTCACTCGTTAAACTAAATATTATAAATATTGATTTTTTTTACGCGAAGCGCCAGACGGAATTTTGAGTAATCTGAACTCCCTTATCGACGGTGTTTGGGGGCAAATATATTAATATCAATATGTATATGCAGCAGGTGGCGTTCGCCCTGTCCTTTATATGGGATACACTCATAAAAAAATGTTTAAATACGCTTAACTGATTTAATAAGCAACATAACTTGCACCCAGAGAAGACGAGCAGTAAGATCCCAATCAACTCAACCAGAGGTGATATTCGCAAATTTTAGTCAAGACATTACAAAAGAGCAAGCCGAAACCTGATAAAATACACGTTGTAAATTCGTTACTGGAACATCCATAAAGTTACCTGTTTTGACATGGATTATTGCAATAAGAGTGCATCGGTGACATCAAACCGACTTTCGGCAATGCGGCACAACATATGATGGTCTGATGAACTCAACCATGGCTGTCGTTTGCTGGCCGACGAAAGTCGTGGAAATTTGGGGGTTGTACCAGAAAACATCCATGCTGTTTGAACTGATGATGCAAAATCCACCTGTGACATACCGTGAGATTGAGGCATCTCTTCGTGTTAGCATAACAAGAACACAAAAGGTATTCATCATCATCGCACACTACAACCGGGATTCGGTCTTGACCTTATTTAACAAATCTCTCCACCGGTCCCGATTTCGAGCCGATGTCATCCAGTTTGGCACTCCCAGGCGCTGGGCGTCCAACTAGTTTAACCTGGCGCCACCCCCCATCGCAGACAAGGTCTGCCGCGCTGTTTCCATGCATACATCCCGCCACAAAGGACTTTCGGGCAGGCTCCTGTTCGCTCATTCGAGCTAGGTGTCCCGCCCACTGGAGTCTACCGAGCTTGATTTTTCTTACAACATTAGCTTCAAGGTAAATTGCGTACAACTCATGGTCATAGCGTCTCCGGAATCGTAATAAGGTATTGCATGGCTGCAAAAAGACTTTTGTTCTCGTTGGATCCTTTATAATTTGCATGAATTCTATAATAAATAGTTTGAATGAATGCTGTTGCATGCATATATGACATTAATCATCATAAATTAAAACAAAACTAAATAGTAATTCCAACAAATGAATTATGTTGCATGCATATATGACATGAACTGTCATAAATTAAAGTTTTAATAATTTTCAACCAAAAGAATTCTTTCGGTGTAGCATCAAAATTAATTTCCTGTTACAACTGATAGAATTCTTTCAGTGTAGCCCTATCACACGCCTACCTTTGGCAAAACGCAAATTCTCATCATGCAATAGCCTATGCTATCATTGCACGTAAATTTTCCATTCCCATAACCTTGATGGGCGTAATGTTACTTTGAGTAACAACTAAACTTGCAATTCTGCAATTCCCACGTTCTATCCTAGCACATGCCTTCTGTTCTCATCACCTTGAATCGATTGATACATGGATCTGTTGCCCGAAATTTCCCCATAGCCCATAGGTAAAGCTGCAGCCAGAGAATGCGTAAGGTTGCCGTCACAAGGTGAATGGCAACAATATTGCAACGTTGCAATTCCCAGCATCGCTAGCATGGTCTGAGCCTGGGCTGGCATCGGATAACTGTCTGAAGGTGAACAATGCGATCGTGGGAAGAAATTTAAAATCAGATTTGATTTTGGGCATATAAAAGGGGTTCTGTTAGAAGCACAAAATCAATCCACTAAGTGAACTGCTGGCGTTAAACGAACTAAAAGTAAACCAAAAAAAAAAAATCAACCGAATACTTCTCCGTTTCCTTTGGAGGACATACCAAGGAGAGCAATCCAACCACGGGCTAGAAGAGCCGGACGCCACCCATGGGCTTAACAGCCGGAAGTCCCCACCAGTAAGTAACAATGCAAAGTGTATTGATGATCATAGACAATATTTTGAAAAAAAAAAAAATAATGGCAAAAAAAAATTTGATAGTGTACCAAAGTACAAATAGCAACCCTCGTATTCGATTGGTGACAAAGTATTCGTCTTTCTTTTTTAAGGTGACACAACGTTGAAAGGATTAACTTCACCTGGCAACTATTTCTTTCTTTACTCGGACTTGACAGATAACTAGCTAATTATTGGTGACAATTTAATTGACACTTGTAGTGAAATTTCGGAAAAAAATCGCAATATTTTACAATAAAGCCGAAAGAACTTTTAGGTAATAGATCTTTGCAAGGATCCTTGTGACAAATATTTGTTTAATTTGTCCTCAGATTTCATTAGATGTAAATGATGCAGTCTCGTTTTTAATCGCTCCAGTTCAATGGGCTTCCCAAGGTTTATATCATGAATCTTTCCTTCATAAAGTCCATAAGTTTAAAAGCTTGCAGCTTTGTTACATATTCAACACATTCTTCACTTCATTTGTATTAGATCATTATTAATTATTATAATTATTCACATGTTTTCCCCCAAGGACGCATAGCTAAACTCATTATCCTATGCAGATAATGCATAATTGAGTTTAGCTACTATCTTCGCCATATGGCAATACCGGAAATTCCATTCGTATTGGTTAGCAACAACCAAGCCAAATCAAGGGACGCGGTTGCAGCATCATCCATTGGCTTGGGTATTTACCAACATTCCATAGAGTTTTTCCCACGGTATTATTTCCCTAGCCGATGCGGCCTATTGACTTTTCCCAGATCACCCATTCGCTTGGGATCAATTATCTCTTTTTGCAGGTGAATAGCACCAGCTAGGTTCTCCTCTCCTTCGCAGTTCTGTCTTTCCATGGTTCAATGTTCTCTAACTACACCATAGCCGTAACACTGGGTCAGTAGGTCATGTCAGTAGCTGCATTTGATACCAACACACACAACGAAAGCTACCTCGAGATCACAACACACCGTGTTTCTGTTCTCTCATTCTCCACGTCCGTCAATTACCAATTAACCGAAGTTACCACACTTCAACGAGCGTGACGCTGAAATGAAATACAGAATTTCACCCCTAATTCAATCAGTCACATCTCAACCATCAAAGTGTTCGGGCACGCCGCTATATAGCGCAATCTTTTCAAGTAGGACAAGTTCGAAATAAAGTTTTGGCTGGTGAATATCGCTCTCACGTGGATATTTCGAGAGTTAACTAAATAATTGTTATTTTACTTCTTGATTCATATTTAATGTCGAAAGTACTTGCGTAAATTTGGTGAAAGAATTGATAAAAATCTGTGATTTTATGTGTTGCTCGATTTTGATGTACATTCAAAACTAAAGCTTCCTATTAAATTGTGCATTATAATTAAAGTAGATTCCAATTAAAACATAATAAAAAACATTATCTATAAAGGAACCTCCAGTGAGTTTCATTTATTTAATCTCTTCTCGTGGACTTACCGACGATCATTTTCGCGCAGCAACATCGTTGAGGACTAAGTGAAACCGTGCCCATGACCGGCACACTAACTTTACCCCCACATACTCTCCACTATCCTACAAGATCGGATAGCCCCATACGCTAAAGCCATCATTGGTCAATATCAGTGTGGGTTCATTCCAGGCAAATCAGCGATTGATCAGATATTCACCCTTAGGCAGGCGATGGAAAAATGTCTAGAATTTAATACCCCATTATATCATCTATTTATAGACTTTAAGGCCGCCTACGACAGCATAACCAGCATAGGTAGAACTATATAATGTCATGAGAGAGTACGGCATTCCAAACAAATTATACGACTTTGTAGGTTGACCATGACCAACGTAACTAGCCCAATAAAAATAGCGGGATTGCTGTCCAAACCGATAAACATCTTTAATGGACTCCGACAAGGGGACGGTCTTCCCTGCCTCCTCTTCAACCTGGCGTTGGAGAAACCAATCCGTGACTCTGGCATTACAACTAGTGGGAGTATAGTCACCAAGTCCAGTCCAGATACTTGCCTACGCAGATGAACAACATCGGTAAATCTGATTCGGCAGTACAGGACTCCTTGACCCAGATCGAGTAGGCGGCACAAAAACTGGGACTGTACATTAATGAGGGGAAAACTAAGTACATGGTGGCAACTTCTGTGAAGAGAAGACATAACGTTGGTTAAACTATCAGGGTAGTGGAGCACGAATTTGAAGTAGTGCAATCCTTTAACTACCTTGGGTCAATAGTATCAGCCGATAACAATATGGAAGAAGAAATACGCGAACGTCTGATCAAATCCAACAAAGCCTACTATGATATATCAAGGCTCTTTAAATCCCGAAATTTATCCAGAACATCCAAGCTACTACTGTACAAGACCATGGTCTTACCAATACTCGTGTATGGATCCGAGACTTGGTGCTCAATAAAAGGCAGTCTGAACTCTTAACCGCGTTAAGGTCTTAAGGAGAAATGTGAGGGAGGACGACCGGAGATGCTACAACCTTGAGTTGTACGCGATTTTCCTTGAACCTAATGTTGTAAGAAAAAGCAAGCTCGGTAGACTCTGGTGGACGGGACACCTAGCTCGAATGAGCGAAGAGGAGTCTGTGGCGTGTCTAACAGATACACACACAATACACAAGCAAATAGTGAAGAACACCGAACGAAAACCGAATAAGAAAATGCATCAGAGCCGTATACCATAGCGATAACATAACAAATCCACATCAGTCGAATGTACTTGAGTTTAGAAATCGAATTCGTACACGAGGCGGTGGCCTGATGGGTTGCGCTTTGGTTCAATTTTTGGTGATTCGAACTGTCATAGCGTCAGTTCGAATCACACGTTCTTCACTATCATCCAAAACGCTATAAGTCTGCCCGGAAAGTCGTTCGTGCCGGGTTGTATGGAAGACGACAGCGTGACAGACCCTGTCTGCGATGGAGGGATGGCGTAGATCAGGACGCCCGGAGCCTGGGAGTGCCAAACTGGATGACATCGGCTCGAAATCGGGACCGGTGGAAAGACTTGCTAAATGAGTCCAACACTGGAGCCCGGTTAAAGTTGCCGATGACGATGATGAATTGATCGCCGACACTTGTTTACTATTTTGGAATGTATATATGATTATTCCAAGCAACTTGCCTTTGCACACGTGTCTAAGTTAAGGCAAATTTCAGGCTCAGATCTAAAAATAAATAATGTGTCGCTCATAGCGATAAGACCTGCGACGCACAACGAACAAAGGATGATGTCATGCCTTAGGAACGGACACCACAATCAGTAGCGATAACACATATGACGCATAACGAACAAAGGAGGATGCGATAACACATGCGACGCACAGCGAACAAAGGATGATGTCATGCCTTAGGAACGGACACCACAATTAGTAGCGATAACACATGCGACGCATAATGAACAAAGCATGATATAATGCCTTAGGAACGGACACCACAATCAGTAGCGATAACACATATGACGCATAACGAACAAAGGAGGATGCGATAACACATATGACGCGCAACGAACAAATGATCATGTCATGCCCTAGGAACGGACACCACAATCAGTAACGATAACACACGCAACGCACAATGAACAAAGGATAATATAATGCCTTAGGAACGGACACCACAATCAGTGGCGATAACACATATGATGCATAACGAACAAAGGAGGATACGATAACACATGCGACGTACAGCGAACAAAGGATGATGTCATGCCCTAGGAAAGGACACTACAATCAGTAGCGATAACACACGCGACGCATAACGAACAAAGGATGATGTCATGCCCTAGGAACGGACACTACAATCAGTAGCGATAACACACGCGACGCACAATGAACAAAGGATGATGTCATGCCCTAGGAACGGACAACACAATCAGTAGCGATAACACATATGGCGCACAACGAACAAAAGATGATGTCATGCCTTAAGAACAAACCACAATCAGAATCCCCACCAATCATAGAGATAACATATTAGTATAAATAACCCAAGTCATTCTTGAACCATGCTCTTTGTTCTTTATAGATCGAACTATATAGATCGTAAGTTTTATTTTCCCGAATAAAGTCTAAATGTACGAGTAGACATAGTCACTCTCGGCATTACTATTACTATTTATTGGCCTGTAGGAACCCGGAAGTTCATGACCTCACCGACTCGACTCCGCCATCGTTCCCTGTCCTGTGCACTCTTCTTCCACGCTTGACCAGCCGATCTGATGTCCTCAAGGTCAAACCTAACATTGTCCTCCCATCTCCGTCGCGGCCAACCTGCCGGTCTCTTCGCCGTTGGTCTACCGTCAAGAATTCTACGCACGGTTCTAACGTTGCCCATTCGTGACACATTTCCGGCCCATCTTAAAGTTCGCGACTTGATTACTCTCACTATTGTAGGTTTGCGGTATAGCTCATCCAATTCGTGGTTGTGGAGTTTTCCTCCATTGTCCTGCCTCCTCGTCATATTTTCTTCCAAAGATACCCCTTAAAACTTTATTCTCGAATACACGGAATTTGTTTTCTTCCCGGAAAAACTAATCACTCTCGCCAGAAAATATAATATATTTTCGATCTTTCACTGAACCATAACATTAATTTCCACTCATGGTCAACGGGAGCAAAGATATTTTTGTACATCTTACTGCCAACGTTTATTTCATGGGTGACACTTTTTGACTATTGTGCCAGCAGAGAACTTACTCAGATGTGGGTACTGGACTATACTTCCTGTTTATGCATTTTCGAAAGTTTACCCATAAATAGTTTGGTATTTTAATCAACCAAAAATTAATCTAACAGAATTCACGTTAAACTGTTCCAATCACTTTAGGGGCGACCCCAAAGGGGAAGTATTTGGAGGATGGCAGTTTCTGCGTATTACACTGATCATATAAACAAACTCAATGTTTGCGTGGCTCACAAACTGAGTGGACAACACTTATCGAATTGAAGTTCGATAGGCGATTGGCTACTGAAACGAAATAGCATGAAGCCACGTTTTAAGTATTTGCTCATCAGATTATGTAAAATGGATCGCAAACGGTTATGGCAGAAACCTTAATAAAAGCCGGGATTGATCACAAGGAAGGTTGGTATGTGTTTGATGGATTTATGACAGTATCATCAACTATACGCTACTACCGCCTGTTCAACCAATGTACGAGGGTTGCTTTTTATATTTCGGGATTAGAGAACAAAAACTAATATTGATCATCGAAAATCACTTTATTGTTTTTCAAAATATTCCCCATGAAGATCTATACACTTTTGCATGCGTTTGAACCAATTGTCGGAGCACTTTTGCCACTCTGATTGAGGTATCTCCAACACATGCATTCTGAATGCAGCAACCGCTTCTTCAGGTGTCGAAAAACGTTGACCTCTCAGTTTGTTTTTTACGTACGGGAATAAAAAGAAGTCATTCGGTGCCAAGTCAGGACTATACGGCGGATGACCCATCAAATCGATGTTTTAGGTGCTCAAAAATGTAGTTGTCGCAGCCGATGTGTGAGAGCTCGCATTGTCGTGGTGAAGAGTGATCCGTCTTCGGCAGTTGGTTTTCCTGATTTCTTGGAAGACAACTGGCAAACAAATGGTTGTGTACCACTCAGAATTGACTGTTCTGCGTTGTTCTAGTGGTACAGTTGCGGCATGTCCAGTTTTTCCGAAAAAACAGGCGACCATTTACTTGGAAGTGCTTCGTGCGCGAACAACTTTTGTTGGATTTGGCTCATCTTGAAACACCCAGACAGTCGACTGCTGTTTACTTTCGAGCTCATACGCGTAAATCCACGATTCATCACCTGTCACGATGTCATAGACGTGTTTCGAAGCTCCGCGACCATATTTTTTGAGCATTTCTTTCGACCAATTGACACGAGCCTTTTTTTGGGCGATTGACAAATTGTGTGAGACCCAACGCGAACAAATTTTTTTGACAGTCAAATGTTTATGCAATATTGAATGTATGCTGGTCCCACTATCGCCTAAGGTTGTCTCAATCTCACGATAGGTCACATGACGATCTTCCAATATCAGTTCGCGCACAGCTTCAATGGTTTTCGGAACAACAACTGATTTTGGACGACCTTCACGAAATTCATCTTGGAGTGAACTACGACCACGATTGAATTCACCATACCATCGATAAACACTGGTCCTTGATGGAGCTTCATCGCCAAAAATTGAATTAAGTTCATCCATGCACTGTTGCTGAGTTAATCCACGCCGAAAGTTGTAAAAAAATAATCGCACGAAAATGTTGACGATTTAATTCCATTTTTGGGCCGAGATGAATCTTTTAAGTTACTGTAAACAACACAAATAACGCTCGTATGTCAAAACGTTCTGAGTGCGTATAACCTCAAAAATGTCCAACTTTACGACAGAGCTGTCAATTGCCGGATTGCAACACTAGGGTTGCCAAATCCCGAAACATAAGAGGCAACCCTCGTATTCGAATTTCTACTGTCAGCAATTAATTATGGTTGAAGTAGGCAATTGAAAAGAAGCCTAAATTGCGAAACAGAAAGGACATGGTGGTTCATCATGACACGTCTCTAGATTGTCAGCCATTCCCATTTTTAAAAAACTCTCTTGGTGACTTAGTATTGATCTCAAAAGCGAACTATGCAATACACCTGCGTCAGCTTTTCAAATCTGTGGAATCCTGCAATAAAGGAATAATGGTTCTAGACAAAAAAATGACAAAAGATGATCGATAAGAATGGACAATATTCTGAGGAATAAAGTTAAAAGAATTGGCAATCTTTACTATATAAGTATATATTTATGAAAAAAAAAACATCCTTAACTTAATACACTTTAAAACTGTTGCGAGGACTGTTTCTTAAACACTTGAAAAGAAGAAACAGTGCTGAAAAATGGAACCTGGCCATTGTAGGTACTCGACCAGCATCTCATAGTTATTATGAGAAACATTAGGAACAGTGTTATCTGATTTCCCCCAGACGTCTGTATGTTAGGCTGCGAAAAGAAATGGCGTTTGTTTTTTGCTTCAAAATTGATCACCTGAATGCCACTACATGCATAGGTTATTAAAGCAGAGGCTAGATACATTGTTGAAGCACACCTCAAAGGGCAGCACACGTAAAACTTCAGAAGTGCAAAAGGAAACGAAAGCTTGATATGGGTTTACATAAAGTGCAATGTAGTGTCTATATTTGCAGTAATTAAATACAAGTAAAACAGAGAATTTGAATGCAAATTCAAATGTGTATTACAACTAGAAATAAATTAACTAATTACTTTTATGCTATTGTGTAAGACGAGTGTGTTGTACTTAGCTGTAAAAAATTACCTTACAACAGATTTGTTTGTTTTGATCTTATAATTCAAAGTAAAGAGGTGAGAATAAGCAGTAAAAAGATCGACGGAATACGAAAGTGTAAGTGCCAATACACATTAGTGCTGTATGCATGCTCTTACGCAATAGAAAGAAAAGCAGCTTGTTGCACATTTTGCAAATTGCTGAACGAAAAACGACTCCAACTGTGAGCATTGGGGGTCAGCTGGCGCAAAAACTCAACAGTTGCGAACAAAGATATGTTTGTTATCCAATTTATGGTACATTATGGCATAAACATTTAAATCACCCCAATTACGTAATTCTTTATTAATATAGAGGAGGTTAATCGTTTCTATTGATCGTACAAAGTAATGGCAACATTTCTGAGCCTTATGAATTCAGAAAATGTGTTTATATCTACAGATGGTTGAATTAAATGGAGAACTATTTGGTGGAATGCTGTAAGTTCGAATACACAGGGGGGTTACGACCCCCGTATCCCCCCAGAAAAACCAACAAACGAAGATGGAAAAGAAAATTAGTAGTTTCAATTTCACGTTTGACCGTACACCTTGTCTTAAATAGTATTTTAAGAATTCACCAAACAGTGGCGGATATCGATATGCTTTTGCTGCTTTGAAAACATCGTTTTAGGATTTAGACATGACCCTATTAGTCAGACTAGGCTTACATCGGGTTGAAATGCCAACTCTTCCGAGAATGACATCTTAAAATACACAGTCCACGGAGAAGTATGCACCTATGTCTTTATCAATTATTTATTTAAAAACAAAGTTACTTTTTGATCGTACCCAAAGAGCCGAGAATCGATTAACCAATATTTCTTGCTGTGAAAACTTCTTAGAATTGTCGATTTTCTTTACACTAAACCTACCTCGGACAAGTCAGGATTCTTATCGAGTACTTCAGAGCGAACAGACGTTCGCTCATAGCATAGCTGAAACTCGTGTTTGTGAAACACGTGTTTGTGAAAGTCTGTAACACACGTGGGTGAAGTGCACGTGTAAAAATACTTTTAGTAATACTTGTAGTAATAAAACAGTGAAAACAGTGAAAACTAACAGTAACGCATGCCGGGCGACGGCCCCAGTGATGACCAACAATTCATGATAGAACGTAAAAGAAGAGCCACCGACGATTTACTGAGCGCAACAAAAAAACCAACAACCATGGAGACACAAGCTATGGACTATCAAAAAAAGTATCTGGAAGCCGTGGATTATATCAACACACTTCGACTCCAGATGAAACAACTCCACGAGGAAATTCGCTCCCTAAAAACAACCAATAAAATCAGAGATGACGTCTGCATGGAAGAAACGCCTGCTCAACACCCCGGACTAGCTCCATCATCTCCAAACCAACAATTGCTGTCCCCCGAAACACCACCGCCCCAACAAAAGAAGACAACCGTGAATCAAATGCCTAACACGCACGCCAAAAATACAAGACCACCACCCATCTATATTAAAAATATAACAAGCATCAAAGAACTAATTAGAATGCTTGAAAGTACCTTAGGCCACCGCAACTTCACCACAAATACAAGAGGAGCTTCGACTTCCATCACAACAACAACTTTAACGGATCACAACAAGGCGGTAGAAAAACTTGCGCAACATAAGCTTGAATTTTTCACTTTTCAACATGGACAGTTGAAACCAGCAACTTTCATATTAAGGCATATCGATCCAGCATGGACTAATGAGGAACTTGGAGCAGAAATAGTCAGGATCTGTCCGGAGCTGAAAATAAACAGGTTGGACTACTATCAAACACCATACATGCGGACTAACAATAATCTGCATTTACGTATCATACAAATTCCTCCAACCGATGTCACCCGGCTCAAACAAATAAAATATCTGTTCACGCATAAAATTGCGATTGAGGAACCACATAAACAAAACGTCCTTCATTGCAAAAGATGCCAAGGTTCAGGACACTTGGCGGCCGCATGTCATCTAAGCGTACGATGCGTAAAGTGTGCAGAGCAACATCAACCTGGAGAATGTAAGGTCAGCCCGCCTGGGATGGAACCAGGAACAATCCAAACAACAAACCCCGATGGATCCATTACAACGAAGAAAATCACAGTGACATGCTGTAACTGTGGAGGACCCCACCCTGCCAACTTCTCGCAATGTCCTCATAAGCTGAGGATTCTAGAAAGGCGAACAACACCCATGGCAACGAGCAAACCCTCACCAACCAAAACAACATCACATCAATCAATAAATCCTACAAGTCCAGGAATGTCATACGCTAAGGTTGTCAAGGATTCACTTAACATGACAAGAAATCACCAATCCAACAATAACGATCTGAATCTGGACATCACAGGATACATAAGTAGCTTACAGAAGATGCTGCCCACGTTGAAGCATAGATCGGAAATAGAAAAAAAAGGTCAGATTTTATCTCTTATAACTTCACATATCCTCTCCCTTAATGGCTAATTTAACCATAATTTCCCTCAACGCAGAGTCCATATATTCCAATATTCGCAGACAACACCTCCGATTGTTCGTTGAAAAGTTTTCTCCAGATATCCTCCTCCTCTCAGAAACTTGGCTTAAACCAAACTCCCGAGTATCTATTCCGAATTATACACTTGTTTCCAATCCACGAACCACTGGACCTCGTGGAGGTACTGGAATTCTAATACACAAGAAATTCCAATTTTCCGAAATTAGGTTCACCAATATAAATAATATTGAGTACACGGCAATTAAAATCTTTTGCAAAAGCAACAAAGTGCTTGTACTGTCGTCCGTATACATTCACCCTTCTCGGGAACCAAACTTCCCTAGTTCCGACATCACTGAGATAATCCAACAGTCTCTACCTGCACCGTTCATAATAGGAGGAGACTGGAATGCTCGGCATACTTCATTTAACGACACTAAGTGCAATAAATACGGTTCTCAACTTCTAGCACTCCTTCAACTCCATCCATATATATATGCGGACTGTCCATTACAGCCAACACGTATCTCCAATACTACTAAATCAACAATAGATTTTTTCCTAAAATCCGTAGACGTCTACTCACCTAACCTCCCTACAGTATCCTTCGAATTTCCTTCCGATCATGGGTCCGTCCACACCACTGTCCAAATCCCAGCCCTCGAACCATGTTACTCATTCAATCCGATCCCGAATTTCTCCAGGACAAACTGGAAAAGAGTCAATAGGGACATTGCTGCCAGTTTTACAGATTATACTTTGCCAGAGACTTCAAATCTACTCCCTGCTGAAATTGATCAAGCAGCCTTAAGAATAGAGCAAATACTAAAAAATGCCCTCTTCAGCCACACACCTACATCCATCCCTCATAATCACCTAGGAAAACCTTTACCCAACATCCTTACAAAACTGTTACGCGTAAAAAAACAGCTTAGACGAAAACTACATAGCAGTTACTCCCCTTTTATTAAAAATCAAATCCAACTCTTGACTACCCTGATAAATGGACAACTAAAACAATTTGCCGACCAGGCTTACACGTCTATACTGAAAAATATTAAACCCAATCGTGATTTATTCAAAAATATCAACAGACTAACGGGTCGAAAATACAAACCTCGAATCGATTATATTATCAACCCTACTAACAATCACCCAGTCCAATCAGATATTGACATAGCAAACTGTCTAGCTAATCACTTTTATAAAGTCCATCAACAAAACGACTCCCTCTCAATCTCCAATTTTCAAGATACTGTAAACAACTACATCTCACGCACAATGATCCCATCCTTCACCCCTTTCATCGCGGAATTCAATGAAACAAACAAAGCGTCTCATCCTCTGGATAATGCGACCTTCCTAACAGCAGGCGAATTATCTGAATTTATAACATCACGCAATAACAAGAAGTCGACAGGTTTAGATGGAATTCCAAACCTTCTTTACAAAAGACTTCTCCCGTCAAATCTAGTCCCTATTCTCGTTCTTCTCAACCACATAATTAACGGATCACATTTCCCAGATAACTGGAAAACCACGGTTATAGTCCCTATCAGTAAGTCCAGTCCTTCCAACAACCCCAGCAACTATCGTCCGATTTCGTTATTAAACACATTAAGCAAGATATTGGAATGCAAGATATATCGAAATCTCCTTTCATTTGCTAATGACAACGCTATTATCCCAAATTCGCAGTTTGGCTTTCGCTCACAACACTCCACCTGTCATGCTCTGTTAAAACTAACGCACGATGTCACAACTAATCTTCAAAACCAAAGCCCGACGGTCTGTATCTCTCTCGACATATCTAAAGCATTCGACTGTGTTTGGATCTCAGGACTGCTTTACAAGCTGCACTACATATTTGGATTAAACACCCATACTACCAAACTTCTTACTTCCTACCTCTCTGGTAGAAAATTCATGGTCAAAATAAATTCTTCTATCTCCCAATCGTATAATATAACCGCAGGGGTTCCGCAGGGTTCAATTCTTGGACCACTATTATACCTCCTTTATACTTCAGACATACCGCAGCCTCAATTACCCAATACCGTAATGTTGAATTATGCTGATGACACCATAGTCTACTCCAGCAGCAAGTTTGTAAAAGAGGCAAGAAGCCGCATTAATAACTTCCTCCCAAATCTATCAACATACTTCAATAAATGGAAAATTCGCCTAAATCCAGATAAAACCCAGCTTATAGTGTTTAAGGGTAAAAATGAGCACTGCACAAACAACACAAGGCGCACCCACAACAAAATTAGACTCAAACTAAATAACACCCAGATAAAACCTTCTAAGACTTTAAAATATCTGGGAATAACCTTTTCCAATGACCTTTCATTCTCCACCCACATTAAAAATACTTTACGTAAAGCCACAATACAACTGAATCTCTGTAGAAGAGTGATGTGGAAACCCAACGGTCTCTCTCACAAAGTCAAACTGCTCATCTATAAACAAATAATCAGACCTACACTGACATATGCGTGTCCACTGTGGTATCATATAACACCAGCCCAAATGGAGAAGCTACGCACTTTCGAAAGGAAATGCTTCAGGCTGGTCACTGGCCTAAACCGACAACCCAACTCTTACAAGTATTACAATAACAGCTTGCTATACAATGCCACTAATATTGACCGTCTCGACAGACGCTTCCTAGAGCTGTCTATCAAATTTATTGAAAACCTCCCAAATAATCCCAACCCCATAATAACTTCACTACTACCAACTCCTCTAGATAACAGTGCTCACTATCTGAATTGTCTCCATACTAGAAGTCTCTTCACCTCTGGAAGATTGGTTAATGACTCCAACGAGGTAGTGTACCATAACACCGAGCTGGCACCCAATCAGTTCAAATACTGTAACATACAACCATTCTCCAACATTCTGCGTTTTAACGAACAACCGGAAAGTGTTACCGCACCTGAGGCCACTAACTGACCATATCCCACACCAACCTACTTCCTTAACCATAAATCCCTACTCCCCAATTCACATTACATATTTAACTTATTATAAAATAAATTAGGTTAAGCTAGAATAAGTTAGAGTTAAGTTAAGTATTAGATTAGATTAAATTAAAAAAATAAAAATCCTGGTTTTCTGACCTTTTCCAGGAAAACTGTTAATATTAAAACCTATTATACTCGAATAGTTATTCACACATTCAGTTATGTTTGAAAAATGTGTAATGTATGCATGTAAACTGTTGTATCACTAGAATTATAAGTTAGCTGTAGTACTTAATGTAAACATTGATTATTGGTCAAATAAATACAGTATGTTAAAAAAAAAAAAAAAAAATCGGACAAGTCAAATGACCCGTGCGGTGAGCGTACATAAGCTTTACACATTATTTATTCCCAAATTAAGGATTTCTATGTGTCTCTCAATTTAATAAATAAAGAAGATGGAATTGAAATGTTTTATTCATACACTAAATTGGACTAAGAGTTACTGCATGCTATAATTCTTAAAATATATAATTTTTAAAACCGGATCATTTGATCCCTAGTGGTAGAAATAGCTTTAGTGTTAAAGGTATTTCTGGTCGTAGTTTTGGCTACCCGGTCAATAAATCATGAGACATATTTATTTCCGACTGTCAATATTAAGTGTCATACAAAAATAAAAATTGTTTTGAAAAAAAGTTAATAGCGGGGTTGCTTAGTAAGTCAGTGGTCTGAAATGACTATTTTAAACCAATGGGGTCGCTTTCTTCTCAGGACAAAATGAAATCTGTGGTTGTACTGACAGAGCTGTGTCAATTTTTATGATAGTATCTTCATTTGGGAAATAGTTACATTTGTGTTTTGTGAACATCAAACATGAAAATGAAGTACCTGGCTGACTTTCAAACAGACAACTTGTCTCACAGTTTTGCTCGTGCTAGTTATCTTAATCAACCGTTATTTTCACAATAATTTTCACAATTTAATTATCATTATCTTGTTTTCTTTGCCTCGTTTTCCGCATACAAAAATTTGAACAAGTGTTATAACCGTTAAGTTATGGCCCCTGGGCCACGTGTATTAAATAAAATCAAGCGCAAACGGTTGCGTTACGACCCCGTTATTGGAGGCCAAACACCTCCCGATAAACTTTCAAAAGTGAACAATAAAGTTCTCGAAAAATCTAAAATGTGTTCAAACACTAACTTTTTTCAACCACTTCAAAGTCTGATGGAAGACTCTCCTGAAATGGATCCGACCAATGACGAACAGTGCGCAGAAGTTCCTAAAGAAACCGTTCCGCCAATTGTGGTATTAAAAACAACTAGTGCTCAAGTGCGTGATATTTTGAGCAACATTAAGATAGACAAATACTTAATCAAAAACATTTCGCTTGGGCAAAAAATATGTGCCCCAACAATGGACATATATAATAAAATCAGAACCGAACTCTTACGGTTAAAATGTGAGTTTTTCACCCACTCACGTAAGGAAAATCGTCCGTTAAAGGTAGTGTTATCCGGGCTAGACTTAATAAGCAACGATATAGTGAAAAATGAGTTAATTGCACTCGGGATTAAGTGCCTAGATGTTAAAACCATCACATTAAATCCGTCAACAAAGGCCCTGTACAAACACTACTTGTACATCGTCTACATTCAACGCGGTACAGTTAAATTAAACGAACTAAAACGGAACTACTCCACCTTGTTCAAAACCATCGTTCGCTGGGACTTTAAAAAACATAATCCAGGTAAGGTCACACAATGTCACAATTGCCAGCTTTATGGTCACGGCTCGATGCATTGTCATATAAATAGCTTCTGTGCAATATGTTCGGGAAACCATAAAACATCCGACTGCAAAACAAATGAGGTCATCAAGTGTGCAAATTGTAGTGGGCCACATAAATCCACCGATCCAGAATGCATAAGCCGAAAGCAGTACATAGACATTCGCCGCAAATTATCCCCACGCGGACGTGGTACAGGAAATACAACCTTCCTACAGCCTCCAAGGGACAAACAGCAGACAGTGCCCGACCGATTATCCATTGATAAT
Source organism: Microdon myrmicae (assembly GCA_963931805.1). NCBI lineage: Eukaryota > Metazoa > Arthropoda > Insecta > Diptera > Syrphidae > Microdon > Microdon myrmicae. The sequence continues at coordinate 154,088,592 of OZ007500.1, forward strand.
TTTCCTCCACTACCCCGATCTGTGCGTCAACCTTCACTTCCTTCATCCACCTGGGCTTCTGGCTTCCATCAAACCCAGCAACCTTCCAATAGTGATACGACACACACGAAGAAAAATCCGTCAGAAACATTAACTAATGATAACCTGTTCTCATTTAGCGAGATAAACTCTCTTCTTAATGAAGTTGTAACCAAGCTTAGTGCTTGTCAAACCAAAGCTGACCAATTTAACGTCATTACTTCATTAGCTATTAAGTACATATACTCGGAAAAAACATGTTAAGAAATTCTCTTAACATCATAACTTGGAATGCGAGAAGCATCAAAAACAAAAAGCATGAATTTTTTAGTTTCTTGATAAATTTTAATATTGACATTGCACTTGTTTCAGAAACCTGGCTCAAACAAGACATTTCTTTCTCACATCAAAATTACATATGTTATCGCCTAGACAGGGTACATGCTAGTGGTGGAGGTGTCGCCATTGTTGTGAAAAAATGTATAGAACATTCCTTGCGTCCTTCATTGGGCCTTAAGTTAATTGAGGAAATTAGTATAGAGGTAACATTAAGTGACAATTCCAAGGTGAGTCTTTTTTCGGTCTATTTCCCTGGAGGAAATAGAAACCTAGAGAAATCTACTTACTTTAAGCGGGATCTGCAAAAATTGTATAGAGTCAACACTCGAAACAAGGTAATTATTGGTGGTGATCTAAACTGCAGACATCAGTCGTGGAATTGTCTTAGGGCAAACAGCTGGGGTAACATTTTACTAGATGTTGCTGAATCCAGCCCAAGTTTTTCCATACTTTATCCACTTCTTCCCACCTATATCCCAGCGAGTGCTAACAAGAACCCCTCAACTCTTGATCTATATATCACTAATATTCCAAATTACTGCACAGTACCATTAACTCTAAATGCGTTAAGTTCAGACCACCTTCCGATCAGCCTCACAGTGAATCATACAGTAGTTGTAAATCGTACCAGTTTATACCACAACTATTCCGCCGCCAACTGGAATTGTTATAAATCATATATAAACACGAACTTGGTTCTAGGTGATACCAGCCTAAATTCTATATCCTGCAGCGAGCACATTGACATCCTATGCAACAATTTTGTTTCTATTATCAATAGAGCGGCCGATCTTGCGATACCTAAATGTTCCACTGCTCCAGTTGATAAGGCACCGCTTCCTGAAAATATCTTACATCTGATTAGGCTACGAAACTCTGAAAGAAGAAAATGGCTGCGTTATAGAATCGATTGTTTTCTAGTTAATGTTAAAGTCTTAAATAATATCATTAAAAACGAAATCTCAACATATAGGAACAAGTGTTGGAATAAACACCTTTCCTCTCTTGACAAAGCAAGCAAACCGTTCTGGAAAATATCAAAAATTATGAAAAAGAGAGGGTGCAGTATTCCTCCGTTTAAAGTTCACGACAAGTTGTTTATTTCTTCGGTGGAGAAATCGAACCTACTTGCTAACACGTTTAGTAAGAACCACTCCATATCTATGCATCTAAGCGACGCGTATACTGAAGCTGAAGTTGCTAACACTATCTATGTACTTTCTCAAACACCAGCTGAAAGTACTTACGCAACTAATATCAGCAAAGTTAAAGAATTGATAAAAAAATCGAAATCAAAAAAGGCCGCGGGTCTCGATAATATTAACAACAAATTAATCAAAGCACTTCCACCTGCTGCAAGTAACTATTTAACATTCATTTTCAACGCTTGTCTTAAGAATTGTTATTTTCCGGACTGTTGGAAAACAGCAAAAGTAATACCTATCCCGAAACCCGGCAAACCGAAGAACAGCCCCGAAAGCTACAGACCTATTAGTCTACTTAGCTGTCTAAGTAAGCTCTTAGAAAAAATCATTAAGGAAAGGATTGATCGTTTTGTGGAAGACAATAACATCTTACCAAACTTTCAGTTCGGTTTCCGTAGTGGTCACAGCACAATCCACCAAGTCTTGCGCATTAAAAACCACATAGCTGGTAAATTCATCGACAAGGAGTCAACGGGACTAGTTCTTCTAGACATCGAAAAAGCTTTTGATACGGTATGGCACGATGCCTTGATTTATAAGCTACTAAAACTTAAGCTGCCAATACCGCTTATCAAAATTATCCAGAGCTTTCTTCGTTCGAGAAAATATGTTGTGAGTTTAGGAACCGACATATCCTCTACTCACCAAATCCACCATGGTGTACCCCAGGGCTCGGTCCTTGGTCCCATATTATTTACATTGTTTGTCGCAGATTTACCATGTCTAGGTGAAAACATTCAGGTAGCTATGTTTGCCGATGATACGGCCATTTTCTCTTCGGGTGCCTTATTCACTAATGTCTACAACTTTTTGCAAGCAGCTCTTGACAAGCTAGCAGTATATTACAGGAAATGGAAAATCAAAATAAATGGTAATAAAACACAAGCTGTCTGGTTTTCGAGATGTAGGAAACTCTGCTACCTACCAAATGGCACTAAACTCAGTATGTGTGCAGTTGATATTGATTGGTCCGAAGACTGTAGATATTTAGGTATTATTCTAGATAAAAAACTCGTCTTTCAAAAACACATCACTACCACAATTGACAAAATAAACAAAGTCGTAAGAGTTATGTATCCATTAGTGTGTAGAAAATCAAAGCTTAGCATCGAAAATAAAATTATAATATTTAAAACCATTTTTCAAGCTATACTCCTGTACGGGGCGCCTGTATGGTGTAATTGTGCTCGCACACACAAAATAAAATTGCAAAGGTGTCAAAATAAAATATTGAAAATGTTGCTGAATTTGCCATGGCATTATTCGACACATGAACTACATGAAAACGCCAACGTTAAACCGGTAGAGTTCCTTATTGACAAAATCAATCGAAACTTCTTCGACAATTGTTCTTTTTCTGACAATGTTCTCGTTTCCCGTCTTGCGTTATCCTAAGTCACTACATATGTACTCTGTCTATGAAAATTATATCGAGGTCATTACTACATAAAATAACCGGAAGCTCGTGCAATGTTAGTCTTAAGATTCAAATAAGGGTTTTTTATTGTAGTTTTCCCTTAATTTATTATTTGTTATTCATTAAAATTGTGCTATTGTCGTTATATAGATTTAAGATTATAGTTGTAAAGGAATTGCTATCCTAAATCTCTTAAGTACTAGTTGTAAAATATACCATAAATGTAATTATCTACTAAATAAAAAAAAAAAAAAAAAAAAAAAAAAAAAAAACATGAAAATGACCATTTTATAACGTCTAAATTTAATGAGCGAAAATGTTGCATTAAATTTCGTGCGCGTAATAAAATTATTGGTGCAGAAACAGTGAACATTTTATAGAAGGCCTTCGATGTCTAGACTATGTCGAAAACACGATTAGATCATTGGAATAAAATGAGAACGGATGGAAGACGAATCACATCTGACGCGACCACAGGCAGCAATTGATACACAAGACATCAAGCAAATCAAAGTCTGGCAATAAGAGACTGATAGTATTGGCATTCCAGTTGGATCGATAAACACAAATATGTTCCGCGCCTGAAAAACCTGAATCTCGATTGGCGCTTGTGAAAGCTGACTACCGAGCATTTGAATAATATTTTCATGCAGTTCATAATTACTTCGTGCCGCCATGTCGTGAGTAGCGTTATTTATTGAAGACGAGAATCCTCACAGAAATCGTCGCTACAATTTAAGTTTAGCTGCAATCGGCGTTCAGTGTGACTTATGGGTGGCACTTTGCTCTGAAGGGGCGCGATTAGGGCGTATAGTTATGGAAAGGCAGCAATGCATTTTCTTATTTGTGTGTCATCAAACTGAAGCGATAGTTATTGTAAGTTGAATGCAAAATTATTCATGAGTGTTAGAACTAAAGAATTTCTTGAACAAACATGAAATAGAAAAATAAACGGACCATCGCGCGCATGACAAGTTGCTGGCAATTACAGACCACGAATTAAGAATTTGCTTCTTCACCAAATAGTTATCGCAAACTTCCACATCAGTTGGTTTCATTGGCTCTCCCGATGATAAATCTAAGCCAATTGGGTCCGGATTCAAAGGGACTTCTTCGGTGAGCTTGACAATGGTGCCCTGAGCATCATAGTTGGTTTCATTGGCTCTCCTGATAATAAATCTAAGCCAATTGGGTCCGGATTCAAACGATCTTCTTCGGTGAGCTTGACAATGGTGTCCTGAACATCATAGTTGGTTTCATTGGCTCTCCTGATAATAAATCTAAGCCAATTGGGTCCGGATTCAAACGATCTTCTTCGGTGAGCTTGACAATGGCGCCCTGAGCATCATAGTTGGTTTCATTGGCTCTCCTGATAATAAATCTAAGCCAATTGGGTCCGGATTCAAACGATCTTCTTCGGTGAGCTTGACAATGGTGCCCTGAGCATCATAGTTGGTTTCATTGGCTCTCCTGATAATAAATCTAAGCCAATTGGGTCCGGATTCAAAGGGTCTTCTTCGGTGAGCTTGACAATGGTGCCCTGAGCATCATAGTTGGTTTAATTGGCTCTCCTGGTAATAAATCTAAGCCAATTGGGTCCGGATTCAAACGATCTTCTTCGGTGAGCTTGACAATGGCGTCCTGAACATCATAGTTGATTTCATTGGCTCTCCTGATAATAAATCTAAGCCAATTGGGTCCGGATTCAAACGATCTTCTTCGGTGAGTTTGACAATGGTGCCCTGAGCATCATAGTTGGTTTCATTGGCTCTCCTGATAATAAATCTAAGCCAATTGGGTCCGGATTAAAGCGATCTTCTCCGGTGAGCTTGACAATGGTGTCCTGAGCATCATAGTTGGTTTCATTGGCTCTCCTGATAATAAATCTAAGCCAATTGGGTCCGGATTAAAGCGATCTTCTCCGGTGAGCTTGACAATGCTGTCCTGAGCATCATAGCCACTATTAACTGCCAAATGTTTAGGTTTCACTAAAAGCGCTTCCCCAAATGCTTGGATACCTAAACAAAAGAACAGTTTGGTTCTATGGGGAAGCCAACTGGGAAGGTCTGAACGACTTTTTCTTGGAAGTTAAATTGGTCATCTTTTCTCAATAATGATGTTGACTCTATAGCGGGCACATTGACGGGCATGATTCTGTTTGGCATGCGAACCTTTATTCCACACAGAGTAAAGGGTATCAAACCCAAGAAAAATATGTGCTTCGATTACGGGTGCAGAGAAGCCATTAAGGCTAAAGAGTTGAGCTTCCGGTTGTATAAATCAAACAATACTGAGGAAAACCGGGAAAGATTTAAGAGAGCTAGAAATGACTGCAATGCGTATATTTAACGCGCAAAATTCTCGCATGACCAGAGTGAGACAAAAAATACTACACTCTCCCACAGGTAGTAGAAACTTCTGGGCATTTGTGAAGAACATCCCTCCTCATCCATTCCTTCGCTAATAGTCGATGGCAGACCAGTCACCAGTGCAATAGAGAAAGCGAATCTACTTGCTGCACATTTTGCAGCCAACTCAACGCTGTCTAATACCACATCAGTTCCGCCTTAACTTGAGCAGAAGCATCACAACATAAGTCAGATTCACTTCCGAACGCGTACTGTTGTCCGGGCACTCAAGGAGGTAAACGCAAACAATCCCCCAATCCTCTTGAAGAGATGTTCCTCTTCACTCTCTAAACCACTGCGGAAACTCTTCCATTTGTCTTATTCTACTGGCCGTTTCCCAAATAGATGGAAGTCAGCGAACATTCAGCCAATTCCCAAAAAGGTCTACAATTCATCCCTCTCTCATAGCACTAACTTCTATTCTCTTGAAGGTCGCATTGGATATTTCAAAAGCCTGCGACAAAGTTTGACATTCAGCCCTTTAGTCACAATTACATTGATATGCAGTCATACGGCCAAACTCTTCGAACGTCAATACCAATCAGCAGGAGATTTTGCAGTACCCATAAAAGTCTGAATATAACTTGTAAAATGGAACTATTTTACTGTCATTACAGTTTCCGACGATTTGAAAGAATTAACACGCGCTTCTCCTGGCGCATCCGTGGAGATTTGCTTAGTTAGTGTAAGATTACCCCCGCTTGGTAGAAACCTTGACGTGTGGGGCTTAAACTACAATGAATCACTCAGGCTATGCTGACGGAAGCATACGCTTCCAGTAGGGCCACCCATGTCAGACAGGCTAGCTGGGAGTAACACACAAAGATCTACGATCCCGAATCCAGGGTGTTACGCGTCACCGTGCCCATTGGGTGGTTTGCAGCCAGGGTTATACCAGCTGTATTATATCGGCGCCTCTGTGACACTGGGTCGAATCAGAGCAGTAAACACACCTTGCTATATCAAAGAGGGGCTCTGATATGGCGGACTATTTGAAACCCCAAGACTGTTCCCACGAAATGAGTAATCAATATACAAAAAACAATCTCACGAAAAACCCGATAGGCGTAGGTGTGATGAGCCGACACTACAATAAGGGAGCAAATCAAGAAAACTCCGCCTCGGCAAAAAGAAGACGTAGGGAAAAACGGAAAAAGCGGGATATACGCGTTGGCACGTGGAATGTTCGATCGTTATATAAACCAGGCGCGATACAGACGGTCGTAGAAAATGCGAAACAACATAAAATGGCCATCGTCGCGTTTCAGGAAGTCCGATTCTCACACCAAGTAATTGAAACCAGTGGATTCACACTGGCGTGTAGATATACACATAATCTCGGAACCGGCTTCATCATAAGCAAGAAGATCACAGTCTGTGTAAAAGATGCGAGATTTATTAATGACCGGATGTCGGTGCTAAAAATACAGGGCCGATGGTACAATGATGTACTTATAAACGTACATGCCCCAACAGAATCTACGGACAAAGAAACGTAGGACACGTTCTACGAGACCCTAGAGGAAGTATGTTATTTGATGGGATCTCATCATTCGATGTTAAAATCCTCCTCGGGGACCTGAATGCGAAAATTGGAAAGGAAGATATCTTCCAACCAACTATAGGTAAAGAAAGTCTACACGACGTTTCAAATGATAATGGAATTCGAATTATCACGTTCGCAGCGTCAAAAGCACGGTGTTCAAGCACAAGCATCATTCATAAAGCCACATGGATATCACCCATATAAAAGACACCACTCGAATATTTTTGACGTAAGATCATATAGAGTCACGGGAGACGAGCAAAAAGTTCGACATTGATAAACTAAAAGACCTGCGCAAAAGGTCTGAATATCAAGACGAATTAACGAATAGATTTAGCATTCTAGAGAATCGGAGTAGTGAGGAAGAGGAAACCAATATTGTGGACACTAAATGGACATCGATCAGAGACACAATCAAATAAACAACCCAAAAGGTATTAGGTTTTAACTAGACACCTTGGTGAGACGATGAGTGCAGGGCGAAGATCGAAGAACGTAAACGCCTCAGAGTGGGCCACTTACAAAGATATGACGAAGTCAACGCAGAAAGATACGCGACGATTCGGAAAGAGACAATGAAACTTTTCAAACACAAAAAACCCGAATGCGAGAAGACTCGGATCGACAAAATCCTAGAAAATGCCAGAGCAAAGAATATCAGAGGTATGTATGCCGGCATAAATTCAATTAGAAATGGCTACCGAGGGAGAGCCAACATAATTCGAAACGCAAACGGATGTCTGGTCACAGAAACAAACAATACCGTGACAAGATAGAAGCAGTACTCTGAAAACCTGCTCAATGTACGCACCCATCAACCACAAATAAACGCACCAGACGTACATACAGCCGAGCCTCAGATCCCAGAGCCATCTTTCAACGAAGTTGTAGACGCAATAAATCGATTGAAAAACAACAAGGCTCCCGGAGTCGATTGCATACCGGCAGAGCTTGTCAAGCATGAAGGAGGGGCAACCGCTCGAAAGATCCACCAGCTCATCCAAACAATATAGGATAAGGAAGTCAGTCCGGAAGAATGGAAAACCTCAATAGTCGTCCCCATTTTCAAAAAAGGCGACAGATCTGACTGCGAAAACTACAGAGGAATATCATTGCTCCCAACCACATGCAAAATACTAACAACTGTCATACTGGCGAGAATCACACCGTACGCAGAAGAAATACTGGGAGACTACCAGTGCGGATTCCGTAGGAACCGGTCAACAAGCGACCAAATGTTCACAATAGGGCAATTACTGGAAAAGAAGTGGAAATACCGAGACGCGGTTCACCAGCTGTTCGTTGACTTCAAAAAAGCCTACGACTCAGTCGCAAGGCAAAGACTCTACCATATCGTAGTTGAGCTGGGAATCCCGAAAAAATATGCCGCCCTCATTCAAATTTGCATGAACGAAAATAAAGGGCGAGTTAGAATGGAAAACCACCTGTCAGAACCATTTGAAATCCGGGACGGGCTAAAACAAGGGGATGGCTTCTCACCGTGTCTCTTTAACCTTGTCCCTGAGTATGTCATCAGAAAGGTACAAGACGACAACATGACCGGATCATCCCTGAACGGGGTCACACAAGTACTCGCATATGTGGATGACATCGCCGTTCTGGGCGATAATCTAGAAACTGTAAGTAAAAACAGTGAAATCATCATGCAAGCGGCAGAAGAGGTAAGCCTAGAAATAAATGAAGACAAAACAGAATACATGATTACGGTGAGGGCAAGTGGAACTCAGGAACACATAAACGTCAGAGGTAAGATATTTGAAAAAGTTAAAGAATTTAAATGGGAACGATACTGATGGCCAGTAACGAAATGTCGAAGAAAATTAACAAAAGACTGCATTCCGGCAACGCTAGTTGGCACGCAGTCAGTAAACTGCTAAAACATAAAGCTCCGTGTCTATAGAACCATAATCATGCCGATTGTTCTATATGGATGCGAAACATGGGCTCTCACAAAACGGGAAGAAAACAAATTCCGCGTATTCGAGAATAAAGTACTAAGGGGTATCTTTGGTGGTAAATATGACGAGGAGGCAGGACAATGGAGGAAACTCCATAACCACTAATTAGAAGAGCTATACCTCAAACCTTATGCTCTCAACCAAGGGGTTAGTATACCCGCCTGTCACGCGGGGGACCGGGGTTCGATTCCCCGTCGGGGAGCCTCTGGCGCAAGACTAATGACCTTGCCCGGAAAAAACAAATCATTATGGAAAATTTAACAAGCCTCAGGACTTGCTAAATAAGGCCAAGACCAGTTCCCGGTTGTAGAGCCGATGATGATGATGATACCTCAAACCTACAAGAGTGAGAGTAATCAAGTCGCGAGGATTAGGATGGACATGTAGCGCGAATGGGCAACGATAGAACCGTGCCTAGAATTCTTGACGGTAGACCAACGGGAAAGAGACCGGTAGGACTGCCGCGACGCAGATAGGAGGACAATGTTAGGTTTGACCTTGAGGCGATCGGATCAGATGGTTAAGCGTGGAAGGAAAGTGCACAGGACAGGGAACGATGGCGGAGTCGAGTCGGTGAGGTCATGAACTTCCGGGTTGCTACAGGCCAATAAATAATAATAAGTGTGATAGATAGTACCAACCTTAAAAAGATTAGGTTTCAAGTTTGAAGGAGCTACGTTGTTTATTACTTGTTTGACGGCCATCAATAGTGAACGCTCTCGGCGAACTTGTAACCGTATACACTTGCTAATTATACAAACATAATCATCATTATCGGCACTACAATCGGGATCCGGTCTTGGGCTTATTTAGCAAGTCCCGAGGCTCGTTAAATTTTCCATAATAATTTGTTGTTCCGAGCAAGGTTATTAGCAAACATAAGCTCAACACAATTATCAGCGCATTTCAGAGAAAAAAAGCAGACTAAAACTTTTACACGCACGGTTTTTTTACAATTACCCGCGCACAAACGGGAATTTTGAAGTACCCGTAAATGTTAGAGCACAGTGCGAGCAGAACTATCAGGCACGACGAAGAAATAATATCACTAAAATGTACACGAAAGGCATCTAACACCTAATAAAACCTAAGTATAGGGTAGCAACAAATTTGTATTGGAACGAAATGCAGAATATAAGAGCCAAAAACCCGCACACATGTTCACAAATAAGTAAGATATTCGGAAGTGATCAAAATAAGTTTCAGTATCTACAAATATCATGCACTGACGTCGTTACACACAAATACAAAAAAAAGGTGAGACATAGATGCAAAGAAACAATTAACTCTTTGCGATTGAAGATCTCTTGAAAAAGATGAATTCTGTGGGGCTGCCTTGTAGAAAAGGAACAAGGCGAATGAAAGCTGTCGCCGAGACAGTGACCTAGAGGACAGAGCTCTACTGAAATACCCTCACCGTTCGGAATGGCGATCAGAGAATCTCGGTTTTATCAAATTCAATAACGATAATATGGTAAACGCCAATAACAGCAACGAGAGGATTTTAATAGCCTATTAACACTAATCCGGTAAACTGGGCTTACACCCCCTCGCACTTTCAATCTCCATTACTCGAGCGACTGGAGCGGGCAGTGGGGTCTATTTGCTCTCTGATGATTAAATTGAATCATTTGGTTTTTGATTTAAATGAAAATGTAGTTAAACTCTAGTTTACCACTTTAACGTTTATAGTGCAAAGACAACAGACAGAACGTTATTCTGTCTACGAACTGAACAATGCCTACAATCCAGAACAACTACACTACAACCCATTCCGAAAGGGGGGACATTAGCATCAACCCAGTTAACCTGCGATCGGTAAGTTTATTACCAAGAAAGTCGTACACGAAAATTTGCACAAACGGATTGAGGACAATAACATTATTCCAAAAAACCAGTTTGGTTTTGAGGCAGGCCAAGAAACTCTGCACGCCGCATCTAAACTGGTGTGCGACTTATAATGGAATAAACGCTGTCAGTTAAGCTTTCGACACTGTATGACTTGGAGAATTATAGTATAAACTAGTCAAACTAGGCACACATAAACCATTATTATGTACATGAGACATCTTTAATGTGACGAGATCGTCAAAAGTGGCAACGTGACCTCCAGCATATTTTATGAAATAAAAAAATTGTCTGCAAGGAAATACGGAACTTTCTCTGATTTCTTTCAATATATACACTGGCGATTTGCCATTGCGTATGCAAAAGATCCCATTACACAGATTAGTTCTGTATATTGAGGTCATTAACAGCCTATTGCAGAGTGACCTCAATAAAGTTCAGTGTTATTGTGATGATAAGAAACTTAAGATCAACGACCAACAACACGAAACCATCCCGTTTAGGACCCCGTGGTTTGAAGACACTAGATGTACAAAAGAAAACTTAACGAAAACGTTATCTTGGAACTACACGAATATACCCTGGAGACCAAAAACGTAGTGAGGTACCTTGGCATTTGGTTGGATCTATATTGTAACAAACATTTAGAGACTGCTTTAGCCAAAGAAAAAGAGAAAATTAGCTATGCCAAGAAACCTATTTTACAGTAGCGAGCTGTACAACAGAGTAAAGACTATATGCTATAAGACCCTCATCAGGTAGGAGGGGGGTCCAACACCGCGCCCTTAAGCGGCTTATGCGTTCACGACACGATTCGCGATAAATTAAAATTATTTCATTTTTCTCCAATCAATTTTCCAACTTATAAGCACAATTTTCTTGACATTACTTATTTATTAATTGAGTTCAAGTAATTATTTATCGACATTAAATGACTCTATATACGATATCTATGACTCGTATAAGTACTTAGCTCAACTGTAAAAAATTATTATTTTATCTACTTCAATAGAATTTTAGCACCATCTTGTTTGTTTTTATTTTATTACTACTAATCATTTTGCTATATATGACAACAAAAAAACCTTAACAAAAATCATATAATGTCATGAGATATTGTGGCACCCGCAACGTTCACGACAATTTCTAACTGCTCCCTTGCCTCCAAGCCATCCCCGATATATAGTACAGGTGTCCAGTGTAGTGCAATGCAGAAAAAGACTCGCAAATGTAGTATGGTTTCAGACACAAAAGTATTACGGTGGATACGATCACCTAGGTGTGTGAAATTGCCGATAGGCCGCTGGTAGCACAAAGCAGTACCGCACATGCGTTCAACCTACCGGTTGAAACTCCGTTATGAATGCTTGTATCTGCTATGAGTACCAGGTTAACTGCTTAAGATCACGGTCTGATATTTCACAGATAGGATGTTAATGCGAGGGTAGATCAATAAGTCCTTAGAAACGCCTACGATGGGGCTCGTAGCATCGCTAAAGGTCTGTTTTTAGTAAATCCAGACGCAAAGATCCACCATCGACCAAGGAGCGCGAGTTAACACCCCTAAAGTATAAGATAGCTAACATTCCTAAAAGATTAAGATAGGTAACAATCAAAACATAAAACACAGATACTTCAAAATCTGTTCAACTTAATGTCATTCCCAAAACACGAACAAAAGAAAACGTGAACCACCTGTATTTTAATAATAGAAACACATATGCTTCAAAACATAAAACACAGGTACTTCAAAATCTGTTCAAACTAATGCTAGTCATAAAACACGAACAAAAGAAAACGTGAACCAGTGTATTCTAAAATAGAAACACAGATACTTCAAAACGTAAAACATAGGTACTTCAAAACCTGTTTTACCTAATAGATTTAAGATAATAATAGATTCGAAAGATATAAATAGAGTTAAGTTCGAAATGAAAATCATCCAACTCATATAGATACCATTGTAACAATGACCTTTACAACACCGCAGGCATCAAACGACTGGATAGACGGATCCTAGAACTGTCGATAAATTTCATAGAAATCCTTCCTAACAATCCCAACCCGATAATAACAGACCTACCATCACCCTCCTCCAATACGGGAACTCACTACCGTAATTGTCTCCAAATCGGGACTCTCCTCACCTCAGGCAGACTGGTTAACGATCTAAACGAGGTCGTGTACCACAACACCGAACTGGCACCCAATAATTTCAAATATAGCAACATCCAACCATTCTCCAAGATTCTTACTTTTAACACAGAATCGAGTGGCAACCCCCTCCTTCAAGAACTTACCTGATCCTATCCCTTACTACCCTCAATCCCAACGAGAAATCCCACATCCATAAATCAAAATTGTAAATATTATTTTTAAGTCAATTTCAAATTGTCGCTATCATTGCAATATCAAATATTGTAAATTGTAAATAGGATTAGATTAAGTTATGTTAAGTAATTTTAAGTAGACTAAGTTAAAATAAACAGAGTTCCTGGTTTTTCTTCTGACCTTTTCCAGGAAAAACAAAACCACCAATCTATATAATTCCCACTAAATCCTAAGCACATATAAAAGGAACTGTTTGAAAAATGTTAACAAATAACATGTAAACACTTATTATGTAACCAATCTATTATAAGTTAGCTGTATTACTTATTGTCGTCGAGGAGCCTCTGGCGCAAGACTAATGACCTTGCCGGAAAAAAACAAATCATTATGGAAAAATTTAACAACCCTCAGGACTTGCTAAATAAGGCCAAGACCGGTTCCCGGTTGTAGTGCCGATGATGATGATGATGATGATGTATTACTTATTGTAACTATTAATTTCTGGTCAAATAAATGCAGTATATTATAAAAAAAAAAAAAAAAAAAAAAAAAAAAAAAAAAAAAAAAAAAAAATGAAAATCAAGAGATCCTGTTTGACTACTGACTCGAATACACGAGCTGTTCAGAAGAGAAAAATAATTAAACGGAAACATAGTTTCTAAATAAAAACAAAGAAAAAGGTCTTTTCATTTGTAAATCTTTTCTCCAAGAACAGCACAAATTAACTCGCGCAATGCCGTTTGGCGGGGGGCGCTCCCCAGTATCCAGGGACCGACCGAGTCCCAACCGCCGCATCCGAATGAACGCTGTGGACTCAACCGCAAACGACCGCATCTTGACGAGGCCACGGAGCTTGCTGGGGTAAGGCACGCGCTGATCGCCGACCGTCCGACCGTTAACAAGACTGCGACAAACAGCGGTTATCAAACAAACAGTCGTTTGCCGCCATTGATGGCGCAACCACCTTGGTGGCCGGGAACTACTTCAACACCTGGTATGCATATACCACGTGGCCATCCATCCGAACCTAAAACTAACACCGCCAAGGACATCAAGAAGGTTCACAAGTCAGCTGCCAGTGCACCAACACCAGCGATGAACGATGCAAAGGTATCCGATGCACCGAATGAAGGAACGAAGCAGCTGCCAGAAGTCACCACCAAACAAGCGGTTAAGGGACCACACCCACTCTCCATGAGTATGCACCAGCAGGCCGTCGACCAGAGGGGCGCCTGCCCACAGATTAACTCGGCCCATGTCCCGATGGTCGGACCAAGGCCGAAGCCCCAACGAAAATCGATGCTGCGCACGTGCGGTGGGGCACATCATATGGCCGTTCCTGGTGGGTTGCAAATTTACAACTCCGACCCAGAGGAACTGGTCCACCCTGAACAATGCGCACCGACCCCAAACAGCGTATGCCGCGCTCCCCAGCAACCAGGACGCAACCACATCCCAGTCCAGGGAGTGAGCACCAACAGACGCCATGCACGTTCTGTGAGGCACAACACTACATCTACGTGTGCGAGGGTTTTAGATCCCTCAAACCGGTCCAGCGGAAATATGTCGCACGCACCAAGAAACTGTGCCTCAACTGCCTGGGTCGACACCTCATACGCGACTACCTCTCGAAGAGGGTGTGCCGGCGTGGCAACCGAAGCCATCATACTTTGTTGCATGTGCCAACAAGAGCAGCACCCACCACAGTATCCAGCTTAAAAGTGACCAGTCCTGTCACCAGCCACCACTTGGCCGGTCCTCGTGGGTTGCGACGTTACAACTCCGACCCAAAGGAACCGGTCGACCATATGACTGCTGATTACAGATCCCATCAGAGGACAAAGAGAAGACATCGTCGACGTCGACACCGGTGGCCCCGAACCAGGTACATGCAGCCAGCTACCGCCGACCCCCCTTCTGGACCATTCATCAGACATGCCCCTCGCCCGCTGAACCGCCGAATGGACAGCGGGCAATTGATGAGCCAGGAGCATGTACACTCAATTGTTTCAGAGACAACAACCAACGTCATTTCACATCAGGAGACACCATTGTTCCTGACGTCATCCCCACGGCCCACCAAATGATACAAAGTTGTTGGTGGAAGTTGCGTTTGACGTTTGTAAACGCAAAGAATTGTCATTGCACGCCAGGAGACATCATTGTTCCTGACGTCATCCCCCGGCCCTCCAACAAGATCCAATTGTTGGGGGAAGTTGAGTTCGACGCTTGTGCAACGCAAAGATTTGTTTTTTTTTTTCAGAAAATTAATTCCTGGTAAAAAAGCAATTAAGTCATTAAAGGGTTTTCCCTGAATTGGTGTCGGTTGACAATATTTTATCAGAAAACTAGTTATAAAAGTTTATTACTCATTCCAAGAAAACTGAAACTTTACGTGTGAGTCTATAATTTTTCACAGTACTGTAGGTCATGTGAAAAACAAAATGAAAAGACCAACTCGAGAATCAGTAACACAACTTCTCGAAATGCAGGAATGCGTAACACAACAGCGACGTGCTGTCGGCAAGGTTGTCAAAATAAAAACTTCTATAACTTCTGTGGCGCCCGACAAAAAATTGTAGTTCAAAGAATTCATTAAGTTAAAAGAAAATCAGATTTATAAATAATGTGGAAACACATAACACCAATATCATCATCATCATCGGCACTACAACCAGGAGCCGGTCTTGGCCTTATTTAGCAAGTCCTGAGGCTTGTTAAATTTTCCATAATGATTTATTTTTTCTGGGCAAGGTCATTAGTCTTGCGCCAGAACACCAATATACCTTGCCATTAATGGCAATAGATTTCATTTATAGATTTTCCTGTGAGGTTTAAACTTGGTGTCGTGTTGCTGGTAAACCAGCAGCTGTCAGCTGCAATTATGCCAACGAGAGTTTCAGGGAGTACAATGTAATTAATGTGCTAAATTTCAAATTATTATAATAACCGGGTGTATATCTGTTTTCCGCGTTATAATAATAACCGGGTGTAGATCTGTTTTCCTCAAAAGCCAAAGAGTTCATACTTTTTCAGAGGCAATAAATCGGTATTTTCAGAAAATTAGTTACCATTCCTGGTGAAAAAGCATTTGAGCTATTAAAGGGTTTTCTCTGAGTTGGTGTCGGTTGACAATATTTTGTCACAAAACAGGTCATAGAAGCTTATTACTCATTCCAAGGAAACTGAAAATTGACGTGTGAATCTATAATTTTTCACAGCACTGTATTCGTACACAGGAGACAAACATGTAATCCTTGTTGTAGCGGCTTGTGTTTTTATACAACATTAGGGGCTTCGCCCGCCCTCGCTTCGCACCCTAAGCGCACATTCTGTTTGTAAGTTGTCACAAATTGCTATCGGCAAACATGCTTTGTCTCTGCTAGTGGAATTCTAAAGAAAAAACTAAGAATGCAAGTAGCGCAAGGCTAATAACCTTGCCCGGAAAAACGAATTATTATGGGCAATTTAACAAGTCTCAGATATGGACCGATTACCGGTGGAGAGACATGCTGAATAAGGCCAAGACCGGGTCCCGGTTGTTGTGCCGATGATGATGATGAAGAATGCAAAATATCCTTACTATATCGAAGGAAAAGTCCTTTTGTATATCTGTTTATTTAACAACTAGCAATGCATGATCTGGCAGTTCGTTTATTTTGCGTCATCAGCTCTATTGAGGGGAGAGAGTTAATCTTTGAATCGCATAAAAAGGGTGAAAGTTTACGTAAAGTTTTTAGCTGGCCTTCATAAATGCTGCAATACATCAAAATAATTTCAAACCAAAAAAAGTGCGGCAAATAAGTCGAAAACTTAAGGGATTCAACTAGTGTGACAGTTTGAAAAATTTGTTTTTTTTTGGTAGTCTATGCCTTCAACATAACATCCTAAAATCTGAAGGGTGAATCCAAATAGTTTCCGAACGGCAGCCTTCTAAAAAGCACCGGTAGATAAGGGAGATGGGAGTGATGAAGACAGAAGGCGCATAAGTTGGTTAAAACCGTCCACATCGACATAATAGGACTGCTGACGCCGTCAAAAGGATGTACGGACTTCCTCGTGATAATCGCCCATTTCACACGTTGTACAAAGTGTTCGTCAAGATAGAAAAAGCGATGTCGACGAAATACCGTCCACCGTGTGTGCTATCAGGCTAAAACCTTGCCGCCTCAAATGGTGGAGGCAGCAGGGCAAATATCACACGCACTGTCTTACAACGAGAAAACAGCCATTAACACGTTGAGCAGGACGCGAATTCTTAAGGAAATCCCCGTCAGGCCATGCTCGCTGCTTAGTATTGCGGTATAGCAATGCGAAGCGCGCTACTAGATTGAAATTTACTCGATACAGATGTGTAAATATATTAAGGCCATTGTATCTTTTATCGCAGTAGAAGATATTTACGTTTAGAGTGAAATGTTTATGTTGCAGATTCACAATTATATGCTCGGGGAGAATCTAGTACATCGTCTAGTGCTCTCCCCGACATATATTCACCACACCTGCCGACAACTCGATGACAGTGCACAAACAACTGTCAATACATGTTTACTGTTTTTGGTGCTCGATCAACTATCTGCAACTGTCAATACATTGCATATTGCTATTGGTGCTCAATTAACATTATCTATGGCTTCTTGAATTTGTTAAGTAATTGGATTTGTAAAAACATTATTGGACTTTAATTGCACGCCACCATGTGGCTTTTGGCTTTTAACTAATAAAGTTGTGTTCAGCGATAAGACCGCGAGAATTTATCAGTTTTCATACCGGTGCCGCAAAGTTTGGATTCGCTGCTGAAGCCCAACGCTAACATCGGGATCATCACCATACGGACAAATCAAAGTTTATTCGCTTACGGAAGATTATAAAAAGGTATTGCTGTTCCTTTTTTTTTAATCTAAACCTTGTTTCAGGCATCGTTGGTTTCGGACGCCATTGCGTCATTCATCATCAACGTGCTCATCGTTCGCTATTCCCCGACGACATTCCTCGTTCGGAGGAACACAAAAGGATCTTGACCGACGACATTCCTCGTTCGGTGTCGAGATACACAACAGTTTATAAACATTATATCAACACGTTATGCGCAAAGTCTGTTTTGTCCTGTTTATCGTTCGGCCCGCTACATAAGATTTCCTTTAAGCCAGCTCCCGGGAGGAGTTCTATTTACGACAAAGAAATAGAAACATTTGAAAAATGCTTGACGTTTATATTCATTCAGTTCTTCGCGGTTCTTGGTTGAGTGCAGATGGAAAATACCTGAAAAGGGCAACCATTTTTATGTTTACCGTGCTTCAATAAAACCCATTAAAATATCTTAATATAATCTTGCTATTGGCGATGCATCACGTCGACACGAATTCCCAGGAAAGGCAAGGCAAGCGCCAGTACACAAGTTCCTGGAAAACAACAATCAGCGGCGCGCTGATTCCAGAAAGCCATCAAGGAACCGGACCTATATAAGGTGGGCACATCAGCAGAGCATGGCAGTTCCCCACTGGAACAACCCCGTCTCTTGCCCAAATGGCACAAAATTGCACCAATGGTACACCGAAAACTCGCATGCCCTAAATTTTGAAATTGTCACACTTACTGTTAATACGCGAGGTAACTCAATTCTGGACATGTTTTAGTTTTAAACCTTATTAAAACCGGTGTTTAAAATTCGAAAATAAGAGTACAATTGAAACATTTATTAGAAGACGACATGACGCAATAAATCGATTGAAAAACAACAAGGCTCCCGGAGTCGATTGCATACCGGCAGAGCTTGTCAAGCATGGAGGAGGGGCAACCGCTCGAAAGATCCACCAGCTCATCCAAACAATATAGGATAAGGAAGTCACTCCGGAAGAATGGAAAACCTCAATAGTCGTCCCCATTTTCAAAAAAGGCGACAGATCTGACTGCGAAAACTACAGAGGAATATCATTGCTCCCAACCGCATACAAAATATTTACAAATGTCATACTGGCGAGAATCACACCGTACGCAGAAGAAATACTGGGAGAGTACCAGTTCGGATTCCGTAGGAACCGGTCAACTAGCGACCAAATGTTCACAATAAGGCAACTGCTGGAAAAGAAGTGGGAATACGGAGTAACGGTTCACCAACTGTTCGTTGACTTCAAAAAGTCTAGGACTGAGTCGCAAGGCAAAGACTCTACCATATTGTAGTTGAGCTGGGAATCCCGAAAAAATATACCGCTCTCATTAAAATTTGCATGAATGAAAACAAAGGGCGAGTTAGAATATAAAACCACCTTTCAGAACCATTTGAAATCCGGGACGGACTAAAACAGGGCGATGGCCTCTCACCATGTCTCTTTTACCTTTTCCTCGAGTATGCCATCAGAAAGGTACAAGACGACAACATGGGCGGATCATCCCTGAACGGGGTCACACAAGTGCTCCCATAGCCGGATGACATCGCCGTTCTGGGCGATAATCTAGAAACTGTAAGTAAAACCTGTGAAATCATCATGCAAGCGGCAGAAGAGATGGGCCTAGAAATAAATGAAGACAAAACAAAATACATGATTACGGCGAGAGCAGATGGATCTCAGGGAACACGTAAACGTCATAGGCAAGATATTCGAAAAAGTTAAAGAATTTAAATATCTGGGAACGATACTGACGGCCAGTACGAAATGTCGAAGGAAATTAACAAAAAAACTACACTCCGGCAACGCTAGTTGGCATGCAGTCAGTAAATTTCTGAAATCCAAACTGCTATCACGTAACATAAAGCTCCGTGTCTGTAGAACTATAATCATGCCGATTGCTCTATACGGATGCGGAACATGGGCTCTAACAAAACGGAGAGAAACCAAATTCCGCGTATTCGAGAATAAAGTTTTAAGTGGTATCTTTGGGGGTAAATATGACGAGGAGGCAGGACAATGTAGGAAACTCCACAACCACGAATTGGAAGAACTATACCTCAAACCTATAATAGTGAGAGTAATCAAGTCGCGAAGATTAAGATGGACATGTACCGCGAATGGACAACGATAGGACCGTGCATAGAATTCTTGACGGTAAGCCACCGGGAAAGAGACCGATAGGGCGGCCGCGACGGAGATGGGAGGACAACGTCAGGTTGGACCTCGAGGAGATCGGATCAGATGGTCGAGCGTGGAAGGAGAGTGCACAGGACAGGGAACGATGGGGGAGTCGAGTCGGTGAGGTCATGAATTTTCGGGTTCCTACAGGCCAATAAATAAAAAATAAATAAAAAAAAATTAGAAGACGACATAATAGTAAATTCAGTAAGTCGATTAGAATTTTCTCATGGAACGTCCGCTCACTATACAGAGGTCGAGCTGCACAGCCGCTAGCCGATGCCTTGTCCGAATATAAGGCTAACATAACAGCATTACAAGAAAGAACGGGGAGTGGTGTTATTCAAAGAAACGAGTATGACATTTATTACAGCTGTCATGCAAAACACCATGTGCTCGGGGTAGGCTTTCTAGTCAGCCAAAAACTGAAGCCTGCCATCATCGGCTTTAATGCAATAAATGAAAGGCTATGCACTCTTCGCGTGCAAGGCAAGTTTAAGAACATAAGCCTCATAAACGTTCACGGACCTACAGAGGAGTCCCCTGACGACGAAAAAGAAGAATACTACGAGAACGTCGAACGGGCCCTCAATGCCTGCCCAAGATACAATGTAAAAATCGTTCTTGGTGATTTCTGAATGTTTGATGAATGCAAAAATAGGTCGGGAGCCGGTTTTCAAGCGCTACACAGGTTCCCATAGTTTGCATGAGAACACTAATGACAATGGACTAAGAGTCATCGAACTGGCATCAAAAAACTTGGTCGTTGCAAGTACCAGGTTCCGCGTAAAGATATCCACAAAGCCATCTGGGTATCACCTGATGGAGCCACTCGGTACCAAATTGACCACGCGTTGATAGATCACTGCCACTCCTTGAGCCTGATGACGGTACGAACGTACCGAGGTGCCAACGTCGACTCGGATCACTATCTTGTTGGTATAGTTTTCCGAGCGCGAATTGCCTTACGGAGACTTATTGCATCCACGGATCAGGTTCGAATCAACACGGCTGCCTTACGCAATGAGAATACCTGTAACACCTTTGGTCATGCGCTAAGACTCGCCCCAGGAGAGCTCGACGGAGGGAGAGTAAGTTCTGGGGCCAGAACGCCGGTCGTAGAAGAGAAATGGACACGCCTTAAGAATACTGTCATTAGTACTGCCAACTCCATCTTAGGCAGTAGTCATAGAGGGCAGAACGACTGGTTTGATGATGAGTGCAAACTGGCGACTGAACGTAAGAATGCTGCATACCGGGCAATGCAGCAGTCTTATAGGACGCGGGTACGCGAGAAGAAATACATAGAGCTCAGAAGAACTGAAAAAAGACTTCACAGACAAAAGAAAAGTGCCTGGGAAAAAAACCTTGTCTGTAAAAAAGAGAAAAGTATAGAGCGAGGTCCGCACCAGGCGCGGAAGTTGTACCACACAATCCACAGTGTGACGCGGTACACACCACGCTGCACTTACTGCAAGGATAAAGAGGGTAATCTGGTCACCGAGCCAGAAGGCATTCTGGAGCGATGGGAAGTGCACTTCAATGAATTGCTAAATGGTCAGCTCGCAGAAGAATTGGAGGCTCCACCAATGCAAGATCAAGACCGCCACCAAGCATTGAGGAAACATTAACAGCCATAAGACAGCTCAAACCAAATAAAGCCCCTGGAGCTGATGGCATACCAGCTGAGCTGATCAAACAAGGAGGGACAGCGTTACATCACGCAATTCATGAGATCGCGGTGCACGTATGGGAGCAAGAGGAGATGCCGGAAGATTGGCGTCGTGGAATAATTTGCCCCATACATAAGGAGGGAGATATCACACTGTGCAGCAACTATAGGGGTATAACATTGCTGAGTACCGCCTATAAGATTCTCTCCACTATCCTACAAGATAGGATAGCCCCATACGCTAAAGCCATCATTGGTCAATATCAGTGTGGTTTCATCCCAGGCAAATCAGCGATTGATCAGATATTCACCCTTAGGAAAAATGTATGGAATTTAAGATCCCATTGTATCATCTGTTTATAGACTTTAAGGCCGTCTACGACAGCATAGCCAGGGTAGAACTATATAATTCCATGAGAGAGTTCGGCATTCCAAACAAATTGATACGACTTTGTGGGTTGACCATGACCAACGTAACTAGTCAAGTAAAAATAGGGGGATTGCTGTCCAAACCAATAAACATATTTAATGGACTCCGACGAGGGGACGGTCTGGCCTGCCTCCTCTTCAACCTGGCGTTGGAGAAAGCAATCCGTGACTCTGGCGTTACAACTAGAGGGAGTATTGTGGCCAAGTCCAGCCAGATACTTGCCTACGCAGATGACATCGACATCATCGGTTGAACCGAATCGGCTGTACAGGACTCCTTCACCCAGATCGAGCAGGCGACACAAAAACTGGGATTGCACATTAATGAGGGGAAAACTAAGTACATGGTGGCAACTTCTACGAAGAGAAGACATAACGTTGGTCAAACTATCCGGGTAGTGGAGCACGAATTTGAAATAGTACAATCCTTTAACTACTTTGAGTCAATAGTATCAGCCGATAACAATATGGAAGAAGAAATACGCGAACGGCTGATCAAATCCAACAAAGCCGACTATGGTTGTTGCAGCACAAAGCAACAACAAACAACAATAAGGGATGGATCGGTTCCTCAAAGATATAAAAAGGAGAACCGATTCGATATAAACTCAAATAGTCAAGTCACCTACCATCGAAGTAACAAGATTGACTACGACAATGCCATCACCGAAAGGTATACTCCGTTTTTGGCAAATTATTGGGTACCGGCAGTACAACTGAAAAAGTATTCATGCGATACAACCGTTGACACGGTAATGTACCGTTCAATAGCACGGCGCTTTCGAAATCGGATGACATTAACGGAAAACTAAAAATGGTACGAGGTATATCAACGGGCGCATTGAGAAAAAGCTGTTCTTCGTTATCTTCTGCTTGTGCTGTGTATTTCGATTTGTCTAGTGGTCTAGAAGGTTTCTTTGAATTTTTAAGTGAACGTTAAAGTGGCAATTATAAGTTCTATTAAGAATAAAATACTATTTTGAATTATCTAAGAGTTTGTTTGACACCATAAAACCCTTGTAAAAGGCTGCCCCAGCCAACTATTGGAGTTGGCTTTTGGATTCATTGCTGCGCCCAAACCAACTATTGGAGTTGGCTTTTGGTTTAATTGCTGTGCCCCAGCCAACTATTGGAGTTGGCTTTTGGATTCTTTGCTGCGCCCAAACCAACTATTGGAGTTAGCTGTTGGAGTGATATCTTTGCCTACACCACAGCGTGTTTCAATGGTCTATCAAGGCTCTCTAAATCCTGAAATTTATCCAGAACATCCAAGCTACTACTGTACAAGACCATGGTCTTACCGGTACACATATATGGATCTGAGACCTGGGTGCTCAATAAAAGGGACTCTGAACTCTTAGCTGCGTTCGAGAGAAAGGTCTTAAAGAGAATTGTTGACCCCGTATGTGAGGGAGGACGATTCCGGAGACACTACAACCATGAGTTGTACGCAATCTACCTTGAAGCTAATGTTGTAAGAAAAATCAAGCTCGGTAGACTCCGGTGGGCGGGACACCTAGCTCGAATGAGCGAAGAGGAGCCTGCCCGGAAAGTCCTTTGTGGCAAGATGTAAGAAAGAAGACAGCGCGGCAGACCTTGTCTGCAATGGGGGGATGGCGTAGACCAGGACGCCCAGAGCCTGGGAGTGCCAAACTGGATGACATCGGCTCGAAATCGGGATCGGTGGAGAGATTTGTTAAATAAGGCCAAGACCGGATCCCGGTTGTAGTGCCGATGATGATGATGATACTTAGGTCATTTGAAACAAGTAACGCAATAACAACAGATCTCTCCAAACATAAAATAATAGAAACTTATCCAACACCAAAAAATGCAGACGAAGTCAGGAAATTTGTAGCATTTTGCAATTACTATAGAAGATTTATACCTAATTTTGCAGAAATTGCAAAACGCCTCAACTCCCGTTTAAAAAAGAAACAACATTTCATTTGGTCAAACGAAGACGAGACAGCATTTGCAAATTTAAAACAAAAATTAATCAACCCTCCAATCCTACAGTAACCAAATTCCGGCAAACCTTTTATAGTCGCAACCGACGCATCGGATTTTGCACTAGGCGCAGTCTTCTCACAAGGTGAGATAGGTCACGATTTTCCAATATCATGTGCTAGCAAATCTTTACACAAACATGACATAAACAAACCAGCCATAGAGAAGGGGCTTTTAGCAATTCTTTGGGGAATACATTTTTTTCAAGCCATATCTATGAGGAAGGAAAATCGTAGTAGCAAGAGACCACATACAATCAGTTTCATTATTTACACATAAGTACCCATCCTCGAAGATGACGAGAATCAGGCTAGACTTAGCAGATTTCCACTTTGAGATAGTTGTTATATATATGTATACACCACGTACTGGCGGTAGCTTCCGGCTCGTTGAGCCCGTGGGTGGGCTGTTGTAACCCCTGGTCGACCAAACAGAGTGTCATGTTCGTCTTGCAACCCCAGACCTTTTGCTGTGAGAGTAATGTTTAGCAGGAATTACCAGGTGCTCATCCCTTAGGGTTAATAAATATTGGCAAATTAAACTCCGAATTAAAACACCAACTATAGGTTGTTTACTTCGACCGCGGCTGTAATAGCTTATTGTATTTTTCCACTTTCTTTTTCGTTCGACCAGTGGCTTTATAGCGTTTGAAATGGATAGTGAAGAACGTGTGATTCGAACTGACACCATGACAGTTAGAATCACCAAAAATGGAACGTGTTTGGTATTCGATTTTTAAACGCAAGTATATTCCACTGATGTGAATTGCTTTGTTATCGCTATGGTATACAGCTCTGATGTATTTTCTTGTTCGATTTTCGTTCGGTGTTCTTCACTATTTGCGTGTGTATCTGTTAGAGATGCCACAGCTTAGTTTAATATAACTCCACTGTCTAACTATCAATCTATTTATGGATGCATTTAGCTTTGAACAAAACCCCTAATAGTGCCAACACCAAGCCAACTCTATCTCTTTCCCGCGGTCGCATCGTTCACCTTGAGATCGCTACCCAATGTAATTTCAAGTTAAAGTCGGACGTTTCATTTTCGCGGCATATTCTATTGATGGGAAGTTTGTGTCCCCGCCGTGCGTGGGTCCGTTTGTTCGGAACATCTTACTATAAAGCAAAGGATCATTGACAATTTATTGCGGCCCCTAATACGGAAACCCCAATGACGGATTAATCCACTCGGCGGCCAAGGGAAAATAGCGTGCTTGGTCTCGAAGTGCCCAAGGATGTCCTGAAAGGAAACCCCGCCTTCACTGCCAAGGAACTTACGGAAACCGAGCCCCCGTCCGGAAGCCCCCATGCCCACCGAAAGAAGTTGCGAGGGCACACCACACTAAAGGAAGTAAGCCATAGCTTTCAATTTAGAAATATAGCACCTCAACAAGAATTGAAAAAGAAAAACCTGTTTTGAGGCAAGTACACCAGGGGCATCGAATGAATTTTGCAAGAGAACATGTCGCTTGGACCAGTGAATGGAAACGCGTTGTCTTTTCGGATGAAAAAAAGTTTAACCTTGACGGTCCCGATGGTTTCAACTTTTATTTCCATCATCTGAGAAAGGAGGAGCTTATTTTGGCAAGACATCACAGCCGTACATCAGGTGTCATGGTGTGAGGAGCTATTAGCTACTATGGCACAATCGAGTTGGAGTTTTTGTCCGCAACAATGAATGGAAACAACTACAAATGTTTGCTGGAACGGCCATTTCCAAAAATTAAAAACATTTTCGGACTCCTGTCTTTAATTTTCCAACAAGACAATGCCCCCACCATCCACACTTCCAGGGATGTTAGAAGCTGGATTCAATCAGAAGACGTGGAACTTTTGCCATGGCCGCCCTATTCGCCGGACTTAAACACAATCGAAAATGTCTGGTCATGGCTATCTCGTAGAGTTTATGAAGTCGGCAGACAATTTGAAGACAAGGACACCTTAATCGAAGCTATTCGTGATTCCTGGGACCAAATTTCCCTAGACTATTCAAAAAAACTCTATGATTCTATTCCAAACCGTCTTATAGAGGTCATATCCAATAACGGCGGACATACTCATTATTAATGTAGAAAAACGTTAGAAATAAATGTTTTAAAACCATAAAATGTAACATTTCATTAATTGTTCCCTTATTTTCTAAAATTTTGCATGTGGCCTCATCCTAGAGAGGCACTCTTTCATACCCTTTTTAATTAGTTTATTATTTGATCTTGGGCTCCTCGATAGTATAGTGGTTAGTATACCCGCCCGTCACCCGGGAGACCGGGGTTCGATTCCCCGTCGGGGGGCCCCTGGCGCAAGACTAATGACCTTGCCCAGACAAAATAAATCATTATGGAAAATTTAACAAGCCTCAGGACTTGTTAAATAAGGCCAAGACCGGTTCCCGGTTGTAGTGCCGATGATGATGATGATGATTATTTGATCTTGGGAAATTCCAACGGTCGTTTCTTATTTACCCTTTAATTTTATGAATATCTTTTGGGAAAATACGTACGTCTTCATAGGTAGTATATGTTTCCGGGTACACAATTTCCAACAGGTATAAAGAACGAAAATCAATTGCAAAATTTGTGGCCTCATCCTAGTGATTGGGATTGTATATGCATGCAATATAGTTTACAAGCAAGGAAAAATGAATAGAAATGCCGATGCACTCTCAAGAATAAAAATTGACAGGGACATTTTGAAATCCATGATGGTAGAAAAAAGCAATGACAATAATAGCCACGATGATGTTGACTCCATTGACACAAGGCTAATAACCTTGCCCAGAAAAACAAATTATTATGGAAAATTTAACAAGCCTCAGACTTGTTATACAAGGACAAGACCGGATCCCGGTTGTAGTGCCGATGATGATGATGTTGACTCCAAGGAGCAGATCATGGCAATAACAAGGGGTACAGCGCAAAAGATTGCCAATGAAGATAAAAACAAAAAGGAGAACTACACGTCTCAGCAGAAGACTGATCACCTTCATATGTGGGATTGTATATCCATAACGGACGTCAGACAAAAACGAGCAGTGAAACTTATTGGGGACCCAGCCGTAAGTCGATCAATTTCGTCGTTAGAACATAGGCGCAACGTAGCAGGCCTGTCTCAAAAATAATACCTAATAATAATAATAAATAATACCTATAGTATCATCAGGGTCCCCGGCTTGCTAGAAACCTTGACGTGGTGCGGGGGTTTAAATTACAATGAATCACTCAGGCTATGTTTACGGAAGCATATGCTTCCACTAGGGTCACCCATGTCAGACACGCTAGAGGAGTTTACGGAAGCATATGCTTCCACTAGGGTCACCCATGTCAGACACCCCTAATCCAGGGCGTTACGCGTCTCTGTGACCATTGGATGGTTTGCAGTCAGGGGTATACCAGCTGTATTAGAACGGCGCCTCTCTGACACCGGGTCGAATCAGAGCAGTAAGCAGACCTTACCATATCCAAGAGGGGCTCTGATGTGGCGGGCTATTTGAGACCCCAAGACTGTTCCCACGAAATGAATAATCAATATACAAAAACCAATCTCACGAAAAACCCAGTAGGCGTAGGTGTGATGAGCTGACACTACCATAAGGGAACAAATCATCAAGAAAACACCGACGAGGCAAAAAGAAAACGTAGGGAAAAACGGAAAAAGCGGGATATACGCGTCGGCACGTGGGATGTTCGAACGTTGTATAAACCAGGCACAATACAGACGGTCGTAGAAAATGCGAAACAATATAAAATGGACATCGTCGTGATTCAGGAAGTCCGACTCCCACATCAAGTAATCGAAACCATCGGGTTTACACTGGCGTGTGGAGGTACCGATACACATAACATCGGAACCGGCTTCATCATAAGCAAAAAGATTACGCCTCATGTAAAAGACGTGCAATTTATTAATGACCGAGTGCCGGTGCTAAAAATACAGGGACCATGGTACAACTATGTATTTATGAACGTACACGCCCCAACAGAATCTACCGACAAAGAAACGAAGGACACGTTCTACGGGACCCTAGAGGAAATACTTGATGGGATCTCGTCATTCGATGTTAAAATCCTCCTTGGGGACCTCAATGCGAAAATTGAAAAGGAAGATATCTTCCAACCAACTATAGGTAAAGAAAGTCTACACGACGTTTCAAATGATAATGGAATTCGAATTATAACGTTCGCAGTGTCAAAAGATCTCGTAGTGAAACCATGATGTTCAAGCACAAGCGAATTCATAAAGTCACATGGATATCACCCGACGGCCTAACACGAAACCAAATAGATCATTTCCTCATAGACAAAAGACACCACTCGAATATCCTTGACGTAAGATCATAAAGAGGAGCAGATTGCGACTCCGATCATCTTCTAGTGATAGGCAAAATTAGGAGTCGGCTCGCAGCAAACCCACATGGACAGTCACGGGAGACGAGCAAAAAGTTCAAGATTGAAAAACTAAAACGCATGAATATCAAGACAACCTAACGAATCGATTTAGCATCCTAGAGAATGGGAGTACTGAGGAAGAGGGAACCAATAATCTGGGCACTAAATGGGCATCGATCAGAGACACAATCAAACAAACAGCCCAAAAGATATTAGGATTTAAGAAAACAATTAAGTCCAAACCTTGGATTGACGATGAGTGCAGGACGAAGATCAAAGAACGTAAACGCCTCAGAATAATCCACTTAGAAGCATATGATGAAGTCAACGCAGAAAGATACGCGACGATTCGGAAAGAGACAATGAAACTTTTCAAACGCAAAAAACCCGAATGCGAGAAGACTCGGATCGACAAAATCCTAGAAAATGCCAGAGCAAAGAATATCAGAGGTATGTATGCCGGCATAAATTCAATTAGAAATTGCTACCGAGGGAGAGCCAAAATAATTCGAAACGCAAACGGCTGTCTGGTCATAGAAACAAACAATATCGTGACAAGATAGAAGCAGTACTTTAAAAACCTGCTCAATGTACGCACCCATCAACCACAAATAAACGCACCAGACGTACATACAGCCGAGCCTCAGATCCCAGAGCCATCTTTCAACGAAGTTGTGACGCAATAAACCGATTGAAAAACAACAAAGCTCCCGGAGTCGAGTGCATACCGGCAGAGCTCGTTAAGCATGGAGGAGAGGCAACCGCTCGAAAGATCCGCCAACTGATTAAAACAATATGTGATAAGGAAGTCACTCCGGAAGAATGGAAAACCTCAATAGTCGTCCTCATATTCAAAAAAGGCGACAGATCTGACTGCGAAAACTACAGAGGAATATCATTGCTCCCAGCCACATACAAAATACTAACAAATGTCATACTGGCGAGAATCACACCGTGCGCAGAAGAAATACTGGGAGACTACCAATGCGGGTTCCGTAGGAATCGGTCAACAAACGACCAAATATTCACAATAAGGTAACTGCTAGAAAAGAAGTGGGAATACGGAGAAACGGTTCACCAACTAGTCGTTGACTTCAAAAAAGCCTATGACTCAGTCGCAAGACAAAGACTCTACCATATTGTAGTTGAGCTGGGAACCCCGACAAAATATACCGCCCTCATTCAAATTTGCATGAACGAAAATAAAGGGCGAGTTAGAATAGAAAACCACCTCTCAGAACAATTTGAAATCCGGGACGGACTAAAACAGGGCGATGGCTTCTCACCATGTCTCTTTAACCTTGTCCTCGAGTATGTCATCAGAAAGGTACAAGACGACAACATGGCCGGATCATACCTAAACGGGGTAACACAAGTGCTCGCATATGCGGATGACGTCGCCGTTCTGCGCGATAATCTAGAAGCTGTAAGTAAAAACAGTGAAATCATCATGCAAGCAGCAGAAGAGGTGGGCCTAGAAATAAATGCGGACAAAACAAAATACATGATTACGGGGAGAGCAGGTGGAACTCAGAGAACACATATAAACGTCAGAGGTAAGATATTTGAAAAAGTTAAAGAGTTTAAATATCTGGGAACGATACTGACGGCCAGTAACGAAACATCGAAGGAAATTAGCAAAAGAATACACTCCGGCAACGCTAGTTGGCACGCAGTCAGTAAACTGCTAAAATTTAAACTGCTATCACGTAACATAAAGCTCCGTGTCTATAGAACCATAATCATGCCGATTGTTCTATACGGTTGCGAAACATGGGCTCTCACAAAACGTGACGAACACAAATTCCGCGTATTCGAGAATAAAGTTTTAAGTGGTATCTTTGGGGGTAAATATGACGAGGAGGCAGGACAATGCAGGAAACTCCACAACCACGAATTGGAAGAGCTATACTGCAAACCTACGATAGTGAGAGTAATCAAGTCGCGAAGATTAAGATGGGCCGGACACGCGGCGCGAATGGGCAACGATAGAACCGTGCATAGAATTCTTGACGGTAAGCTACCGGGAAAGAGACCGACAGGGCGGCCGCGACGGAGATGGGGGGACAATGTCAGGTTGGAGCTCGAGGAGATCGGAGCAGATGGTCAGACGTGGAAGGAGAGGGAACGATGGGGAGTCGAGTCGGTGAGGTCATGAACTTCCGGGTTCGTACAGGCCAATAAATAGACTAGAATAGGGTAAATTATTAATGAAGATAGCAATAAATATAAAAGAAACAAAGCCGAAAGGCAATAATACATGACAATAGTCACCCCAAGTTTAGCGTTCAGTGCCCGCAGCGGACCAGTATCATCATCATCATCATCAGCACTACAACCGGGAACCGGTCTTGGCCTTATTTAGCAAGTCCTGGGGCTTGTTAAATTTTCCATAATGATTTGTTTTTTCCGGGCAAGGTCATCAGTCTTGCGCCAGAGGCTCCCCAACTGGGAATCGAACTCCGGTCTCCCGCGTGACAGGCGGGTATACTAACCACTATACTATCGAGGAGCGGACCAGTATGTTAGAATATAATTTAAACAAGCTAGAAATTAAGCATTTTTAGTCTAGCAAGTAAGATACATATAAGAAAAAGAACAAAATAACAGTGTACGTTAAATGATTGAAATGAGAATCCCAGCGAAAGGTAGATGTCATATTAAACGTGATTTTGAGGAATGAAGCATCAAACCAGATCTAGAAAAGTTAGACAACTATAACCTTATGAAAATAAGAAAAACAAGATATGACAAACGAAGTAAGTAAGTAAGATAAATATAAGAAAAAGAACAAAATACAAATGTACGTAAAAGGAAAAAAAATGGGACATTTGCAATGAATATGTGAAATGACGAACACAGTTTTCAGGTCATGATTTGGCCAGCCGAAATATGATGGCATGATACCTACTTGATATTGGTATGCAACGGAAATGTTAATGGGAGAAATAGTACTTAAGGACTGAATTTTTGAAGAATAAATCAGATTCAATCAGACCGCAATCTGCATTGCTTCTCATTTATGTTTTTGGCAGAAACCTATGGCATTCGTGCTGTAGTGATCCTAAATCACTACTCCCATCCAAATCCCCAATATTACCAATAACCCCATCCAAATCCCCATTAGTTCCTATAATCCCAATCCAAATTCCATATTGAATCGTATGAGCGACGAATTAACTTTTGGTTAATTTGTCGCACATTGATTCAATTTCAAATTAACTTACACCCGAATCCAATTGAATCATATGCACGATAAATTTAAACCAAAGTCCATTTATCGTACATTGATCGAATTCCCAATAATCCTGACATCAAGAAATGCCTGACTCAAAATGCATTTCATGATTCCCCTTCCAGGAATTTATTCAAATAAATTCCTAGTCACTTCCCAGAACCCAATTCCAATTGAAGCACACGGAACCTTGTGTGTGCTTCTTGGAATTTCTACAATAAAAACGTTGACAAATCTCAACGACGAAAAAGTACAAAAGGACGGCACATTTCCATTTCGCGATACTCCCCATTACAGCCAACTCGTGTCTCTAGCTCAGCCAGGTCAACAATCGACTTCTTCCTCAAGTCCGACGTTGTTTATTCAGCGGGTCCACCTACAGTCTCCTTTATATTTCCTTCTGATCATGGTTCCGTTCACACCACGATCCAAATCCCCTCTCTCGATCCACTATACTCGTCAAACCCTGTCCCAAACTTCACTAAAACAAATTGGAGAAAAGTCAATAGGGACATAGCGAAAAGTTTCTCTGACTTGTATATCCCTGAAGCATCTAACTTACTCCCTACTGAAATCGATCAAGCATCTTTAAGAATAGAGCATATTCTTAAGGAGGCTCTCAACAACAACACCCCGACAACCATTCCTCATAACTATTTAGGAAAGCCTTTGCCCAGCATCCTAACCAAATTATTGCGCCTTAAAAAGCAGCTCCGTCGTAAACTTCATACAAGATACTGCCCCTTTATTAAAAGCCAAATCCAACTCCTATCCACTCTGATAAATGAGAAGTTGAAAAAGTTCGCAGATGAAAACTACATCTCCACACTTAAAAATATCAAACCAAATCGGGATCTTTTCAAAAACATCAACCAATTAACTGGTCGTAAATATAAACCCCGAATTGATCCTCTCATCAACCCAATCAGCAATAATATAGCCTAGTCCGATACGGACATAGCAAATTGCCTCGCAGAACACTTTGCAAAGATTCATGAGCAAAATAATTCTCTCTCAATTCCTGCCTTCGAGAACACAGTAAACGAATACATCTCAAACAGATTATTCCCATCTTGTACTCCTTTCATCGGTGAATTCAACAACACAAACATAGCTTCACACCCCTTAGACAATACAAATTTTCTAACTGCGGACGAATTATCCGAGATCGTAAGATCAGGAAATAACAAAAAGTCAACTGAATTAGATGGAATCCCACGTCTTCTATTTAAAAGGCTACGCCCACCGAATCTACTTCCCATCCTCATTCTTCTTAATCATATAATTAATGCATCGCACTTCCCAGAGAACTGGAAAACTGCGGTAGTAATTCCTATTAAGAAGTCCGGTAGTAGTAATAGCCCTTGCAATTATCGTCCAATATCACTATTAAGTACATTAAGTAAGATACTGGAACGCAAGATCTACCAAAATCTTCTCTCATTTGCCAATGAGAATGCCATCATCCCTAACTGTCAATTCGGATTTCGTAAGCGACAATCCACATGTCATGCTCTACTAAAACTCACACACGATGTTACAACTGGTCTCCAAAACCAAAGCCCTACTGTGTGTATATCTCTCGATATTTCTAAGGCGTTTGATTGCGTCTGGATCTCAGGGCTTCTGTACAAACTGCACTCCATATTTAATCTAAACTCTCACACAACAAAGCTCTTAGCCTCATATCTTTCTGCCAGAAAATTCGTTGTGAGAATAAATTCTTCTGTCTCAGGAACCCACACCATAACCGCGGGTGTTCCCCAAGGCTCCATTTTAGGGCCAATTTTATATCTGTTATATACCGCGGATATTCCTCAACCCGTATCTCCTAATGTTGTGATGCTGAATTATGCTGATGATACATTAATTTACTCTAGCAGCAAATTTGTTAAGGCTGCCAGAAACCGCATTAACAACTTTCTCCCTAACCTATCATCATCATCATCATCATCGGCATTACAACCTAGAACCGGTCTTGGCCTTATTTAGCAAGTCCTGAGGCTTGTTAAATTTTCCATAATGATTTGTTTTTTTTTTTCGGGCAAGGTCATTAGTCTTGCGCCAGACTCCCTATCCTATCATCATACTTTAATAAGTGGAAAATTCACCTTAACCCAAATAAAACGCAGCTCATAGTGTTCAAGGGCAAACACGAGCACTGTACAAACAACACTAGACGCTGCCACAACAAAATTAAACTTAACCTAAACAAGACTCTAATAAAACCCTCCAAAACCCTAAAATATCTGGGAATCACTTTTTCTAATAACTGGTCTTTTTCCTCCCAGATTAAAAATTCCCTTCAAAAAGCCACAATTCAGCTTAATCTCTGTAGAAGAGTAATGTGGAAACCTAATAGTCTCTCTCACAAAGTCAAACTGCTCATTTACAAACAAATTATCAGGTCCACACTCACGTACGCGTGCCCATTGTGGTACCATATCACTCCCTCCCAAATGGAGAAATTACGAGTATTCGAAAGAAAATGCTTTAGGTATGTCTCTGGGTTACATCGTCGTCCCAACTCCTATAAGTACTATAGTAACGTCGAACTCTACAATACCGCTGGTATTGAGCGCCTCGATAGACGATTCCTCGAACTGTCTATCAAATTTATCGAAAACCTACAAAATAATCCCAATCCCATAATAACCTCGCTCTTAGAGAACCCTCTAGATATCAGAACTAACTATCCCAACTGTCTCCACACCAGAGCTATCTTCGCCTCAAGCAGACTGGTAAATGATTCAAATGAGATCATATACCACAACACCGAAGTTACCCCTAACCAGTTCAAATACTGTAACGTCCAACCATTTTCCAACATCCTACGCTTTTCCAACGAACAACCGGAAAGAAATACTCTTCCCCAAACCCATAACTGACCTCATTCCACATCCTTTAATTCATATATCCCTTTAATTATAAAACTTTGGTTATGGCTTTAGGAAAATCATACTGTAATCAGACTAAATTAGGTTAAGTCATTTATATAATTAGGATTAAGTTTAGATTAAGTAAAGTTGAAAAAACAAATTCCTGGTTTTCTGACCTTTTCCAGGAAGATAATACCACTAAATTTATAAACACGCATCTATCTTATATCTCATAAAATATTGTTTGGAAAATGTATATATTATTATAATAATTACATGTAAGCAATTGTTACGAAATTAATTTTAAGTCACTGTATTACTTAAATGTACGAATTCTAATTATGGTTAATAAATATAGTTTTGAAAAAAAAAAACCATTTCGCGATCAGTGAAGTTCTAGGAGGCCGAAGCTACGCCGGATGAAAAATAGAGAATTGGATGTTCAAACCAAAAGAATTAAAATAAAGAAGATGTATAATCCTAAGTTAAAACCGGACTTTTCACTTTCACGAAGTATACTAAAGTTGCGCTCTCCACGCTATTTAATTATTCAGAACACCTTTAACTAAAGCAAAGGATCTTTGACAATTCAGTGACTGCCTATCGATTTCACCGTTGTTGACTTTTGACAGAAACCTATGGCACTCGTGCTCTGCCTATCGACTACACTCTCGTTGGCTTTTGACAGAAACCTATGGCACTCGTGTCCTGCCCATCGATTTCACTCTTGTTGACTTTTGACAGAAACCTATGGCATTCGTGCTCTGCCTATCGATTTCACCTTTGTTGACTTTTGACAGAAACCTATGGCACTCGTGCTCTGCCTATCGACTACACTCTCGTTGGCTTTTGACAGAAACCTATGGCACTCGTGTCCTGCCCATCGATTTCACTCTTGTTGACTTTTGACAGAAACCTATGGCATTCGTGCCCTGCCTATCGATTTCACCTTTGTTGACTTTTGACAGAAACCTATGGCACTCGTGCTCTGCCTATCGACTACACTCTCGTTGGCTTTTGACAGAAACCTATGGCACTCGTGTCCTGCCCATCGATTTCACTCTTGTTGACTTTTGACAGAAACCTATGGCATTCGTGCCCTGCCTATCGATTTCACCTTTGTTGACTTTTGACAGAAACCTATGGCATTCGTGCCCTGCCTATCGATTTCACCTTTGTTGACTTTTGACAGAAACCTATGGCACTCGTGCTCTGCCTATCGACTACACTCTCGTTGGCTTTTGACAGAAACCTATGGCACTCGTGCTCTGCCTATCGACTACACTCTCGTTGGCTTTTGACAGAAACCTATGGCACTCATGTCCTGCCCATCGATTTCACTCTTGTTGACTTTTGACAGAAACCTATGGCATTCGTGCCCTGCCTTTCGATTTCACCTTTGTTGACTTTTGACGGAAACCTAGGCACTCCTGCTCTGCCTATCGATTTCACCTTTGTTGACTTTTGAGAGAAACTTATGGGATTCGTGTCCTGCCTCATTTGTTAAGCGAATGAACTCACTTTAGGACTTTCCGCCCCTACTAGAAACAGTTGGATTCGGCTCACGGCGTCTTAATTACCCTGAACCTTTTCTTACTCTACATCTAAACATCTTCTACTCAACATGGCGCTAGTGCCACTTTTACTATACACGTGGTACTCAACGTGTTACAGGCCTTCCAGTAAAAGTCTCAGCGAGGTGCACAATTCAAGTGACAAAAAATACCAATCATGCACCTGTAATCGTGAAAGCGACCTGTCGCCAATACTGCACACTGAGTGGTAAGGTCTATCCTAATGACCACCCGCCCGGTGGCATGCGACCCCATCGGCTATAGGTCCCGAGAAATGATTGGTACAAATCTGTGACCATGTTTCAGCCTAGCTGATGGACCCGGTTAACAAAAAATAGCATCTTAGGGTGCCAACTCAGCGTTATAAGCTCGCCTTTTCTGAGGGAAGTAAAATAAAAAAAAAGACAGCACTTACGCTGCAAGCCGTAAACACAAATCAGAAAAACGACTAAGAGGAACACACTAAAACCTTTCAACAAGGTATCATTACTACTTTACTGGGGACGAAATGTTGAGGCGACACCACAATGTTTCTAAGAACAAGCTCCAATAAATCGACTCATAGGCAAGAGATCCAAATTCATCGAATGGATCGATAAGCAAACAGTTAAAACAAATAATCAATCACAGGCGTATAAGAATAAACACCGGGAATGGGTCTTCGGAGGAAGCGAACGCTCCTGGAATTGGAATATTTGTACAGATCTATGGCCATTTAGCTGAATCGCAGTTCTTGGTCGCCATGAAATAAAAGTAAACACTATTTGTAGTTTGCAACAAAATCAATGAGAATTTATGAGTCAGCCGAAAATTAAGAGTCAAGGAGTCGGGTGCCTTAAAATGTGTTTGTGCAGTGGCGTGATTTTAAATGGATATACATTTGTGTGTGATTTTAAATGGATATACATAAACATAACCACATCAGTTGTGGCCGAGTAAAAGGAATAATTTTTAGTTACGCTTCGTAAATTTTATGCAAGCCAATGCATTGGATGTAGCTAGTTAATCCTGTTGTTGTGGTATTTAAGACATGTTGAAAAAACATAATTGTTTAATAAACATTTTAAGTAGCAAACAGAGTATCACCGTTTCGAGCAAGAAGTAGCGACACGACAGGCCGAACTGTTGACAATAGACGTACGAATTTGGTGCTTGGTCACACGAAAACAGCTTCCCGATGTAGTCGCCGTCACTTTTGGTCAAATCGCAGTGAAACATGTCAATCGGTGGCTAAGCTAGGATCAACGACCGACCCTCATTTGGTGGTGCCGAAAAGGAATAATTTGCTATTAGCTGTTTTCGTGTAAATTATTCCTTTTCGGCACCACCAAATGCGGGTCGGTCGTTGATCCTAGCTTAGCCACCGATTGACATGTTTCACTGCGATTTGACCAAAAGTGACGGCGACTACATCGGGACCATCCACAATTTTAGCCACCTGTCTTGCAGTTTCACCTTTATCAAGGAATAGTTGTAAAATCTAGCGAATTTTCTCTTTGTTAACTTCCATATTTTACACCCCATGAAATAATGTATTTTTACACCCTATAACTGACAACTGCATCAAGCAATCAAAACACTGTCAAGGAATATTTTTAGTACGGAATGTCATCTTTCCAACGAGCGCAAGTCTGAATGTGTTTATCATTACGCTACGAGATAAATATCTCACCAGCAGGATTTCTTTTTCCCCAGGCTAGTATCATCAGATGTTACTAGAAAGTTGATGGAATCAATGGCCACTTAACATAAAGGATTTCCTACAAAATACTCGTCTTCGGCAGAGACAGAGGTGGGTGAAGATGAGTGTACGATGAATTTCTAAGCAGTTTTTGTTTTTTGCTTACAATACGCATACTTACATTTTTTAAGGCGTTCTTTAAAGGCTTATCGATTTGTCCTTGCTTGCAAAATGTATTACTTAATTCCTAGTTAATTTTTTGTCGATTTCTCTGCAAAGTCGTGCGGTACGAGTATGAGTGTCATATACTTTTTATGTGTGATAATCTACATAAAAACTAGTGCCACAGTTAGGAATGAAAATTGTCAGGATGACATAGAAATTTGAAGGGATAAAAGAAGCGATAAAATAAATATAGTGCGGTGAAGGCGTTTTCAGTTTTCAAAGGAATCCAGTAAAATCTAAGGAAGAGAAATTAAGAACAAAATATTCGACCTTTAAAGGCCAACAAAACAATCCTCAATCCACAAAAAAAAGTCACCTTTGTTTTTAAAATAAATTACAGAATCGCTTTCCCTGGTTACCTAACACAGATTTGCTGCACGAAGGACCTTTTCGTCAGCACTAGTACGCCATCTAGATAAATAAAGGACGGACATATAGCATTGAACTCAGTTAATTATGTCAGAAGTGTTAAGCCTTCTAACTGGAATATAGTCGAATAACACTTTACAAACTACTGTACACCCATTCTGATGTATTCTGCCCCACCATGGGTGTATTTCTCAGTTGACATTTCTACGTGTAGGCAAGGACTCTTCTTTACACTAAACATAACTTAGTTATCTCAATCACCGTGTCTTGAATTGGGGCAAGGCGAAAACATCCCCCGACAAGACCGTGACCATGATTCAACTGGGAAACAAGGATCTAACTGACGAGGGATTGGAGTATTCGACTTACAAATAAATAAAACTAGGAGGAAAAAAGGAATTCATTTATGTAAACGTAACTCTGAGTGTAATTAATGCAGTGCGCGAATGACATTGTTGTACATGCCCCCAAAAACCTGTCTGTCTTTGAGTATTTTATAAAACAATCATAATTGTCTTATGCTGGGTGTCGCACATATTTTCAAACTGCTGTTTTTCGTTTCACCACTGAATTCCTTGTTTAACTTAATTACAGCGCCTACTATTGCTCTATGCATTTGTATAAACATCCACATTTGTACATATACTTTTCAGTTTATACATTTACATTGAATTCACAAAAATTAATTAAAAAAACATATATCCACATGTATCTTGAACCTTAAGTTTACACACCAGCAGTAATTATTAAAACAAAAAGTTAATTGCATCAATGGGGTAAGTAATATAAAAACAAAAAAAAAAGTAAAATAAAAAACAAATTAGAGGAACACTTTGGGAGTAAAAGTGAATAAAATAAAATTGAATGACAAGAGAACAGAGAAGAAAAGAAAAACTAAAATAATTTGTTAAACAATTTCTGCCTCTTGGGGCACGACACGTACAAATATATATATATGTATGAAAAAAAGTGTGTGGAAAATATAAATGATTTGCACTTGAGCATATTATATTAATATAACCTATTTACACGAGGATAATGTATTAAGTACTTTTCAACAATTGTCCAGAACTACTCAACAATGATATTTGTTTTATTGCGAACAACTCGTATTTTGTGTATATTTTTAATAAGCGCACAATCAGTGGTTTAGAATGCAGTGCAGCTAAACACTCGTAGTTTCCATCCCGCTAAACGACGTTCGTACGAACTAAACGTTATATCTGCATGATCTAGCTGTATTGATCCACATAATACAATGGCATATGTATGTTTAGCATATATATATATACACACATTTCCTTACATGGGTAGGACATACACTGTGCACACTCATTGGGAATTGCGGCAACACAAAGAGACAGCAAATTCCCCTAATCATACATATATACAGAGATAGGGGGCTTTCAATAAAGTCAAAGTAATATTCATCTCTTATTACAAATTTATTATTTTACGTTATTTGATTTTTTATTTAACACCTTTGTATGATCGGTAGGCGATTTTTCCTTTTGCTGCCGTTCATTATGAAGATTGCTGCCTCTGGCGACAATTAACGATTACGATGAAAGAGACGAATTTCGACGCACGACACACTCACTAATTCCAGAATTTCTTCTGTCACTTATCCTCTTTTTCTTTTTCCTTTTCCTTAAATTTACTTTTCTTTTAGTGATATTACTTCTTTCTTTTATATTTCAATTATCCACTTTATTTGAACGAATTATATACTTTGCGGTGTGGCGAATTCACTAAATAATGATTTCCTCTTCACTTCTTTTCTTCTTACGTTATCTTTCAGTTCCGTGCACTAAATAAAATTCTAATGAATTTCTATTTTCCTTTGGTTGTTTTGATTGGACTTTTTTCTTCTTTTCTCTTACAATTTTTTTGTTTGCTAAATATCTATTAAAAAACTTTTACTAATCGAAAAATATTGCTTATTTTTTCCTTGTTTTTTGTTAAACTAATCGAACGGGTGGATTGTTACTTAAAGGCAATTTGACGCATGCCTTGAATAACCGAAAAATACTTCGCTCTAAACTGCTTCGTTCACTTTGGTATTAACACACCAATAAAACTCAATCAACTACAAGTAAATATCAGAAGGCTACCTTCAGCCTGTCATACGGTGCCCATGTGAAAATTTCGTGTTGGCTTCAACACCGATTCGCTATTAAGTGATGCCAAGTCGCGCGAATGCTTCGTAATGCTTTTAGGCACGGGTTTGCTGAATTGTTATGTAAGAATACCCGTACATCTTTGTTTTACGACTTTACACCATAAAATAATAAATACAAAATACAATGCAGTTGTAAAGTTGTTTGCATAGGCACCAAAATGGGATAAAAGAGCCTTTTTTGTTATTAGTCTAACCGAATTTTCCAGATTGCGGTGTGCCACAGCCGAGTTTAGAAACTATCACATTACATGAGAGATCTAAATTTTGTTTTGATGCAGTCTTTCTACAAGCAGACTATTATTTCTCTGGTTTTTTTTTCTAATCATTTTTTGATTTCTCTTTAGTATTCATGCGAAAAAGAAACGAGTGGTAAATCTTGAATGTGGCTAAATGGAAAACGTCAAATTTTATTAAGTTTATTTAAAACTTCTCTTTTTCTCACAATCTGGTTTTCGTCTGCGTTTTTTTTTCCCTACGCAATGAAGAAAAGTTA
The DNA here is from genome assembly GCA_963931805.1 of Microdon myrmicae. Classification (NCBI taxonomy): domain Eukaryota; kingdom Metazoa; phylum Arthropoda; class Insecta; order Diptera; family Syrphidae; genus Microdon; species Microdon myrmicae. The sequence goes on from OZ007500.1 coordinate 154,129,886, forward strand.
TGTTCGTGTTTTTTTTTTACGTGTGGAATTGAGAGATTCTTTGACACGAAGAAAAAAAAATTGGTGGCGAGAGGGCCGACTTTAGCGAGACAAGGACAGATGTGTCCGTCGTCGTGTCTCTGACTTCTGGTCATCTTGCGATAACCAGAATCACCCACATCCGTGAGGATGTTGGGCTCGGTCTCGCGATATCTGAAAAGAAAAGAAAAAAGGGGGGGTATCCAAGGATAGTGTGAACAGTGTTAGTCCAGGTGTTCTCTAACAGTGCAAGCTTACTGACTCTTAGCAGCCGGTACGCGAGTTCGACTCAGCCTGCGGGAGAAATCGAGTTGCCGTGGTTTAACAGGTCGCCTTTGTTTTTTTAACGAAAACAAACGGGAAAGAACCAGAATGAACACGGAGGACGATAAAAACGCGACAACACACAAACGAAAGGGTGCTCCGAAAAACTGCATTGTGACGCGAAGCAAAACCGCGAAATTGACAATGGATAAAAGAGATCAACAATTGGAGGGCGACAGTGAGCTTGTGGCGTATCTACCAACGCCACTGCTATCTTTTCAATCTACCTCAAAATCTTCCCTCCTAAAGCCCCATTAATTTCGTCATTTTTGCGTATGCAAGCGCAATAACTTCCCCAAGCATTCTCCCACCGATTTCATTACCTTTCGGTTATGCAAATAGCATCCAACATCAAGCATCTGCCCATCAAGGACATTCACGCAATTAACGCGTTATATAAATTTCCCTAGAAGAAATTCGATACGCCAGTACCGCATACATCAATGCATCTCAGCATTGTTCTAAAAGGAAAACATTTCGGTTGCCATACTAGATAACCGAAGTGGATTATAAAAACAATCAGCAGAACCCCTGTCTGCCGGCATTTACTGTCCCACACGTGCGCAACAGATTTTCATGTTGCACCAGTACTCACGGCGGCTTTTATGCAATCTTCAAAGCACCGGCGCAATTCGCGCCTAGCTGCCAAGAGCCGAATTCAATGCCAGTGTAAATACTCACACTTGAATTCGACCCATGACTCCCTAGGATTGCAATACACAATTAACATGGTTGTAAACACAACCATCATTGTGTAATTATCCCAAATGCATCCTAATCCCAAAGATGCTTTTTAATGAATTTTTATTCCCACGGTTCGACCACCCATGAGCTCGCGTCACGAGCCAACAAGGTGATCCGCGCACAAGAGTAGTTTAGTCGATGAAAGTGTTGTAAAGGAGTCGAGTCACCAGGAGTGCGCCCAAAAAGTCGAGTTGACCGAATGTCCTTATTAAGTGTTAAGTAAGAAACCTCATACTGAAGGTCCTTGTTATGTGTTAATGAAAAAAACCTCATACGGAATGTCATTGTTATGTGTTGATGTAAGAAACTTGATACCGAATGTCCTGGCGCGCGAAATTAACCTTTGTCAGCAGTCAATAAATTGTTAAATGTTCATGTAAAAAAAACAATCATCAAGAGTAACAAACAATTGTTAAGTGTTCATGTAAAAAAACCACATCAAGAGTAACAAACAATACAAGTCACTATACAATATCAACATTTCCGCGAGTTTTATTTTCTTTGCTGGAACAGTGGCAGTAACCAGTTGGACAGCTGAATGTTACCGTCAGCATCGTGGGTGCGTCGTAAAGTGAACAGGTTAGGAAGCTTATTTAACCTTGCCAATGCCGGCACATAATTAAGTGAAATACCCAACAAGCTCCCCTCCCCCTCCAACTTTAACATATATGGGGCAAATAATTCATTCGTTTCTCTTGCATCCTCAGAGTCTGGGGATGAAGAGGAAGAGATAAGTGAATTGGAGGCGAAACTTGCGATGGCAAGACCCCGATTACAAGAGAGACGCCGAAAGAAAAAAATAACGGCGCTCGAACAAGAGCAAAACCCACAACAACTACAAAAGCCAAAGCCAAAAGTCGGCCAACAGCAACAATTTCACCATCAACAGCAACATCAACTTCAACATCAGCAGCATGAACAGCAACTACCAACACAAAAGCGATCAACGAAACAGCAAGCAACACAGCAACAGCAAAGCAACAATAACAGCGGAAAAATAAAGATGCCACCAATCAACACCATAGATGTTGAGTGTAAGGAATTGGTAAGTCTTTGTAAGCTAGCCATAGGAAACAATTTGCAGTTAAAAGACTGACGAATAACAGGCATGCCATTCAAACATATACGGTGGCAGACCACGACAAAATTAAAGAGGTCTTAAAAAGAGCCACCACGGAATTTTACTCGTTCGCGCCGAAACAAACGAAGAGCGTAACGGTTCTAGTAAAGGGTGTCGACCCTAAAATGGAACCGGAGTCTCTGCTCGAAATGCTTCAAAACCTGAAGCATGAAGATCTCGAGTTTACTGCCGTAAGACCCTTCACCACAACCAAGGCAAGAAGAGAAAACTGGAAGCTACCCTTCTTTTTGGTCCAATTATCACCGAGCAGCAGAATTGGTGGTCTAAGGAAAATTACAGTCTTGGATCATCAAAGTGTCACATGGGACAAATTAAAAAAAGGCAGAGACATCCTGCAATGTGTCCGCTGCCAAAGGTTTGCTCACGCGGCGGCTAACTGTGAAATGCAGCGCCGTTGCGTAAAATGCGGAAAAGACCATAAGGCAGAAGAATGCCCTCTGGGAAAAGAAAGGGTAGAAGACAAAGCCCTTCTAAAGTGCGCAGTGTGTCGGAATGTGGGACATCCCGCTAATTATCGAGGATGTCCTAAATTCCGAGAAATAATGGCCAGAAGTGTGACTCGGTAAAAACAAAAAACAGAGGCAATTCGAACAACAACAATGCCCGTAACGACGCAGCAATGCGATGGCCACGGTTCACCAGATCATTAACAAAAGAACTTCGTTCGAATTACTTGAATCTGCCAGTAAACAGAAACCTCACAAATGAAAGAAAGAAGAAATAATCAAAACGAGGTTCAGTGTCTCCAAATTCCACGTACTGATGTAAGCAAGCAGCTGCTAATCAACATTGGCATAGATACAGAGAACGCTATCCTCAATAGTGAGCACTTCGTGATCAAAGATCCTTTGGAAAAGGTGAACGCTGTGGGAGCTGTCTTTCAGGAAATGTACAAGGACAGAGCTCTACTCAATCACCTGCACCTTCGAAATGAAATTTCACTTTGGCAATCGGAAAACCCGGGTTTTACCGAATTCAGTAACGAAGGAATCCAGGGTATCTTCGACTCAGTGAGAAGCAAAAAGTCAGTGGGAATAGATGGCGTACCTAACATCGTACTCAGAACCAGCCCTCAATGGCAACAGATATATACACGGTCCTGTTTAACAACGCGTTGAATAATGCATACTTTCCCGAGCGTTGGAATCGCAAAAAGGGTAAAGAATCGCAAAAAGGGTAAAGACTGTACAAACCCAATGAACATGCGTTCGATAAGTTTACTCCCATTCAGTAAAATATTTGAAAATACCATTAACCAAGCTCTGCTAAAATGGGTAGAGGACAACGACGGTATTCCGAATAACCAGTTTGACATTAAGACGGGTCATGAAACCACACATGCCGCAGCTAAACTGGTCTCCGAAATACAATGAAATGTATGTAACAACCAATGCACATGTGCATGTCTGATCGACTTGGAAAAAGCCTTTTATACTGTCTGGATCAAAGGGTTATATTATAAACTGGTCAGACATGGCATACATAAGCCATTACTATACGTACTTTACAATATGTTAAAGGACAGGAGGTTCGTGGTCAAAAGTGGTAATGTGACCTCTAATAAAACGTATATATCAAGAATGGCTTGCAACAGGGAGCGGTACTTGCTCCGATTCTTTTTAACATTTACGTTAGCGACTTATTAGATGCTCTTCCGTAGGCTATTGCGTACGCAGACGATCTCATAATTTACAAAACAGTTCCGAAAGTTGATCATAAATAATTTACTACAGTGGGACTTCAACAAAGTGCAGCGCTATTACGATGACTGGAAACTTATTATCAACTTTCAAAAATGTGAAGCCATCCTACTTAGAACCCCACAATATTTAAAGTGTAGCGATTCAAAATCATGATATTTCATCTTGTCCTGTGGTCTAATCGTAGTATCTCCCATTTTTATTCGAATATTCTGTGAATATCGAGAAGCAGGTTGGGAGTGTTTACTACTCAGAATTATGGCTACTGCTTTGGATGGATTAAGTCGAATTTTCCATCGACTGTAATACTGGTACAGTTCGTCCAAGTGACGGTTGAGTCGATTTGTTGCGAGGTTAGGGCCTTTGGTTGACGTGTACACCAGGACGTCATCCGCGTAGCATATCTGGTTTCCTCTCCCGTCCACAGGGCGGGGAATATCGGAGGTGTAAATATTGAATAAGATGGGGCCTAGAATGGAGCCCTGTGGTACGCCTGCAGCGACGTGAAAGGTTCGGGAAAGCTTTCCATTCACTCTAACTTGGAAGGTTCTGTTTCGAACGAACTGGTAGATGATACTACATAGCGTTCTACTAAGCCCAGTATTCAATAATTTAAAGGCGAGACCTTCGATCCAAGTTGTGTCAAATGCTTTTTCAATGTCCAGGCTCACCGCAACGGCGGGTTCCTTATTAAAGAGCCGCACGCAGACGTGGTTTTGGAATATGTTGAGAGCCATAGTGGTGCTGTGCGCTCTTCGAAATCCGAATTGGAAATCAGGTATTAGGTGCCTGGTACTGACAAAAATTATTTAGTTTCTCGTATATGAATTTTTCATATATTTTGCTGATGCAAGTGAGAAGCGAGATAGGGCGAAAGCTTGAGGGGTGATACGTTGGTTTCCCAACTTTCGCTATTGGACAAATAATAGCGTGCCTCCAAGCTTGGGGAAAGTACCCCATGTTGTAAGCATGGTTGAACAGGATGGAGAGCTTTATAAAGAATAAGGCAAAAAGCCTTCGCAACGAGTGGTATGACATGTTGTCGATACCAGGTGACTTCTTAGGGTGTCGAGATTTAACCAGACTCTGTAAGGTATTTGGTGTGATGAAACCGTGACCATTATCACGTGTGTCATCGAAGTATGCACTGTTAGTTAGGTTAAAGACAACAATTGGCTCGTTGAAGTCGTCCAACTTACTGTGGACCTCTGAACTAACGATTGCATTAGTATCCGGGTCGCCATCTTGGAGAGTGAGTTTGTGATTGTTTTCGAAGGTCTCTCCGATGATATTTGCTTTATTGGTGTCGTTATTGACAACAACACCATTGTGCATTATTGGCCCAGTGATGCGGGAAGTGCCACATATCTTTTTAACATTTTTATAAACGTTCTGGTCCATCTGAATACCCTTCCGTTTGTCTTCCAATTGTCGGGTACGATTGTTTTGGATTCTCTGTTTTATCAGTGTACCAATATTGTGAATAATGGATCGCAATAATGGTTCCCTTCGCGTAAAGCGGTGACGATATCTCATTCTGCAGAGCTTTTTACGCTCCCGGATGAGACGAAGAGTGAGGTCGTCCTGGGGAATCTGATAGGTCTTTTCAAGTTTGTACTTCGGGACATGAGTCTCCGAGGTTTCAACTAGAATCTCGTGAAGTCGTTTTGCAGCGTTGTTTATCTCAACCGTCGTTAGGTTCCTGTCAGTGGGAAGAGAGAGCTGGTGGAGTTTATCGTTCACTGTAATATTAAAGTTGTCCCAATTTGTCCTCCCATAATCGGGTATGTATCTGATATGAGCCCGGGATGCTCGATAGCCGCGAATGAATGTGGTCACAGCGTTGTGGTCAGATACACCCGCTGAAACTTGAGGAGGAGTGATTTGTGGGAGTAAGTCTTTGGACACAAAAAATATGTCCAGAATTGAGTCACCTCGAGTACCAACCGTAGGTGCGACTATTTCGAAGTTGAGGGCATGCGTGCTTGTGGTGTACCTTTGGTACAGTTTTGTGCCATTTGGGCAAGAGACAGAGTTGTTCCAGTGGGGATGCCTGGAGTTAAAATCACCGCCTATGATCAAGGGTGTATGCCCCGAGGTCCTTATTAGTTTGCCGATATCTTCGGAATCAATTGGGCCATTGTTGGTTTTATTCGAGTGGTATACGGAGTATATATTCACTCTACCATTGTTAGCCAGATGCAGTTCAACTCCAAACACCTCTATGGATTCAAGGTGTGGGAGGTCAATAGCTTCATGGCGAAGTCCGCTATTAACCAGTATACAAGTGCCACCTCCGTTGATGGTGGGGCCGCCAGTGAGGGTTCGATCCCTTCGAATCATGGAGAAGTTTGGGAATACGGGACGGTGACATGGTTGCAACCTAGTTTCGGTTACAAGTACCACGTCCGCCCGGCTTTCCTTTATGAAGTCAGAGACTATCATACGCTTGGAATGCGAAACGAGGGAGTTGACATTTATAAGGATAACTTTAGTTTCGGAATCCATTGTGGAGGGTATGTCTTGCATATGCGGTGAAAAGGAGTGCCTCCCTCTCAGCCTCGGTTGATAGTTTCTCATATCGGGGTCGAATATCTTCAATCAGGCGGGAGAAACTAAGTAATTTCTCGAGCATTGAAGATTGCCCCCTCGGAGGCTTTTGCACCGCCGCTTGAGTTTGAGGCGTCGTGTTGGCCTTTACCGGGGGTCGCTTAGGGACTTGAATATGTTTTTGAGGAGGAGGAGTTGGCAGAGTTTTTATGTTCTTTGCCTGCTGTCCCCTAAGCATGTCGGCAAATGTAAATCTATTTTGGATGAGGTTCTGTGTGGCCTGTCTTCCAAAGTCTGACTTGGCTGGTTGCTTAGCTCGAGTCTCCTTGAATCTTTGAATAATGTCTTTATATTTAGGACAATTCCTGTAACCGGCCGGATGTCCTTTGTTGCCACTGTTGCAGCAAGTTGGCAGTGTTATTTCATCCTGCACATTTGTTGTGGGGTCATATTTAGCTAGCGATAGTTCGCACTTGCCAATATCGTGGGATTTTCCGCAACGAACGCAACGGCGACTCATGTTGCAGTTTCGGGATACATGCCCGAAACGTTGGCAACGTCTGCATTGGGGCATTTCTCTGTTGTGAAATACCTCGAAGACAACTTGCTGATGCAGGATTGGGAGCGACTTTGTCCGTATTATGGAATCTATGTCGGTTCCTGGGGCAACTAACAGAACTTCCGATTCTTTGACACGCCCCGTAGCACTAAATTGTATACTCGATCTTGCTACGATTTTAGCACGAGCTTCTTTGTGTCATCTAAAAGGACTTAACACTTTCATGCCCGAAGTTACCGATAGGTAACATTATATGTTTGAGCTTCCAAGTCCCGTCATTTTAATTCTTTCTCTAAGGTTTTTTTTTTAGAATAGCTTGATATGTTGTGCAAGCTTATTGGCGAATATTTTATTATATGTATTGCTGGTGATCACTTTGTAGCTGATCTGCGTTGAGTGCACCCGTAAAAAAATTTTATGCAAATAGTAAGTGTACAAATAATTTAAAAAAATATATAAAGAAATTTAAATGTACAAAACAAAGTGTATAAAATAATTAAACACAGGTTAGAAATTTAGGAAAAAAAATAAAGAATTCGAAAAAACGTTAAGTTTGTGGTCAGCAATATTTTCTTATGCAAAAGGTGAGTGTACAAATAATTTAAAAAAAATATAAAAAGAAATTTAAATGTACAAAACAAAGTGTATAAAATAATTAAACACAGGTAAGAAAATTGGAAAAAAAAAGAATTCGAAAAACGTTAAGTTTGTGGTCAGCAATATTTTTTTATGCAAAAAGTGGGTGTCAGTACCTGGCTGACTTTCAAACAGACAACCTGTCTCACAGTTTTGCTCGTGTTTTTTTTACTTTATTTTTTTTTTATTTTCTTTTTTTGCTATTTTTCTTTATTACATAAACCGTTATATTCACAATAATTATCACAAGCCATTATCTGGCTATCTTGTTTTCTTTGCCTCGCTACCGCAAACTCATAAGTTGATTAAGTGTGAAAACCTTTAAGTTATGGTCCCTGGGCCACATGTGTTAAGCAAAATTATACGTAAACGGCTGCGTTACGACCCCGGTATTGGAGGCCAAACTCCTCCCGATAAACTTACAAAAGTGAATAATAAAGTGCTAGATAAATCCAATATGTGTTTAAACATTAACTTTTTCCAACCACTTCAAAGTCTGATGGAGGGCTCACCTGAAATGGATTCGACCAACGTCGATCAGTGTGCAGAAGTGACGAAAGAAACCGTTCCGCCAATTGTGATTTTAAAATCAACTAGTGCTAAAGTGCGAAATATATTAAATAACATTAAAATAGACAACTACTTAATTAAAAACATATCACTTGGACAAAAAATATGTTCCTCAACAATGGACATATACAACAAAATTAGAACCGAACTCTTGCGGTTAAAATGTGAGTTTGTTACCCACTCGCGAAAGGAAAATCGCCCACTAAAGGTAGTGTTATCCAGTTTAGATCTAATTAGCAATAATATAATAAAAAATGAACTAGTTACACTCGGGATTAAGTGCCTAGATGTTAAAACCATCACATTAAATTCCTCAACAAAAGCGCTGTACAAACACTACTTGTACATCGTCTCCATTCAACTCAGTACTATTAAATTAAATGAACTCAAACGTAACTACTCTACTTTATTTAAAACCATCGTTCGATGGGACGTCAAAAAACATCATCCAGGTAAGGTCACACAATGTCATAATTGCCAGCTTTACGGCCACGGGTCGATGCATTGTCACATTAATAGTTTCTGTGCAATCTGTTTTGGAAACCACAAAACATCCGACTGCAAAACGAATGAGGTCATCAAGTGTGCAAATTGCAGTGGGCCTCATAAATCCACCGATCCTGAATGCATTAGCCGAAAGCAGTACCTAGACATTCGCCGCAAATTATCCCCACGTGGACATGGTATAGGATATAAAACGTTCCTTCAGCCTCCGAGTGATAAACAGCAGTCACTGCCAGGCCGATTCTCCCTTGATAATTTCCCTCCACTACCCCGATCTGTGCGTCAACCTTCACTTCCTTCATCCACCTGGGCTTCTGGCCTCCATCAAACCCAGAAACCTTCCAGCAGGGATACGACACACACTAAGAAAAATCCAACTGAAACTCTAAATAATGATAATTGCTCTCTTTTAGCGATATAAACTCTCTTCTTATTGAAGTTGTAACCAAGCTTAGTGCTTGTCACACTAAATCTGACCAATTTTACGTCATTACCTCATTAGTTATTAAGTATATATATTCGGAAAAATCATGTTAAGAAACTTTCTTAGCATCATAATGGAATGCGGGAAGCATCAAAAACAAACAGCATGAATTTTTTAATTTCTTGATAAATTTTAATATTGATATTGCACTTGTTTCAGAAACCTGGCTCAAACAAGACATTTCTTTCTCTCATCAAAATTACATGTGTTATCGCCTAGACAGGGTACATGCTAGTGGTGGAGGTGTCGCCATTGTTGAGAAAAAATGTATAGAACACACCTTGCGTCCTTCACTGCATCTTAAATTAATTGAGGAAATTAGTATTGATGTCATATTAAGTGATAACTCCAAGGTGTGTATTTTCGATCTATTTCCCTGGAGGAAATGGAAACATTGAGAAATTTACTTACTTTATGCGGGATCTGCAAAAATTATATAGAGTCAACACTCGAAACAGGTAATTATTGGTGGTGATTTAAACTGCAGACATCAGTCGTGGAATTGTCTTAGGGCAAACAGCTGGGGTAACATTTTACTAGATGTTACTGAATCCAGCCCAAGTTTTTCCATACTTTATCCACTTCTCCCCACCTATATCCCAGCGAGTGCTAACAAGAACCCCTCGACTCTTGATCTATATATCACTAATATTCCAAATTACTGCACAGTACCATTCACTCTAAGTGCGTTAAGTTCAGACCACCTTCCGATCAGCCTCACAGTGAATCATACAGTAGTTGTAAATCGTACCAGTTTATACCACAACTATTCCGCCGCCAACTGGAATTGTTATAAATCATATATAAACACGAACTTGGTTCTAGGTGATACCAGCCTAAATTCTATAACCTGCAGCGAGCACACTTACCCTATGTAACAATTTTGTTTCTGTTATCAATAGAGCGGCCGATCTTGCGAGACCTAAATGTTCCACTGCTCCAGTTTATAAGGCACCGCTTCCTGAAAATATCTTACATCTGATTAGGCTACGAAACTCTGAAAGAAGAAAATGGCTGCGTTATAGAATCTATTGTTTTCTAGTTAATGTTAAAGTCTTAAATAATATCATTAAAAACGAAATCTCAACATATAGGAACAAGTGTTGGAATAAACACCTTTCCTCTCTTGACAAAGCAAGCAAACCGTTCTGGAAAATATCAAAAATTATGAAAAAGAGAGGGTCAAGTTTTCCTCCGTTTAAAGTTCACGACAAGTTGTTTATTTCTTCAGTGGAGAAATCGAACCTACTTGCTAACACGTTTAGTAAGAACCACTCCATATCTATGCATCAAAGCGACGCGTATACTGAAGCTGAAGTTGCTAACACTACCCATGTACTTTCTCAATCACCAGCTGAAAGTACTTACGCAACTAATATCAGCAAAGTTAAAGAATTGATAAAAAAATCGAAATCAAAAAAGGCTGCGGGTCTCGATAACATTAACAACAAATTAATTAAAGCACTTCCACCTGCTGCAAGTAACTATTTAACGTTCATTTTCAACGTTTGTCTTAGGAACTGTTATTTTCCGGACTGTTGGAAAACAGCAAAAGTAATACCTATCCCGAAACCCGGCAAACCGAAGAACAGCCCCGAAAGCTACAGACCTATTATTCTACTTAGCTGTCTGAGTAAGCTCTTAGAAAAAATCATTAAGGAAAAGATTAATCGTTTTGTGGACGCCAATAACATCTTACCAAACTTTCAGTTCGGTTTCCATTGTGATCACAGCACAATTCACCAAGTCCTGCGCATTAAAAACCACATAGCTGGTAAATTCATCGACAAGAAGTCAACGGGACTGGTTCTTCTAGACATCGAAAAAGCCTTTGATACAGTATGGCACGATGCCTTGATTTATAAGCTACTAAAACTTAAGCTGCCAATACCGCTTATCAAAATTATCCAGAGCTTTCTTCGTTCGAGAAAATTTGTTGTTAGTATAGGAACGGACAAATCCTCTACTCACCAAATCCACTATGGTGTATATTTGCCGATGATACGGCCATTTTCTCTTCGGGTGCCTTATTCACTAACGTCTACAACTCTTTGCAAGCAGTTCTTGACAAACTAGCAGTATATTACAGGAAATGGAAAATAAAAATAAATGGTAATAAAATACAAGCTGTCTGGTTTTCGAGATGTAGGAAACACTGCTACCTACCAAATGGCACTATATTCAGTATGTGTGCAGTTGATATTGATTGGTCCGAAGACTGTAGATATCTAGGTGTTATTCTAGATAAAAAACTTATCTTCCAAAAACAATCGCTACCACAATTGACAAAATAAACAAAGTCGTAAGAGTTCTGTATCCATTAGTGTGTACAAAGTCAAAGCTTAGCTGTTACATATCACAATTGTCGCACGTCAGCAAAACACGAAAACCAAACACGTGTGCACCACTTGGCACTACAACGCAACGATATCCTAAGTACCCTTCCCCGAAAGGTTCACACTTAAAATTACATGTTAGTCCTACCCAGGTAGATATTTTGTGCGTCGACCCCTTTTTACGCAACTACCTGAGGTACATTCTGCTGTACCCGAAAATGTTAGATGATAAGTAAAATAGAAGTATAAGTCAGTCTTAAGTATGATTCCGTGAGCAAAGGTCGTTGCGCAAATTGTAATAAAACATAATAAGAGTCTTAAGATAGATTCCGAAGTGCTCCGCGTTAAGAATTTAAACGAAAGTAAAATAAATCAAAATAAAAATTAGACAAGTGTTGTTTTTACTTTTGAAACTCTTAGCCTCGAAAATAAAATTATGATTTTTAAAACCATTTTTCAAGCTATACTCCTGTATGGTGTAATTGTGCTCGCATAAAATTGCAAAGGTGTCAAAATAAAATATTGAAAATGTTGCTGAATTTTCCATGGCATTATTCGACACATGAACTACATGAAAACGCTAACGTTAAACCGGTAGAGTACCTTATTGACAAAATCAATCGAAACTTCTTCGTCAATTGTTCTTTTTCTGACAATGTTCTCGTTTCCCGTCTTGCGTTATCCTAAATCACTACATATGTACCCTGTCTATGAAAATTATATCGAGGTCATTATTACATAAAATAACCGGAAACCTGTGCAATATTAGTGTTGCGGATTGGCAATTAAATGTGCTGGAATGTGCTGGAGAAATCTAGTACATTCGCATTTATACCAGTTGCGCAGCAGCTGGCACCAACTGGCCATCATTGTCAACACGATGATATCATAGCGTCGCTTTTGAATTGGCAGTTATGCCAATTAGTCAGTCTACAATCAACATTCATCGAATAAACACCATGGGTCAATAATTGTCAATCAATACATCAATTAATAAAGCTACCTTCAAGTTCACTTCTGCCTTTTTTGCGGTTCTGTCTCCTACGACAAAGTTTTATTGGTTTACACGCGGACTACTTAGAGTTATAAACAAACAATTAGTCTTAAGATTCAAATAAGGGTTTTTTATTGTAGTTTTCCCTTAATTTAGTATTTATTATTCTTTATTATTTATTATTCATAAAATTGTGCTGTTGTCATTATATAGATTTAAGATTATAGTTGTAAAGGAATTGCTGTCCTAAACCTCTTAAATACTAGTTGTAAAATAAACCATAAATGTAATTATCTACATAATAAAAAATTGAATTGAAAAAAGTGTGTACAAATAATTTAAAAAAATATATAAAGAAATTTAATATGCAGTCACTTCGGTCGGTGCTCTGTTCTATACTGTCCGTACTAGAGCGGCTCGACCTGACCTGCGCCTACGGTGCTCCTGTCGGTTTCCCTTGCCTTTCAGGGTTTTTCCTTTCTTATTCGGTTCATTTTCCTTTTTTGAGCTTTTCGTTGTTCTGGCCATTCAAGGTTAACTGCGCAGGTTGGCAGATTATTACGGCGACGTACAGGTCTAGCCGTTGCAGTGTGCGTACAAGCTGGAGACGGATGGGTTTTTCCCAATTTGCCTTGTAGCGACACTGCTCCCACTTGTGACCATTGCGGCCACAATACTCACAACAACATCGAACGCTGTACACTCTTCGGTTCGATGTTGGTTGTGGTTGTTTGGAAGTAGAGGGTTGGACCTGTCCCCGATTTGTTAGTCTCGGGGACTCCCTCTGCTCATTTTGCGGCATTTGTGCTGATGGTGCGGGATTTTGCGACGCTGGTGGTGCAACTTTTACCCGACAATTTCCTACTTCATGCCCGTACCTAAGACACGAGATGCAAATGGGCATATTGCGGCGAGTAATGCACTCGTCGCATAGGTGTCACCTTTTGTGACAAAAACTGCACGCTACTTGTGCAGTTATCGGGTGTGGTTGTGCGTCTCGGACCTGGATGGGCGTGTCCTGGTGATAATAATCACCATCGCCCTGTTGGTACCTTCGTGCCCCAGGTCCTTCGTGCCTTGTCCCACTGTGTGGTGGTGCGTGTACTGGTTCGTACGTCCGAAATGGGTTCCTCGCATATTGGGGGCGGATAACGGCCCAAAACAAAGTTTATAAAATAATTAAACACAGGTAAGCAAATTAGGAAAAAAAAATAAAGGATTCGAAAAAACGTTAAGTTTGTGGTCAGCAATATTTTCTTATGCAAAAAGTGAGTGTACAAATAATTTAAAAAAATATATAAAGAAATTTAAGTGTACAAAACAAAGTGTATAAAATAATTAAACACGGGTAAGAAAATTAGGAAAAAAAATTTATAATTCGAAAAACCGTTAAGTTTGTGGTCAGCAATTTTTTTTTATGCAAAAGGTGAGTGTACAAATAATTTAAAAAAAATATAAAAAGAAATTTAAATGTATAAAACAAAGTGTATAAAATAATTAAACACAGGTAAGAATAACTGGTCCGCTCCTCAATAGTACACTGGTTAGTATACCCGCCTGTCACGCGGGAGACCGGGGTTCGATTCCCCGTCGGGGAGCCTCTGGCGCAAGACTAATGACCTTGCCCGGAAAAAACAAACCATTATGGAAAATTTAACAAGCCTCAGGACTTGCTAAATAAGGCCAAGACCGGTTCCAGGTTGTAGTGCCGATGATGATGATGATGAGTGTACAAATAATTTAAAAAAATATATTGTAGTAAAAAAATAAAAAATTGTACACATAACTTATCGCTAGACCTTACACTGTAATCCCATCATGTAAGCCCTTTGTGACTGATTTAGTACTGTTGCAGCATGCTTAGTGTCGCAGCATGCTTGGTTTTCCCACATTTGGTGTTCTGGGAAGAATACACTTATTCAAGGATTTTCTTTCATTTGTTTGGTCTTTTAGCACCTTAATTGTTATATTTTGTATTCCGTGTAGTTCTGTCTAGCCGTTTCTTCCTTATCTTTTTTGTTTTGTAATCTCACCATTCAAATCCTATTACGCTCGTACAGACTGTTTTTTTGCACATTTTTAACATCCTGTAAAACCACGCGGTCGCGAATACTCCGCCCATTTTTTCTTAATGTAAAGTGTTTCGTTGCCACTGAGTTCCATCACTATTTTGTACTAACATGTAAAAGAGGACTTCACTCTTCAACGGCTATAAAAGCAATTTGTTTTCTATTTGTGTAGTTCTTCTTCTTCTTTATACCTTTTCGTACAGTCCACACTATTTTTCGCAATTGTTTGCACCACAAGAGTATTCGTTCGGGTGCAAAAAATCTATGTTAAAAATCAGTATTTGAGCAAATAAAGAAGCAATCTGTACAAATCATTTTCATCTTGTATCGTTTTTGTCGTCGTCTTGTGTGGCGGTGAATTTGAATCCGTACGGTAAACACACCGTGGAACATTTTGGTCCTTCGAGCCGAATCGTTTTCTAAAACTACGTGAATCAGTGCGATTGAATTAGATCGTGTGTCGAACAATTTATATAAATAAACAATTTTGAAGGGTTTAATCGTGTAAAAAGCCCTGCTACCAGTGCCAACCCTTTGCACAGAGTGTCGTGTTCGTCTACCATCAAGTACAAAAAGTTGCGCCGTTGGATCGAGCGTCGTTGGACAAAACCAGAAAAGAGAACCTAGTAACCTCACAGGTGAGTCACTTAGTGTTGAAAGAGTTTAATCGGCTACCTACCATAACTACTCCTAATTATCTAACTCAATATTTGCGCCTACTTGTTATATACGCTCAAAATAATCTCGTGCGTTTTAAAATTGCCTCCTCATTTGAGGAAAATCTCTGTTCTTCGAGCGCAATTTTTAGATTTGCTAACAAACGGAAGTCGCTTGGGGCTAGATCTGATGAGTAAGGCGGATGGTCAAACAGTTCAAACCGTAATTCGTGGATTTTCGTCATGGCAACCGCTGGGGTGTGAGACGGCGCGTTGTCTAGGTGAAACAGGATTTTCTTTTTCTGCAAAAGTGGCCGTTTTCCCGCAATTTCTGCCTTCAGTTGGTCAAGTAATGATGAGTAGTATGCTCCTGCAATGGTTTTTCTTTTTGAAGATAATCGATTAAGATAACTCTATGACTATCCCAAAAAACCGTCGCCATCACTTTCCCAGCCGAAAAAAGGAGTTTTTGCTTTTTTGGAGCCGATTCCCCCTTTGCAGTGCACTGTTTTGGTTGTATTTTTGTTTCGGGCGTATATCCTCAGGACTTGCTAAATAAGGCCAAGACTAGTTCCCGGTTGTAGTGCCGATGATGTATCCAGGTTTCATCGACAGCGTCAAAACTCGGATTTATCGCGCCCAAACTCCACCAACAGAGCGTTGGAAATGTTCATTCGAACACGTTTTTGGTCTATAGGGAGCAAACGCGGCACCCAACGCGCGGACAGCTTTCTCATGCCTAAATCTTGATTTAATATGTGACAAACACGTTCTTTGGACATTTTCACAGCCTCTGCTATCTCTCTCACTTTAATTCTGTCCTCTAGCACTAGTTGGGGAACTTTAGCGATGATATCGTCAGTTGTTGCAGTTTTTGGACGTCCCGAACGTTCATCGTGCCCCAAGCTCTCACGGCCATGTTTAAATTCAGCTGCCCAAAATTTCGCTGTGGTAAATGATGGAGCACAGTCCCCATACGTAGAGTCCAACTCATCTTTGATTTGCGTCGGCGTATTGCCTTTCAAAAGCAAAAATTTAATGACAGCTCGATACTCAATTTTGTCCATTTTTACTAAAACACACATCGACTCACTTAAAAGACTGTCAAATAAAAACTACGCGTCCAAAATGGCTAAAATTTTGGCGAGTAACTGTCACAGGATGCACAACTAAATTCACTAGCTTTTATTGACGACTGCTGCTGTCTTCACGTTGAGGTCGGAAACTTTTCAGTCAACCCTCGTCTTACTTACGTAGTAAGTTGGCTTCAGCAGCTATTTTGTGTTTAGTTTTGATGCCATGATCGGCGATTTTTCACTTTCGAAAAGATGCATCTAAGAATTTGAATTAAATTTTGCTTCCAAAATTGAATCAAATTTAATAGCCGGCTCAATGGTTGCGTTGTTAAGGACATTCTGTCTTATGTTTGATTGGGCAAACGTAGGTTCAACTGACGATCTTGTTATTGTGCAGTTCTGTACAATTATTGAGTGGTAGGTTGGGTCTCAAAGCCCAGTCGCCTGGTGGAATACAACCCCATAAGCTATCGTGATGTGAAGACATTCTTGACCATCTTTCGGAGCTTAGCTGATGGACCCAGTCGAGAAAAAATAGAATCCCAGGGCAGTCTCAGTGCTATAGGCTCGCCTTTCCTAGGAGAAGTAAAATAAAGACAAAAGCATTTGAATTATTGATTGGCCAACCTACTGTGAGTTCGAGTTTACGGGCGGTACCAAGATTTCAAAGGAGATCGTGAAGAACGAGCGTTTGAAGACTCTAAGACATCAACAATCGACGACAACGTCGAACAAGTGCTAAAAATGATTCTAAGAAAGAAATCAATCGCCATTAGAGACAATACTAATGATGTCTGTGTATAATTTGGTTCATGCCCAGCAGTTTTGGGTATCAGACGTATGGCAGCAGAGTTCATTACGAAATTACTGAATTTTGACCAAAAACAATGTCGAAATTGCTGAATGAAATCAACAATAATCTAGAACTTCTTAGAACCGTCACAACGAACGGCGAAACATTAAATTGCCACCCAGCAATTTTTCCCAATGCGGAAACAGAAATAACCAGGGAAAGGTAAATCTGGCGAATATGGTGCATGAGGAAGCAATTCTAACTTGAACTTATTGATTTTGGTCATCACGATGCTGGATACGTGAACTTATAGCGTTTGGAATGTCAGTGAAGAACGTGTGATTCGAACTGACGCTATGACAGTTAGAATCACAAAAAATTGAACCAATGCGTAACACATCAGGCTACTGGCCGTGCTTAGATTTCGATTTTTAAACTCAAGTATATTGCACTGATGCGAATTGTTATGTTATCTCTATGGTATACGGCTCTGATGCATTTTCTTATTCGATTTTCGTTCGGTGTTCTTCACTATTTGCTTGTGTATTGTGTGTGTATCTGTTAGAGACCCCACGTCGGGGTCACCACTTTGGCGGATTTGTATGTTGTTGTCGAAGTGTTCCGCCGAACACTGTCCACACACAAAAAGGAACACCTGGAACGCGGAGCGAATTCAGAGAGAGAGAGTTCTTTTATTTCGTAATAATATTTTCAAAAAAAAAAGTCTGTGACCGCACATTTTACAATTCAGAGATTTGATAAGTTATATCTTACAACTGAAACATTATCTTGGATAAAGAAAAGAAAAATATGTATAATTAATAATTAAAAGAATAAATCGAAGGAAAATACGAAAAGGAAAAACCTCCATTTAAAAAAAAAAAAAAAAAAAAAAAAACCAATAATAAATAATATAAAATGTAAATATTTACATGAAATTATGACAAATTAAGCAAGAAGCTGGGTTATGAGAGGATTTTCAGAACTTTCACAGCTGATGTTAAAGTTATATACTAGTTTACGAATTGTTTCAGAAATCAATTCAACATCCGCCCCTCCGTGGAGACTTAAGGTTGAATAGTGCCAAGGGAGGTCTAGCATCATTTTCAAAACTTTGTTTTGTGATACCTGTAACTTCTTTAAATGGCACCTTGCAGCGTTACCCCATACTGGACACCCATATAACAGTATAGCTTGGAAAATAACTTTTTGAATAATAATCTTATTTTCATTTGTGAGTAAAGACTTGCGATTAATAAAAGGGTAAAGCATCTTAATAGCGATACTCATTTTATTAAGAGTACTTTGAATATGTTGTTTAAATGTGAGTTTTGTATCGAGATGAACTCCGGGATACTTTACGGATTGCTCCCATGCAATCGTGGTACCATTTATTTGCAGCTGACTGCTGGGAAGATAGCAAGCTTTTCTCTTTCGTGTAAAAAAGATGGCTTGTGTCTTCCCGACATTTAGCTTGATTTTCCATTTCATATAATATTTTTCAAGTATCTCGATCGCATGCTTTAGATTTGTCTCAACGTTGAGAGAAAATTCATGCGACGCAAATACTGCAGTGTCGTCAGCGAAGATAGCTGATTCACACTGCGGTAGATTTGGAAAATCCGAAGTGTAGATATTGTACAAAGCTGGACCAAGTACTGAGCCTTGGGGGACGCCACAATCAAAAAATATCAATCTAGAAACATCACAATTGACATGAACCTGAAAACATCTATTGGATAAGAAACTCTGGACGACCTTACACAAATACAAAGGAAAATCGAACTGTATCATTTTATATATTATCCCATTGTGCCATACGGAATCAAAAGCTTTTTCAATGTCTAACAATATCGTGCCCGTTGATTGACCACGTGAACGATGGTCTAGAACATGGCTGTAAATTCGTTTAACCTGGTGCGAGGTGCTGTGAAAGCGTCGAAATCCAAATTGGATATCGGGGAAAATATCTTTATCTGAAACAACTTTTAAAATATGTTGTTTCAGGATTTTTTCAAAAACTTTACTTATTTTGCTAAGTAAACTAATTGGCCTGTAACTTTCAGGTTTATCTGGGGCTTTTCCAGCCTTAAGGATAGGTACAACCATTGCTTTTTTCCAACATTGAGGAAAGTATTGACATTTAAGGCATGCATTGATTATAAATGTTAAGTATTTAATTCCAATATGAGGCAATTGTTTTAGATAGGCATTCTTAACTTTGTCTAGTCCTCCTATTTTTCGTGTTTGCAAGCACTTGATTACATTTCTTACGTTTTCTTCTTCTACAAATGCATTTAGAGGAGTTAATTCGTTTGTGGTGTCGAATCTTTCGATTCTGTTACCGACAAGTTCATTAGTTTCAAATTCACCCAAATGCTGAGAGACCAAGTGATTTTTTGAAAAACTTGTTCCAAATAGGTTTGCTTGTTCAAAACCTGTAAAAAAAGAAGTAGAAGAATCCTTCAGAAATGGTATTTTACGGTTTGTATTCTTGATTAACTTCACTATATTCCAGAATGGTTTAGCATTTTTATCCATAACGCTCAGTTTTGTGTTCCATTCTCCATTTCGATGGATTTGTATCTGGTCAGTAATGCGCTCATTAAAATGGGAAACCATTGATCGAGAAAAGGGCTGACGGTGATTCTGCCAATTTCTTCGATCAATGTTTCTCACTTTAATAAGCTCTAAGATATGGGTTGGAAGTTTTTTAAAAATATCTTTTTTGACTTTTTTGGGAATACTTTCATCAACCGAAGAAATTATAGCTTGTGTAAAGTTTTGTACAATAAGGTCAACATCATCTTTACAAGACACTCTTTCAAGATTTGTAGTACTATTTTGAAGGCTCATTTTAATCTTTGATTTGAATGAATTCCAATTAGCATTCTTCATGTCCAGGAAATATTGAATCTTTCTTTCACCCAACCAAGAAAGGTTACAAAAAACAGGATTATGATCTGAACTGAGAGCACTTAACGAAACAGGTTCTGTTATAAGACCAGGGACATTTGACACAAACAAGTCAAGGACAGAGGGGATGCCACGAGAACCTGCGGGGAAATAAGTTGGACAAGGTGGATAAAAAATATTAATTGGTAGTGCCAATGGAAGGGCAGCCAATATATTGCCCCAAGCATGTGCTCTTACACGCTCCTCAATAGTATACTGGTTAGTATACCCGCCTGTCACGCGGGAGACCGGGGTTCGATTCCTCGTCGGGGAGCCTCTGGCGCAAGACTAATGACCTTGCCCGGAAAAAACAAATCATTATGGAAAATTTAACAAGCCTCAAGACTTGCTAAATAAGGCCAAGACCGGTTCCAGGTTGTAGTGCCGATGGTGATGTGATGTGCTCTTACACACCCCCAATCTCTATGCCGGCAGTTAAAATCACCACCTAATAGATATTCACCATTCATTGTGAATAACTTTTTTAAATCTTGCTTGAGCCATTTTCTTTTAATATCCGACGAACATCCACCAGGGAAATAAACAGAATAGATTTTTACTGTCTTATGGTTTCTTAACTTAATCATTACACCTACATTCTCCACAAGCCTAGTTGGAATTACAGGTAAAAGCGAATGTTGAATTGACTTCCTGATAAGAATCGCCACTCCCCCACCCCTTTGGTCTACTCTATCAATGCGATAGCAGTTAAAGTCAGATGATGGGAGTCTTATATCAAAATTAAGCCAAGTTTCTGTTACTAGAGCAACATCAACTTTATAGCTATTTAAAAAGTTTAAAAAGTCATGAAATTTATTACGTATGCCTTTAGCATTCCAAGTAATTATTTTTATATGTGTATCTGCCATTTTACTTAACATTATTAGTGTATAAAAACTTAGTGGCTTAATGCGCGATCACATTAAATTGTTCTATTTTCGTTTTACAAACTGATAAATTTGAGATCATTTCCATGCACAAGGAATTTAGTTCCTCGATTGTGAAGAGTGGTGAATTGTTGTTGGGTAAATTATTGTTATTGTTTGATGAAGAAGCGCCGCGTGAGTCATTTTCCCATGCATTAATTGTTGGTGGTAAACTTTGAATTCGCGGGCTTGAATTTGGAAAGCTTTTGCTCGGAGCATTGGTCAGTCCCAGTCGTCGCTGTGGCTGTGGAAGCGTAGGAAAATCACTCATAGAGGCAAACGAAATCGGTTTTTGGCAAGCTTGATGATTAGAAATTTGAGTTGATGCAGCGAAATGAGTTCTTTGATGGATCTTGGATCTTCCAGATGATCTTTCTTTTATTTCTAAGTATTTAGATCTACTGGTGCATGTGACGTCAGTAGCTTTATGATTGCCGTTGCAGTTGGCACATTTATTTACCGAAGCGTTATTACATTCGCTTGTTTTGTGTGAACCAGCGCAAGTAGCACAATATGTTTTTATGTGACAATTTCTCTCACCATGTCCAAACATTTGACTATTAAAGCATTGTGTCACCTTACCTTTGATTTTCCTTTGGAAGTTCCAGTTCACTTGGGTATGAAAAATTGAGCGATAATTTTTTTTAAGTTCACTTAATTTAATTGTTCCATTTTCAAAGTGAATGAGATAAAAAAAATCAGTAAATTGATCATATTTTTTTTCAATTTTTTTAACATCAGAACATTTTAAGCCAAGCGAAATGAGTTCAGCTTTGAGTTCATTAGTTTTTATATCATCCAGTCCATACAAAATAACTTTGAAAGTTTTAGCACTTTTAATATCATGAGAAAAATATTGACAGTTATCCTCTTTTAGTTTTTCTAACACAATATTAAATGATTCAATAGTTCCGAACATTATTTTTATACCAATTGTTAATTTTTTTATTGAATAACTGGATATTTTAAGCTTTTTCATGAGGCTGTGCACATATTCTGGTGATTTTTGCAGCACTTTGATTGGTGGCACATACACTTTTCTGATTATTGGCGAATCAGTTTCGTCCATTTCAGAATTATCTGTATCTGGATGGCATTGTAGGGGAGTGAATTTATTACAGTAGGGGTTTTTACCAAGCCCACTTGTTGGATGCATAGTGGACCGAAGTTTTTTATCCGAGGACAAGCAATTGTCCCCGGTATCAGGCGATCTATCGCGTTTGGGAATGGTTGTAATGAGAACTCGCGACCGAGATGAACACTTCAAACGCAGTCGAAAGCTCCGGGTGAACTGGGAGCGAATTCAATTGCACAAATAAAACACCAGTTCTTTATTTTTTTTCTTTTGAGAACGCTCTTTATTGCCTTGATTGTTACTTTTGACTTAAAGATCTAATACACAAATTTTACTTTTATTTTTTTTTATAGTAGTTCAGGAGGTTAACAAAGAAACGACAAACTTCCGCCACACATTGCATTGTCTTAAATTTTGAAATAACCTGGTTTATCCTTGTTTATCGCATATTATCCTTTCACTATTGTTTCCAACCGAAAAGTGGCAATATATAAAAACGACACACGTTCAGGTATCATGAAATGTCGCGACGAGGGTAATTGTCTCGGTCCCCGTATGGACTGTCCGCACTCACGTTAATTACTTTCGATCACAGTGTAATTACAATTACCAAATGTCCTCCGGTTAACTCGCATTACTTATTTTACTATGTTTAAACTGGTCGAACGTTACTTCCCGTTTTATCGTGCTGCGCGTGAACGTCGAATACTTACGTTTGTTTTATTATATTACGCGGCGCGGACCGACCTCTTCGTAGGGTTTCTCTGATTCGACTATCTGTTCGAATTAATTTTCCCTACGACTGCCCTATCTAAATGTTCCTATCCATCCTATCTGTCTCTTATCTTCAAGAGAAAATTTCCATTTTGGTTTTCGATTCCAACTTCTTATCGGAATCTTGTTTCGAAGGATCGAGCTTACCGCCACTTCTTTCTCGATCCTATCATGGGCTTTGTTTACGTTACCCATCTGGCTTCCGCCAACAGAGTTTTTGTGTGCTTCCGATGGGTAACAAAGGAACCGTGGGATATGGTTCGTTTCTAATTGCATTTCCGAATCATAAACATCTAGTGTGCGACCTACGTTAAGATGTTTATGATTGCATGACTGTTGGTCGGCGGTGAATCGCTATCCTTTGTTTGCACAAGTGTGCCTTTTAGGTTTTGGGTCATGCTAGGAATTTAGGTGCTAATTGCTATTAGCTACCAGAGGAGATATTCGTTGTTCGGATTGTTTACCGAAAATTGCGTTTAATGGGTACAATGCATTGATGCCTTGAATGGGTGCGTTGGCTTGGATGCGTTGAATTGGCGCGTCGAATTGGATGCGTTGGATTCAATATTAGAGACTTTTGAACGTTTAGTTCGATTGATTTCTGCTATTGAATTCAATGTTCTGAAATGTTACCTATTGTTTCAGGTGGGAGTAGGGACTTTTGGGACACGTGTCTGTGGGCACGTCTAATGGATAGAGGTGAGTATTTTCCTTGGCGGAAAGGACATCTCAACCTATATTGGGTTGTGTGGTTCATAGAACCGCCACAAACTGATGCAATGTTTTATTATTACTATTATTGATTGGTCTGTGAAAATCCGGAAGTTCATGACCTCACTAATTGGGCTAGGACACCGTTTTCTGTCTTATGCACTTTACCTATACTTTCGCCTCGCCTCGCGACCCACTTTTTGCAAGGACACGCTCTACATTGTCCTCCAATCTCCGTCGCCAGCGGTCTTTTTCCTATTGTTCTTCCGTCAAGAATTCTATGGTCGGTTCTGTCGTTGCATTGTTTTGATGAACGATTTTTTCCAATAGATGCAGCCGTGTTTCTTGATTCCACTACTCAAACGCTACAGTAAGTTCCCTCAATACTCGCTGTTGATTGTTTTTGCTTTCTGAAGATAATTAATGGAAATTATTTCACGCGCATCCCAAGAAACTGATTGCGTCCTTTGGAGTTAATCCACACAATCCTGGCTGTTCCTCGGTTTTTGGTGTGAAGATTCATCCATGGTTATGAATCGCTGAGAAACTTCGCCAAGCAGCCTATTGAAACCTTCTCATGATAATAATTTTGTTACATTGTGAGTAATGGCGGGACCCATTTAGGAGCAGTTTTTACAATTAAATGTGTATACAAAAATTTGATATAATACAATGAAAGAGTACTGACTGTGTTGCCCCCGCGCTCGGCTCAGCTGGGGTGTGGTTACCTTTCCTAGTTAGATCTGCAGATGTTGACGTAGTTTATCCTTTATCTTTGGGGGCTTTCCACGGCGGCTATTTTTCCCTTTTATTGGTGAGATTTTCATTGTTCGTTTGCACTTTTTGTGTTTCCTCGCTTTTCACAATTAAAAACCCCAGTCGATGGGCGACGATAGGGATTCCACTTGATTTCTCAAAATATCTGGTAAATGTTTGTTTTCAGTTTTATTTGTCAATTTATTATTAATTATTAATTCTACAACTCGACCTATTTCACACCACGTAATCAATTTTCTAAAACAACGAGCGCCCACGACCGTTTTTAGGATACGAGAGCTGATTTCCAAAACACAACGCGAGAAAATCGCTCATTCACGGCCTTTAATACTGCAAATTTATCCCTACCTTACCGTTTACTGATGAATTTTGGTTTCGGCTTTCGCTGGCCTGAACCCCCTTCCAGTGAATCGTCAGGTGTACAAGTATATAATGGCCAGGTAACGGCAAATTTAGTTATTATACTTACAAATATGTGTGAAAATATTCATTTCCCTGGTTAAGAGAATTTTGTATTTCTTTTGGGGTAAGAATTAGGACATTTGCGAGATAGGGGATGAAAAGGATGGAAAAGTTTGTATGTACTTTTTCCGTTTGAGTTATGACTATTCCTTTCGAATAGATTGTACATCTTATGTGCGATGGCAAGTTTGACAATGAACCGCTTTTGGGGTAGGATTATGTTAGGGAAAAATATTTTGAATTGGAAATTGAAAAATGATTTGAATGTAGATTGAAAAATATGATTTTTAAGAGAGTGAAATGTTGTTTTCTGGTATGATCGATGTGTGTAATGATACGGACGCGAATTTGCGTAATTATTTAGTTAGAGGGGGGGGGGGGGGGGGGGGGGGGGTAATTATCAATGCTAATTATGTAACACAGTCATCAAATACCATTTTGTAGATTTTTCTTTTTTATTACATGTATGTACTTTTTCCGTTTGAGTTATGACTATTCCTTTCGAATAGATTGTACATCTTATGTGCGATGGCAAGTTTGACAATGAACCGCTTTTGGGGTAGGATTATGTTAGGGAAAAATATTTTGAATTGGAAATTGAAAAATGATTTGAATGTAGATTGAAAAATATGATTTTAAGAGAGTGAAATGTTGTTTTCTGGTATGATAGATGTGTGTAATGATACGGACGCGAATTTGCGTAATTATTTAGTTAGAGGGGGGGGGGGGGGGGGGGGGGGTAATTATCAATGCTAATTATGTAACACAGTCATCAAATACCATTTTGTAGATTTTTCTTTTTTATTACACTTTTCTCGGGAGAGGCGAACCTATAGCGCCGAGTGGGCGCCCCGAGATGCTACCAAAAAACTGTTGCAGTTCTTTTTCAACAGTTGCGGGTTGCAACGCTCCGGGCACACACGTGGGAGGGGAGTTCCACAGCTTCCCCGTTCTGTAACGGAACGAACATCTCGTTTGGCAGACGACTGCAAACATAATCATAGCTCAGATAAATAAAACATAGGCTTCTTTTAAAAATAATAACAAAAAACCAAGTAAATGTAATAAATTGATTACTAAAAGCTGTTTTTCAAGGCACTTAGGTACACAGAGAGCAGGAATGGATGAGGAGATCGAGTTTTCGATGTCCTGCCCAGAAATACCTACCATATGTGAACCTTCTGCTCGTGTAAGAATATTATATTTTTGAATGCATGCTTGCAGTCACTCCTTGTCCTCTTGAACCTTTTCCGGGTTATGTCTGCATTGTTGGACTTATACAATTGGAAGCTAAACAATATAGCCCTGATAGACACAACCACACATTCGACTTGAGTTTAACACTCTTTACTCTGTGTCGAATAGAGGTTCGCACCCCAAATGAATAGAATCACACCTGTTATTGTTTTGGCTAGGACGAAAGCAGAAGGATTTGTTGCAATATAAAATTGCACACAATAAAATATATATAAATAAATGGTTGTTTGTACTCACAGTTTCCCGGCAGTCTGGTTGCTTTTGTTGTTTTGGATGTTGTCCTGTGTTGTATTCCTTGTGAGTTTCTCGGCCCTCATCTGCTGTCTTTAAGTAATTCATTAAAAGTTTTCACAAAATGTTCTTGCAGTTGACGTTGAATGAATCTATTGTTTAGCAGAGGAGGTACGTCGCTTCTTTTTCCTCGGTTTTACTTTGATAAACAAAATATATGCAGTAATCCTATCTAGTGGATCTGTGGGGTGGAAGTCGTGGCATCGGCATGGGTGCGAGTTCTACTTCCTCCTCCATCATAATTAATTGTTCTACCGACGAGCACTAAACAGGGATGGGAGGCAAAAGAAAGCCAAACGCCGTAAGTCCGGGAGGAAGGAAAACACATTAAAATGCACAGGTTTTTATTACTTTACTTATAACTTATTATTACTATTAAATTGTTTTCTTATTCGTTTTAACACGATAAAACACTCAAGGAAACTCTTTGGCGCTCGCACGCTACGGGGGTAAGGAAGATTACAACTCCAGGGTGTGCACTCCGAGCACACCCTACAAGGGATGATGACGGCTCGACCGCTCCGTTCAGTGGTTGGGATAAGACTCAACGATATTCAATCGTTTGGGGTGAGTTTTTGGTGGTGTGGTGAAAAGGAAATGAAATTTCCTTTGACCAGTGACCAATGGAAAGCGATCTCTGGGACGCGGTGGGGTAGGTGTGTGTACGTACACATCACCGTGTTCATCAATGCGTTTAGTCAAGGATAAACAGAACCTGAAACGAGGAAAAAAAGAACAAAGGGGAAACGACCTAAAGCATCTTTCGGTAATGAGGGTCACCTGTCTAAATAGCAGCCACTCATTAGATGCTAAAAGGGATTGCGATATTTCATACAATAGAGATCGTATATTTTCTCTCTGCCGACTGGGAGAATCCGATTCTTTTGATCGCATATGTTTATGCTATTGAATCCGATCCGACGGCAAAACGTGGCGTCGGTGATCGTTTGAAGATTCAAACAAAGAAATATTTCCGCGAGAAGTGCTTGCAATTGAATCAATAGTTGCAAGTCTTCGGAAAGTAAATTAGATGGGTACACAATGACGGTTGTGTATACCATCTGTGTCAAATATGCATGGCATCTAAGGCGACGGCAGGTGCGAACTATAGTGTGAAAATCTACACTACTTGGAAATTCGGTTTCTTGGGTCGCTAATGCAGAGATGCATTGATAATGTATGAATGCCCTTGTAGACGCAATTCTTTTTAGGAATTCTATGTAATGCTTGTATGCATTAATGTCCTTGGAAAAGGAAATATTTTCAGGTGCCAATGCGATTGCATTGGCGGGAGACAATGGGAGTTGAGTTGCAGATATGGGGGGTTTTTCAGGTAAGTGGACCGTGGGGTTTGATGGAACCGCCACAGATCTCTTTCTGATTCTAGTATCAGATGTCGGAGTTGGTCGTTCCTAATCCCTACCATCAGTACCGACTTTGCCAATTCTCGATCTGGATGGCGAATGCTACGCTGTTGTCGTATCTGTACTTACGGATTGCTGCCTCATTGCAATCCGTTACAGCTTGAGTTATCCGGTGCGTAAAATCTGCGACATCCTCTTCGCGGGATTGTCGCATATGAATACAGTTTCGAGTGTAACTCCTCATACGAAGCGTGTGGCAGTAGAGTATTTCGGAGTCGTTGTTCGTACTCCATGAAAGTTGCTGGGAGGTTTTCCTTAAACATGCGGCGAGCTTTCACACTTAACCGCATGGGTAGCCACCCCAGGAAAATGTTTTCCTCCGCTTCGGGCAAACAGTCTAAAGTCCTGTCACAGCTTTCGAGGAAGTTATGCAGTTCCCTCCCTGCATTAGGGCCTTTCTGGCCACTGAAAACTGCCACGTTGTTTTGGACCAGGTCCAAAATTATTTCCGCATCCAACATAGCGGCGATGGGTTCCTCCGTTACGCGTTCCGCGGAACTCCTCCTTGAGTAGCTTCTCGTTTGCATCGCGGAATAATGAAGTACGCGCGTTTATTTATTTTGGTACGGAACTACCCGAATTTATTTAAGAGTGGTTCGCTATTAACCGGTAGCGGCCAAAATACGGTTAAGGAATAATCGACAAACGATGATAAGACCCCACCTAAAAAGAGGGAAAAGAAAGAAGGAAAAGACAAAAACCTGGAAATACACAAGAAACAATGGAAAGTATTTGGGTAAAATTATTTATGCTTTTTCCACCCAACATTGCTTTCGTCCTCTCTCCTGTAAATTGAAAAAAAAAAGAAAAAGAGAATGACAATTTTTGTTTATTTTTGTTATTTTTTTTTGTTATACGGCTTTTTATTTGTTTTTGTTATCTTAGCCGCTAGTTCCGCTAGTCGGCGTAGGTGCGTAAGAACCTCGCGACTCTTCCCACCACTGTGTTTGTTTCCCCGACGGATCCGACACAAACCTGCTGCGCCAAAATTGTTGTATCGGGTTTTCCAATAGGGACTTGACAACTTTGAATTTAATTTGTGAACGCACCCTTTCACTAATCATCGAACTGTCACTGTCAATTTATTCAGTAAACTCTCATCAAGGTTAAGTACACGAACGAACAACGTCTGCAAATTATAAAAATTTACTACCGAAAAAAAATTGTCAAGTCCCTATTGGAAGACCCATTATAATATATTTAACAATTTGGTTGTAGAGCGGACCGTGGAGCGGTCGATGTTGCTGGTCCCTGATGTGCAGGTTGCAGGGGGCGTTGAGTTCATAAAGTAGTTTATGCAAATTAGCTACTTGGCGATTTTTCTTTCCTTTACAGGTACAGAGGAGAAATTTGCGTAAATTAGTGGGTGTTGGGCGAGGACACGGAGGCGGAGTCCGTAACAATGTATACATTTTAATCTCTTAATATATATACATTCTAGTTGTTCCATTGTTCTTAGGTTAACACTGCACTGAACTTATTTAGGGGACGTATCGTAATAGATTTATTGTTACTTGGAGTAACCAGACAATGAAATGTATGTAGTTTAACTGTGAGTTTCTGGACGAAATTGATCAACTTTGTTGTGGTGTTCTCGAAACAAACAGGAGATTTTTCACTTTTCCGATAAACTTTGCGAGATGAATATAAATTAAAACACTTTTCTCTTTACTCATCATCATCATCGGCACTACAACCGGGAACCGGTCTTGGCCTTATTTAGCAAGTCCTGAGGCTTGTTAAATTTTCCATAATGATTTGTTTTCTCCGGGCAAGGTCATTAGTATTTCTCTTTACTAGTGTTGTTTATTTTCGTTACAATATGATTTTTACTTTCGATTCTTTTTATTTTTTTTCACATAGACTATTTAATTACGACTCTAAAAAACAACATTTAAATGAACGCTTTTACAAAACGACTCTCTTTTTTAACGGTGCGATCTCAACGGGCCTTTGTTGTTTTTCGCCCACAGTTACCCTAAGGAGAAAACTGTGTCATACCACGTAACCGTTATCGTATCACCCAATCAACGGGGATGATCGATCTCGAGTTCAGCGGAGATACCATGGCCGGTGTAATAACTGTTTGTATGCACCAGTTCCGGGAAGGATCGGAGCGAACATACAGGACAAAGTCACTGATTGCTTTCAACCCGGCGAAGGCCAGGACGATCCTTGTCCCTGTTCAATCCAAGTTGACATGCAGTCTCGACGTGACACCCCTGGATAGCTACTTTGGCACTCTCCAAGTAGTGAACCAATACATGCAGAGACATCCTGAGATAGGTTGGCGCAAGGCTAATAACCTTGCCCGTAAAAACAAACTATTATGGAAAATTAAACAAACCTCGGATATGTACCGCATACACGACGACGACCACGGAAACGAAAATGGCCAAACGATTTGAGAATTTTCTCATGGAATGTCCGCTCACTATAGAGCTCGAAACCATGTTTTTCACATTGGTCTCCGCGATACCTCAAAAACTACTCAATGGATCGTTTTTTATTATTTTAAAGTAAATTAAATTTATTAGAGTCTGAACCTAAATGTAGATGATTTTTTCATATTTTTTTTCCTATTCAACGTTAAGCAGCACAAAAAAATGCGAAAATCGGTACCTAAAGTTTGCACGTCTGCCATTTTGTTTATATTTGATTTTTTTTTCTTGAAAATAGAATTCAGACTCCGGTAAATATTATATAATTTCGAAAAACTTTTTGTTGTATGATTACAGATAAGATTGCAAACAGGGATACGATGGAAACCTATTGGGTAACTTTTTTTTCGAATCGTCACACCGCGCCATCTATCGGGTTTTCCAATAGGGACTTGACAACTTTGAATTTAATTTGTGAACGCACCCTTTCACTAATCATCGAACTGTCACTGTTACTTTATTCAGTAAACTCAACATTTTCACGAGTTAAGTACACGAACGAACAACGTCTGCAAATTATAAAAATTTACTACGGAAAAAAAGTTGTCAAGTCCCTATTGGAAAACCCTATATTAAATTGACAATTTTTAATATTTTTCCCAAAAAAGAAAAAAAAAATTATGTATACCTAAATACTTGATAAATATCTGTACAAAATTTGACACTGCTATTTGCTTCCGTCTTTGAGAAAAAAATTCAAGAAAAACGCGTCTCTAGATGAGAACCTCCTCTTAAGTGACCAAGGGGGAAGATACTTCGATCGTGTATTTATTGCAGTGAGAAATACAGAGAAATGTGAAAAGGCTCGGTTTACCTACGAGTTAAATTTTCAAGTCTCTTAAATACCAACCGCACTTTTGGTTATACACAGAAAAACAAAACATATTATTCTCTTTTAAGGAGTAAGAACGTTGAACCTTTATCGACAAAAAGTGGCGAATGTTTATAGTCATCAAGGCACTAATAAATACAATGATGTGGTTTTAAATTTGTAATTTTTTTTAAATTTTTTGTTTGTTTTATTCATTTACTTATTTTTTTTTTGTTTTGGTAAAAATAAAGAACATTTTTGATTGAAACAAGTGTTGCCTAAGCATGTACCTAACAAAACAGATTAGATACTCCCAAATGAAAACAATAGAATTTTTGAACAGTTATTTTTGATCAGAACAATCGTTTACCCAGTTGACGAATTCTTTTAGTTCACTCACAGCTAATTTTCTTGAGATGGCCTTGACTCGTAAATTTCGATCACTTGTTATCAGAACCAATTCCGTGCGGATGCAAGTTTTCATATCTAGGTTATAGAGATTATATAAGCTGATTGGATTTAACTTTAAATAATTAACATACCCTCACGTATCTCTGTTGTAACCGACTTAGATACTGCCAAGGCAGTTGCTAAAATTTTGTCATCATTGGATGCGTTGTTCTCATCCACAAGTGCAAACAGTGATGCACTTAATATGGAACCCTTAATAGTTGCACATCTATTGACAGTAAAAAAGAAGAAGAAACAAAGAGGAATTGGTGAGTGTGTTTTCAAAAGGTTTTTGCGATCACTTCCAAAAGTTTTCTTTTTCCTGATAGGTTTGAATGATTGGTTATCTTACTTGATATTAGAGTTGGGTGATTTAACAAATTCTAGCGACTTTTTGGCTTTCGTCGACACACCGTCACAATGATGAATCCGATTATGTTTCGCGTGATACTGATCGCCCAATTCTGCTGTGGCTCCTTTCGAGAGGCCGTCTAGCTCTTTGACCACTTGGAAATCAAATATATAAAATAAATTGCGTTACTCCTTCAGTTGTTGGATAATAGTAAATGTTTTACCAATAAGCGGAACTATAATAGTATATTTAGGATTTCTTGACAAGGCTTGAATGTCTTCTAGGTAGTCTATGAAGCAGTTTGTATCCGGAAGCAAGTACTTTGGATGAACTTCTATGTAAAGCTTTTTGTCGACATATCTGAGCATTTCCTGTAAGGAACACAAATTGTTGCGATTAACAAAGTAGATATTTTAATGTTTTTTTTGTTTCGATCTTGTTAGAAATATGTCCACTACGTGCGTCGTACGAACTAAACGATGACGAGTATATTCGTCAAACGCAGAGTATGTTTGATATGAAATTAGGATGCAATCAAATGACTTTTATATTTTGTGTTTCGTTATTTAATTCACGTACATTTATTCATTTATTTATATTAACATATATAGGAACCGAAAACATCAAAAATAAATTTCTTACTTTAATTTGTTGTGACGGAATGGAATTCAGCAAAAACATAGTACAAACCACAAGGCAACTTCACAAGTGGAACACCAATATTGCGATTCTTTTCTAATGTCATTTTTATAACAATATGCACACCGTCGTGTAGGTGTGGCCTTAGAAGTGGAGGATATATGGTCAGGGAAATGTTGCCCGATTAGACGGGTAGAATAAGATTGAGCTCGTCGACTTACAGTTGTACTGTTGTCCTTCGAGCCGGATGCTTTGGTAGCAACAAGGACGCGCACCACCAGATCATCCAAACTGGAGAGGATACCAGTACGCCTCACTGGAGGACCATCGATTACCCAACCCAAGGTGATCCGCACCGTACCAGCTGTCTGCACAGGAAAAGTGGCGCCCCCCACGCATTCTAGGGAGAACTTGTGGGGGTAAAATTTGTTGTGTCAATACACGGGCACTCGGTACACTTAAATCCCCGAAAATTGTCCAAGAGAAGAGATGAAACAAAAACGCACTGGAATGTTGTTTTGTATAAATGTTTTTCTTATTTTAATCCTTCCTTTTTTTGTTTTTACAGCGATTAACGTTTTATTGACCAGCAGCTTAGAAACACTCTTCCACAATTAAATGTGTCCAGTTTCGAATTAAATTCACTTTGATATTTGTGCCGCATTATTTGTTTTCGATTATAACGATTAATTTACGGTACTTCACAGATTTACGGATAAGTTTCCGTGGGAAAATAAACTGAAACTTCCCCGAGTTGAAATAGAATAAAACACACGACTGCGCTCGAAGTAATTGAAGCCTCAACTGATGTGCACCGTATGGTGGATGATTAGCGACTCTCTTGCGGCGTGACCGCCCGCGGTGGTGATTGTAAAACGACTGATCCAAATTAGGGACTTTGCACGGCTATTAGCCAATCATCATCGCGCGCTCTCATGAATCCTTAAGTTTCATATCTCAGCGAGGTGGATAAACACTTGCGCGTTCAATCGACAGTCGCTGGGCATGTGAAGGAAGAAAAGAACAAAAGAGAGAGCGGAATAACTTCGGGGTTGACTTAGCTTGTGTGCTTGTACCAATGCAGACTATGAGGATGACCCAATGACCTAGAGCGGCGACTGTGGTGATCTCAGAGTGCAATGAACCCTGAGAAGATAGAAATGTGAAGGAGAGGAAAATGCTTTGTAGCTATTCACTTCTAAAAAGAGATTATTGATCCCCAGCGAATGGAGTGTCTGGGGAAAGTGAATAGGACGCCGAATCGGCTAGGGAAATATTACTGTGGGAAACACGCTAAGGAATTCGGTAATTACCCAAGCCATTTGATGATGATTCAACCGCGTCGTTTGATTCGACTTGGTTGTTGCTAACCAACATGAATTGCAATTTCAGGTGGAAATCTCATGGGTTAGAGGAATGGAGTTGCCGTATGGCAAAAAGGTAGCTAAACTCAATTATGCATTGTCTGCATAGAATAATGAGTTTAGCTATGCGTCCTTTGGGAAAACATTGTTGTCAGGTGGAATAGCTTGTAGGGGAATTGTAGTATAGAGAACCCCCACAAACTCGCCACCGTGCATATTGGTAGAGAGGAACCATCGACTATTAATGGAACGAGACCAGATGAAAGACTTCTCGAGCGCCACACCCCAATCAACCGAACGCCCCGACAGGAAAAGCTGCCGACCTACATGCCCAAAGAGCAGAGAAAAATCACCACTCGTGCAGAGAAGAATGAATCAAGGGAAGCATTCCGGCAAATGGACCCACGATAAGACCGATCATTCAAAAAAAGAGCGAAGGCTGAAGCAGCAATGGCGGTTTCCAAGCGAGAGCTCGAAATTGCCGAAGCAAAGGCAAAGCTGCTTGAGCGGAGCTTGCAATATTGGAAGCAAGTTCGAAAGCGAGCTCAAAATCGGAGGACGGGGCCGACGGAGAGCCCCACCACACCCATGTCGAATCATGGCTCAACCAACCGAAACTGGTCGGCGAAAAGAAGGCGATGCTTGATCACGGCTACAAAAGAAAGTGACATCCAAGAGCTAGCCGAAGCAATGAGAACGCTTTCTCAAAGACCAGAACAACCCGTCTCAAGTCACGCGAACAAACTGCCACACTTCAACGGTGCCAGTGAAGAATCGTTGGCATTCCGAAGGTGACACAGTGTCCGAATTCACCCACACACCGAACTTGGCGCGTGTTAAGTGTATCAATGACGACCTAGATAAAGATGTTGAACATAATGTCATTGATGCACTTAAACCAAAAAAACGCCAACCGATTTTGAACCCATATGACCCCCAGAGCGATAATGCAAGTAATTGCCCCAGATTTGGCCACAACCGTTGAAATAGAAATTGTGTAATTGCACATTAATATTTATTGGGTCACTTTACAATCGCGGAAGTTGAACTGTGACGCATACCGATGGAGGTATATCGGCTGACGTCGCATTTCAACGCAATTGTAAATTGAAATTGCTAATCAGGAAGTAGGTCGATGGGGAGCAAATTTGCATTGTCGTCATCGAGAGGTGTTGAGCCCAAGGTAACAAGAAGGGGTAGAAGAAAAATAGGAGGCAGTCTGATTTGGAAATTGGCGAGGGTCGTTGTGGTGAAGATCTAATAGAAGATAAACGAAAGTAAGATACTAAAAGTGATGATACATTTGTGAATCTGAGTAAAGATAAATGCATATATAGTCTCGAAAGAAATAATAAAAATAAAGCATGTAACTGTGAAGAATAATGGTGTAACGACGATTTTGGATTAAATAAACGGATACAATATATATATCTTCATCATCATCGGCACTACAACCGGTGTTGGCCTTATTTAGCAAGTCCTGAGGCTTGTTAAATTTTCCATGATAATTTGTTTTTCCGGGCAAGGTCATTAGTCTTGCGCCAGAGGCTCCCCGACGGGGAATCGAACCACGGTATCCCGCGTGACAGGCGGGTATACTAACCACTATACTATCGAGGAGCCCACAATATATATATAGAGACACTAAAATAAGAAATAGAGTATTTTGCGAAACTGTGTAAGTTCAAAGAATGTAATTGACCAAAAAAAAAAAAAAAAAAAAAAAAAAAGAGACCTAACGAAAAGTTGTGACGTGAGTAGATATTAAGAAACTTGTATGTTTTAAATGTATGTTAAGAACAAGACGTCGAAAACTATTAATAAAGGAAATTTTTTGAATATACGTGTAACAGAAGAAAGATGAACAAGAACCGGTAACAGTAGAAGTGTATGAAATATATATATGTTATAAGAGTGAAATAGCTGAAAATAAACCAATCAGAACACGGATAGTCTAACGTGGTGTATAAACAGACTTATTTTTGTACTTTAACTGTGGGAAATATAAACTGAGAAAAAAGTGAAGAACAATAAAATAAAAAAGAGAAGAGGAAATATTCCAATTGTTTTTTTATTCTTGAGGATGTTTCAGTACTGAGAAACACCCAATACCATAACTCGCGTTTGCGCATAGCACTCCAGGCCTTAGTACGCCACGAGGGACATTGGATCCTTAATCGACTCAAGTTCAAGAAGGCCAGCACCACTTACGAACCATCAAAGGACCAGCTAACCTACAGCGAGCAAGAGCCCAAACCCCTAATATTACAGGACAACTGGAGATTAATAGTAACAAGGAAGCGTATCAGTAGAGTTCGTCAACTATAACAAGCAATAGGAAAACAGGGCAGAAGTGCTAGTTCGGCGCCATCTCAAATTTAGATACTGTGAAAAACAGCCACGCCGTCAGAAAAATGATGCTGATTCCCAAGAAAAGGTAGACGAAATCGTCGAGCTATAACGCACCATAAGAAGAACTCACAGAACCAACCCAGAAAATGTGGTGGTGGACAGAATAGATGATATAACGATCGTCCTGCGAAACGTGACCGATACGGGAATTTTATCGAAGATCGTCATTTCATTTTTAAACATTTTTTTATTTTCTTTTTATATTCTTATTTTCTAAATTAAAGGCTAGACAAAAAATGCTTAAATTCTAGCTTAAATATCTTATATAATAACTTACTGGTCCTTCGCAGACGCTCTAAGCTAAACATTACTTAATATTTGTATAATTTGCC
Organism: Microdon myrmicae; assembly: GCA_963931805.1. Classification (NCBI taxonomy): domain Eukaryota; kingdom Metazoa; phylum Arthropoda; class Insecta; order Diptera; family Syrphidae; genus Microdon; species Microdon myrmicae. The sequence continues at coordinate 154,166,493 of OZ007500.1, forward strand.
TTTCGGCGACAGAACTTTGTGGCCTAACTTATAATTATTTGAAAGACAAAGAAAAATTTGAAAAACTTTGTAAATTTTTTTTTTTTTTTTTTTTTCTTAAAATTTAACTTACTTAACTTACCTAAACTTATCTACTTTTTTTTTTTTTTTTTTTTTTTTTTTTTTTTTTTTTTTTTTTTTTTATGTAAAATCACTTAGCCTAACTTAACTTAAATCTTATACTACCCTAATTCTAGAAAAGCTAAGTCTATGTAAGCTAGCTGATGATAGTGTGATTCTATACCGACTTTGGTATCCAGGTCTTTATATGCCATTCAACCACCAGAACTGTTGACGCTGTCTAATACTATCGTCCCGGTCTCTGCGGGAGATAGCCCTACTGAAGCGCAGGAGCTCTTCTTCGGTGCGCGTTACTTCCCGGTCGTCGGCACGTTAACAATGTACGGCACCATATGTCGATTTCATCATCATCATCATCGGCACTACAACCGGGATCCGGTCTTGGTCTTATTTAGTAAGTCTCGAGGCTTATTAAATTTTCCATAATAATTTATTTTTACGGGCAAGGTTATTAGCGTTGCGCCAAATATGTGGATTTGCTTATGCAATTATCGCCTGAATTTCAGAACAAGGAAACCCAGGCAGGTGGCAACTGATACATGCCACAATGTGGGCATTTATTTGTGCTGTAATTTGTTGGATATCAGTAGATGAGGAACCAGTCCGTGCAGTACCTTTTTTTCTTGTGGTAATTATTATTATTATTATTATTATATTATTATTATTTATTGGCCTGTAGGAACCCGGAAGTTCATGACCTCACCGACTCGGCTTCGCCATCCTTCCCTGTCCTGGGCACTCTCCTTCCACGCTTAACCATTCGATCCGATCTCCTCAAGGTCAAACCTAACATTGTCCTCCCATCTCCGTCGCGGCCGTCCTACCGGTCTCTTTCCCGTTGGTCTACCGTCAAGAATTCTATGCACGGTCCTATCGTTCTCCATTCGCGCCACGTGTCCGGCCCATCTTAATCTTCGCGACTTGATTACTCTCACTATTGTAGGTTTGCGATATAGTTCTTCCAATTCGTGGTTATGGAGTCTCCTCCATTGTCCTGCCTCCTCGTCATATTTACCTCCAAAGATGCCTCTCAAAACTTTATTCTCGAATAGACGGAATTTGTTTTCTTCCCGTTTTGTAAGAGCCCATGTTTCGCATCCATATAGAACAATTGGCATGATTATGGTTCTATAGACACGGAGCTTTATGTTACGTGATAGCAGTCTGGATTTCAGCAGTTTACTGACTGCGTGCCAACTCGCGTTGCCGGAATGCAGTCTCTTGTTAATTTCCTTCGACATTTCGTTACTGGCCGTCAGTATCGTTCCCAGATATTTAAATTCTTTAACTTTTTCAAAGATCTTACCTCTGACGTTTATATGTGTTCTCTGAGACCCACCTGCTCTCGCCGTAATCATGTATTTTGTTTTGTCTTCATTTATTTCTAGGCCCACCTCTTCTGCCGCTTGCATGATGATTTCACAGTTTTTACTAACAGTCTCTAGATTATCGCCCAGAACGGCGATGTCATCCGCATATGCGAGCACTTGTGTGACCCCGTTCAGGGATGATCCGGCCATGTTGTCGTCTTGTACCTTTCTGATGACATACTCGAGCACAAGGTTAAAGAGACACGGTGATAGACCATCTCCCTGCTTTAGTCCGTCCCGGATTTCAAATGGTTCTGAGAGGTGGTTTTCTATTCTAACTCGCCCTTTGTTTTCGTTCATGCAAATTTGAATGAGCGCGGCATATTGTTTTGGGACTCCCAGCTCAACTAGAATATGGTAGAGTCTCTGCCTTGCGACTGAGTCGTAGGCTTTTTTGAAGTCAACGAACAGTTGGTGAACCGTCTCTCCGTATTCCCACTTCTTTTCCAGCAGTTGTCTTATTGTGAACATTTGGTCGCTTGTTGACCGGTTCCTACGGAATCCACATTGGTAGTTTCCCAGTATCTCTTCTGCGTACGGTGTGATTGTATTTTGTACGTGGTTGGGAGCAATGTTATTCCTCTGTAATTTTCACAGTCAGATCTGTCGCCTTTTTAGAAAATGGGGTTGATTATTGAGGTTTTCCATTCTTCCGGAATGACTTCCTTATCCCATATTGTTTTAACCAGTTGGTGGATCTTTCCAACGGTTGCCTCTCCTCCATGCTTCACAAGCTCTGCCGGTATGCAATCGCCTCCGGGAGCTTTGTTGTTTTTCAGTCAATTTATTGCGTCTACAACTTCGCCGAAAGGGGGCTCTGGGATCTGAAGCTCGGCTGTATGTACGTCTGGTGCGTTTATTTGTGGTTGATGGGTGCGCACATTGAGCAGGTTTTCAAAGTACTGCCTCCATCTTGCCACGATATTTTTTGTTTCTGTCACCAGACAGCCGTTTGTGTCTCGGATTATTTTGGCTCTCCCTCGACAGCCATTTCTAATTGAATTTATGCCGGCATACATACCTCTGATATTCTTTGCTCTAACATTTTCTAGGATTTTTTCGATCCGAGTCTTCTCCCATTCGCGTTTTTTGCGTTTGAAAAGTCTGGTTGTCTCTTTCCGAATTGTCGCGTATCTTTCTGCGTTGACTTCATCATATGCTTCTAAGTGGACCATTCTGAGGCGTTTACGTTGTTCGATCTTTGCCCTGCACTCATCGTCAAACCAAGGTTTGCACTTAGTTGTTTTCTTAAATCCTAATACCTCTTGGTCTGTTTGTTTGATTGTGTCTCTGATCGATGCCCATTTAGTGCCCAGATTATTGGCTTCCTCTTCCTCACTACTCCGATTCTCTAGGGTGCTAAATCTATTCGTTACTTCGTCTTAATATTCAGCCCTTTTGCGCAGGTCTTTTAGTTTATAAATGTCGAACTTTTTGCTCGTCTCCCGTGACTGCCCATGTGGGATTGCTGCTAGCCGACTCCTGATTTTGCCCATCACTAGAAGATGATCGGAGTCGCAATCTGCTCCTCTATATGATCTTACATCAAGGATATTTGAGTGGTGTCTTTTGTCTATAAGGAAGTAGTCTATTTGGTTACGCGTTACGCCGTAGGGTGATATCCATGTGGCTTTATGAATTTCCTTGTGCTTGAACATCGTACTTTTCACTACCAGATGTTTTGACGCTGCGAACGTAATAATTCGAATACCATTATCATTTGAAACGTCGTGTAGGCTTTCTTTACCTATAGTTGGTTGGAAGATATCTTCCTTTCCAATTTTCGCATTGAGGTCCCCGAGGAGGATTTTAACATCGAATGATAAGATCCCATCAAATACTTCCTCGAGGGTCTCGTAGAACGTGTCCTTCTTTTCTTTGCCGGTAGATTCTGTTGGGGCATGTACGTTTATAAGTACATAATTGCACTATGGGCCCTGTATTTGTAGCACCGACATCCGGCCATTAATAAATTGCACATCTTTTACACAGAGCTTAATCTTATTGCGTAAGCTCTGCTTACTGCTCTGATTGGACCCGGTGTCAGAGAGGCGCCGTTATAATACAGCCGGTATACCCCTAGCTGCAGACCATCCAATAGGCACGATGACGCGTAACACCCTGGATTAGGGGTGGTAGATCTTTGTGTGTTACTCTCGCTAGCCTGTCTGACATGGGTGTCTCTACTGGAAGCGTATGCTTCCGTCAGCCTAGCCTGAGTGATTCATTGTAGTGTAAGCCCCCGCACCACGTCAAGGTTTCTACCAAGCGGGGGGAAGATCGTCTTTACGACCGAAATTATGATCTTTCTTTTACAGGTACCCTAGAGAACTTCTCCCACCAGCGGTAAGGGCTGCTCGAGGCATACTCTCCATCATTTAGGATTACGCAAGGCGTGTTTCCACCACCGCTGGCAACGGATGCCTCGTGAGGGTAAAGGAAGATTAAATTGATACCACGGCTCATCGCGCCGGCGGCAATACGGTAGGAATCAGATTAGAGTGCAAAGGGAAGGAATGTCTCTTCTACATTTTTGGGTACTGGTGAGTTTCTTTTATTTGCAGGTATCCTTTAACAGTTGGAGCAGAAGACTTATAATGCAGTAGACTGCATCAACGATTAGTCTATTTGAGCCAGATCAACAGTTTACATTTGGTCCTTTGAGCCGGAGCGACAATTACATTTGGTACTTACAAGTACGACTTACAAGTACAACAGTACAATCGTACTGAATGCAGGTAAATAGGGAAGAAAAGGATCCTCATCCCGTTTTTTATTACTAGGCGCGCCACTTACTGCATAGTCTAGCCTAACACAATATATTGTGACGCATATGACAATCAGTACTAGAATATTCTAGAAAGTACTGGAAAACTAGAGACTATAAGCAGTAGACAATTCGAGGCTATGGAACGGACGGAAACCAAACGCCGAATCAGAATGAGGAAACGGTATAAATAGGTCGCACGCAAATCAAGAGAAAAAAGTAAGACGTAAGAAGTAAGCAGTCGAAGATGGAAGCGATAAGTCAAGGAATGGTTAAGTGTACGGTGTTGAATGTAATAAAGTGTTACATTAATTCAAAATCGATTTAACGGCTCTTATTTATTAAAAATTAATAATCCAGCGAACCCTAAGCTCGCTACAATATGAATGAATTCGTTATTGCTCCAGTGATGACTAATAAAATACGGAAAAAGTCCGCTTGATTACGTTGCAACAAAGCCAAATCGTCCGTTGCATTATCAGGCGAAAGTAACGCCACTCAAACGACTGTAGATTGTAAACGAATGGACGAAATGTCATGAAACTTCATACATAAACTAGTGACAGATGAGCCTCTCGAAATGAGCCATGTTCATCTTCTAGTGGCGCCACCTAATGAAAAATCCCTGGACTTCATACTATATCTGTTTTTTTTTCTATAATAGTTATTTATAAACAGTTATTAGTGCTTTTCATTTCAACATGGCCTCAAAATATTCCAAACTACTTGCAGTTTATGAATATATTTTAGTTTTAACTAAAATTACAAAATTAACTACCGATGGTCACTACTCAGGACGCATGACGAATATACTCGTCAAACGCAACATTTTACACTTTTTTTCTCTTTTTCATGACGAATGTCTTCGTCATAAACAGTTGTCTGGTTAAGGGTACTTCAAAATCCCCTTTGGTGCGCGCGTAAGTGTAAAAAAACCATCACTTTTTGTTTTAATTACAATCAACCTAAAATTACAACCGCAACCAATTGTTTGTATGTATGGAAAAGACGATCGTTGTATTTCCCTCCTTCGTTCCATCCTTGAGCAATGTACGTGACATTTAAGGGTATTAAACAAATTCTTTTTGCGCGTGATATAAAATAAAATTAGTAAATCGTCGCCATACAAGATCCCAGCATTTATATTATTTCGTCTGACGCCGTTACTCTTGCCTATTTATTTATTTATTCATTTCTCTATATTAATCGTTGACTTCAAAAAAGCCTACGATTCAGTTGCAAGACAAAGACTCTACCATATTGTAGAGTTAAGCTGGGAGTCCCGAAAAAAAAATATGCCGCCCTCATTCAAATTTGCATAAACGCAAACAAAGGGCGAGTTAGAATAGAAAACCACCTCTCAGAACAATTTGAAATCCGGGACGGACTAAAACAGGGAGATGGCTTCTCACCGTGTCTTTTTAACCTTGTGCTCGAGTATGTCATCAGAAAGGTACAAGACGAGAACATGGCTGGATCATCCCTGAACGGGATCACACAAGTGCTCGCATATGCGGATGACATCGCCGTTCTGGGAGGTAATCTAGAAACTGTAAGTAAAAACAGTGAGATCATCATGCAAGCGGCAGAAGAGATGGACCTAGAAATAAATGAAGACAAATAAAATACATGATTACGGCGAGAGCAGATGGATCTCAGGGAACACATATAAACGTCAGAGGCAAGATATTTGAAAAAGTTAAAGAATTTAAATATCTGAGTAACGAAATGCCGAAGACTACAAAAAACTACACTCCGGCAACGCTAATTGGCACGCAGTCAGTACACTCCTGAAATCCAAACTGCTATCACGTAACATAAAGCTCCGTGTCTATAGAACCATAATCATGCCGATTGCTCTATACGGATGCGAAACATGGGCTCTCACAAAACGGGAAGAAAACAAATTCCGCGTATTCGATAATAAAGTTTTAAGGGGTATCTTTGGCGGTAAATATGACGAGGAGGCAGGACACTGGAAGAAACTCCACAACCACAAATTGGAAGAGCTATACCGCAAACCTACAATAGTGAGAGTATTCAGGTCGCGAAGATTAAGATGGACCGGACATGTAGCACGAATGGGCAACGATAGAACCGTGCGTAGAATTGTTGACGATAGACAAACGGGAAAGAGACCGGTAGGACGGCCGCGACGGAGATGGGAGGACAATGTAAGGTTTGACCTTGAGGAGATCGGATCAGATGGTCAAGCGAGTTAACAATCATACTTAAATACTTCCAGAAAAATAATATAATGTAAAGGAAAAAAGGAAAAATACCACATTGATAATTCAAACCAAACAGAGGAAAAATCCAATTGATAGCATCCCCAAACAATACCATTCAAACAGTGGAAAAGTACCTCTGATAAGACCCAAAGACTATTCCGACCAGACATAGGAAAACTACCGGGGTAATACCCACAATCCACATCAGAACGAGATAAGACTCATTATATATAAATACGAATTGCAGAAACAGCAGGGGCATTCCCAACTCATCGATGCTATAGACACTAGCTAATAAGATACTAATGTTAAATAGTGTGTAAGAGTTGTTGTAAATAAAGTTATATTTTCCGTAATTTTAATTCGTGGAAACATAATTAGCGTGGAAGGAGAGTGCACAGGACAGGGAACGATGACAGAGTCGAGTCGGTGGGATCATGAACTTCCGGGTTCCTACAGGCCTATAGATAATAATAATAATCTATATTAATCTACACACTCAAACCACCACCAGTAAAAGAAAAACGGTTTAGCGTTTGCCTGTTCGCTTGAATTTATGGCGTCATAACTTTCTAACGGTTAGCTGCATTTGGCAACTCTTTTTTTTTGTTAATATAGATATCATTTTTGTTAAAATAGATATCAGATCAGCTGACCATAGTTTGATTAAAACTGCTGAATTATGCTACAAGTTATTGCAAAGCAAGGATGAGTAAAATTTCGGAGAAAAAAAATCGCATATTTCACGATTTTTCTGCGATAAACGAAGGATACAACACTGCACCATTACTAGAACAAATAATAACTTGTACAATGTTGTGTAATTACGTACCTCGAGCTTTTCAGCATAAATTTTAGTTTTGTTAGTTTTGGCTTCGAGTTCTTTTTTAAGTTTGCACAATTGTTGCATATCACTGCTCTCGTCGATCTCAGATTTTATGAATGGAAGGGGAATTATGCATTCGGGCTTGCACCTCATCTTATCAACCTCCTGAAAGAAGATACTTGTTAAAACTACTTTCCATTTGTTTTCACTGGTACACATAATACCTCTATTATCATATCGTTGACGGGCGGGTAGTCTATTTTAGGTGTAGACTGCACCTGTATTGTAGCGTTCTTCCAAGCATTGATATGTTGTGACATAATCTGGTCGAATTGAAGGATTTTGGTAACTCGTATATTGAACTGTTCCAGTTCATTGTTAATGATATATTGTTTGCTTATTTCATCTGGTATTAAGGGAAGCAGTACAAAGCCATTGAGAAAGACATCTTCATCGAGGTAAGCTTCAGATTGATCTGTAAATGAGAACCAGTTTAATTGAGATACTTTATACGAGTATATATGTGTATACAGTTGGTTTCCAATGCAGTTTGGCTCTTTATTTCCCTTAAAATTTGAATGTGCTGCTCGTATTCCCGCCAGGAATCAAAATTAGTTAGTCTGAGAGGGTATAAAAGTTAAATTTGTACATAAAATGCATTTCTTCAGTCTCACCTATCATTGTCTGGAGATTTCCATATATCAGGATTGGCTGACATCCATTGGCAAAGTGTCTACAAAACGGATAATATATTTAGTTGGTTCTCTATTCAGAAGTGAATAATTTTTGACTCAATTCACCTTAATGTACTGGAGAAGAGTATTCAGGTGGTGTAAATTAACAACGGAGTTGTTGGCACTGAAAATAGATTTATTTCCTAGATAGTGTCATCATATGTTAGTTGCAGAAGAATGGCTTTACCTTAGTTCTGACGAACATTGCTCTTTGTACTTTAATAGTAATGCATTTGCAGCCTTAAGTGTCACGAAAAGGAATTGGTTTGAAACGTAAAAAGCGTAATGAAAAATTTCTTTTCTGGAATCTGTAAAACAAAAAGAAGAAAAAAAAAATTAAAAATCAAAAAGCAAATACAGACAAATAAAAGAAGACGTGTATTTTTTACCCACTAAACCGTTGTGAAAACTCTTTCTCCTGTTTTATGGAACTATTCAATCCCCTAATAGGTGCAAGACAGTGAACACATAGCCAATTCCTAAAAAAGGGCATCACAAAACTATGGTGGGGAAGCAAGGTTACCGCAGTAGATACTCCAACAGAGTTTGGCACCTAGATCTATTGTCGAATTCCTTTCTTATAGAGATAATGATTCAACAGATAAGACATTATCTTTCTCGCCACTTAATCCAAGTGATTCTTGATGAGGTTTAGTTTACATCCCACCGAATTAGTACGTGTTCCTCAGGACTCCTTACTGTCACCCTCTCTATTCCATATTTTTATAAATGACATTCTGTCCATTACTCACAACGACATCCACTCGTTTGGTGATATGATATCGCGTTAAGTTTCTCTTACTAGTTCGAATGTTTGATTGAGCTTCATGGATTTCATTATCACTCAGTAGGTTGACATACACTGAAGTTCAACATCAACAAATACATAAATGGGGATTATCTAACTGCGCGGAATTTAATGCCTTCAAAAACCAATATTTCCTTTCGCAGTCTAAGAGAAACTTCAACGCAGACTTCTAATTCTTGGTGATCGTATTAACAGCACTCTTAAGTGAAACGATCGCATATTTGAACATGCAGCAAGTGTTTAAAAGAAATTCTTCACTTGCTTAATGGAGCCGAAAAACTAAAGAGAGTTTCAGAATCGCGGGTCGATGCCTTAAGATATTATTTTCTCTCGATGGGGCCCTATCAGACAAACAGGCTTCAAATACCATCAAATTTTTCACTTGCTTAATGGAGCCGTAAGACTCAAGTCTTAGAATCGCGGGTCTATGCCTTAGGATATTATTTTCTCTTGATGGGGTCCTATCAGCCAAACAGGCTTCAAAATACCGTCAAATTTTTCACTTGCTTAATGGAGCAGTAAAGCTCAAGAGAGTCACAGAATCGCGGGTTGATGCCTTAAGATATTATTTTCTCTCGATAGGATCCCATCAGCCAACCAAGCTCCAAAATACAGCCAAGAACCTCTCCCGACCGTTTCATGGAGCTTATAGCTTAATGAGCTGTTATTTCACCGGGTGGCTGGGCATTGGGACCCAAGCTAATCATAACCGATGGAGTGAAGTATTTTTTGTAAATAGATGTTTTTTGATGCCGGACGCACACTTTTCATTTTTATCATTCAACTGATGTTTTAACTGATTAAGCTGATGTTTTATCCTTCCCTTTTGCTCATAGAACTCACGAGCCGCTGTTGTCCTTTTCTGCAGCGCCCCGCAAAAGTTCTACGAGAAAAAAAGTGGTCAATCAAAATGGCACGTCTTTGGTTTAACAACAATCACATTGAATGCACTTCGACTGAAAAGAGCCCGACATTTCTTCTCTAACACATTATACTGGGCACTTTGCCAAAATCCGGAAATTATACATTTGCTCCAATCCACATACATTCTTGGTCCGAAGTGTACCAATCACTTAAATATTTGACGACCCGTATCGTCGAATACCTCTTCAATAGTGGCTCCCAATGCTGCGAGGTTTAGATGTCTGAACTTGTTCGCGATGCTTTCAACTATGCTCCATCCATAGAATTCCAGAGGATTAAAAGAAAAGGCTGTTGGGAGACCAGAACTCCACACCATTAGCTTTCTTTATTAAATAACGAAAATATTCCCCTTGTTCTAGAGGCTTCAGAATATATGTCTCATTTTAAATGAATTAGAGGCTGCGATCTGTCCCACGAAGCCTCTCATTCGAGTGGACTTTCTCCCATTCGCAGAACCCTTATTGGACTTCCCCGACTCACCGTAATTTGCAGGAACAAAATAATAGTTGATCCCGAGTACCCGAAGAACCAAATCATCTTTGTCGTCGAGCGCGCAGCACGAATACTTTCGATAAACGCAGTTCCTCGATGATAAATTGCACGTTTTGAGGTTATGATGTTGTAATACATGCAAAGTTATTGGAACGCCAATCATGACCAACCAGTTGAATAGAACGGCAAAGCACGCAATAGATATGCGAAAAAAAAAACGACAGATGCAACGAAAAAGGACAATTTGTACGCATTGCACTCAGACGTGCACACAATAATTTATGCCCCGAACAAATAACTATAAGTGGATGTATTGCGTTTGTTTAGGATACCCACGATTACGAACAGTATCCGAAAGTAGGAGAGCAGCCTTGTTGGCGCGTTGAGTGATACTCCACTGATATGTTCAACAGAAAAGTCAATCATAACGGACAACCACACATAGCTCAAACTAACCAAAGGTGAAGGTACGTAAATGAAATACTTACGGTTTTTCAAACACAAATAGCCGCGTCTTTCGCCTGTACGATAGAGCGAACTGGCCAACCTACTAAACAATCAACATAACCCGGCCATTGTAAATCCAAGTTCGTCAAAATAAACAAAAACATCGAACAGAATTGACAAACTCCAAACAGAAAACTCACGCGGTTCATTTATCGACTTCCGTGCCTTTGGAGCGATTGACTCTCGGCCTTTAGTCGCCATTTACAACAAGCCGTCCCCCTGTGAATATGTTCTATTGCGAGCAAAACAATAACACAAAATAAGCATAGTTTCCAACTATAGAGGAACCAGCGTATAGTCGTACCTACGCCTGAAACTCCTTACGCCATTGAGCATTAAGCAAAAAATCAAATTAAAACCGTCGATATTAAATGCAGGTCATAATATAGGCTTCTATTTTTTTTCACCTAATGCGGTCGAAGGATTTACTTACCATTCACGTTGTTGTGGTGTACAACAAAAATGTTAAGAGCAGCAACTTTAAGCACGCAAGAGCGTGATAGGACCAATTGTTGACTAGGATTCAAAATAATGTTTATCTGCATCAAAAGCTTCTTAAAATTTTCATGAAAGTGCTCAAGTCTGTGAAGAAAAAGAATATATTTCAGTACAATTATCAAATGAGGATTTAATAAACACCTACCCGATACCAGAGAACAATTTCCCAATTATATATAAATATGTTGACACGAACTCCTTAACTAGCTGAAAACAGAATTACAGGTGTATTAAATTCGGGACTTTTATATATAATATATTTTTAAGAATTTTTCACATTTATTTTTAAATACATTTTTGTTGTATATAAAGTACACACAGCGTAGTACATTTTATATATAAGAGTATTTTTACATAAAACTGTATTTTTAAAAGATTTCTATCTATTCTATAAAAAAATGTTCTCTGGGCGACAAAAAACTGTTTATTCTACGACAGAGTTGGAGCAAGGCATCATCGAAACATTTGTCACACACTTTGTATCAACAAACTATATAATATAATATAACATAAAACATATTGTGGGGGTTCTTTAAGCATTCCCAAAGAACCACCCATTCCCTTGAAATCAACCTGCCTTCCCCTCACTCAAAAAAGCCATTTCACTCACCTGCAACCGAGCAGCGTTGAGCTACCCTTCAATATCTTTCACCTGAAAAGCAAACCCTCAGCAACAGCATGCATGTCAACCAAATCATTCCGGTCATAAAACATGAATCATATAGGAACCGATTGGCTCAGCTCGTCTGCAATCATGATTAGTAAACACACGCCAATATTTCTGTGTGTTCTTGTTCCAACAATCCGTTGGTCCAAAAAGACACGTCGGGCAACGTGCCCAAGCGACGCCCGATCATCGAATAGGATATGATCGCGATTGTTGTTCAAAAAATCATTCTAATGATCATGCCCTATGATACATTTTTTCTAAAAACTAAACAAACCTCCACAGTAGCCCTTACCGCTGGCATTAACGATAAACACCATTAACCCAAACAATAGCCACCCTAGCCATTGCCATGGCGAACAAATCTTCTGTTTACTTATCGTCACTATTGCCTGCAACGGCATGATTTTGAGCGATCATGTAAACAGCCGATGTTCCCATGTTGCATTGGTTAAACCAAACAAATGCGCATCTCAGCGTATGGCCCCCGAAATAGCGTTTCTATTTACATAAGGCATAGAAACCTATTTCTTCCTCCGGCGATCGTCACGATCGTTCACAACAACGACGCCTGCAGCCTTTAATGCTTGTTCTTTTGTTTGAACAGCTGCAGGATCAATTGCTGTCCGCACTTCCAGCAAAAGGGCATTGTACCTGACCTGTACGGTCACATGGGAAAATATTCCATTAAACCCCAATCGATCGCTCATTGGTCGTCACCAAAGAAAAGATCAGATTCGCTCCTCCCATATCGATGGAAATCCATCACGATTGCATCTAGTGGATGTTGAGTGCAACGGTCATCGGGGAGTCAAATTTTAACCACCCCAGGTGCCAGACGCTGCAATAAGTCGTTGTTCACCCTCACGTCAAGTATTCTGTCGCGAAAAGAATCGCTATTGTCGCTATTACAAGGGGAACATCATGCAAATATTATGATAAATAACCGAACTTTAAGAAATTCGTCATCGCGTAATCGGGCTCGCTCTCGATGCTCTACCCACGCTCGGCTGGTAACAGCATTTTGTAACATCAGGGGCATCGGTTTCACCGATACGAGTGTAAACGCCGTTCACCAATATTTGCAAACCTGATATCCTTGCCCTAACTGAAACCAAGGTCAATTCGTCAACTGATTCGACATATCTTCGTTGCTCAGGATACGACATACGCAGTTTGCGTCTTCGCGCGATACGATCTAGCTTGTCAAAGGATTGAGGCGTTGGAACCCAATAACATGGGCATCATATGGTTGAGGGTCGCGCTGAGGAATTCGGTTATATTTCTTTGTTGTCTTTACCGCGCCCGATCGACCGGCGACATTTTTCGAACATCTTTCACATACCATCGACTGGATACAGATGAACCACCCAGCTTCTGAAATTGTTGTCGCTGGCGATTTTAATTTACACAATTCCGGCTGGTTGGTGCACTCTAACAGAACCGACGAGGCTGGGAGGCTGGCGGAACCAAAACTTGACCCAACTCCTGGAGGGACCCACGCGAGTGCTGGATACCCGAGGTGATTATGCGATCACCCTGGATCTGTTTTTGACATCCGAACCGAGTATTTATACCGTAGAGGTTTCTGCACCATAAGGAAACTCAGATCACTGCTTGGTATCGGTCGCGCAACCACATGCATTTCAAACGATTAACCGGCCTAGGCAGCTTCGCCATGTATGGGGCTGCTAACTGGGACGATTTGCGAGATTTCTTCACATCCTTTCTATGGTTGGAGGTGTGCTTCGGAGACTCCGATGTTAACGCTTGCGTGGAGTCGGTCACAGAAATTATTCTTCTCGGGATGGATATCTGCATTCCACATTCCATCAAACCAAGTTCATCTGATAAGCCTTGGTTTGTTAAAAAATGCGGGCAGATTACAGTGACAAAAAATAGAGCTTTTAAACGATGGCGCTTCAATCCCACCGAGGTTAATAGACCGAGTTTTGTCAGAATCAGAAACGCGTGCAATCAGGGGATTGATACCGCGAAAAAAGCTCACAGCCACGGAGTGACCAATAAACTCCTTCAGTGCCCGACTGGTTCGCGCTCCTTCTGGTCAATGGCAAGGGCTGTCAGCAGTAGCTTAGCTTCCGCCTCTTTTCCTCCGTTTGTGACAGACAGTGAGACGTTAGTCACAAATTCAAAGGATAAAACTAATGTGTTCGCGAATTTATTTTCCACGTATTCAAACCTCGATGTCAGTCTTTTGGAGCCACCTGTGATCGCGCCGGTACGGTGTTCCATGCGGGATGTGAGATTTCGCCCGCGTACTATTCAACGCATTCTACGTGAACTGGACTGTAGGAAGGCAACCGGCCCGGACGGAATACAAGCAATAGTCCTTAAGAACTGTGCTCCAAAACTATCGCCGGTTCTTGGCAGACTCTTTCGCTTATCTTATGCCAGGAGGGCCTTTCCTGCCTGCTGGCAAACAGCTCGAATTCAGCCATTCCCAAAGATGGGTAAAAAGTGTCTCCCACAAAATTACCGTCCGATAGTATTACTGTCTATGTTATCTAAGGTGATGGAAGAGGTCATCAATACTGAGTTGAGTATTTGGAGTGCAACGGACTTCTGAATGATCGTCAATACGGATTCCGTGGCAGGCGATCCACGGGAGACCTTTTGACACTTATAACCGATATATGGAGCGGCATGGTGAGTCAAGGGCGGTCGCATTGGATATCTCCAAGCCTTTTGACCGCGTCTGGCACGGGGCATTGCTGAGCAAACTTCGATCATATGGACTTTCCCAGCAGCTATGGGACTGGATGAAGAGCTTCCTCGAAAATCGATCGATCCGGGTTGTTGTGGACGGCGAGTGTTCGGATCTGTATCCTGTTAATTCCGGGGTGCCATAGGGTTCTATTTTGGCTCCAACCTTGTTTTTGCTTCACATAAATGATTTGTTGGAGACAACGGATAACCAAGTGTTCAGTTTCACGAATGATCGTACGCTTGTTTCCTCCTTTTCGAGTGATCGGCCAATTAGTGCATCTGCGTCTCACCAGCTGAGATGTAGACAGATCGACTCTCTGAATCAGGATCTAGATAATCTCGTCGACTTCAATGCAGCGAAGACACAATATACAACATTCACAAAGAAAAGTGGAGCATCGGTTCCACAGCTGATGATGAATGGTGTTACGGACCTACCTCGCGTCCAGGTCCCCCCTAACATCCACAAATCCCCTTTCGTAAGTTTCCCCTCTCTACCTCTAAAATGAGAACAACTCGACAAATTATAATTAGGCCAGGCCCTCGAATCTGGGTAAAGCTTGAAATTGGTCGGTGTGTATCATGGCATAAACACGTGTCGAGCATCACCAGGTCAGCCTCAGGAAAACTGAGCATATTTTTAGAGCCAAGAAATATTTTACTCCGGCCCAACTTCTCCTGTATAAATCCCAAATTCGATCCGCGCTCGAATATTGCTCTTATGTTTGGAGCGCGGCTCCTAAACATACCCTCGACCTATTTGAGAGCATACAGAGACGAGCGATCCGCCTGGTCGGGGACTCGGCGTTGATGTCGGGACTACAGCCGCTATCACATCGAAGGCGTGTAGCCGACCTCTGTCTGTTTTACAGATATTATCACGGGTACTGTTCTTATATGCGCTCCACAAAACAATCCGACGGAGGGCACCAGTTTGCGGTTCATCTCCCGACGGCGAACATCCCTGCACCAGAACTCGTTCCGTTTCAGAGCGGGGAAGCTGTGGAATTCCCTTCCCACGCAAGTGTTCCTGGAGTGTTACAACCTGCAGCTGTTCAAGAGGAACTGCAACCGTTTTTTGATGACATCTCGGGGCGCAGTGTTGGAGCTATAGATTCGCCCGAGAGAAGTGGTAAAAAAAACAAGGACACGGAGCAACAAATCAAAAAAAAAAAAAAAAAAAAAAAAAAAAAAAAAAAAAAAAAAAAAAAAAAGGAAGAAGGTACCTCCCATAGTTATTAGCTCAATGCAAGCTAAAGACCTAATAAAACTTGGTGAGTTAACTTGTAAAAGTTTTAAAACTAAACGTATTAGTAATAGTAAGATAAGTTTAATATGTGATAACTTGTAAGATTACAAACAAATGAAATTAGTGTTAGGGCAAGCGCGCAGCGAGTACTATACGTACATCCCATAATCAGAGAAGGTGGTCTCCATGCTTCTGAAAGGAGTTGATCCTTCGTTTTCACCCAAGGAAATACTTGAGGCACTGAAAACGGTTGAAACCGAAACCCTAACATTTACGGATGTTAAACCCTTTTCCACCGGAAAGTCCCGAAATCGTAATCGCCAATTACCTTTTTTCATTGTATCGCTAAGCCCCAACAGTAAAGTTGAGGGCCTTCGACACATTAAAATTCTCTTTTACCAAACTATAAGTTGGGAGAAAATAAGAAAATCAGATCGTGTGCATGCGCTGTCAACGATTTGGGCATGTTGCACCGAACTGCAATATGCAGTTTAGGTGCGTAAGGTGTCTAAATAATCATAATATTGGAGAATACCGGCTATACTGCTAGCTTTAGAGGTTGTCCTAAATTCCAACAGATAAAATCAAAATTGGCCGACACTACCATAACGGAAAAAATCATCAAGAAAACACCGACTTGGCAAAAAGAAGACGTAGGGATGGCGGAGCCGTGTCGGTGAGATCATGAACTTCCGAGTTCCTAAGGCCAATAAGTAATAATAATAAAAAATCAAAATTGGAAGTTAGAAAAAAACAAGTTGATGAAAAGAGAATGAAAACTCGTTCGTACAACAGCTTCGTAGCACCTAGTGTGTCATACGCGCAAATGACTGCCTGTGCAAAGACTCCAGCAGGAGTGGAACAACCACACAAAACCAAATCACACCCGCACCCGAGGTAAATACAGACATCAAAGCAATCTTACTTTGCATGCAAGGACAATTTGTTGACTTTAAAAAAAACATTGACTGAACAAAACACACGAATAGATATTCTCTACGAAGTAATTAGACGTCATCGGCCACACTCTACTCAAGGGGTGGGGGTCGCTGTCTTAACTAAGAACGATCTTCACCACAAAGTCCTTTCCATCACAGAGGTACACAAGCTTCAGGTGCTAGAAGCCTGCATCATAGATATTCCTTTCGGAAATCAAAGACATCTATACATGATCTCTGCTTACGCCCCTGAAAAAACCCGGTGTACGCAATTCATAAATGAAATTGATACGCTATTCCGAATCCTGAAGTTAGAGTCGAAGAATAATTACTTGTTAATGGCAGGTGATTTTAACGCCACGCACAGTGCGTGGGGCAATTTGACCCCGAACACAAGAGGCAAGGCACTATTCGATTGGTGTCAAACAAATGCTATAGAGCGTAAACTCGAATTGTACGCTACAGATTCACCGTCTTATCCAAGAGGAAATTCGTTTCTGGACTTACTCATGATAGACGATCGAATCCAATTACCTGACACAGAGCTAACAACTCAAAATTGTCTTCGCACAATCGACTACGACAGCGATCACTACGGTTTAGGCGCCGTAATACGCGTCCCAAAAGAACATTATTCACTCGGGCAGTACGAACAGATTTATTCGTTCGATTTCCAGAAGGCACACTGGTCACGTTTTGATCGCATAATAAAAAGAGAACTACGCAATGATGGCGCAGATCCACCGACCAATAGAAACCTTTGTAATGATAAAATCGATCATTACTTATCAACTATGGACGACATTGTTACCAACGCAATGAATCGCACGATCCCCAAAAAGTAGTTCACTCGGATGGCTATAACAGATACAGAAACCCAACTATTGAGGCTCTATATAGGAAAAGAGCACCCTTCTCTCAAAGCTGAAACTGCTTTATATACAGTTCAGCGATCCCAATAGCCAGGAAATAAAAACGCTGAAATCCTTGATCAAAAATTGATTCATGATAACTACCGATCCCCAATAAATCAAGAGTGGAACAACAGAATTCGAGCCATTCAAGCCAGTTGGACGAATATGTTCCCGCAAATTAATAAAACATTCAGACGAAAGAGTTACAATGACATACCATGCCTGAGAGTCCCGCGGACTCCCGAGAATTGTCAAATACTGCTGAACGCAGGACTTTCCCCTGAGCACATTAACTCTTAAGAAGAGCTAATATTAGTCGAAGGACCGCAAGAGGAAGCAAACTCAATTGGTGTGATGTCTAGTGGCGAAAAACTCGTCTAAGATATTTTTACAATATTCTCTTGATACAAACTGCTGTGGAAGTTTTGAAATGATACAAAAAAAAACCGTTGTTCTGATGGAACACAACATCTCTCCTGTTGACCAATTCCTGCCAATCATTAACTTTTAACGGTGCAATTGATGGCAGTCGATGTTCGAATTGTGTCTTTGGCCATATGGAAGTAGCTCACTGATTATTTTTTTCCAGACACGCCAAAGACACAACAAAACCTTGCCAAAACAGTGGCCAAACCATTGAGTGGTTTGGGCACCATTTCAACCATGAGGGGTTTGAGCACAATCGACTTTGGCGTATGTGATGCATTTCGAATCCCTATCACCATCCACTTATGAAGTGGGCGGACTTCGTTCCGTTTTGTCAAGGCTTCGCGTATGGAAATTATCTCTCATGGTTTTATCTTAGTGCGTCAAACCGTGTGGTAACCAAACATCGAGCGCGTCTTTGAATCCAACGATATGGGGATGGTTTAAAACTTCTTTATGGTCGATCGTTAGCTCCTGAACGTTGTTAGGAGGCCTCAGGCATAATCTATTGATATTGTGTGTGAAAATACCGGAGTGAAATCGATGGTACCGAAATTAGACTTAATTGGCTAACAGCAACGGGAACATAAACACATCACACGATTCCAGCCGCCTGGCCAAACCAAATTGTAAAATAATCTAATTTTCTTTTGGTTACCTCGACAACTGACAGTTAAATGGTGCGGTCAGAGAACTGTCGGAAAATTCATTAACTTTACACTTACCTCTTTAGCTGGCAATAGAGTTAGGCGCTTATGTTCATCCACAACACATTTGGGAACAACATCGTTCTTATGCAGTCTTCGGTATCCATCAGGATATACCCAAACTTCCTTACGAAGTGAGTGTGCATCCCTCCCTGATCCATGTTGCTGGATGTCACTGCCTGGTGGCTTGTTGCATTGTTCAAACTGTTAAGGAAACACATTCAAAGTTATTAAAAGTCCTAGATAAGTTTTATCTAAGTAATACTTTACCTTCCTTCGAAATTCATCGAAAAGAATTTCTAAACTTTCTCGAGCCGACAAAACTGGACCATAAGCCATTAAGCTTCTCATATGATAGTAAACTGAATCGAGTTGTTTTCTCTGAAAGTAAATAAACGGTATAAAGTCACAGATTTATACCAATTGCCAATATAAAGATATCCTTCTTTCACTTCTCTCGGGAGAGGCGAACCTATTTAGCGCCGACACGGCGCCCCGAGATGCCACAAAATAACCGTTGCAGCTCTTCTTGAATAGTTGCAGGTTGTAACGCACCGGAAACACTCGCGCGGAGAGGGAGTTCCATAGCTTCCCAGCTCTGTAACGGAACGAGTTCTGACGTAGGGATGTTCACGCCGTCGAGAGATAAACCGCAAATTGGTGCGATTCGTTGGATTGTCTTGTGGAGAGCATGTAAACTGAATGCGTTTAACAATACCACGAATCTCCGAAGAACAGTACCCGTGATAATATCTGTAAAACAGACCGAGGACGGCTACGCGCCTTCGATGTGATAGCGACTGTAGCCCCGACGTCAAAGCCGCGTCCTCGACAATCTCAAGTAGGTCGAGTGTATGTTTAGGAGCAGAGCTCCAAACATGGGAGCAATATTCGAGCGCCGGTCAAAATTGGGATTTATATAGGAGAAAAGAAGTTGAGCCGGAGTAAAATATTTCTTGGCTCTAAAAAGATAGTTCCGTTTTCCTAAGGCGGATCTGGCGATCTTTGACAGGTGTTTATGCCACGATTCAACCCCACAGACCGTGACGCCAAGCAATTTCAAGCTGTCCCCAGATTCAAGGGCCTGGCCATTCATCATCAGTTGTGGAACCGATGATCCACTTTTCTTTGTGAATGTTGTATACTGTGGTCTTCGCTACATTGAAGTCGACGAGATTGGCCTTTCCCCACTGCAGGACTTTATCCAGATCCCGCTTCAGACAGTCAATCTTTCTACACCTCAGCTGGTGCGACGTTGATCACTCGAAAAAGAGGAAACAAGCGTCTATCATCCGCAAAACTGATCACTCTGTTATCCGTTGACTCCAACAAATCATTTTTGTGAAGCAAAAACAAGGTTGGAGCCAAAATAGAACCTTGAGGCACCCCGGAACTAACAGGATACAGTCCCGAAGACTCGCCCTCTACAACAACAACCCGGATCGATCGAGTTTCGAGGAAGCTCTTCGTCCAGTCCCAAAGCTGCTGGGAACATCCGTATGAATGAAGTTTGCTTAGTAATGCCCCACGCCAGACGCGGTCAAAAGCCTTGGAGATATCCAGTGCGACCGCCCTTGATTCACCATGCCCCTCAATCGCAGATGTCCATATATCGGTTATAAGGGTCAAAAGGCCTCCCGTGGACCACCTGCCACGGAATCCGTTTTGACGATCATTCAGAAGTCCGTTGCACTCCAAATACTTAATTAATCGGGTTTGATGACCTTTTCCATCACCTAGATAACATACACAGTAATGCTATCGGCCGGTAATTTTCTGGGAGACACTTTTTTTCCCTCTTTGCGATTGGCTGAAAACGAGCGACTTTCCAACAGGTAGGAATGGTCCCCCGTGCATAAAAGAAGCGAAAGAGTCTGCCAAGAACCGGCGATAGTTCTGAAGTACAGTTCTTAAGGACTATTACTGGTATTCCGTCCGGGGCGGTTGCCTTCCTACAGTCCAGTCCACGTAGAATGCGTTGAATAGTATGCGGGCGGAACTGCACATCCCGCATCGAAGACCATGCCGGCGCGATCACAGGTGGTTCCAAAAGACCGGAATCGTGGTTTGAATTCGCGAACACATTAGCTTTATCCTTTGAATTTGTGACCAACGTCCCGCTGCCCGTCACCAACGGAGGAAAAGAGGAGGAAGCGATGTTACTGCTAACAGCACTTGCCATTGACCAGAAGGAACGCGATCCAGTCGGACACTCAAGTAGTTTATTGGTCATTCTGTCGTTGTGGGCCTTCTTCGTGGTATCAATCGCCTAGTTGCACGCGTTTCTGATTTTTAACAAAATTCGTTCTATTAACATCAGTGGGATTGGAGCGCCATTGTTTAAAAGCTCTATTTTTTGACCCAGTAATCTGCTCGCATTTTTTATCAAACCAAGGCTTATCAGATGAAATACGTGTAATGGAATACGGAGTGTAAATCTTAATCTCAAGAAGAATAATCTCTGTGACCGAGGGCGCCCAAGCGTTAACATCGGAGCCTCCGAAGCACACCTCCAACCATGGAAAGGATGTGACGAAATCTCGCAAATCGTCCCAGTTGGCAGCCCCATACCTCCATATATGACGAAGTTGCTTAGGTCGGTTATTCGCTTGTAATGCAAGTGGTTGTGCGACCGATACCAAGCAGTGATCTGAGTTTCCCTGTGGCGCAGAAACCTATACGGTATAAATACTCGGTTCGGATATCAAAAACAGATCCAGGGTGTTCGCATAATCACCTCGGGCGTCCGGCACTCGCGTACGTTCCACCACAAGTTGAGTCAAGTTGTGGCTAACAGCGAACATCTCCCCCAGCCTCCCAGCCTCGTCGGTTCTGTTAAAATGCACCAACCAAACGGAACTGTGCACACTACAATCGCCAGGGACGATAATTTCAGAAGCCGGATGGTTGATCTGTATCCAGTCGACGGTATGTGAAAGATGTTCGAAAAATGTTGCTGGTCGATCGTCATTCGGGGAGCGGTAAAGACAAAGAAATTTAACAGAATTCCTCACCACGATCCTCGACCGCATGATGTCCCCGTTATTGGGTTCCAACGCCTCCATCCCTGTTACATTTTATGTCGCCTCAGTACAATATTCCAGGTTGAGGATAATTACATTATCCAAATACTCCGGTCATGAAAATATGTGTGTTGCATCCAAATTCGTTTGCGACATACAATGGAATACAAACGCAAGAACCAAGGCACAAGTACCTCTCTGATTGACTTAGAAAGGGCCTTTGACGGCATGGCTTGAAGGATATACTAAAGATAGTAAGACTAAGTATACATAAACCACTATTTAGTTGACTGAGAAAGGAGAAGAGATTTATTGTCCAAAGTGACAACGTGACCCCCAACTTAATTTACAAAATCAAAAATCGTCTGTAACAAGGATGGATATTTTCCTCGACCTTTGCCAACTCTCTAGGAAAGGCAAACTTATAGAGCTGGGTCAGAGCCCCATGATATCCTTAGATAAAGGTATGGCTTAATGTTGTTCCAAATTTTATGGAAAAGATCTAAGGTAATGCCTCAGCTTATATCAGACTTCGGAATTGGCCTCCAAAAAATGCAATCACAGGGGAAAACCGGACGCCTTCCATTGCAATTCGTACAGCTAACGTGCGACATTTTCCAAAACCATGAGACGGAAAATATCATCTGGTTACGCATTCTGCAGATATTTCAGGGTATTTGTAAGGAGCCTTGCCATCCATCACTTCGTTCATAGTTAACGATAACCCCGTCACAGAGATCTACTTGTTACACAAAGACAGCGCATCATCTATCTCCACTTGCAAGAAACAATCTATACAACTTATTTTTATAATCGTAGCGTTGCTCGAGCCCACAAACAGTTGAAAATGCTTAATGCCACCAATCAGCTGAAGATCGACGTATGATATCTGACGCTTATGGAGGCAGGCTCCATCAATTTCAACTTCTGAATACCGGAATTGACTAGTTCAAAAGTGGTGCTTTTAATGATAAGGAACACGAAGAAGGGGCCGAAGTTTTTCTTCGTTGCATTATAACAAGAGATCAAAAGTCGACTTGGCTAAAGTGGACTAGCGCTTGCGACGATAGTGAAGGCGCAATGACGGTTAGAATCACTAAAAGACAGAAGCGCCCCAACACATCAGTCCATCGCCGTGTGTACGAAATCGATTGTTATTCTCACGTACACTTAATTGATGTGGAATTGCTATGGTAAACGGCTCTGATACTTTGTCTTTCGGTGCTGTTGTTCTTCACTATTGGTTGTATGTGCGTCCGTTAGGAACGCCACAGATTCACTACGACAGCCCAAAACGTAAGAACTCGTGGGCTACGTTTCAACCTGCGACAAAATCACCTTCAAACCTGAATATCAATGACTCAAAAGCTATACTGTGTATTAGGAGCTTCTGCAACCTAACCAAACCATCACGGCGTCGTTATCGACTTCAGTTGATGCGCTTGAGCTGTGCACAAAAAGAAAACTACTGCTATACCAAGATATACACGACCAAGTAATTCTTGAACATCATAACGCGCGACCTCACCTCGCCGTGCTCAGCCAGCAAAAATACCTGGATAAGCTCAAGTGCGAAAAATTATCCCGCCCGCTATATTCTCCAAGCATTTCTCTTGCTGATTGACACTGGTTAGCTACGCGGCACTTCACGGATTTCGAAGAAGTGGAGAAATGGATCGACTTGATCATACACTGCCCGTAAAATGGGAAAAAGTCGGTGCTAACGATGGACAATACTTTGAATAAAAACATTGTACCGTCTTATACCACAAAGCCTCAGTTTCGCAATGACAAAAATTCCTTAAAACCCAATTGTACTTGCAATGTCACAATGCCAGTTTGTTAAAAATGAAAAAACTGGAATCTGTTTTAGCGGAAAGTATAAATAATAATTCGCTATCTGTTTGTACCATAAAAGTCACAGAAGAATGACATTAGACGTCTTTGCAAAAATTATGGCACTTTTTTTTCACTAACGCGCACACAAAAGGGGATTTTGAAGTACCCTTAAATGTCAGAGCACAGTGCGAGCGGATGGAGAGGAAGAGGATAAGGAAAGGTGGTGTCGATGTATATTGGTCTTGAATGTTTGGACATCACAACGGCCAAGAAACACATGATCAGGCAGAACATTCCACATTCGTGTGGTTCGGCTAAAGAATGATTCTCTATGTTTATTTGTGCGCCTAAAATCCACTTTCAACATGAACTGATGCGTATTCACAGATTGACGGGTATCGCGGGAAAATGTCTGAGGAGCCGGAATACATTTAGCAAGTTCAGTTGAGCAACGACCGTGATAATACCTATAGAAAAGAGACAGACACGATACGTTGCGCCTATGTTCTAACGACGGAATTGATCGACCCCCAGCTGGGTCTCCAATAAACGTCACTGCTCGTTTTTGTATACTATCGAGCACGTGTAACGCAGTTTTAGATGCGCCTGACCAAATATGGGAGTTGAACTCCATTTTTGGATGAATATACGCCTTGTAAATAGTGGCCACGTTGGATGGAGTGAAGCATCTTTGCATCTCTTAAGGAACCCCATATATTTGGCTCCACTTTTCGCAGCTTCAAATATGTGGTCATTCCAGTTAAGAGTCGAATTAGTTCGAGTGCCAAGGATTTTTTTTTATATTAGACTTCTCTCGGGAGAGGCGAACCTATAGCGTCGAGTGGGCGCCCCGAGATGCCATCAAATAACTGTTGCAGTTCTTTTTGAACAGTTGCAGGTTGTAACGCTCCGGGAACACTCGCGTGGGAAGGCAGTTCCACAGCTTCCCCGCTCTGTAACGGAACGAGTTCTGATACAGGGATGTTCGCGCCGTCGGGAGATGAACCACAAACGGGTGCGATCCGTCGGATTGTCTTGTGGAGCGCATATAAACCGAATTGCGTGGAACAATGCCAAGAATCTCCGAAGAACAGTACCCGTGATAGGATTGATAATCGTCGATGCAAGCGCCGTTCATAGTCAGTATATTTACTTTGGGGCTCGCCTTTGCCGACAAGAGGCAGCACTGAGTTTGTTGGGCATTGAATTCTACTCGGTTAAATAATCCCCATTGATATATCTTGTTGAGGTCGGAATTCAATGTATTAAGCATAACCTGCTGATTGGTAATGACGCTCGGAGAGTGTCGGGAATGTTCGTGAGAAACTCAACGTGCTATCATCAGTAAACGGGTGAATTGGTTTCTAGGTAATGGACAAGAGATCATTTAGAAAAATGAGGAAGAGAAAGGGTGATATTACAGAGCCTTGGGGAACACCTGCATTAATTTGATGGGAAGCAGATTTGTGGCGGTTCTACGAACCACACAACCCGCTATAGGTTGAGATATCGTCGTTCCACCAAGGGAACATACTCACCTATACCTGTAGCGATTCTAACAGATGCACACACAATTCACAAGCAAAAATAGTGGAGAACACCGAACGAAAAATCGAATAAGAAAAATACATCAGAACCGTATACCAAGCGATAAATTAAAATAATTCACACCAGTGGAATATAGTCGAGTTTGGAAATCAAATTCTAAACACGGTCAGTAGTTTGATGCTTCACTGCTTCGCTTTTCAATCGTTTCATCATGTGTTCAATTCACCTTCTTCACTATCCTTGTGTAACGCTATATAATTGGTGACTACGACGTGATCTGTACACACACGCAGCATACACTTCCCATAGTACAGCAGAACTTCACACACGGTCACGACTTCCGCATAGAGCACAGCCTCCGATGTTTTCTCGTTTCTCTCGTTCGTCCATCGTCCGCATACGAATCTGATCGTAACGAAGTTACTGCGGCGGGAGTGGTGTAGCGATTCTAACAGATACACACACAATTCACAAGCAAAAATAGTGAAGAACACCGAACGAAAAATCGAATAAGAAAAATACATCAGAACCGTATACCAAGCGATAAATTAAAATAATTCACACCAGTGGAATATAGTCGAGTTTGGAAATCAAATTCTAAACACGGTCGGTCAGTAGTCTGATGCTTCACTGCTTCGCTTTTCAATCGTTTCATCGTGTGTTCAATTCACCTTCTTCACTATCCTTGCTTAACGCTATATACCCATTACACGTGCCCACAGACACGTTTTCCAAAAGTTCTTACCAGGACAACAAAAAAATCAATCGAACTTAACGTTCAAAATTCCCTAATATTGAATTCAATGCATCCATTCGAGTCATCCATTAAACGCATTTTTCTGAAAACAAAGAATAATCTCCTCATGTAGCTAATAGCAATTAGGACCATAAATTCCTCGCAAGATCCCAAACCGACAAGCGCACGTGCGCAAACAAAGGCCTAGTGATTCGCCCGCCGACCAACAATTCTTGCGATCATAAACATCGTAAACGCCTATTCCACGCTAGATGTTTATGACTTGGAAATGCGATCTAAAAACTAAATCCCACGGTTCCTTTGTTACCCATCTGAAGCACACAAAAACCCTGTTGTCGTAAGCCAGATGGGTAACGTAAACAAAGCCCATGATAGGATCAAGAAAGAAGTGGCGGCACGCCTGATCCTTCGAAACAAGATTCCGAGAACAAGTTGGAATCGAAAACAAAAAATGGGAATATTCTCTGGAAGATAAGAGACAGATAGGATGGATAGGAAAATTTAAATAGGGCAGTAGTCTTAGGGAAAATTAATTTGAACAGATAGTCGACCTTGAGAATCTCAACGAAAAGGTTAAACAGAAAGACGGAGCGACCGAACGTCGCGCATGTGTCAGTAGTAACGGCTATAATCTTACGTTAAATGTAATAGGAAAAACGTGTCCAAATGAAATGAAACGTGCAGGACAGTAACGTAGCCGAATGAAACGAAATGTGTAAGAGTAACGTAAGAACAAAAAAATAAACCTAAAAAAAAAAAAAGGAAAACAATAAACAATTCGTGAAAACAAATTTCTCCGTGTTTGCTTTGAGGACAGTGTTCGGCGGAACACGTACGACCTAATACACAACATCCGTGACCCCGACATGATCGATTCCGTGCCATCCCCATTTCGAATTTTTCGTCCCCTCATCTGCAAAAGAAAATTTCCCATCATCATGATCCTTCTCCTTTCCGTCTTCTTATCGGAATCTTGTTCCTTTGTTTGGAAGATCGAGCATACCGCCACTTATTTTCCCATATTTTCGTAGGATTTGTTTGTGTTACCCATCTAGCTTAAGACAGCAAGTTTCTTGTGCGCTTCAGATGGGTAACACAGGAACCGTGCGATTGGCTAGGTTTCTAATTGCATTTCCAAATTATAAACGTCTAGCGTGAGATCTGCGCTAAGATTTTTATGATTGCATGAACTGTTGGTCGGCGGCGAATCGCTATACTTTGTTTGCACAAGTGCGCCTTTAGAGTTTTAGGTCATGCTAGGAATTTAGGTGCTAATTGCTATTAGCTACCAGAGGAGATAATCGTTGTTCGGTTAGTTTACCGAAAATTGTATGTTCCTTGGTGGGGAGGACATCTCAACCTATAGTGGGTTGTGCGGAACCGCCACGGATTTGTCACCATCAAGAACCACTTGGATTCAACGGCCCCAAAGATAGTTTCTTATCCACTGGATCAGGGAATTGTTCATTCCATATGAATGTAATTTCGATAAAAGGGCTGGATACCAAACTCTGTCGAAATATCCAGTGCAACAATCTTGCTTTCGCCGAAGTAGTAGATGGAATGGCTCCATTTTTCGGTAAGTTACGCCATCAAATCTCCTGTGGACCGGTTGCTACGAAAGCCTTATTGGCGGTCATTGATGAGGTCATTTGATTCGAGATATTTCGAAAGTTGGCGGGTAATCAGTGATTCCAATATCTTCGGGGAGAATAGAAGTTAGTGCTATGGGTCGATAAGAAAGGGATGATTTGTTGCCCTTTTTGAGAAATAGCTGAATTTTCTCTGACTCCCATCTATTTGGGAAACGGCCAGTAGAATAAGACAAATGGAAGAGTTTCCGCAGCGGTTTAGTGAGTGAAGAGAAGCAAGAGAATTGGGGGAAAGCCAATCAGACCAGCGGATTTGTTTGCGTTTACCTCCTTGAGTGGGCGACAGTACGCGTTCGGAAGTGAATATGGCTTATGGTGTGCTGTTTATGCTCAAGTTGAGGCGAAACTGATGTGGTATCAAGCAGCGTTGAGTTGGCTGCAACATGTGCAGCAAATACATTCGCTTTCTCTATTGCACTGGTGACTGATCTGCCATCGACTATTAGCGAAGGAATGGGTGAGGAGACCGAGTTTTGGATGTTTTATACGAATGCCTAGAAGTATCTACTACCTGTGGGAGAGTGAAGTATTTTTTGTCTCACTCTCTGGTCATGCAAGAACTTCGCGCGTTGAATATACGCATTGCAGTCATTTCTAGCTCTCTTAAATCTCTTCCGGTTTCCCTCATTATTGTTTGATTTATACAACCGGAAGCTCAACTCTAACCATAATGGATTCTCTGCACCCGGAATTGAACCACATATTTCTCTTGAGTTGGATACTCTTTACTCTGTGTGGAATAAAGGTCCGCATGCCAAGTAGAATCGTGTCTGTCAATGTGTCCGCTATAGAGTCAACATCGTTATTGAGGAAAAATAACGATCAATTTAACCTCCCAAAAAAGTCGTTCAGACCTTCTCAGTTGGCTTTCTCGTAGAACCATACTGTTATTTTCGTAAGCGCTGCTGTTAGTTAGAGGAGATTTAGCTGATACGGCACAGTGATCTGAAGTGCCCGAGGGCGACGAAATTTCAATTGTGTATTTGTTTGGGTGGGAGGTAATGAACAGGCCCAGCGTGTTGGCGAAATGACCATATATGTCTGGTACCCGTGTTGGCTCATTGACAAATTGAGTTAAATTATTTGAATCAGCAAAAAGCTGGACATATTGACCTTCAGGTGTTGTGTGTCCAGAGTGACTAAGCCACTGAGAGCTATGCACATTAAAATCACCTTACGGAGACGTATTGCATCCGCGGATCAGGTTCGAATCAACACGGCTGCCGTACGCAATGAGAATACCAGTAACACCTTTGGTCATGCGTTAAGACTCGCCCTCGAAGAGCTCGACGGAGGGAGACTAGGTCCTGGGGCCAGAATGCCGGGCGTAGAAGAGAATATTGTCATTAGTACTGCCAACTCCATCTTTGGCAGTAGTCGTGCAAACTACCGACTGAACGTAAGAATGCTGCATAACGGGCAATGCAGCAGTCTCATAGGACGCGGGTGCGCGAGGAGAAATACAAAGAGCTCAGAAGATCGGAAAAAAGACTTCACAGACAAAGGAAAAGTACCTGAGAAAAAAACCTTGTCTCTGAAATAGAAAAAACTAGAGAACGAGGTCCGCACCAGGCGCAGAAGTTCTACCAAATAATCCGCAGTATGACGCGGTACACGGGTTCCTCGATAGTATAGTGGTTAGTATACCCGCCTGTCACCCGGGCGACCGGGGTTCTATTCCCCGTCGGGGAGCCTCTGGCGCAAGACTAATGACCTTGCCCAGAAAAAATAAATCATTATGGAAAATTTAACAAGTCCCAGGACTT
This sequence comes from Microdon myrmicae, assembly GCA_963931805.1. NCBI lineage: Eukaryota > Metazoa > Arthropoda > Insecta > Diptera > Syrphidae > Microdon > Microdon myrmicae. Next base: position 154,195,983 of record OZ007500.1, read on the forward strand.
GCTAAATAAGGCCAAGACCGGTTCCCGGTTGTAGTGCCGATGATGATGATGATGATGACGCGGTACACACCACGCTGCTCTTACTGCAAGGATAAAGAGGGTAATCTGATCACCGATCCTGAAGGCATTCTGGAGCGATGGGAAGTGCACTTCAATGAATTGCTAAATGGTCAGCTCACAGAAGAATTGGAGGCTCCACCAATGCAAGATCAAGACCAAATGCTCCCGCCACCAAGCATTGAGGAAACATTAAAAGCCATTAGACAGCTCAAATCAAATAAAGCCCCTGGAGCTGATGGCATACCAGCTGAGCTAATCAAACAAGGAGGGACAGCGTTACATCACACAATTCATGAGATCGTGGTGTACGTATGGGAGCAAGAGGAGATGCCGGAAGATTGGCGTCGCGGTATAATTTGCCCCATACATAAGAAAGGAGATATCACACTGTGCAGCAACTATAGGGGTATAACATTGCAGAGTACCGCCTGTAAGATACTCTGCACTGTCCTACAAGATCGGATAGCCCCATACGCTAAAGCTATCATTGGTCAATATCAGTTTGGCTTCATCCCAGGCAAATCAACAATTGATCAGATATTTACCCCTAGGCAGGCGATAGAAAAATGTCAGGAATTTAAGATTCCATTATATCATCTGTTTATAGATTTTAAGGCCGCCTACGACAGCATAGCCAGGGTAGAACTATATAATGCCATGAGAGAATTCGGCATTCCAAACAAATTGATACGACTTTGCAGGTTGACCATGACCAACGTAACTAGTCAAGTAAAAATAGCGGGATTGCTGTCCAAACCAATAAACTTCTATAATGGACTCCGACAAGGGGACGGTCTGGCCTGCCTTCTCTTCAGCCTGGCGTTGGAGAAAGCAATCCGTGATATTGTCACCAAGTCCAGCCAGATACTTGCCTACGCAGATGACATCGACATTATCGGTAGAACAGAATCGGCGGTACAGGAATCCTTCACCCACATCGAGCAGGCGGCACAAAAACTGGGACTGCACATTAATGAAGGAAAAACTAAGTACATGGTGGCAATTTCTGCGAAGAAGACCTAACGTTGGTCAAACTATCAGGGTAGTGGAGCACGAATTTGAAGTAGTGCAATCCTTTAACCTTGGGTCAATAGTATCAGCCGATAACAATATGGAAGAAGAAATACGCGAACGGCTGATTAAATCCAACAAAGCCTACTATGGTCTATCAAGGCTCTTTAAATCCCGAAATTTATCCAGAACATCCAAGCTACTACTCTACAAGACCATGGTCTTACCAGTACTCATGTATGGATCCGAGACCTGGGTGCTTAATAAAAGGCACTCTGAACTCTTGGCCGCGTTCGAGAGAAAGGTCTTAAGGAGAATTGTTGGCCCCGTATGTGAGGGAGGACGATTCCGGAGACTCTACAACCATGAGTTGTACGCAATCTACCTTGAAGCCAATGTTGTAAGAAAAATCAAGCTCGGTAGACTCCGGTGGGCGGGACACCTAGCTCGAATGAGGGAAGAGGAGCCTGCCCAGGAAGTCCTTTGTGGCAGGATGTATGGAAGGAGACAGCGCGGCAGACCTTGTCTGCGATGGAGGGATGGCGTAGACCAGAACGCCCAGAGCCTGGGAGTGCCAAACTATATGACATCGGCTCGAAATCGGGACCGGTGGAGAGATTTGTTAAATAAGGCCAATACCGCATCCCGGTTGTAGTGCCGATGATGATGAATAGATAAGCGAAGGCAACTACTACAGGTGTTATGTCCTTGTAGTAGGTGCCCCACTAGATCCGTGCTGAAATCCAGGTCACATTCCTTCCATGACGAATAGTATGCCACTCAGACACCAAAAACTCTCCAAAGATTATAAATCAATCGAGAGTGTCGACGCCTGAGGGACGCGAACAGACGTGCGAAAAAAGGAAAACAGACACAAGGGATGGAAAGGGTAGAGGGTTTTCCCACACTGCACATCACTCGCGTGTATATTCTCGCAGTTTTCTCAGCACTAAGACGCGTGGAGATCCGTTTATTTGCATAGGATCGTACAGATAATTTTGCATTGCACTCGGACGCGTTTTTTTTTTATTTTATATAGGGACTGGATCTGATTATTTGTCCTTCTATTTCCAAATCAAGGTGTTCAAATTTCTTGCGGCTGCTTATTAAAACTGCCTCCGTCTTACGTCTAGCTAGTTTCAGGCCGGCTATAGCTAGCCAGCATTTAATGCTCTGGATTGTTTGGGAGCAAATATTCTCCAGGTCATCTAGATGTTTAGCTACGAGCACTATTGCCAAATTATCTGCGTACCCAATGATTCTAAACCCTTCTGGTACATTGACCCTGAGCACACCATCATACATTATATTCCATAACAGCGGACCTAATACAGATCCCTGAGGTACGCCCGCCGTTATTTTATATTCCTGTGGTCCCTCATCTGTATCATACAGTAGTCTTCTATCCGAGAGATAGTTTGCTAGTGTTACGTGAGTAACTCGCCCGTCGCCCTTGTTTTGGTAGAGCACACGCGCGGCTTCACGAGGGATTGATTGAGCACAGGAAGATAATTTCGAATTGAATACAGCGGGCGTGTAAACCCAGTTTCTCTTCGGCGGTGGTGGCTTTGGCTAGCTTCGAAGTCGACCGTCGTCGAAAATGAATTTGTTCAAAGACAAAAGGCTATTGTTGACAGTGGTGCACGGTTCTAGATAGTGTGTGCGGTTAAGAGAACCGGTAGACAATGATCGTTCTTCTCGTTTTTCTTAGTCAGTAAAAGTTAATTTATTAAGAGGTTTCTAACTCTTTTGTTATTATTTAAACCCGTCGTCTTGCCCATTCGGTTAAAGATAACAACACGCACAATAAACACACTATTGATTTTTCTTTGTGTTTAATACCGAAAAAAGGTTCAGGCGGGAAAAAGGAAGTATCCTTTGATCTGGCGAAAGGAACCAGATTTCGAAAAATGAAATGAAAAAGGAGAAAAAACTAGACACGGTGGTTTTTCGAGTTTTTGGCGCAGACGGCCATTAAGGGAGTTGGTTTTGTGAATTAGTCCAGAACGGACGAGAGTTGTGTTTGGAATTACGACCGGGACGGTGCGTTCAGGGTTGGTTGACGAGAATTGTGTTCTCTGGAAAAGGACCGAAGAATGTGTGTGACGGAGACTAGGAACTAATTTAAGTATCTTTTGGCTTGATCATCTAAGTGGATTAACAATAAAAACTAGTGTATTAATGAAACAAAGAAATGTGTTCAAATGTGTCTCAAAATATGTGCTAAGTGTGTGGTATTAAACAAATATAACCACAATACGGAATAATTTGTGACTTTAAAAGAGTTTGACCCCAAATAAACATAACATTACATATATATTGTTTAAGAATTAAAAACCGAGAGTGTTTTATTTAAAAGGGTGGAAAAAAGATCCTCACACTACCCAGTTCATCAAGCGACCCAGCCTACAGACCAACCTGAATCAAATAACCGGCTCTGCAACCAGCGAAGGTTGGGCCACAGCAAGCAAAGTAACGTGATTCAGCGATTTGCGTCTGCACCCAGATGCATAGACGGCTAACCTGCCCAACTCTGGTCGCATATCCATTATCTTACCACACTGGCCTAAAAATATTATGCTACAACTATCCATATATCTATTACCCAACAACTTGGCTGCGGCCATAGTCAACAGGAATAATATACAACAACTGGTGCTGAGGACAGGATGCTACGTGTAACAACTGCTGCATGAGATACCAACATATTTTATGCAACACTAGTATACGCACCAAGTAGTGTGTGAAGATCCGTTTGTTTGTTAACGATCCCACAGTAAGACCTCGCGCGAACCGATAGTGCAATTGGGTATCTTATGTATACTTAAGATTCCCAAAACGTATTGCACAATTGATCCGATGGTATGGATCACGAGGCAGAAGCGCACGTCCTGTCTCGTTGGCGGTCTTAAATCCACTTCGATTCACATTATGACTTTACTTACTCTTACTTTTGCCCCACTTTGTATAAGAGATGGGAAGAAGTCGTTGCTAACGATGCAAAAGATGGTTTTTTGAAGAAAGAAAAAAAAATCCCTTAAAGCCCACTCATATGCGTAATAAATATATAAATTACTTAAACAATTGAAAAAGTAAAATATATACAAATTAAATTATTTAATTGGACAATCAATTAAACAAGTTAATAATTTAATTAAGCGAATAAGTAATTAAATAAATACAGTGGAAAATTAAATAAACAAGTCAATTATAATTATGTATTTAAATAAATAAAGAAATAGCAACTCACCGAATACAAGGAGAGTATCGCTAATTGGTGATATGGTACTCCATTCGCTGGGACGATCGTTTGTGCTCGCTGGTATAACTTATAAGACTCAGTAAAGTCATTTGAATTTAAAATACGAGCTTTATACCGAAACAAATCACCGAGGGAAATTAACAGCCTTTGCATCGAAGCCCTAGCAACTGACTCATATTTAATAGAGTTTTCGTCGTCGTTTTGCTTTTCATCAATACGGTAGTTCTCTTCAAGTAGATTCAATATGCCAGTGTAGAATTGTACTCCATCATCAACAAGATGAATAAATTTGGCTTCCCGATTATCTTTGGTTCTCCTAGGGGTTGTTTTAAAATATTCGATTATGTTATGGTACAACATTTTCCAAAAATATGACTCGAGGTTTTGTGCGGAGCAGTATGTTAAATGATGTAAAAGCATTTGTTGGAAAATATCCTTCAGTTCATTACGAACGCTTTCAAACGACTCCCAATTCTGTAAAGAGAATTTAGTGATGTTAGTATAAAAAAACAAAATTATTATAGGACATAGATTTGTAGAAAACAACAATTTTTTTCATGGAGTATGCACATAAAAGAAATTTTAAGATAGCGTTAAACCTTAGTGCGAGCGGAAGACGGAGAGTACACAAAGGAAAGGCTCGATTGGTCGGGAACGAATGTCTGGATATTGCAACGATGAGGAAAATTGGTATTTCACATTCGGCTGGTTCGGCTAAAGAACGGTTGACTTTGTTTGTCTCTGTACCCGCAAAATGCCACCGCCAACTATTTACCCATTGGGGTCGTGTAGCGATCCTAAATCGCTACCCCTATCTAAATCCCATACCGAAAAACCCAAATTTCATATCAAATCAATGAGCGATAAATTAAACAAAAGTTAATTATCGCACATTGATTCAAATTCCACATAACACATCCAAATCCCATATTCAGTCACATGTACAACGAATTTAACCAAAAGTTAATTCATCATACATTGACTCAATTCCTAAAAATCCTAACATCATGAAATGCTAAATTCAAAACGCATTTCATGATTCCCTTCCCAGAATCTATCCAACAAAAACCTTTAAAAAATTCCCGGAACAAAATTCCAATCGAAGCACGCCAAGCCTTGCGTACGCTTCTTGGAATTTTGACATTAAAATATTTGACAAAAGTCAACTCCAAAATCTATAAAAGGGGAGTGCATTTCAATTTCATGATCAGTAGCATATCAGAGGCCGAACCTCTGGCCGAGTATCAATCATACATGGTAAAGACCACTCTCACGCTTGTACTTGTAAAATAAAGAAAAAATAAAGTTAAGTATCGTTGTTTCAACTGAACTTTTTCGCGTCTTTCATTTTTCGCTCTCGACGCTCCGGGCTCTTCTCCCGCCTTATGGGAAAGCACGGCTCGGAGTATAACAGTCGTTTCCACAGTGATGAAATCACTTAACGTGAATTTCGCTACGTTGGTTAATTTGTGATCGTTCCTCACACCAAACTATTTATGGTAAACATTTTAAAATGCGTAAGTCACGAAATGTATAAACAAGAATTAGAGTCCATTTAGTCACACCTGAATAAGCTCTATGATGGCACAACCGACAAAAAGCGCCACTCATAAAATAAGCAAATGCATGAAAGCAAGGTAATACTCGTATATGTATGACAACATCCTTGGCACCGTTGATCCCGAATGGACACATGTGTACGATCCGATCGTGATATACGTATCCCAAAAAGTAATAAACTAGTGCCAGCGATCTACGATCTAAACATTAACCTGAAAATCGAGGGTAAACAGACAATGTTGCGTGTGGGTTGCCTGCACCTTAAGGATGTTTAGTAGTATTCTGCATGAATGCATTCATTTACTTTCTCTAAACGTGTTCAGTACTTTAGTGTACACTACTCATTGCAATAATTCGAATAAGTATACAGCAAAAAAGAGTACCACACCATAAGAAATAGTTACTGTACAATACTCGGTCATCATCGGCACTACAACCGGGAACCGGTCTTGGCCTTATTTAGCAAGTCCTGAGGTTTGTTAAATTTTCCATAATGATTTGCTTTTTTCCGGGCAAGGTCATTAGTCTTGCGCCAGAGGCTCCCCGACGGGGAATCGAACCCCGGCCTCCCGCGTGATAGGCGGATATACTAACCACTATACTATCGAGGAGCCTAATATACAATACTCGGTCACCTGATAGCAAAATGAGCGCACTGTTAACTGCAGAAAATACAGAGGGTACACTGATCACAAGCTCTAGCCGATTTCTAGCTTTGGTTATGTAGGTATTAGGTACAAACATATTACAGTGCCAAAGAGGAGAATGAAATAAATTATATAGCATATTTATCAAAAACATTAAAGCAAAATGATCAAATGGAAACTACTGATGTAAGCAGCCCTGTGAGTAGGGCGTTAGAATGTACTCACAGCTAGGCCGGCTTGTCATAAGAGGCGACTAGGGGCCGGGTGGTAGGTGGGCTCCCAACGCACTATTGCCCGTTGAAATACCACTCCATCAAGCTATAGGCTCCGTTAAATGGTCGGGAGAAATCCCTCGCCTTCTTTCGGAGTTTGGCTGATGGATCGGTTCGAGAAAAGGTTGGCTTATGTGGTAGTCGGCCCCAAGGTGAGATACCATCCCGTCACGCTGTACATTCCGCGATATCGTCGGGAGAAATCTTCGACTATGTTTCGGATGTATGGCTGATGGCCGGGACTGACGCGGAGATAACTCATGATGGTACCTTCCAAGATAAAGAATTCCGGAGGTAAACTAGTTTCCCATTCGGATCTCCGGGGGGCACTATTACAGGGGGAACATCATGCAAATATTATGATAAATAACCGAACTTTAAGAAATTCGTCATCGCGTAGTCGGGCTCGCTCTCGATGCTCTGTCGACGCTCGACTGGTAACGGCATTTTGTAACATCAAGGGCATCGGTTTCACCGATACGAATGGAAACGCCGTTCACCAATATTTGCAAACAGCAAAAGCCGATATCCTTGCCCTAACTAAGGCCCAGGTCTATTCGTCAACTGATTTGACATGTCTTATATGGTCAGGATGTGTCTTACATTCCAGATTCCGTTTTAAGGGCAGAGTCTGCGTCTTCAAGCGGTCCGATCTGGCTTGCCGGAGGATGGAGGCGTTGGAACCCAGTAACATGGACATCATATAGTTGAGAGTCGTGCTGAGTTCTGTTAAATTTCTTTGTGAAGGCGTCAGGTTTTCCCCTGGGATTGCATTTTTTGTAGGCCAATTCCAAAGTCTGATATAAGCTGAGGCATTACCTTAGATCTTTTTCATAAAATTTGGAACAACATTAAACCATACCTTTATCTAATGACATCACGGAGCTCTGACTCAGCTCTATAAGCTCGCCTTTCCTAGTGAGTTGGCAAAGATCGAAGAAAATATTCCCCCTTGTTACAGACGATTTTTGATTTTGTAAATTAAGACTAATGACCTTGCCCGGAAAAAAAAACAAATCATTATGGAAAATTTAACAAGCCTCAGAACTTGCTAAATAAGGCCAAGACCGGTTCCCGGCTGTAGTGCCGATAATGATGATGAAATTAAGTTGGGGGTCACGTTGTCACTTTCGACAATAAATCTCTTCTCCTTTCTCAGTCAACTAAATAGTGGTTTATGTATACTTAGTCTTACTATCTTTAGTATATCCTTCAAGCCATGCCGTCAAAGGCCCTTTCTAAGTCAATCAGGGAGGTACTTGTGCCTTGGTTCTTGCGTTTGTATTCCATTGTATGTCGCAAACGAATTTTGATGCAACACACGTATTTTCATGACCGGAGTATTTGGATAATGTAATTATCCTCAACCTCGAATATTGTACTGAAGCGTCGTATTTAAAATGTAACAGGGATGGAGGCGTTGGAACCCAATAACGGGGACATCATGCTGTCGAGGATCGTGCTTAGGAATTCTGTTAAATTTCTTTGTCTTTACACTGCTCCCCGAATGACGATCGACCAGCAACATTTTTCGAACATCTTTCACATACCGTCGACTGGATACAGATCAACCATCCGGCTTCTGAAATTATCGTCCCTGGCGATTGTAGTGTGCACAGTTCCGGTTGGTTGGTGCATTTTAACAGAGCCGACGAGGCTGGGAGGCTGGGGGAGATGTTCGCTGTTAGCCACAACTTGACTCAACTTGTGGAGGAACGTACGCGAGTGCCGGACGCCCGAGGTGATTATGCGAACACCCTGGATCTGTTTTTGATATCCGAACCGAGTATTTATCACTGCTTGGTATCCGGTCGCACAACCACTTGCAATTTAAGCGAATAGCCGACCTAAGCAACTTCGTCATATATGGAGGTATGGGGCTACCAACTGGGACGATTTGCGAGATTTCGTCACATCCTTTCCATGGTTGGAGGTGTGCGTCGGAGGCTCCGATGTTAACGCTTGGGCGCCCTCGCTTACAGAGATTATTCTTCTTGAGATTAAAATTTACACTCAGCATTCCATTACACGTAGTTCATCTGATAAGCCTTGGTTTGATAAAAAATGCGAGCAGATTACAGGGTCAAAAAATAGAGCTTTTAAACAATGGCGCTCCAATCCCACCGAAGTTAACAGAACGAATTTAGTTAAAATCAGAAACGCGTGCAACCAGGCGATTGATTCCGCGAAGAAGGCCTGCAACGATAGAGTGACCAATAAACTACTTGAGTGCCCAACTGGTTCGCGTCCCTTCTGGTCAATGGCAAGTGCTGTTAGCAGTAACATCGCTTCCTCCTCCTTTCCTCCGTTGGTGACGGGCAGCGGGACGTTAGTCACAAATTTAAAGGATAAAGCTAATGTGTTCGCGAATTTACTTTCCGCGAATTCAAACCTCGATACCGGTCTTTTGGAGCCACCTGTGATCGCGCCGGTACGATGTTCGATGCGGGATGTGAGATTTCGCCCGCGTACTATTCAACGCATTCTACGTGAACTGGACTATAGCAAGGGAACCGGCCCGACGGAATACCAGCAATAGTCCTTAAGAACTATGCTCTTGAACTATCGCCGATTCCTGATAGACTCTTGCGCTTATTTTATGCACGGAGGACATTTCCTACCTACTGGAAAATCACTCGAGTTCAGCCAATCGCAAAGAGGGAAAAAAGTGTCTCCACAAAATTACCGACCGGTAGCATTACTGCCTATGTTATCTAAGGTAATGAAAAATGTCATCAATGCCGAGTTAAGTATTTGGAGTCCAACAGGCTTCTGAATGATCGTCAGTAGGGAGGTCCACGGGGGACCTTTTGACACTTATAACGTGCAACGGACTTCTGAATGATCGTCAATACGGTTTCCCACACAGGAGGTCCACGGGGGACCTTTTGACACTTATAACGTGCAACGGACTTCTGAATGATCGTCAATACGGATTCCGTGGCAGGCGGTCCATGGGAGATCTTTTGACCTTTATAACCGATATATGGATATCTGCGATTGGGGGGCATGGTGAGTCAAGGGCGGCCGCATTGGATATCTCCAAGGCTTTTGACCGTGTCTGGCGAGGGGTATTACTGAGCAAACTTCGTTCATATGGACTTTCCCAGCAGCTTTGCGTCTGGACGAAGCTTCCTTGAAAATCGATCGATCCGGGTTGTTGTGGACGGCGAGTGTTCGGGTCTGTATCCTGTTAATTCTGGGGCGGATCAACGTTACATTTTGTCTTCAACCTTGTTTTTGCTTCACATAAATGATTTGTTGGAGTTAACGGATAACAAAGTGTTCAGTTTTGCGGATGATAGACGCTTGTTTCCTCTTTTTCGAGTGATCGACCGATTGGTGCATCAACGTCCCACCAGCTGATGTGTAGACGGATTAACTCTCTGAATCGGGATCTGGATAAAGTCCTGCAGTGGGGAAGGGTCAATCTCGTCGACTTCAATGTAGCGAAGACACAGTATACAACATTCACAAAGAAAAGTGGATCATCGGTTCCACAGCTGATGATAACTTGCCAGCCCCTCGAATCTGGGGAAAGTTTGAAATTGCTTGGCGTCACGGTCTGTGGAAATATATCGTGGCATAAACACGTGTCGAGCACCCCCAGATCCGCCTCATGGAAACTGAGTTATCTTTTTAGAACCAAGAAATATTTTACTCCGGCCCAACTTCTTCTCCTTTATAAATCCCAAATTAGACCCGCACTCGAATATTGCTCTCATCTTTGGAGCTCTGCTCCTAAATACACACCCTCGATATACTCGAGAGTATACAGAGACGAGCGATCCGGCTGATCGCTGACACGGTGTTGACGTCGGGACTACAGTCGCTATCACATCGAAGGCGCGTATTCGACCTCTGTCTGGTTTACAGATATTATCACGGGTACTGTTCTTCAGAGATTCGTGGTATTGTTCCGCGCAATTCGGTTTATACGCGCTCTACAAGACAATCCAACGGATCGCACTAGTTTGTGGTTCATCTCCCGACGGCGGGAACATCCCTGCATCAGAACTCGTTCTGTTACAGAGCGGGGAAGCTGTGGAATTCCCTCCTCGCGCGTGTGTTTTCGGAGCGTTACAACCTGCATCTGTTCAAAAAGAACTTCAACAGTTTTTGGGTGGAGTCTCGGGGCGCCGTAATAATAGCGGCGCCGTATAATAGGTTCGCCTCTTCCGAGAGAAGTATATTACAAAAAAAAGTACTCATTTTTGCATTGTGATACTTCGTCAATAGGGTGATGATCTTCTTATTTTTCCAAGCCAAAATCACATTATTGTTTCTACAATACGCTACAATAGATTTTCCTTTTTGAAGTTGTCGTTTTTATATTATATCTGGCAAAATTCTTTTCTATTCACACGCTCGCCAAGTCTCAACTGGTGTCGGAACCATTGTCAGAACTACACTCTTATAAGAATCTTTCTTTATCTTATCTCTGTTATGTGCCATGTCAAACATCGTATAAAAGACCACCAACAGCTAAGGAGCCTTTCAAAGAACCAATAGTGCGACCCTATCCGTTGGAGATAACGACATCTAACATATACACAGACTGTCGCCTCTCACTTGCCACCCGTCCTGCCGCGCGAAACACCGTGGCGACTAGGAGTCGCCTCTCATCCACAAGGGATTAAAGGTGTCGTGTGTACGAATGAAATGGGACATGAATTAAAGGTAAAAAGAAATAGAATAATTACCCTACACGATCGAACGCAGAGGGTCTGCATTTATCCGTCCACCGAAATTGTAGGTTATTACTATAGTTGTGTATTGGCGTTTGTGTTGCGTCTGAAAAGTAGTTTCGGTGTACATTTCGTGAAAATAACGCTGACGTGGTGTTTAGTAAATGACATCTGTACGTCTGAAGATAAAGCTTAAGGTGAACTGATGGACATGTACTGAATGAAGGGGATTCGCGGGAGCATATTTGGAGAGGTGAAGTGCATTCACTAAGTTTAGTTGAGCGACAAGCGTGATAACAACTACAAGCAGCGTACCTTACGTCTATGTTCTAATGGTGGTAATTAAACACCTGCGCCTGGGTCCCCAATGCGTTTCATTGCAACTTTTTGCGTTCCGAGGAGCACTGAAGCGGTGTTTTAGATGCGCTTGATCAAATATGGGAATTGAAACCCAGTTCAGGATGAGTATAACCTTTTTCAATGGGACCAAATTGAGCGGAGGAAATAATCTTTAATCCATTATTTTCCGTTTCCTCTCAGGAGAGACGAACCTTTAGCACCGGCACGGCGCCCCGAGATGTCACAAAATAACGGTGGCAGTTCCTTTTGAACAGGAAGGGAGTTCCACAGGTTTCCCGCTCTGTAACGAAACGAGTTCTGACGTAGGGATGTTCACGCCGTTGGGAGATAAACCACAAATTGGTGCGATTCGTTGGATTGTCTTGTGGAGAGCATGTAAACTGAATTGCGTTTAACAATACCACGAATCTCCGAAGAACAGTACCTGTGATAATATCTGTAAAACAGACGGAGGTCGGCTACACGCCTTCAATGTGATAGCGACTGTTGTCCCGACGTCAACGCCGTGTCCCCAATCAGGCGGATCGCTCGTTTCTGTATGCTCTCAAGTAGGTCGAGGGTATGTTTAGGACCAGAGCTCCAAACATGGGAACAATATTCGAGCGCCGGTCTAATTTGGGATTTATATAGGAGAAAAACTTGGGCCGAAGTAAAATATTTCTTGGCTCTAAAAAGACAACTCAGTTTTCCTGAGGCAGATCTGGCGATGTTCAACACGTGTTTATGCCACAATGCATTCCCACAGAACGCCGGGCAATTGAAACTTTCCCCCGATTCGACCTTCCAAGCTGCTATCACATTACCGGCACATCTTCTTGCTCTGCAATCAAAACAAAGTGCCATACCTGGCAGGGGGCACCGCCGGCGTCTTCAAAGGTAATGGGCACACTGTCCAACGGAATTTCCGTCAAAGCGCCAACCAGTTCGACGTAACGTCAACGTGCCGATAGACGTCATGACAAAGTCGGCCAATCGGTTGAACGAGGCGAATGGCTTGGGCAAGGGCTATCGTATTTCAGTTCGTTCGGCCAGGTGCTAATATCAAGCGAGTGATACACACCGCAGCACCTTACGAAGGCAAATTAAGTTGTAATAATTATTAAGTATTTTAGCTGACTCGGGCTAGGCAAATGGCCAAAGACCAACTGAGGATGCACCGTTTGAGTTTTTGCACCCATGATTTGGGTATGTAAAGAGTGGTTGCAAAGTGAATAATTCAGAGAGAGACAGAGAGTTAGTCAAGCAGAGTAAAAGGTCGCAGCCTTGTTATGGAACAGCGGGCCTTTTACTCTGAAATAAATAAATAAATTGCAAGAACAAAAGGTTGCGGCCTCACACAAGTACAGCGGGCCTTTTGCTTCTAAATAAAAATATTATGTCAGAGTTGCCACGTACTAATTCGACTGTTGGAAGGATCTATCTAAAACCTACTTCCCTACTGTTGCTGTATGCAGCGCAGCCCGCTTAAAGTTTATGGCGTAGAGCGCCGAAGTGGTCGAATCAAAAACGTTTTAGGTATTTGATTAATTTATTATTGAAATTGCTGGGGTATTTATACTCCCAATTAATCACTCAATTATTCATAAACTTCTTAATCTACTCATACAAATTTTGCTTCATAAGCCATTTCACACTTAATTCGTAATTCACTCAAAATACAAAATGCTTATTATGCTCTTCTATTCTCTATCACCAGCTTGGTGCATAGTGTAAAAACAATGACACAATTTGACCCAATTAATTTGTGAATCATTTGCCAGCAGCAAGCTCGCAAACGAATGTCATTTGATTCTTACAAATCGTAACCGGACCAATTCGTTTCTTTTACTCAATGAAAGGAATCGACCATGAATTGTTGTCGGCAACGAATGCTGGTTACCTGAAACTTGCTAATTGTGACAAGGTAAAATGGATTTACTTGATATGTTGTTACACTACAATTGTAATTAAAGAAAAAGTAATAATAAATGCAAAGTTAAAACTAAAACCTTCGTTACATTTTAAACTCTCCACTTGGGACAAAGAGCAGCAAAGGGCGCACCGCCCACATCCAATCAGGTAATATTTATTCATATAACATTACAATTTGGCGCAGCCGGTATGATGCTGCAGGAGCCGAATTGTTAACCATAATGTTTTTATGTCGATGTCAAGATACGTACCTTAAGCTAACGACGAGGTGCGTAACTTTGATATAACACATTGAAGTCGACGCGATTGGTCTTTCCCCACTGCAGAACCTTATCTAGATCCCGATTCAGAGAATCGATCTGGCTACATCTCAGCTGGTGCGACGTTGATGCACTAATCGGCCGGCCACTCGAAAAAGAGGGAACAAACGTACTATCATTCGCAAAACTGAACACTTGGTTATCTATTATGTCCAACAAATCATTTATGTGAAGCATGTCCAAGGTTGGAGCCAAAATAGAACCTTGAAGCACCCCGGAATTAACAGGATACAGATTCGAACACTCGCCGTCCACAACAATAACCTAGAGGAAGCTTTTCGTCCAGTCGCAAAGATGTTGGGGAAGTCTGTATGAACAAAGCTTGCTCAGTAATGCCCCGTGCTAGGCGCGGTCAAAAACCTTGGAGATATCCAATGCGACCGCCCTTCACTCACCATGCCCCCCAATCGTAGATATCCATATATCGGTTATAAAGATCTCTCATGGACCGCCTGCCACGGAATCCGTATTGAAGATCATTCAGAAGTCAGCTGCACTCCAAATACTTAATTAACTCCACATTGATGACCTTTTCCATCACCTTAGATAACATAGACAGTAATGCTATCGGTCGGTAATTTTGTGGGAGACACTTTTTTCCCCTTTTTGGGATTGGCTGAACTCGAGCCACCTTCCAGCAGGCAGGAAATTTCCTCCGTGCATAAGATAAACGAAAGAGTCTGCCAAGAATCGGCGATAGTTCTGGGGCACAGTTATTAAGGACTATTGCTGGTATTCCGTCCGGGCCGGTTGCCTTCCTACAGTCCAGTCCACGAAGAATGCGTTGAATAGTACACCAGCGGAACCTCACATCCCACATCGAAGACCGTACCGACGTGACCACGGGTGGCTCCAAAAGGTCGGGATCGAGATTTGAATTCGCGAACAAATTAGTTTTATCTTTTGAATTTCTGACTAACGTCCCACTTCCCGTCACTAACAGAGGAAAAGAGGAGGAGGAAGCGAAATTACTGCTGACAGCCCTTGTCATTGACCAGAAGGAACGCGAACCAGTTGGGCACTCAAGGAGTTTATTGGTCACTCTATTGTTGCAGGCCTTCTTCGCGGTATAAATCGCCTGGTTGCACGCGTTTCTGATTCTTACAAAACTCGTTCTATTAACTTCGGTGGGATTGGAGCGGTATTGCTTAAAAGCTCTTTTTTTTGTCGCTGTAATCTGCTCGCATTTTTTATTAAACCAATGCTTATCAGATGAACTTCGTTTGATGGAATGTGGAATGACACCTCCGATTATTATTATCACAAGCATATCACGCACAAAAGAGAAAAAGGGATGGAAATTCAAGTGAACAAGAGCAATGGAGAACACACTCGATGCACATTTTACAGCCAACACGGTGTTTCCTGAAACCACATCAGTACTATAGCGTTTGCTACGAAATTGAAGAACGTGTGATTCGAACTGACGCTATGACGGTTAGAATCACTAAAAATTGAACCAATGCTTACCACATCAGGCCACTGCCGCGTGTGCGAATTCGATTTCGAAACTCAAGTACATTCAACTGATGTGGAATTGTTATGTTATCGCTATGGTATACGGGTCTGGTACATTTTCTGATTCGATTTTCGTTCGGTGTTCTGCACTATTTGCTTGTGTATTGTGTGTGTATCTTTCTTTTTTATACTAACGCGCGCACAAAAGGGGATTTTGAAGTACCCTTAAATGTCAGAGCACAGTGCGAGCGGATGGAGAGGAAGAGGATAAGGAAAGGAGGTGTCGATGTATATTGGTCTTGAATGTCTGGACATCACAACGGCCAGGAAACACATGATCAGGCAGAACATTCCACATTCGTGAGGTTCGGCTAAAGAATGACTCTCGTATGTTTATTTGTGCGCCTGAAGTCCACTTTCAACATGAACTGATGCGTATTCTCAGATTGACAGGTATCGCGGGAAATTGTCTGTAGGGGCGGAACACATTCAGCAAGTTCAGTTGAGCAACGACCTTGGTAATACCTATAGAAAAGAGACAGGCACGATACGTTGCACCTATGTTCTAACGACGGAATTGATCGACTCACAGCTGGGTCTCCAATAAACTTCACTGCTCGTTTTTGTATACTATCGAGCACGTGTAACGCAGTTTTGGATGCGCCTGACCAAATATGGGAGTTGAACTCCATTTTTGGACGAATATACGCTTGTAAATAGTGGCCACGTTGGATGGAGTGAAGCATCTTTCCATCTCTTAAGGAACCCCATACATTTGGCTGCACTTTTCGCAGCTTCAAATATGTAGTCATTCCAGTTAAGAGTCGAATTAATTCGAGTGCCGAGGATTGATGATTCCTTGGCTTCGTCGATGCAAGTGCCGTTCATAGACAGTATATTTACTTTGGGGTTTGCCTTTGCCGACAAGATGTAGTGCTCCAAAAAACCCTACTACCTTTTTCCCCCATTCCTACATCCAAAACCTAGCTATAATACGCTAAGACATTAAATCCTATCAAAATCCTGAAAAACCAAAACTAAATCCAAAATTCGCAATAAACGAATTAAATTATTCGTTTATCGCTTTGCATTTGCCTCCACGGCATAATTTAATCAAAAAAACCTAAACTAAAATCAAAATTCGCAATAAACGAATCAAATATTCGTTTATAGCTTTGCATTTGCCCCACGGCATAATCTCAATTCAAAACCCAGAAATACATTTCAATCTGGTAATTTCCCTAGAAAATTAAATAAACCATATCCATGGCAAATCGCACCAGATGTCCGAATTTGCCACAAGCAAACAATACCCAAATACCATTTCCAATTCTCATATGCAAATAGATTGATGAAGATTCAGAAAACTGAATCTTATCTAAAACAAACATTGAGCATCGCACGAAATGTAGCGAAAATCGAGATTGCTGCATGAAAATGTACATTTTTGAGATAGAAATCTCGATTTGATTTCGTTTAAAAGGTGATGTATCGTGATCTCGAGGAGGCAAACAATCAACGTTCATAGTCCCCGGCGAAAGTGCTGGAGGTCTAGTAGAGTCAGTTCTCATCCTGTTCATAGTCCCCGGCAGAAGATCAATCAATTTCCGGACCAAAAATATTTACAAAAATAAATGAAACTATTTGAACGAAACCAAAAGTATTTTGATTTAATTTGGTTTGGTGCATTCACTGAGGAACGTTGGCGGCTTTAGGACAGGAGGAGACTTCCAACCAGCAAAAAGAACCGGTGAGTAAAGTGGTGGCAAGCCCACAAACTAAACCCTTACAGCGTCCACGATTTCGGACATCACCCAAAGGCACCTGGTTCCACGGCACATGGACGCAATTCCAAGACGACGTCCCTAGAACAATCGGAAGCTGCTCTTCCCTCGAGGTTCGAGAAAGCACGGCGGCACCGCAACGGGTCCCCTCAGGAGCTTTCTTAAAGAGATCCCTCGTCCTTTTCAGGACCAGACAAGCTCCCTGAGAGAAGGACCACAGCAAAAATGGTGGCAGCGGTAAAATACCAACATCCAATTAAACAAAAGAAAAGAAAAAGGAATGACATCAATGCCTGGTACAGTAACATCACATAAGGTTACAGAGAATCATCGGCAACACCCAAACGCATTTAAAATCAATCAGCAAACACATTTTCAATTAACTCCGAGCAGCCCCGAGATCCTCAGTGACGAGCATCGTATCTCGCTCCGCAGACAAAACAAAATAGAGTGCAACGAAACAGACGTCCTCCGCCAGTCTGGTCAAACGACAATATCCACAGAATCACACAAACGCCACTAAAACCAGGATACTTAAATCATTGAAGTACGTCAACACACACACAATTACATGCCCATATCACAGCATCGCAACAGTACGAGCAGTCGATACTGCTGTAGTAGTCAACAACATCAGCAACAAAACATATTTCACCTATAACATCAGTAACGTGAGCAAGTATTTCCAACATCATCAATAATAAGTTCCGAAATAAGCCAAGATCAGCAATCATAACGATGTCTTCAGCAGGCCAGCAAAGCAATGGTCAAATACCCCTCAACGAAGCCTGCAACGGCAGCGGACAACCCAACAAAAAGAGATCTCAGGTATTTATACACATTTTTTGTTATTAAAAAATTTGAAAGTGGACAAAGAGAACCCCAAAATAAATTTAAATTTATATACACATTTTTACACATTTAAAAACTCATTTAAAAAAAAGGGGACCCAGAGAACCCCCAAAACAAATTAAATTATGGGAAAATAAATCAAAGGGGATATTGAGATGTGAAATTTTTCGAAAATTTTATTTTTTTAAGGAAAAAACAAACGTATTCATTTTAAAGGTACAATAACGTAACCGATTTAAACATTTTTTACATACACATAAATATACATATATTTTTCTATCAACTTATATTACTTGGGGAAGACTCTTCATATCGTTAGCAAAACTTAGGCAGGAAACCCTCGACTCTGTCCTTAGCATCATTTGTGGGTTCTCCACTTGTTAGTTTGTTGGTTTCTTCTTCTTACCTTTGGCGTTTTCCATAGAATCTATCTTGAAACCTGTTTCTCTTCTTGCCCTCGACTTAGGTGTAAAAGGATCTCTTATTTTCTTTCCTTAGTCAGGATTCTTCCATTTTACGATTGTTCCAGTTGGGTTCGAGAAATCCCTTTTCCTTACCCTTTGCCTTTGTTGCACTTGCGATTGGGAAGCTGCGCACATATGGGAAAAATCTTATCTAAAATGAACACGCGACTCGAATATTTAACGCGCGAAATTATCACGTAGCCAATAATGAATATTACAATCGGATTGAAGGATATCTTAGATTTCGTGCCGGTGTTTAACGGTAACCCGGACGAACTCGATGATTTCATTTCTTGCGGAGATATTATTTTTTCACAGGCACAGGACGACAGTCGGCATGCTTTTTATCTAAGCGTGGTGAAAACCAGACTGAAAGGGCCAGCATACGACCACATCCGGTACAAGGTCATTTCAACCTGGAATGATCTTGCTTCCGAATTAAAGGGAGAATTTAAAATTCTCACCTCAAGGTCAGCGGCACAAAACAGTCTGGTGAAAGCCAAGCAAGATAGCAAGGAAGATGTGAAGGAGTTTGGAAACAGACTCGCACACCTCCTGCATCTGCTGAACAAAGCCACGTTCGAAAGCACTGTCGATCCTGCGGTGCGAACATATCTCCTCGAAGAAAATAAAAAGCTCGCCTTGCATACTTTTGAAGATGGTCTTAGGGATTCCCATTTAAAACTCTTAGTTAAAGCACGAGGTACCCCAAGTCTTAGAGCAGCAATCAATTACGCTCTCGAGCAGGCCCCACGACTAGGCGATGGAAACCCTCTTAATTTATGTAATAATACCAAATATAGCCAGCCACAAATTTGCCAATCGAGCAATAGGTTTGGTCATACTTCTGCGACATGTCGTCGAAATGAAAACGTTTGTAATGCTATTCCCCAACAAATTAAGACAGAGGTTCATCGCATTGAATGCACTTATTGCAGAGTTAATCATTCCCAAGCAGAATGTAGGAGACTGTCCCATTTCAGAAGTCAAAAAGACTCTCCATCAAATAAAAATGATTTTAAAACTCAGTCCACTTCTACCACAAACGTTTGGAGAAGTGGAGTATTAACCAAAACGAACAGGGTACAATTAATAAAAATTGATTCCGAGAAATTAAATACGGGAAAAATTGAACAAGCGACGTTAGAAGCTAAGGATATAAACAGGAAGGTAGAAAATGCCTCACCTTACAAGGTGTCGTCTACGGATGAAATTGGCATTCGAGATAATAGGGATAAAAATCAGAGGCAGGACGATCGAGAGGCCCCCCAAATAGAGGGAGTAGCGACCAAAGATCTTATCCAACAGTCAACATTTGAATCCGTTTGTCTACGGGCCGGATCTGATGATTCGACAAAGACCCCTGATCATACTATTCTATCACGTCCATCTACTTTTATATTCTTAAATGCTCCGACTTCTAGCAACAACACGTGCAAGCTCATAGAGCACAAACAGAAAATTCCGGCAAAATGTAAGCCTGTGGAGCAAGAACTCCCAGCAGATTGTAAGCCCGAGAAACAAGAAATTTCAGCAAAGTGTAAGCCTGCGGTACAAAGAGTCCC
The DNA here is from genome assembly GCA_963931805.1 of Microdon myrmicae. Classification (NCBI taxonomy): domain Eukaryota; kingdom Metazoa; phylum Arthropoda; class Insecta; order Diptera; family Syrphidae; genus Microdon; species Microdon myrmicae. The sequence goes on from OZ007500.1 coordinate 154,216,197, forward strand.
AGCAAAATGTAAGACTGAAGAACAACTAATTTTCTCGTTAGAAAAGAGTAAGCTTGTGGATAACAGTCATATCAAAATTGCACTCGAACACATTCCTCGTTTCAGTAATTTGTTTGTCCACATCGTCTCCCTCGTTTCTCTCGTTATCCAAATTTTAAAATGGATTTTACAAATAGAATCTGACCAAAAAATCGTACCTCCACTTACTAATAAAAGGGAGTTTCAAATCTTAATCTCGAAACTTTATTATTCTTCTAACATATTGTCGCTCGGAAGTTTGAACTATGTTACACAGCCAAACCCGAAGAAAGCGTGGGAAGTCTTCCACAAATTTAAGGAAAAATTTAAAACGAAGCAAATTGACTTCCGATTAGCATTCAAATATATACTTAAACAAGTAAATAAGCACATTCTCTTCTTCTCGAAGATTTGACCACATCAATAATATAAAACCATTTGTGGATTAGGCAATCACAAATAAGAAGCCCAAAATAAATAAAATAAAGGTTGAAGGAAAGTAAATGTATAGATGTATAAATAACAAAAAAAAAAATACATAAATGTATATACGTATGGTAAAACCTTAGAGAAAATCATAAAGTGATACTCTACCAAAATACTACGATAATGTATTTAAAATTTGCCAAAAAAAAAAAATTTCTATCCAAATAATTGTATACGAATAAAATAATTTTGTAAATATCATACATCATTTTAATAACCAGAAAACAAACAAAACAAAAAATTTATATATGAAGACAAATACTAACTCACTTAATAAAATAAGTTTATATGTTAATCAACTACCACTGACTTAAATGAAAAAAAATGTTTGTAATAATAAATAATCTTAAGTTATAAGAAAAAAAAAACACATTATATTTACATATGAAAAAAAAACCAAATATACACAAACGAAACGTACGATATGAAATAACGTTAAAGTAAGAATTTCAAATATCTATATAAGTACAAGACATTTTGCATGAATTAAATCTTAAGAAAATAAGAAAAAAAAATCTTTTGGTGTAACTCAAAACAAATTTAAAAATTTTTAGAATTTAATCTTACGTACAAACTACATGAAAAAAAATTATATAAATAAATAAGGACAATGAAAACTCCTCCAAAAAAAAAAAAAAAAAAAAAAAACCGAAATAATATATGTAAATAATGAAAATTTATATGTAAATAATAAAAAAAAAAATCTATATAACACACAAATTGTAAGAATAAACCATAAACACCTTACTTATCTATGTATCTTTTTACAAACTATAATAGAACTTTATAAACAAAAACAAAAAACCTCTTCTATAAAAAGAAGAAAAAACATATATATATATTACTCACAATTGTTACTAAATGTAAAAAATAAAATATAACAAAAACACTGTAAATAACACTTTTAATATATGCAACTACAACATAATCGTTGATTATTTTAAATATCAAAACCAAAAAAAAAAAAAAATGTGTACCGTAACCTAAGAAAAATAAATATTGTATACATAAAACTACTATGTTAGAAAATATCACGCCAATGTAACGGAATCACGATACTATCATCCTTTATTCCCAACCACACCATTTCCCAGAAAATTAATCTCATAAAGATAAATTTTCTTTCTTTCAAGGAGGGGAGGATGTAGTGCTCCAAAAAACCCTACTACCTTTTTCCCCCATTCCTACATCCAAAACCTAGCTATAATACGCTAAGACATTAAATCCTATCAAAATCCTGAAAAACCAAAACTAAATCCAAAATTCGCAATAAACGAATTAAATTATTCGTTTATCGCTTTGCATTTGCCTCCACGGCATAATTTAATCAAAAAAACCTAAACTAAAATCAAAATTCGCAATAAACGAATCAAATATTCGTTTATAGCTTTGCATTTGCCCCACGGCATAATCTCAATTCAAAACCCAGAAATACATTTCAATCTGGTAATTTCCCTAGAAAATTAAATAAACCATATCCATGGCAAATCGCACCAGATGTCCGAATTTGCCACAAGCAAACAATACCCAAATACCATTTCCAATTCTCATATGCAAATAGATTGATGAAGATTCAGAAAACTGAATCTTATCTAAAACAAACATTGAGCATCGCACGAAATGTAGCGAAAATCGAGATTGCTGCATGAAAATGTACATTTTTGAGATAGAAATCTCGATTTGATTTCGTTTAAAAGGTGATGTATCGTGATCTCGAGGAGGCAAACAATCAACGTTCATAGTCCCCGGCGAAAGTGCTGGAGGTCTAGTAGAGTCAGTTCTCATCCTGTTCATAGTCCCCGGCAGAAGATCAATCAATTTCCGGACCAAAAATATTTACAAAAATAAATGAAACTATTTGAACGAAACCAAAAGTATTTTGATTTAATTTGGTTTGGTGCATTCACTGAGGAACGTTGGCGGCTTTAGGACAGGAGGAGACTTCCAACCAGCAAAAAGAACCGGTGAGTAAAGTGGTGGCAAGCCCACAAACTAAACCCTTACAGCGTCCACGATTTCGGACATCACCCAAAGGCACCTGGTTCCACGGCACATGGACGCAATTCCAAGACGACGTCCCTAGAACAATCGGAAGCTGCTCTTCCCTCGAGGTTCGAGAAAGCACGGCGGCACCGCAACGGGTCCCCTCAGGAGCTTTCTTAAAGAGATCCCTCGTCCTTTTCAGGACCAGACAAGCTCCCTGAGAGAAGGACCACTACAAAGAGGCAGCACTGAGTTTTTAGGGCATTGAATTCTACTCGGTTAGATAATCCCCACTGATATATCTTGTTGAGGTCTGAGTTCAATGTATCAAGCATAAGTTGCTGGTTGGTAGTGACGTTCAAAGAATTTGGACGGGAGTGTTCGTATGAGTATAAGAAACTCAACGTGCTATCATCAGCAAACGAGTGGACTGGGTTGTAGGTAATAGACAAGAGATCATTTATAAAGATGAAGAAGAGAGGGGATGAGAGTACCGAACCTTAGGGAACACCTGCATTAATTTAATGGGAGACAGATTTGACACCATCAAGAACCACTTGGATTGAACGGCCAGAAAGATAGTCTCTATTGGATCAGGGAATTGTCCACTCCATATGAATATAATTTTTACAAAAGGGCTGGATGCCAAACTCGGTCGAAGGCTTTTGAAATATCCAATGCGACTACCTTGCTTTCACCGAGGTAGTGGATGGAATGGCCCCACTTTTCGGTAAGGTACGCCATCAGATCTCCTGTGGACCTCTTGCTACGAAAGCCATATTGGCGGTCATTGAAGAGGTCATTTGATTCCAGATATTTCGAAAGTTGACGGTTGGTAAGAGATTCCATTACCTTGGAGAGAATAGAAGTTAGTGCTATGGGTCGATAAGAAGAAAAGGGATGATTTGTCACCCTTTTTGGGAATTGGCTGAATGTTCGCTGACTTCCATCTATTTGGGAAACGACCAGTAGAATAAGACAAATGGAAGAGTTTCCGCAGTGGTTTGGCGAGTGAAGAGGAACATCTCTTCAAGAGTGTTACAGTTCAACACCGACCTTCTTCTTCTTTTTTTGTTCTCTCTTACCCGAGTGATGCATCATTCACCATCCATCTAATATCAATAAGATTTCCTCTCAATAAAATCCAACTATCCATTCAAATCCGCATTCTGCTTACAAAGCAATATCCCAAACCTAACTTCCAATTCTGCATTCAATGCCTCATATCAAAATCATATTCCGCAATCAATGCAACATTAAATTCATTCAGAAGTAAAGCCTTCAAAATGTGTCATATCGCAGAATAAACGATAATTACCCATTAAATCGTTTCACCGTAGATTCCGCTGCGTTGACAAAAAACAGACGGACACCTGTTCGCCGTCGGCGCGGCCTCATATTTCAATAACATATGTTTACAAGTGTAAACATAAGTCGGTTTTCTTTGAAGATCGGCTCAATGGCAGCGGACTGCCAACATATGCGAAATAGGAATCAAATTACGGAACTCATCGTACGGGGTAATGGACTGAAATTAGATCGGTCAATACTTTCGCACATCGTTTAAACGAATGAGTTGATGCGGTTGCAATTTGCGCAGGTAAACCAATTAAGAAATTGGTAAAGCCTATATCGCTGCAGTTTTTGCAGCACAATTAAACAAATGAAGAATGACAGGCGAATGACCGTTGAATAGGTTACTCGTTTGGACAAAGATGCATCATAGGCGGAAATAATTGGTTCCAATTGGTATATAAAGTGGTTGCGAAGGAGTTGTAAGTCACCCAGTAATTGAAAGCAAGAAGACTGCGGCCATCCGTAAGTAGAGCGGGTCTTCTTGCTAGTAAATTACTATAGGGTCGTGTTTTAAGTTACACATTAAACACACAAAAAATAGAAGTTTTAGTTGAAACACACTTAATAAAAAAAAAAACATAACCAAGGTAACCATCTAATAACTCATTATTTAAAATGTTTATATCGGAGGTCTAACTTCGATATAACAACAGGATTGGGGGAATGCCGTCCGGACCAGCGGATTTGTGTGCGTTTAGCTCTTTGAGTGCGCGGGCAACAGTACGCGTTCGGAAGCGAATCTGGCTTATGGTGTGCTGCCTATGCTCAAGTTGAGGTGGAACTGATGCGGTATCAGGCAGCGTTGAGTTGGTTGCAAAATGTGCTGCAAGTAGATTCGCCTTCTCTATTGCAGTGGTGACTGGTTTGTCATTGACTATAAGCGATGGAATGGATGAAGAGACTGAGTTTTGAATGTTTTTCACCTGTGGGAGAGTGTAGTATATGTTGTCTCACTCTCTGGTCATGCAAGAACTTGGCGCGTTGAAGATACGCATTGCAGTCGTTTCTAGCTCTCTTAAATCTTTTCTGATTTTCCTCAATATTGTTTGATTTATACAACCGGAAGCTCAACTATTCAGCCTTAATGGATTCTCTGCAGCCGGAATCGAACCAAATATTTCTCTTGGCTTTGATACTCTTTACCCAGTGTGGAATAAAGGTCCGCATGCCAAGTAGAATCGTGTCTGTCAATTTGTCCGCTATAGAGTCAACATCTCTTATTGAGGAAAATAACGACCAATTTAACCTCCCAAAAAAGTCGTTCAGACCTTCCCAGTTGGCTTTTTCGTAGAACCATACTGTTCTTTTGGGAGCTTTCTCATTAACGTTACTGTTGGTTAGAGGAAATTTAGCTGACACAGCAACAGTGTGTTGGCGAGATGACCATATATATTTGGTACCCGTGTTGGCTCATTGACAAGTTGAGTTAAATTATTTGAATCAGCAAAGAGCTGGACATATTGACCTTGTTGTTGTTCCAGAGTGACGAAGCCACTGAGAATTATGCACATCAAAATCACCGGCAATAACGATTTCAGTGTGCGGATATAGGATCAAGATCCTATCGATAGAATCAGACAGAGCATCAAATTCGTTAAAGGATGCGTTTCTATCCAAGTTTGGGCTTCTGTAAAGAAAACAGTAATGTATGATATGCTTACGAACGTGAAGTTTTAGCCAACAGAAATTAAATTCTGGGTTGAAACAGAGCCCATATTGTGGTAGAAGCTGATAAGCAATATCATTTCGTATGTATGTGGCTATACCGCGATGTGGAAAGAACAGTGGCACTAAGTTATATCCAGGTAGATTAAAATCGGAAATATCTGTATTAGTAATTACCTGGGTTTCGCTAAGTGCAAGGATAGTTGGTTTCTGGTTAGAAACGTGGGCAGACAGAGAAGAGAAATTGCATCTCAAGCCGCGAATGCTACACAAATCAACTCGAAATTCCCGCTCCAGTGAAATGGTCCTACACAGAAAACCAATACCGCCTCGGGAAAATATGCAAGTCGGGACCAGCAATAGATAAGCGAAAGCAACCACTACAGGTGTTATGCCCTTGTAGCAGGTGCCCCACTAGATCCGTGCCGAAATCCAGGCCACATCCCTTCCATGATGAACATTATGCCACTCAAACACAAAAAACTTTCCAAAGATTATAAATCAATCGAGAGTATCGATGCCTGGGGGACGCAAACAGAGGTGCGAGAAAAAAAAAAAAAAAAAAAAAAAAAAAAAAAAAAAAAAAACAGACAGAGGATAGAAAGGGTAGAGGGTTTTCCCGCACTGCACATCACTCGCGTGTATATTCTCGCAGTTTTCACAGCACTAAGACGCGTGTGTGAAGATCCGTTTGTTTGTTTAAGATCTCACAATAAGACTTCGCGCCCGAACCGATAGTGCGATTGGGTATCTTATGTGTATCTAAGAATCCCAAAACGGATTGCACAATTGATCCGATGGTACGGATCACGAGGCAGAAGCACACGTTCTGTCTCGTTGGCGGTTTTCACATGACTTATCTGTTAGAAACGTCACAGTACTACCTTTGTTCGAACGCAATCATCATTTTATGAATCAAATTCGATCTCAAACTCGTACTGCTGCATGAGCACTAGACTTGAGAACCAACAATTCCGTTAGTCCGCTTAAGGGGGGAACCTCATGTAAAATGAAAATTTTTAGCCATTTTTTTGTTTTTGCCTAAATTGATAGGGAATTTCCTCAAAAATAAGAGAAAAAAAGTTAGGAAGTGATCCGAGACCACCTTGTACTTTATTTTCAAGAGAAAGTAAACAGTCTAATTGGGCGAAGCACTCAAATAGTCGAGCGCTCGTCGGACGCTCGGCCTTTCGGTTCAGACCAGAACAGTTTGAAGAAGAGGAAGGTCTACTCTATGGCCCTGGAATCGCAGATTAGCAAAAAACTGCGGTAAGTTAGAACGCATTACGAACTTTTTCACGATTTTTCTATTACTCAAATTTTAAATGCGTTTTTTTCGAAACGCAAAATTTCGCACGCCGTGCAACGTAGCTCAAAAACTAATCACTCGATCTTTATGAAGTTTGGTCTAGAAATTCTATAGATATTTGGCCTCAGCTCCGATTTTTTATTTTTTTATTTAAAACATTGTTATTAAAATTGTTTATAAAAGAAAATCCTTTTTTTTCAAAACTTCGCCATTTTTGCTAATTTGCAAAATTTAATAAAAGGGGAACGAGCGTTTTTGCATAAACTAAAGAACCCATTTTGTATTTTTTGTTTCAGCGAATTTTCAAGACGCCGTTTTCAAGCCGCCATTGCATCGTTTTATTGTTAACGATTAGTCTTAAAAAAATATTTTCTTTAAATATTATAACGTAAATAAAGTGTGCCTTAAATTGCAAATTAATCTACGCATTACATTTTTCAAAAAAACTTCCTGAAAAACAGGCTATTTACATGAGGTTCCCCCCTTAAGCATTGTCTCTTTCTTTTTGAAGAGATGTGCTTCTTCAGCCACTACACCTCTGCGGAATTTCTTCGATCTGTCCTTTTCAACTGGGCAATTACAAATTATCGAAAGCCAGCGAATACCCATCCAGTTTTCAAAAAAAGGCGACCCGTCATCTCCCCTCCCTATCAATGCATAGCACTTATTTCTATTCTGTCGCAGCTTGTGGAATCATTAATTACAAATGAACGATAATTGTCTAAAACGTGAAGACAGAAAGAGAACAGTTTGGGATGGTAGTCAAGTATGTTTAGCTTACAATGTCCATGTGGCATCAGCTAGTTAAGACTTTTCAATACAAACCAGAATCTAAGCATTTTCTGTCAAGCTAGTATAAAATAAATAAGAAGCATATCGATTTGTCGTTGAGGCCCTATCAGGGCCCTGATGACGTAGTCTATTCCCTCGCTTTTCCATCCACTGTTGTCAAAATGATTGGAATTAGTCCCTTAGTGCTCTTCATTTCTCTTAACAATAAATTGTTAACGTTTGACTTGCGACTTTGTCAAATGGTAAGTTCTTATATCGACTGTGTATTTTACAGAACAGCCCTTCATCTAATATACTATGCAAACAACTGCCTGCCTTTTAGCGTAGGCAGCACAATTTACTATAAGCAGGAAGAAAGCATTTCAGTGATTTAAGATCTACGCCAGACGAAGAAAAAAAAAGTAAAGATCTATAACATAACAAAACTCACATCAAATGTAGAATCAAAAGAAATTGTAGATCAACAAACACAATGAGGATTAATTAAGAAAAGGGTCCGACGTACTTAAAAACAAAAACAATCATTATAAAGCCACCGCCTTCTGTAATTATTTCCGATTCCACAATTTGTCACAACTTTACATGAATTGTAAAGGTATTGGCTAACTACCGTCACAGAATTGCCAATGAAATCTTTACAGAATTGCAAGTACTAATTGCTTTATCGACTGTACCTAGTAAGCAAATGCTCTTGGATATTTACTTAGAAGCATTTGGCTGTTGATTCTCATTTAGTTCTGAAAACTGACACATAAAATTAATTCCGTGGGGTACTTCCATCTAAATAAAAGAGTTCTTAGATTGTGTAACTGACGTGTAAACAGCTCTTTTCACAATTGGTCAATTTCTATTTCTCAAAACGTTGTCTCTACGAGAGATTTCACTTCCAACGATTCCATACATTAAAATTATGACGAAACCCGACTGAATTCGCGTTGTGTAATATAATACAATTCAACAGCCGACAAATTCGATAATTCTAGACAAGCTTAAAAACACAAGTTACATTTTATAGAACGAGATCAGATTTCAAATTTCGAGGAAACAAAAAACAGACGTACTTCACTGGCGATTTGACTGACTTCAATAACAACAGATAATATCCATTGGAGAAATCACACTTACTGTGCCAAATAGGTAAGTAATTTTATTTTATTACATTCGTTAATCATATAAAGGAAAAATAATTTATCATGAGGTAAGGGAATAATCCTGCGAAGACGACATCAATTCTCCTGGAAAATGTTGAAATAGACTTGGTAAAGTCAACTTACGTGGTAAGTTAAAGTGCTAAACAAAATCAGTACAATGTATATTGGAATAATTTTTAATAATCAATCACGGGCGTATTTGGAACTCGAAGGATCACAACACCGCTGACTCGGAATAATATGTGTTAGCACTGCAAAGATAGTAACAAGCTTCTGTATGCCAATCAATCATGAGAGTATTGGAACTCGAAAGTAATGACCTCAACTGACCCGGCTACCTAGTAATGGCTTCTGGCACATAGCCTCTTAGTAATAACCTTCTGTATGCCAATCAATCATGGGAGTATTGGAACTCGAAAGTAATAACTCCAACTGACCCGGCTACCTAGTAATGGCTTCTGGCACATATCCTCCCAATAATAACCTTCTGTATGCCAATCAATCATGGGAGTATTGGAACTCGAAAGTAATGACGCCAACTGTCCCGGCTACCTAGTAATGGCTTCTGGCACATAGCCTCTTAGTAATAACCTTCTGTATGCCAATCAATCATGCGAGTATTGGAACTCGAAAGTAATGACGCCAACTGTCCCGGCTACCTAGTAATGGCTTCTGGCACATAGCCTCTTAGTAATAACCTTCTGTATGCCAATCAATCATGGGAGTATTGGAACTCGAAAGTAATGACGCCAACTGACCCGGCTACCTAGTAATGGCTTCTGGCATGTAGCCTCCTAGTAATAACCTTCTGTATGCCAATCAATCATGGGAGTATTGGAACTCGAAAGTAATGACCTCAACTGACCCGGCTACCTAGTAATGGCTTCTGGCACATAGCCTCCTAGTAATAACCTTCTGTATGCCAATCAATCATGTGAGTATTGGAACTCGAAAGTAATGACTCCAACTGTCCCGGCTACCTAGTAATGGCTTCTGGCACATAGCCTCCTAGTAATAACCTTCTGTATGCCAATCAATCATGGGAGTATTGGAACTCGAAAGTAATAACCTTCTGTATGCCAATCAATCATGGGAGTATTGGAACTCGAAAGTAATGACGCCAACTGACCCGGCTACCTAGTAATGGCTTCTGGCACATAGCCTCTTAGTAATAACCTTCTGTATGCCAATCTATCATGGGAGTATTGGAACTCGAAAGTAATAACCTTCTGTATGCCAATCAATCATGCGAGTATTGGAACTCGAAAGTAATGACGCCAACTGACCCGGCTACCGAGTAATGGCTTCTGGCACATAGCCTCTTAGTAATAACCTTCTGTATGCCAATCAATCATGGGAGTATTGGAATTCGAAAGTAATGACGCCAACTGACCCGGCTACCTAGTAATGGCTTCTGGCACATAGCCTCTTGGTAATAACCTTCTGTATGCCAATCTATCATGGGAGTATTGGAACTCGAAAGTAATAACCTTCTGTATGCCAATCAATCATGGGAGTATTGGAACTCGAAAATAATGACGCCAACTGTCCCGGCTACCCAGTAATGGCTTCTGGCACATAGCCTCTTAGTAATAACCTTCTGTATGCCAACCAATCATGGGAGTATTGGAACTCGAAAGTAATGACGCCAACTGACCCGGCTACCTAGTAATGGCTTCTGGCACATAGCCTCCTAGTAATAACCTTTTGTATGCCAATCAATCATGGGAGTATTGGAACTCGAAAGTAATGACGCCAACTGACCCGGCTACCTAGTAATGGCTTCTGGCACATAGCCTCCTAGTAATAACCTTCTGTATGCCAATCAATCATGGGAGTATTGGAACTCAAAAGTAATGACGCCAACTGTCCCGGCTACCTAGTAATGGCTTCTGGCACATAGCCTCTTAGTAATAACCTTCTGTATGCCAATCAATCATGGGAGTATTGGAACTCGAAAGTAATAACCTTCTGTATGCCAATCAATCATGGGAGTATTGGAACTCGAAAGTAATGACGCCAACTGACCCGGCTACCTAGTAATGGCTTCTGGCACATAGCCTCTTAGTAATAACCTTCTGTATGCCAATCTATCATGGGAGTATTGGAACTCGAAAGTAATAACCTTCTGTATGCCAATCAATCATGGGAGTATTGGAACTCGAAAGTAATGACGCCAACTGTCCCGGCTACCTAGTAATGGCTTCTGGCACATAGCCTCTTAGTAATAACCTTCTGTATGCCAATCAATCATGGGAGTATTGGAACTCGAAATAATGACGCCGCTGACCCGGCTACCTAGTAATGGCTTCTGGCACATAGCCTCCTAGTAATAACCTTCTGTATGCCAATCAATCATGGGAGTATTGGAACTCGAAAGTAATGACGCCAACTGACCCGGCTACCTAGTAATGGCTTCTGGCACATAGCCTCTTAGTAATAACCTTCTGTATGCCAATCAATCATGGGAGTATTGGAATTCGAAAGTAATGACTCCAACTGACCCGGCTACCTAGTAATGGCTTCTGGCACATAGCCTCTTGGTAATAACCTTCTGTATGCCAATCTATCATGGGAGTATTGGAACTCGAAAGTAATAACCTTCTGTATGCCAATCAATCATGGGAGTATTGGAACTCGAAAGTAATGACTCGAACTGTCCCGGCTACCTAGTAATGGCTTCTGGCACATAGCCTCTTAGTAATAACCTTCTGTATGACAATCTATCATGGGAGTATTGGAACTCGAAAGTAATAACCTTCTGTATGCCAATCAATCATGGGAGTATTGGAACTCGAAAGTAATGACGCCAACTGTCCCGGCTACCTAGTAATGGCTTCTGGCACATAGCCTCTTAGTAATAACCTTCTGTATGCCAATCAATCATGGGAGTATTGGAATTCGAATGTAATGACGCCAACTGACCCGGCTACCTAGTAATGGCTTCTGGCACATAGCCTCTTGGTAATAACCTTCTGTATGCCAATCTATCATGGGAGTATTGGAACTCGAAAGTAATAACCTTCTGTATGCCAATCAATCATGGGAGTATTGGAACTCGAAAGTAATGACTCCAACTGTCCCGGCTACCTAGTAATGGCTTCTGGCACATAGCCTCTTAGTAATAACCTTCTGTATGCCAATCAATCATGGGAGTATTGGAACTCGAAAGTAATGACTCCAACTGACCCGGCTACCTAGTAATGGCTTCTGGCACATAGCCTCTTAGTAATAACCTTCTGTATGCCAATCAATCATGGGAGTATTGGAACTCGAAAGTAATGACGCCAACTGACCCGGCTACCTAGTAATGACTTCTGGACATATCCTCCCAATAATAAACTTCTGTATGCCAATGAATCATGGGAGTATTGGAACTCGAAAGTAATGACCCCAACTGACCCGGCTACCTAGTAATGACTTCTGGCACATATCCTCCCAATAATAAACTTCTGTATGCCAATGAATCATGGGAGTATTGGAACTCGAAAGTAATGACTCTAACTAGCCCGGCTACCTAGTAATGGCTTCTGGCACATATCCTCCCATCATTCGGCCTTCCCTTATTCAAAATCCTACATATTTGCTTTAACGTTACTCCCCCATCTATATTTAATATTACATTCTAAGAGTCTCTTTCTGAGATACCCTTCTAGCGTTCTGCAATCAGTCCGTCCTCGTCCTATTCTTACAGAGTGCTGAATCGATTAGACCTTTATTTATTGTTGGTAAAGTTAAATGCGGATGTCGAACCCTTGTCGTATCACATCGTTCAATAAGTACCGAGGCTGACGCAAATATGACGCCTGTAATGAAAAATCTTTGACTTTCAGGAGTACTAACTTTCAACAGATGTGTCCGAATTTCATGACAATCGGACCATAACATACGGAGTTATAGTAATTTAACTGACGCTTTTTTGACAACTGTTTACTTACAATGGAGCATCGCATCGATGATTCTGAGCGCTGTTTACTCGGGATAAAAAGGATTTTTTGCGCCGTTATGCGACAATGGATGAAACATGGATTAACCACTTCACCCCGGAATCAAGCCGACAGTCGGCCGAGTGTAGACCAGCCGGCGAAAGCCGTCCGAATCGTTCGTCTATTGTTTTCGACATTGTAAAAACAGCGTCACTTAAATTACTATAATTCAGTATGTTATGGCCCTATTGTCATGAAATTTTGCCACAAATGGTTTGAAGGTCAGTGCTTCCTGAAAGTCATAGAGATTCTCATTACAGGCACAATCTCTGAGTTAGTCTCACGACTTGTTGAACGATGTGTTAAAGCCGAATAAATAAATAATAATCGACAGTTGGTTATATAGGTCCATGAGTACTCCGTTGTTCACTTTCCACAACACTCCAGTTCCTTCCCGAAACTCTACTCTCGAATGTTAGTTTCTTTTATATCTCCGCCACCTCATAAACCCTACTTTTCCCCATAGCCTACCGATTGACGTTTAAAATGACCATCAACAAAACCCAGGAGCAATCTTTAGAATTGTGCGGTTTAGACGTAGACAGGGATTGCTTCTCACGTGGATAATTACATATTGCGTGTTCTAGAATCGGCAAGCCAGAGAATTTCTATACCGGTACGCGGGTGTTACGGACCGACCTTGAGTCCAGGTCCCCCCAACATCCACTAATCCCCTTTCGTTAGTTTCCCCTCTTTACCTGTAAACGGAGAACAACTCGCCAAGTAGTTAATTTGCATAAACTACTTTATGCAAATTCTACTTGGCAGAGAAAATAATAAAAATCGGCGTTGGCGTCGAATAATAAAATAAAACGTCAACGGCGAAAATAATAAATAAATCATTCGACGTAAATCACCGAAGACGAAAAGTCAAGAAAAAGATAACGGGAGCAAGATCGACCTCAAACTAAAACCAAGTGTCGAAGGTGATTAAGAGAACCGAACTCAAACGAAAGTAACCTCGGACATAAAATTGTTGCCAACGCTGTAATCGACGTTAATTGTGAGAACGAGTACACAACCTGCCTTGACTTGGAATAGGATCCTGATATCGCAACCAAAGTTGGATTGAAGATCCTGCAAATCTCGGTAAACATAGCAACGCTAAAGTACTAAGGTAAAGTGAAGGACAATCAACGCAATAGAACTGAACAACAAGCGAACAGGGGAGCAGCATATCAACGCCCCCTGCAACGAGCCAGCAGAACAACAACCAATTCAGAGACCGTCAACGGTCAAACCAAAGTAAGTCCCTTTGTACTTACCAATTAAATATATAAACTATATTCTTAATATATAATAATTGTTAAAATAACTCATAACACGGGCAACAGTACGCATTTGGTGGTGAAACTGGCTCATGGTGTGCCGCTTATGGTCAAGTTGAGGCGGAACTGATGTGGTATCTACTAGGTAGCGTTAAGTTGGCTGCCAAATGTGCAGCAAGTAGATTCGCTTTCTCTACTGCACTGGTGATGAGGAGACCGAGTTTTGAATCTTTTTCACGATTGCCCAGAAGTTTCTACTACCTGTGGTGGAGTGTAGTATTGTTTGTCCCACTCTGTGGTCATACAACAACTTTGCGCGTTGAATGTGCGCATTGCATTCATTTCTAGTTCTCCAGAATTTGTTCCGGTTTTCCTCAGTATTGTTTGATTTATACAACCGGAAGCTCAACTCTTTAGCCTTAATGGCTTCTCTGCACCCGGAATCGAACCACATATTTCTCTTGGGTGTGATACTCTTTACTCTGTGTGGAATAAAGGTCAGCATGCCAAGTAGAATCGTGTATGTCAATAGAGTCAATATCGTTATTAATTAAAAATAACGACCAATTTAACCTCCCAAAAAGTCGTTCAGACCTTCCCAGTTGGCTTTCTCATAGAACCATACTGTTCTTTTGGGATTTTTCTCATTAACATTACTGTTGGCTAGAGCAAACTTAGCTGACACGACACAGTGGTCTGAAGTGTCTGAGGGCGAAGCAACTTTAATTGTGTATTTGTTCGGGTGGGAGGTGAGAAACAGGTTCAGCGTGTTGGCCGAATGAACATATATGTCTGGTACCTGTGTGGCCTTTCTAATAGATACACACACAATATGCAAGCAAACAGTGAAGAACACCGAAAGGAAATTCGAATGAGCAAAGCATCAGAGCCGTATACGTTCATCATGGGAGGGATGTGACTTGGATTTCGGCACGGATCTAGTGGGGCACCTACTACAAGGGCATAACACCTGTAGTGGTTGCTTTCGCTTATCTATTGCTGGTCCCGACTTGCATCCTTTCCCGAGGCGGTATTGGTTTTCTGTGTAGGGCGATTTCAATGGAGCGGGAATTTCGCGTTGATTTGTGTAACATTCGCGGCTTGAGATGCAATTTCTCTTCTGTGTCCGCCCGTCTCTAACCAGAAACCAACTATCCTTGCACTTAGCGAAACCCAGGTAATTACTAATACAGATATTTCCGATTTTAATGTACCTGGATATAACTTAGTGCCACTGTTCTTTCCACATCGTGGTATAGCCACATACATACGAAATGATATTGCTTATCAGATTCTGCCATAATATGGGATCTGTTCCAAACACAAATTTAATTTCTCTTGGCTAAAACTTCACGTTCGTAAGCATATCATACATTACTGTTTTCTTTACAGAAGCCCAAACTTGGATAGAAACGCATCCTTTAACGAATTTGATGCTCTGTCTGATTCTATCGATAGGATCTTGACCCTATATCCGCACACTGAAATCGTTATTGCCGGTGATTTTAATGTGCATAACTCTCAGTGGGTTCGTCACTCCGGACACACAACACCTGAAGGGCAATATGTCCAGCTTTTTGCTGATTCAAATAATTTAACTCAACTTGTCAATGAGCCAACACGGGTACCAGACATATATGGTCATTTCGCCAACACACTGGACCTGTTCCGCACCTCCCACCCGAACAAATGCACAATTGAAGTTTCTTCGCTTATAGTCAATGACAAACCACTGCAATAGAGAAGGCGAATGTACTTGCTGCACATTTTGCAGCCAACTCAACGCTACCTGATACCGCATCAGTTCCACCTCAACTTGAGCATAGGCAGCACACCATAAGCCAGATTCGCTTCCGAACGCGTACTGTTGCCCGCTCACTCAAAGAGCTAAACGCACCCAAATCCGCTGATCCGGACAACATTCCCCCAATTCTCTTGAAGAGATGTTCCTCTTCACTTGCTAAACCACTGCGGAAACTCTTCCGTTTATCTTATTCTACTGGCCGTTTCCCAAATAGATGAAAGTGTGCAGACATTCAGCCAATTCCCAAAAAGGGCGACAAATCATCCCTTTCTTCTTATCGACCCATAGCACTAGCTTCTATTCTCTCCAAGGTTATGGAATCTCTTATCAACCGTCAACTTTCGAAATATCTGGAATCAAATGACCTCCTCAATGACTGCAAATGTGGCTTTCGTAGCAACAGGTCCACAGGAGATCTGATGGAGTAACTTATCGAAAAGTGGAGCCATTCCACCCACTACCTCGGTGAAAGCAAGGTAGTCGCATTGGATATTTCAAAAGCCTTCGTTTGGCATCCAGCTCTTTTGTCAAAATTATATTCATATGGAGTGGACAATTCCCTGATCCAATAGATTAGAGACTATCTTTCTAGCCGTTCAATCGAACTGGTTCTTGATGGTGTCAAATCTGTCTCCCATCAAATTAATGCAGGTGTTTCCCCAGGTTCGGTACTCTCACCCACTCTCTTCCTGATGTTTATAAATGATCTCTTGTCAATTACTCACAACCCAATTCACTCGTTTGCTGATGATAGCACGTTGAGTTTCTCATACTCATACGAACACTCCCGTCCAAGCTCTTCGAACGTCACTACCAACCAGCAACTTATGCTTGATGCATTGAATTCCGACCTCAACAAGATATATCAATGGGGATTATTTAAGCTAGTAGAATTCAATGCCCAAAAAACTCAGTCCTGCCTCTTGTCGGCAAAGGCGAGCCTCAAAGTAAATACACTGACTATGAACGGCGCTTGCATCGACGAAGCCAAGGAACTATCAATCCTTGGCACTCGAATTAATTCGACTCTTAACTGGAATGACCACATATTTGAAGCTGCGAAAATTGGATTTGAAATTCTTCCGCATCTACCGTACTCTACCGACATTTCCCCAACGGACCATCCATCCATTTTCCGCAATCTGGATTCATTTTGCCGGCAGAAGGTCTTCCGGAACCGAGCAGAGTTCATAAAAGGCTTTAAAGATTTCATTGCCTCAAAAAGTCAGCACTTCTACGAAAAAGGAATATTTGTCATAGATGCCAACGGATCCTATTTCGATTGAATAAAAATTTACGGAAAAATATTGGCTTTAAATTTTTGTTATAAAATCGCACATTTCATGTAGTACAACCCAATATGATATTCCCACGAACGTGGAGTTTTGGCCACGAGAAATTAAATTCTGGATTGGAGCTGAGCCCATATTGTGTCAGAATCGGATACGCAATATCACTTCATATGTATGTGGCTAGACCACGATGTGGAAAGAACAAATGCGCTGAGTTATAACCGGGTATAGTAAAATTATAAATATCTGTAGGAAGACTATTTTGTTCAATAACGCTCTAAATAATGCATATTATCCATCATCATCATCGGCACTACAACCGGGAACCGGTCTTGGCCTTATTTAGTAAGTCCTGAGGCTTGTTAAATTTTCCATAATGATTTATTTTTTCTGGGCAAGGTCATTAGTCTTGCGCCAGAGGCTCCCCGACGGGGAATCGAACCCCGGTCTCCCGGGTGACAGGCGGGTATACTAACCACTATAGTATCGAGGAGCGCATATTATCCAACCCAATGGAAATCTGCAGTAGACCATCCCTAAAAAGGGCAAGGACAGGAGCAAGCCAGCCAATCTTCGCTCGATTAGTTTGCTGCCGAACATCAGCAAAGTATTCGAGAAAATTATAAATAAAGCATTGACTAACTGGTGTGGGGAAAATGGTATTATTCCGAACAACCAGTTTGGTTTCCGATCGGAACATGACACAGTTCATGCTGCGACAAAACTTGTTTCCGACATACAGTGGAACAAGTCGAAGCGACAATGCACAGGGCCCTGTTTGGTTGACTTTGAAAAGGCTTTCGACACCGTATGGTTAGAAGGGCTTGTATATAAGTTATCAAATCTAGGTAGGCCCGAATCTTTATTATACATTATCTACGATATGATAATGGGTTAACAATTTGTGGTGAAATGTGGGGATATAATGTCTAACAAGACCTTCCACATAAGTGGAAGCAGTGAATTCACCCATTTTATTTAACATTTACACTAGTGATCTGGTGGGTTCTCTCAACCATGCAATTCCGCCACTAAGTTAATGTAAGAATGATATTTGTAAAATAGAAGTTAACGTAATATGTAATTGAATTGTTAAAAAAAAAGTGGATATAAAACAAAGTGCTATTTTTGTGAACATCCTCCATATATTATATACATACCGGTGGAGAGGTGTCAACCATTGTGGCTGTTCCACAAAGTATTAATGGAAGGCTACATCGTGATCCTTAGCTTTTCGAACATTGAACTTTTTTTTCTAGTTGAAATACAATACTAAGCAGTGCTATTTTTGTGAACATCGTCCATATATTATTTTAGTTTCCACTGTGCCCCAAAAAATCTAAAAAATGTGCTCGCGTTATATACAATAAATATGATAAATACTTTAATTTGTTTTCAGTGAAATAAATAATGATTTTACTATTTACTATTTATTGGCCTGTAGCAACCCGGAAGTTCATGACCTCACCGACTCACTCCGCCATCGTTCCCTGTCCTGTGCACTGCCTGATCATCTGATCCGATCTCCTCAAGGCCAAACCTAACATTGTCCTCCCATCTCCCACGCGGCCATCCTGTCGGTCTCTTTCCCGTTGGTCTACCGTCAAGAATTTTACGCATGGTCCTGTGGGGGTTCTCTACATCACACGGAGCACCAACCCACAATTCCAACCGACCTTGACCGCTAACAGCTCTACACCGTAATCCAACTCCCTATTCAAAACCCGCCAAGCATACATCCCCAAATCTGCAATAGCATACATGCCAAACTCCGCAATAAAACACACTCCAAAACCAGCAACAGAATACATTCTAAATCATCTCCCTCATCTACAACCAACCGCATCTACTTTCCCCCGAAAACTATTTCGGCTCCTATTCTACCTAAAAGACGTAAAACCACATCAATTCCCTACAACCAAATCGCATGCATTTTCCCCAAAAACCACTTCGGTCCATTTCCTCCTTATACTATATTTCTCGCTTGCAATGCTAGCAGCAGTTAATTTTCCCCGAAAACCATTTCGGTTCCCATTCCACCTAAACCGTGTAGAACCACACCAATTCCCCCTTACTGGCAAGCCACCAGCACGATGCGTTGCATTTCCACGAAACAACCATAGCAACGACCAAGACCCATATTCCCCTGTCTAACCGACAACTCATGCCCATGCTTGGTCGTGTTTCCAAAACCGATTTCTCCGCATACATAGCGACAGAGCAATCCAATTCAGCCTGTACGGCAGTAACTCGCTGGAACTAAATTCTCTATGCACGCATAGCAACCCTTTTCAAGTTCCCAGTAAGTGGCAGTGAGCTTACTTCGCTGACTCCACAGCCACGACACGATGAATGTATTCTTGCTCATTTTCAGTGAGTCGAAGTTCATTAACCGCTGGGGACAGTCACGCCCTTCTTTTCTTAGTCGAATTTCAACCACCGGTGCGTGCACACACACGTGCGATCAGTGAAAAAAAGTAAAATTTCATCCCACAAGGTAAAATTTCATGCCACAACGCCCTGAATGAATTCTCAACTTCATCATTATTAGTCGCTTCGCAACCGCCGCCACGCGCACACACGCCAGGGCCGGTCCCCCCTCGGCAACCGCGGCGCGTGCACGCAAGTGCTCGCGCAGGAGTTAGCCCCTATCCCCCCGCGTCGACATTCGGTCAGTCGCCAACCATCCGCCAAACGGCGCATAAGCAACGGAGTCGCATTTCCGCTACCAGACACGCCGGTTGTGTCTTCTCCTGCTCCACGTGGCGCCGCGGGGACGCATACACCCCGGAGTCTCGAGTTTAACACACCCCCGACTGTAAGGGTAGTTTCCCAGTGCCAAGTGCAAAATTACAGGGAATGAGTCGGCACCCAACCGTGTAATGATAATAAAGGGAGGGATCTGCCGTATGCCACTCGCTTATTTATAATATAGCTTCCGACATAAAATAATAACAAAAAACGAATCAAAAGGAATGCAAAACTTTCATAGCAACAGTTTAAGGTCCAAGGCTCGAGTGTACAGTTCGATTTATGTTACCATCAGCATTAAGTAAAATCAAGTGCAAAGTCACAGAAAACAAATTGACATCCAACCGTGTAATCATTAAGAGAAATCAAATGCAAATCAATAAAAGAACGTTCGCTACAATAGACCCAAACAGTGCATTTTATTTACTTCTTGTGGACAGTGTGCTGTGGAGATGTACTTGTTTTATCTTTCCGATGGACAGTGTACGGTGGAACGTTTAGTGGACGATGGAAGGAGAAGTGAACCCCGCGCCGTACGCCGGCGCCATCATACTTCCCATTCGCGCCACATGTCCGGCCCATCTTAATTTTCGCGACCTGATTACTCTCCCATCCTAATCTTCTTCCACATTGTGTACTGACATTTTAGAGTATCAAATAATTCTTATTTTGCGCGCGTATTAATAAAATGTTGGCGCAAGGCTAGTAACCTTGCCCGAAAAAACGAATTATTATGGAAAATTTAACAAGCCTCAGACTTGTTAAATAAGGTCATGATCGGATCCCGGTTGTAGTGCCGATGATGAAGATGATGATGATGATTAATAAAATTTATAGAGAAAAACCATAACTGCTATTTGAGCAGTATCACACTATCAGTAAATAGTGAATTGGATTATAATTATGCATTATCATTTATAAAAATAAGGACTAGAGTGGATGACAGCAATGACCATTGCAAGATTAAGTTCGTTAAAATAAATATATATCTGATTTTTAAATGCTTCTCTCAGAACAGATGGGTCTGTGGGGGTTTCTTTAACCCACTTCCAAAGAACCTCCCATTTCCATCAATTACCTGTCTCCTACTTACCTGCAAATGAACATTTCCTCACATCTGAAAACATAGGTCCACGGCAAGAGTATCATCTAGCCGTGACATCAGACTTTCACCTCGGGGCATGCGCGCATCCAACGCATCATGTCCCCGAAAGCTAATTCGGCTACCTCATCAGGTAACCAGCAATAAGGCATGCACATGCCAATGCTCTATGAGAAGAAGCATTTTCCCTTACATGTACATGGCATGTTCATTCTCATCACCAAGTCATCGGTCGATTGTACAAACAACAACCTATAGCGCAGCCATTGCTGGCCGCCTATAGAAATTTCCAGTGTTGTTTTAACACAAACAACACACCCGACACACCGACCGATGGGACGTTGGCAATCTGCGTGCAAGCTAATTGATGCTGTACGCAATGGCCAATGAATAAACATGTATTCCTCCTATCCTGAGGTTCGCAACACTTGCGACCAATTCCCTTTCATCGGTTATCAACCGATCATGGAATTTGGGCATGGATATGATCATTGTTTAAACAATTTTACCCATGCCGTGCCCTATGATGACCCACAGCAAATCAAACAAACGGCATTTCCTTGAACTCACAGATAAATACCATGACGACCCCATGCAACATCGGCAGACCATAAACGTTATACACCTCATCATTTGACCCTTGCAATAGCGTTTTTGTTTACTTTGAAGCAAAAACCTATTTCGTTCTCATGCGTGGATCATCGATGATTTATGATCACATTGCCTGCAGCCCCTGATGCTCGTACATTTGTTTGATCAGGTGTCGGCCGATCGTTGTGTGTATTGCAGGCAAAAGGGGCATTGTACGCATCTCTATGCAGCATTTGGGAAATCCTCCCATTGAACCCTTTCCTCGATCACCATTGGCCGCTGCCAAGTTGATCCGGTTCGCCCCTCCTACAACGACGTGAGCCACCACCGTTGAATCTGACGGATGTGGATTGCATCGTAGAGTCAGTTTTTATTCATTGAAGGGTGCGCACTTTCGTTTACGAATCCCCGCGGAGAGTCGCCGAGAGTTCCTTCATTACTAGATCATTTCTGTTCGTGTGCGTCTTTTTGCCATGCCGTGTTCAACCAGCGTAAAAGTAATATAATTTAATTAGTTCCCTTAAACAAGTGTATCCCACTAACGTTGATCCCAATTGACTCGCGCCTTAAAACTATAAGTTGTATTAGACTTAAGTGCAAGACCGGATAAATAATTAAATAAAAGAAAGTCCGATCTGGCTTGCCAGAGGATGGAGGCATTGGAACCCAATAATATGGACATCATATGGTTGAGGGTCGTGCTGAGGAACTCCGTTAAATTTCTTTGTTGTCTTTACCGCTCCCCGAATGATGATCGACCGGCGACATTTTTCGAACATCTTTCACATATCGTCGAGTGGATACAGATCAACCATCCGGCTTCTGAAATTATCGTCCCTGGCGATTGTAGTGTGCACAGTTCCGGTTGGTTGGTGCATTTTAACAGAACCGACGAGGCTGGGAGGCTGGCGGAGATGTTTGCTGTAAGCCACAACTTGACTCAACTCGTGGGGGAGCCAACGCGAGTGCCGGATGCCCGAGGCGACTGTGCGAACACCCTGGATCTGTTTTTGACATCCGGACGCAGTATTTATACCGTAGAGTTTTCTGCGCCACTGGGAAACTCAGACCACTGCTTGGTATCGGCCGCGCAACCACTTGCATTTCAAGCGAATAACCGACCTAAGCAACTTCGCCATATATGGAGGTATGAGGCTGCTAACTGGGATGATTTGCGAGATTTCTTCGCATCCTTTCCATGGTCGGAGGCGTGGTTCAGAGACTCCGCTGTTAACGCTTGCGCGGAGTCGGTATCAGAGATTATTCTTCTGGGGATGGAGATGTATATTCCACATTCCATCAAACGAAGTTCGTCTGATAAACCTTGGTTTGATGAACAATACGGCAAAAAATAGAGCTTTTAAGCAATGGCGCTCAAATCCCACCGATGTTAATAGAACGAATTTTGTTAGAAGCAGAAACATGTGCAACCAGGCGATTGATACCGCGAAGAAGGCTCACAACGACAGGGTGATCGTGAAGCTCCTTCGGTACCCAACTGGTTCGCGCTCCTTCTGGTCAATGGCAAGGGCTGTCAGCGGTAACTTCGCATCCTCCTCCTTCCCTCCGTTGGTGACAGACAGTGGGACGTTAGTTACGAATTCAAAGGATAAAACTAATGTGTTCGCGAATTTATTTTCCACGAATTCAAACCTCGATGTCAGTCTTTTGGAGCCACCTGTGATCGGGCCGGTACGGTGTTCCATGCGGGATGTGACATTTCGTCCGTGCATTATTCAACGCATTCTACGTGAACTGGATTGTAGAAAGGCAACCGGCCCGGACGGAATACCAGCAATAGTCCTTAAGAACTGTGTTCCAGAACTATCGCCGGTTCTTGGCAGACTCTTCCGCTTATCTTATGAACGGAGGAAATTTCCTGCCTGCTGGATAATCGCTCGAGTTCAGCCAATCCCAAAGACGGGAAAAAAGTGTCTCCCACAAAATTACCGCCCGATAGCATTACTGTCTATTTTATCTAAGGTAACGGAAAAAGTCATCAATACAGAGTTAGTTAAGTATTTGGAGAGCAACGGACTTCTGAATGATCGTCAATACGCATTCCGTGGCAGGCGGTCCCCGGGAGACCTTTTGACACTTATAACCGATATATGGACATCTGCGATTGAGCGGCATGGTGAGTCAAGGGCGGTTGCATTGAATATCTCCAAGGCATGTGACCGCGTCTGGCACGGGACATTGCTGAGCAAACTTCGTTCATATGGACTTTCCCAACAGCTTTGCGACTGGACGAGGAACTTCCTTAAGAATCGATCGATCCGGGTTGTTGTGGACGGCGAGTGTTCGGATCTGTATCCTGTTAATTCGGGGGTGCCCCAGGGTTCTATTTTGGCTCCAACCTTGTTCTTGCTTCACATAAATGATTTGTTGGAGGCAACGGATAACAAAGTGTTCAGTTTTGCGGATGATAGTACGCTTGTTTCCTCCTTTTCGAGTGTTCGGCCGATTGGTGCTTCTGCGTCGCATCAGCTGAGATGTAGACAGATTGACTCTCTGAATCAGGATCTAGATAGGGTCCTGCAGTGGGGAAGGGCCCTTGACTCACCATGCCGTTCAATCGCAATGTCCATATATCGGTTATACGTGTCAGAAGGTCTCCCGTGGACCGCCTGCCACGGAATCCGTATTGATGATCATTCAGAAGTCCGTTGCACTCCAAATGCAGCGAAGACACAATATACAACATTCACAAAGCAAAATGGATCATCGGTTCCCCAGCTGATGATGAATGGCCAGGCCCTAGAATCAGGTGAAAGCTTGAAATTGCTCGGCGTCACAGTCTGTGGGAATGTGTCATGGCATAAACACGTGTCGAGCATCGCCAGGTCAGCCTCAGGAAAACTGAGCTATCTTTTTAGAGCCAAAAAATATTTTACTCCGGCCCAACTTCTTCTCCTGTATAAATCCCAAATTAGACCCGTGCTCGAATATTGCTCGCGTTTGGAGCTCGGCTCTTAAACATACCCTCGACTTACTTGAGAGCGTACAAAGACGAGCGATCCGCCTGATCGGGGACTCGGCGCTGACGTCGGGTCTACAGTCGCTATCACATCGAAGGCGCGTAGCCGACCTCTGTCTGTTTTATAGATATTATCATGGGTAGTGTTCTTCGGAGATTCGTGATATTGTTCCACGCAATTCGGCTTATATGCGCTCCACAAGACAATCCGACGGATCGCACCCGTTTGTGGTTCATCTCTCGAGGGCACGAATATCCCTGCTTCAGAACTCATTCCTCTACAGAGTGGGCAAACTGTGGAACTCCCTTCCCACGCGAGTGTTGCCGGAGCGTTACAACCCGCAACTGTTGAAAAAGAACTGCAACAGTTATTTGGTGGCATCTCGGGGCGCCTCTCCCGAGAGAAGTCTAATATATATATATATATATATATATTTATTATTAAAAAAAAAAAAAAAAAAAAAAAAAAAAAACTGATACAAGCATATCGAGAGTCTAAAGATTTGTTTTTCCAAATTTTTCGTGTCTTTTTTGTTAGTTCGAGTACTTTTGAAACTAGCACTGTACCTTTTCTAAGCATTATAAAAACTAAAGCTCACTCAAACAGCGCGAAACAACAAACAAAAAATTCAGTGCATGCGAATTCACTAGCTTTCCTAAGTGATGTGTTTATTTTGCACGTTGGATGATAGAATGAAAAATAAATACAAATAGTACCGGCTTTAACTGAATCATTTTGTGACTGTTTATGTAGATTTATAATCCAAACTACGCTACTCACCGCACAAATAATAGTACCCAAAAATTGGAGCCGCCCGAGTAAGACGAATTTGAATTCCGAACTCTACAGGAGGATCGGTGTATGTCTGTACAACCTCATCGGATATGGACGCACAATAATTATGAAATGTGCTTTTCTAAGTCACGGCCACTCCTTAAGTTCACTTTACCCAGTCGTATATCTGCACAACCAGTTTGAGTACAAAAACAAATGAATCCTTAAAGGAACCCACGCAAGTTAATTTTAGTTTGACGTAAACGTAAAGTGAAACTGAATGGGGGTGCACTCGAACCCAACACAACACAATCACAGGATTTTTTCTCTACACCAATATCGAATTCCGCCCCCAATTCTCCCCCCATATCCTTACTTATGACGAACAATAGATATTCGCAGATACGTCCAAATAAATAAATACAAAAACCTAGCAGCAACGAGTACCTAAAAGAACTCCACATTCCCCGCACAACAAGTGGTAAAAGTGATGAGTTGACAGCTCTAATAACGGACACGTTGTGCAGTGAAAAACCTGTGCACACAATTACGACGAATTCACCAAAAATAAGAAGCGGGCCGTTCTAGCGCTAACTCTAGGAATGAATTTGTTTATGTGGAATTACCTCTGGGATTTCAATAACCTTAGAAATAGTCTTCCTCTTTAGTGCCTCAGTCATGTAGTCGTGTAACTCCTTTAGAGGCCGTTTACAGGTGATGTTCAGTTGCCGGAAGGTGTGGAACCATCCGGGATATTGCCTTGCAATAGTGTGCGCTTCAATGTTGTCCTTCTTCGCAGAATCCTCTAATGGCATCACGTTGCTTCCGGTTCTGCGGATCCGCAAAATACCAGGAATCGGCTTCCCGCCATCTGCTATATTGTAAGCACAGTATAGGAGTAAGCGAATTATGCGTAATAGTTGGATGGACGGAACTTACCCGATCCAAAGTTAACACCGTTTGGCGTCATAGCATTTTGACCCATGCCAGTGCGTTCAGCGAATTTCTTCTGCAGTCGTTTTGGTAGATTTCCAATAGTTCGGGAAATATCATTTTGCTCTTTTACCTCCCTTCGATTCATGTTGAAAAGTTCTCTTGTAATTAAACATTTATTTAGAGATAGGGATTGCAAATTATTATTATTATTAATCTTTTAGTGTGCTATATTTCGTTCTGCCTTTTTTTGGTGTCTTTATGTTTTCTTTTTCGATAACGTAACTCAAACTTCGCGTTTCTTATCAACACAATTTCGTTACAAACAATTACCATTTACTAAGTTCTTCCTTTCTCTTCGGATAGGTGTTGTTGCCTGAATGTGTGCGTCAATTATCTACACAGTGCTTATGGTTGCTGTACAGGGTGACCCTCGAATGGAGAATAAAAATTGGGAATAATTTTAATCGAGAATTATTAAAAACTTTTAAATTCGTAATTTCTTTTTGTTAAACTTATTAAATGCGAGCTATTTAAAATTCCATATTAATTTTTAGAAGAAACAATCCGAAAATCGTTCGAGAGTTTATTACTCGGCGCGTTCGGTACAAATGCTTAAAACAAATTTAGAACGATATATTTCGTCAATATTTTGTTTACATAGATTTTTATTTTATTTTGTTCGTTGGCAAAGTATTTCTCTATCTCTTATCTATCTGTATTGGTTAAACGTTGGATTGAAATAATAAGAAAATTGGAATGAATTTCTGAACTTAGATATGGACTGTTGTAAGTACATTTTCCGGTATTTTTAAATGTCAATGCACAGTACAGTCCAAAGGGTGACATGATTGGGAAAGGAGGTGTCGTGAATATTCTTCTTAAGTGCCTGCGGATTGTAGACTTGGGGCCATATAGAACCTGGCTAATTTTGTTAAAACTTCTTTTCTCACAAGAGGCAGAACTAAATTCTAGGTGTAATGAAACAGGAAATGCTACAAGAGAAAAAGTATATTATTAAAGAGATTTTCCGTACACTAGTTACTGATGTAGCACGTACACACCTGCGTCGAAATATCGAGCTCGGATCCCATTACTCCAAATAGTCGTAAATATCTTAAATAAACACAAGGTTCTGCTGCATTCATTGGTTCGTACGGTCGATTTGTTTAGAATCTATAGTAAACAAATGGATCTCCCACATGCGCGTCGGAGTGATTGAATGAAGTGCTATTCAAAAAAGAAAAATCACACGTGAGTGGACTTATCCCGATCGCGTAACACATCACATACATACCGTTATATCTAGTAAAAACACTTGTGATAATATTACAGCCTTTTTTGTTACAATAACGCCACACCGCACTGGGTCCAATAATAGATCGAAATGCCCCAATACAAAGCATATATATTGTACTCTCACGTATTTCAACACACAAACTGCACTTTGATAACCAATAAAACTCGATAAACATCTAGATATCGTTTTGTTTTCTTCTTTTCTTATTAAATTAGTTTTATAATTTTAATAGGTCTACTACTGCTATATCCTTTTTTCGAACTTCTATTTCATCATCAGTTGCCAAAAGTCGCAAATGATTTTCTGACTGGTGGATTCATGATATGAGAATCCATCGCGCGGTTCAAAAAATTAACTCTGTGATTTTGACAGCTTTAAAATGAATGTTATCCAACTGGGGTTTATTCAGTGAAAGGTTTGCCACTTTACAATATGGATATTTTAAACACCGAACAACATGTTAAAGTTGTTAAAGTTTTTTTTCTTCTTTTTTTTTTTACAAGAGTGGCGATTTGAGCATTGTCAAGTTTCGCGCCTTTGTTTGGCATAACCACTCTGCCTGAGTGCAAGATTGTCAACTGTCAAGAAATTCAAAGAATCTTGGCGTGTTATTTATTTTATGTTGTTATATTCTATAAAGTACTGGAAAACTGGAGACTATGAACAGTAGAAAATTCGAGGCTATGGAACGGACGGGACCGAAACGCCGAATCAGAATGAGGAAACGGTATAAATACGTCGCACGCAGATCAAGAAGTAAGAAGTAAAAAGTAAGAAGTAAACAGTAAAGGACGCGATAAGTACGGAAGCGATAAGTCAAGAAATCGTTAAGTGTACGGTAAAAGTAACGGTTGTTATTAACGGACTAATAAAGTGTTACATTAATTCAAAACCAATTTAACGGCTCTTATTTATTAAAAATAATTAATCCAGCGAACCCTAAGCTCGCTACAATTGGTGTCAGAAGTTGGATTAATTATTGTTTAAGTGAATAAGTCTGTAAAAGTGTGTTGTGACGATGTCACATCGACATTTGGAGGATCTTCGCGCTCCTGAGTTGAAGAAGGAACTTCAGGACCGGAATCTGGATAGCAGAGGACAGAAGTAAATTCTTCGACAGCGTCTGCAAGCAGCAATGGAGGAAGAGGGTATTGATGTCGACACATATGTTTTTACTATTAGGCCAGGCTGTCCGGATGGAGAAGAAACAGCGAGTCAAGATGGTGCCAATATAACAGAGAAGATTTCGCCACAGTTGGACATTTTGGAGATGTTCCGGATTATGATGATAAAATTGGACGCGCAAGCTACAGATATTAACACAAAATTGGACGCGCAAGCTGCAGATGTTAATGCAAAGTTGGATGCCCAAAATTCAAAATTCGACGCACAAGCTGCAGATCTGAATGCAAAATTGGATGCCCAAACGCAGTGGATGAAATGTAATTTTCAACACTTTAAGGAAGAAATTCAATCAAAAATTCGAAACGAAGTAGAAAATCTGGATCTAAAAGTCACCGATATAATAATGCGAATTGAAAAGAGACTTGAGTGTGTTGAGAGAAATACGACATCGCCTAGCAATCAAAATGACTACAAAGATACAACCGCCAACCTTCGATGGAACGGGACCCTTCTCCGTATTTAGACGTCAGTGTGACACCGCGGCCAATTATAATAAGTGGTCGGTTGAGCAAAACTCAACATCACTAATCTTGTCACTCCGCGGGGCGGCTGCAGAATTGGTACAAACCATACCGACAGAGAAGCAAACAGATTTCCAAGCGATAAGAGACGGCCTTGAAGCTAGGTATGGAGGCAATCACATGCAGCAGGTCTACCGCATGTTAACTGCGGAGCAGAACACAGAAACCTGGAGAAAATCTTCAACAGTTGCAGGCAGACATTGGGCCATTGACAAACTTGTCTTATTCAAATATGACTAAGGAATTTCTGAACGAGGTAGCAATGGATGCATTTATAAACGCACTCCAAGATCGGGACTTGCAACAGGCCGCTCATTTGGCGGGAAAGAAGACGACTAATGAAATACTGGCGTTCGCATTGAATCTGCTAAAGTGGGTACCAGGAGTACATATAGAGTCCGAGAAATATCCGTCCAGGAATGTTCCTGCCAAAGGATCGGGCATGTACAACGGAGAACCCCGACACCTGATATGAAGTGTTGGACATGCGGCGAAGTCGGCCACATCTCTGTTGACTGTAGGAAACGTCGAAGAATGAATGAAACATCAATTGAGAATCGTTGTTCATGCGCTAGTCATAAGAGGAGACTATCAACGGACCAACCTGAGGTCAATAGCTCGGGAAAACTTGTAAGGGCAGACATTATGCGGCGAAAATCGCCTGGTGGAATGTGCAGCCCCAGCATCGTAACTGTATCACAACTCCAACGGGATAACCAAACTTTGGTTATAACTACGATTGTTAACGCAAGGAAAACAACTGTGACAATTGACACTGGAGCAATGAGATCCATAATTCGGCCGGATGTCGTGGGCAAAATAGCCCTTAATAAAAATAGAAGATACGCTTTGAGGACTGCCGCAGGAGAATGCTCTACAGTCTACGGAGAAGTCGAGAGCATAATAGTGCTGGGCAATATTTCCATCTCCCACCAATTTTTGGTTGCCGACATTACGGACGAATGCATTCTTGGAATGGATTTCATGAGGGAGCATCAAGTTGTTGTAGATATCGGGCAAAGAACACTGCGACTTGGTAACTTGGAGGCCGCTACTACACTGCAGGACGAACAATTGCGAAGACTGAAATGTTATGTGCGTGCGGAGGATGAGATCCCAGCTCGTTCAGACGGCAATTTGGACCAGTCTCGAGAGTGATCCCGGTGACAATCGATTTTACATCACCGAAGCTGTACAAAATCAGCGTAAGGGGAGCATCCTTGTTGGAAAAGTCCTTATCGACGCGAAGAAGCACATCGTACCTGTCAGAGTACTAAATGCGTCCAAGGAGCTGGTCGTAATAAAAAAAGGAGAGGTAATCGCAGAATGTGCACCTGTATCAATGATAAGCTCAATTCAGACAAGGGGAGAGGACCATTCAATTCAACAGCCCTCTGGTGCATCCCCTGTGGTTAATAGGCTGATGCCCCAGAAAATCGGATTAACAGACGGAGAGCGTTAAATCACTGAACGATTTTTTTTCTGATATTTTTGTGACAGGAAATGATAAATTCGGACGCACCGACATAGTTAAACATCGCATTGACACGGGTGAGTCAAGAACTATAAGGCAGCCACCTCGTCGACGGCCGTTGGCCAAACAATCAGAAGTAGGCAACATGATTCGAGAGATGGAAGAGCAAGGAGTCATCGAAAAATCATCGAGCCCATGGGCTTCGCCGGTAGTGCTCGTCAAGAAGAAGGATGGGACAACTAGATTTTGTGTCGACTACCGCCGATTAAACGACGTTACGAAGAAAGACAGTTACCCACTTCCTCGAATCGACGACACACTAGATACCCTTTCTAGAGCTCAGTGGTTTTCAACATTGGATCTAAAAAGCGGTTACTGGCAAGTGAAAGTGAAGGAGGAGAACAAGGAAAAGACAGCGTTTACTACCGGAAACGGACTTTATCAATTCTACGTGATGCCTTTTGGATTGTGTAATGCTCCAGCAACGTCTGAACGATTAATAGAAAGTGTTCTACGGCGACTTACATGGAAGGCGTGTCTTGTGTACTTGGATGATATCATCGTTGTTGGAAGGAATTTACCAGAACACATCAATAATCTTCGAACGACTAAGACAGGCCAACTTAAAGCTCAATTCGAAGAAATGTGAACTCTTCCAAAGGAGAGTAAAATTCCTGGGACACATCGTTTCATCTGCAGGAGTTCAAGCAGATCCTGATAAGAGAGCAGCTGTCCAAGAGTGGCCTACTCCAAAAGATAAGCAACAGTTAAGAAGCTTTATGGGATTAGCCACATATTACCGACGGTTTGTTAAAGGTTTCGCCAATGTGGCTAAACCCCTACACGAACTAACGGGTAAAGACCAGAAATTCAATTGGACAGAAAAGTGTGAGGCAGCATTCAACACATTGAAGGCCGAGTTATGTAACACTCCAACATTGGCATTCCCAAGATCGGATCGCCCGTTTATATTGGATACTGATGGAAGTAACACAGAAATTGGAGCAGTGTTGTCACAGGAAATCGATGGTGAAGAGAGAGTTGTCGCATATTATAGTCGAGTTCTATCTAAGCCAGAGAGAAATTACTGCGCAACAAGAAAGGAACTGCTGGCTGTCGTAGAAGCCGTTAAGAATTTCCATAAATACCTCTACGGACGTCGATTCCACCTTCGGACGGATCATGCCGCCCTGAAATGGTTACTAAATTTTAAGAATCCGGAAGGACAAATAGCTCGATGGATCGAACGACTTCAAACGTACGATTTCCAAATTTCCCACCGTCAAGGGAAGGTACATAATAACGCTGATGCTCTATCAAGAAGACCATGTAAGCCAGATTGTAAACATTGTCATAGAGCGGAAGAGAAAGAAGAGGCGTACGACCTGCGAACTGTACAAGTAGAAGTACTAGATGGGTGGACGAGTGATGCTATACGCGCAGCTCAACTTCAGGATGAAGATATATAGCTAGTCCTGGAACACAAAGAAAAGAACGAGCGACCAACTTGGAACAATATTTCCGACAAGAGTGGAACATTTAAAGCATATTGGGCAGAATGGAATTCCTTGCTGGTGGAAGATGGGATTCTAAAGCGTAAATGGGAAGCCGCGGACGGAAAATCCCATCGAATGCAGATTGTAGTCCCACCATCAAAAGTAAAGGATGTACTAACAGAAATGCACGACGGGGCTTCCGGTGGACATCTGGGAGTTAATAAGACACATTCAAAATTACGATCTCGCTTCTACTGGCTTCATATGAGAGATGACGTCGAGTCTTGGTGTAGGAAGTGCACAACTTGCACTGCGACCAAAGGACCAACAGCAAAACCAAGGAGCGCTATGAAGCAGTACAACGTGGGTGCCCCTTTCGAGCGAATTGCTATTGATATCTCAGGACCATTTCCAAAAACCAACGACAACAACAAATACATGTTGGTCATCATATATTACTTCAGCAAGTGGGTGGAAGTCCTTCCAATTCCAAACCAAGAAGCAACAACCGTCATTGAGCAGCTTATCAATAATTGGATCAGCAGATATGGAGTTCCCTGTGAGCTTCATTCCGATCAAGGCCGAAATTTCGAATCACAGATATTTCAAGGCATCTGTGCGGCACTGGGCGTAAGGAAAACCAGGACCACACCCTTACATCCGCAGTCAGACGGAATGGTCGAAAGGTTCAACCGAACAATAAAAGAGCATTTATCGAAGGTCGTTAGTGATCACCAACGAGATTGGGACAAATATATACAAACCTTTCTCATGTGTTATAGATCGGCTAATCACGAGACGACAGGCCATTCTCCAGCAAGAATTATATTTGGACGAGAGATACGATTACCAGCCGATCTGCGATTCGGAATACCTCCAGACGCCATAGACAAGACCGAAGACTACGTATCCGAATGGAGAAATCACCTCGATGAGATTCATCATTTGGTTCGAAAGCAAATCAAGGTATCAAGTGACAGGATGAAAACAAGGTACGACGTTCGAGCCAACCCATCCGGATTTAATGCAGGCGATAACGTGTGGCTTTATAACCCTCATCGGCAAAAAGGAAGGTCTCCGAAGTTGCAGCAACATTGGGAAGGACCGTATAAGATTCTCACAAAAATTAACGACGTTGTCTATAGAATTCAGCGAAGACCGAACGCCAAGATGAAAGTGGTACATCGAGACCGACTGGCGACTTTTGTTAACTCAGAAGACCAGTGAACTTAGTTCGGGACGAACTAATCTAGGCGGAGGGTAGTGTGACGCATATGACAATCAGTACTAGAATATTCGAGAAATTCCGAAACAAAGTACTAGAATATTCTATAAAATACTGGAAAACTGGAGACTATGAACAATAGAACATTCAAGGCTATGGCACGGATGGAAACGAAACACCGAATCAGAATGTGAGGAAACGGTATAAATACGTCGCACACAGATCATGGAGACAAGCAGTGAAGTAATAAGTAAGAAAGTGAAGCAAGCGATAAGTCAAGTCATCGTTAAGTGTAGAGTAAAAGTAACGGTTGTTATTAACGGACAAAAAAATGTTACATTAATTCAATAATCGATTTAACGACTCTTATTTAATAAAATAATTAATCCAGCGAACCCTAAGCTCGCTACAATATTTAATTATTAGAATGTATGTTTGATTAAGTTAGTTATATTTTCTTTTATTAGGCCTCACGTTGGGCGCCAAAATGTAACACCTGAGCGTAACCCCAGATGCTAACATTTATTAATTGATTATTTCTCGGGGAAAACTCCTCCAAGGTTATGTTAATGATAGTCATCTGTTATTTCTAATACGTTTCCGGTCAGGGGGAACTAGGTACTCGTTCTCTGTTCTAGTTTCATCTGAGCAGCTTTCCTTTAGTTTCCTTTTGACGAATAACAATAAATGGTTACCTGTTGGTTCTGGTAGGTTTCATTGTGAGTGGGTTGTTGGCTTCGGCGGGTTTCTTGGTAGGTGAGTTATTAGCTTTGGTGTCTACCGTGGTAAGTAAGTTGATTTTCCATACAATGAGAAAACTAAAAAACTTGTCTCTAGGTTTGCTTTCATTTGAACACTATTTGTTTACTTTTATTTGTTTAACTAGGTTTCCATTTACTTGTTTTCTTTTATTTAGATAGCTAGATTTAGTTTTAATCACCTACTACTCTTACCTGATCAAGACAAAAGACCCGCTGTACAAACGCTAAGGCCGCAATATTTTGCTTGATCGATTAGTTCTACACTGCGACTTCAACTCATTTGCAACCACTTTATATACCATTTTAATCTGCTAAATGTGCAGATGATACATTTTTCCACACCGAACGTGTAACCTATTCCGAGGTTATTCGCCTGTCATAATCCAATCGTTCAATTGTTCTGCAAAAACTGCAGCGACAGAGAATTAAACAATTCCATAATCGTTTTCCTTGCCAAAAATGCATCGGTAATGACGTGCACAATTATTCAATTGCTTTCAATGCGGCGAACCAATTATAGGCCATTGCCCGCATGTGCCGATCGTATCATACGATTTATTGCGCCTCACTGCTGTGTGCGCTACTTCGCCGAATTCAGCAGTTTTCTGACGCTCGATTATTTCGGTGCCGGTGGTCCTTGATATTGCCACTTGTGCTCGCATATCATGTATTCCACCTGTAAATATGTGTACTTGTAACATGAGACCGTGTAGGTCTGTGGACAGGTGCTTGTTTGATTTTCGTAATGCGAAGCAGAAAGCAAGGTCAAGTGCCCGACGGATATACGCTTGGGCATGGATGGATAATTATCGCAAGACATGCGATATGAATTAATTGTTCGTGGAGAAGGCTTTGCTTCTGAATGAACACGAGTATTGCATCGTATGCAGAATACTTTGATTAATGTTTATATGAATTGATGATTGGACTTCTATGAAGATTTATTATTTGAGGATGGTTGTTTGAGAAGATGTCTGAGATGGTGTGAGGATGCTTAAAGTATTAATTGTTTTGTTTAAGAGGGGGGGGTGAAGCGAGGTGTAACACACTGTATTATGGCGTCTTTTGCGCTTGGCTTACAGCTTCATCCTTACAAAGCTCAATTCACGTCCGAACTGAAGTTCGACGACTAAGGAGTGCGGCGTACATACGCCAGTTGATGTGTGTGACAAAGTCTTCTTCAGCGATAAGACCTTTTTCTCGGTACGTGAATAAGTAAAATTGTATCTGGGGATCTGAGATCGCACAAGTGATTATGGAGAAACAACAGTGGTCTGCTGGTGTTATTGCCCCTATGTTTTTTTTCGAAAACGAAGAAGTTGTGTCTGTTACTATGAATTATAGTAAACGTTTTTAAAGTTATATATACTGTGACGCATATGACAACCAGTACTAGAATATTTTAGAAAGTCCGAAACAAAGTACTAGGGTATTCTAGAAAGTACTGGAAAACTGGAGACTATGAACTGTAGAACATTCAAGGCGAAACGCTGAATCAGAATGAGGAAACGGTATAAATACGTCGCACACAGATCATGGAGATGAGTAAGAAGTAGAAAGTGAAGCAAGCGATAAGGAAAAAGTAAGAAGTAAGCAGTAAAAGACGCGATAAGTACGGACGCGATAAGTCAAGAAAACGTTAAGTGTACGGTAAAAGTAACGGTTGTTATTAACGGACAAATAAAGTGTTATATTAATTCAAAATCGATTTAACGGCTCTTATTTATTAAAAATAATTAATCCAGCGAACCCTAAGCTCGCTACAATATACCTTAGCTTATCGTGAGAAAGGTTGGCGCAAGGCTAATAACCTTACCCGTAAAAACAAACTATTATGGAAATTTTAACAAGCCTCGGATATGGGCCGGATACACGACGACGACTACAGAAACGAAAATGGCCAATCGATTTAAGAATTTTCTCATGGAACGTCCGCTCACTATACAGAGCTCGAGCTGCACAGCAGCTAGCCGATGCCCTGTCCGAATATAAGGCTGACATAATAGCATTACAAGAAATAAGATGGACGGGAAGTGGTGTTATTCAAAGAAATGAGTACGACATTTATTACAGCTGTCCTGCAAAACACCATGTGCTCGGGGTAGGCTTTCTAGTCAGCCAAAAACTGAAGCCTGCCATTATGGGCTTTAATGCAATAAACGAAAGGTTATGCACTTTCGCGTGCGAGGCAAGTTTAAGAACATAAGCCTCATAAACGTTCACGGACCTACAGAGGAGTCCCCTGACGACGAAAAGGAAGAATACTACGAGAACGTCGAACGGGCACACAATGTCTGCCAAAGATACGATGTGAAAATCGTCCTTGGCGATTTGAATGCGAGAATAGGTCGCGAGCCGGTTTTCAGATACTATGCACGTTCCCATAGTTTGCATAAGAACACTAATGATAATGGGCTACGAGTCAGCGAACTGGCAGCATCAAAAAACTTGTCGTTGCGAGTACCAGGTTTCCGTGTAAAGATATCCACAAAGCCACCTGGGTATCACCTGATGGAGACACTCGCGACCAAATTCACCACGTGTTGATAGATCGCCGCCACTCCTCGAGCCTGATGACGGTACGAACGTACCGAGGTGCCAACGTCAACTCGGATCACTATCTGGTTGGTAGAGTTTTCCGAGCGTGGATTGCCTTACGGAGACGTATTGCATCCGTGGATCAGGTTCGAATCAACACGGCTGCCTTACCCAATGAGAATACCAGTAACACCTTTGGTCATGCGTTAAGACTCGCCCTCGCAGAGCTCGATGGAGGGAGAGTAAGTCCTGGGGCCAGAATGCCGGGCGTAGAAGAGAAATGGACACGTCTTAAGAATACTGTCATTAGTACTGCCAACTCCATCTTAGGCAGTAGTCGTAAAGATCGGGGCGACTGGTTTGATGATGAGTGCAAACTAGCGACTGAACGTAATGTAGTGTAACAACATGTCCATGAAATGACCATGAAGAATAATATCAAATGAATCAACTGCCCTTGTCACAATTACCAAGTGTCACGTAACCAGCATCCGTTGCTGACAATAATTCAAGGTCGATTCTTTTCATTGAGTAAAAGAAACAAATTGTTCCAGTTACGATTTAAAAGAATCATATGACACCAGCTTACGAGCTTGCCACTAGCGAGTGATTTACAAATTAATTGGGTCAAATCGTGTCATTGTGCTTACACTATGCGCCAAGCTGGTGATAGAAAACAGAATAGCATGATAAGCAAATTGTATTGAGTGAATTATGAATTAAGAATGAAATGGCTTGTTAAGCAAAATGGTATGAGTAGATTAAGAAATTTGTGAATAATTGAGTGGTTGATTGGGAGTATAAATACCCCAGCAATTTCAGTAATAAATCAATCAAAAACCTATTGTGGAATTTGATTCATCAACTGCGGCGCTATCGCCATCCACTCTCAGCGGGCTGCGCTTAAACAGCAAACCATTAGGGAAGCTTTATCGTAGACCATCACAGATTACGAAGGTTATATCTTTCCAGCCAATTACCCTTAAAGGCGATAAAGTACATATCATTACATGGCAACTTCGTACAATAATTCAACGAAGTGTTAGCATTTCTTATCGACGAAAACCACCTAACATTACAGTAAGAATGCTGCATATCGGGCAATGCAGCAGTCTCATAGGGCGCGGGTACGCGAGGAGAAATACAAAGAGCTCAGAAGATCTGAAAAAAGGCTTCACAGACAAAAGAAAAGTGCCTCGGAAAAAACCTTGTCTGTGAAATAGAGAAAAGTTTACAGCGAGGTCCGCACCAGGCGCGGAAGTTCCACCAAATAATCCGCAGTATGACGCGGTACACAACACGCTGCACTTACTGCAAGGATAAAGAGAGTAATCTGATCACCGATCCTGAAGGCATTCTGGAGCGATGGGAAGTGCACTCCAATGAATTTATAATATTTCTGGTGCACCACCGCGCTTCCGGTTCCCTGGGAAGAGTGGGCTACCGTTGTTGTCCTTGATGGATGTGTCGAACGTGTGTATTTTGTCCTTCCGAACAAAATACCGAATGTGTTGCCGCACGATTATGCGACGTAAGTGTACTTACACACGCGAGGAAAAAACACTGTTTGTTAAAATTCGTTAATCGGGAGAGAAACAACCAAATCACTATTTCCACAAATGCTGCGACCAACGAATCTTTCTTTTTGAACAGCCATTAAAATTTAAACGCAACTTGTATCTTTTGTAAAAGGATCAATATAATACTTCGATTTTCATAACTTTGGGGCAGCTATTCTCCTTACGCACGCTACTTACTGACTGTAGTTTTCAATTGTCTGCTACTCGTCGATTTCGATTCTTGATTCAGATTCCATCTGTATCTTTTTGGTATCTTTTCGAAACCCGGACACATCGTCACTTATTACTGATCCTTGTTGGGGCTTTGTTTGTGTTATCCATCTGGCTAATGCAAGCAAGAGTTTGCGTGCACTTCAGATGGGTAACACAAGATCCGTGGGAATTGGGTGTCAAATTAGAATCTGGGAATCTGTGTGTATTTGTAAGTCATAAAACACCTGGGATGTAGAGATATGCATTATGATGTTTAGATTGCCTGAATTGTGTGTCTGCGGATCAAATAGATATGTTTTTGTTTAGGCACGTGTTCAATTAGGGTTTTGGATTCAAAGATTTAAAAGTGAACTAACGAATAGCATCCTAGAGAATGACAGTAGTGAGGAAGAGGAAGCCAATAGTGTGAACACTAAATGAACATCGATCAGAGACACAATCAAACAAACAGCTTAAAAGGTATTAGGTTTTAAGAAAACAATTAAGTCCAAACCTTGGTTTGACGATGAGTGCAAGGCGAAGATCGAAGAACGTAAACGCATCAGAGTGATCCACTTAGAAAGATATGATGGAGTCAACGCAAAAAGATACGCGACGATTTGGAAAGAGACAATGAGACTATTCAAACGCAAAAAACGCGAATGGGAGAAGACTCAAAAACAACAAAGCTCCCGGAGTCGACTGCATACCGACAGAGCTTGTGAAGCATGTAGGAGAGGCAACTGCTCGAAAGATCTACCAGCTTATCTAAACAATATGGGATAAGGAAGTCACTCCGGAAGAATGGAAAACCTCAATAATCATCCCAATTTTCAAAAAAGGCGACAGATCTAACTGCAAAAACTGCAGAGGAATATCATTTCTCCCAACCACACTCAAAATACTAACAAATGTCATACTGCCGAGAATCACATCGTACACAGAAGAAATACTGGGAGACTACCAATGTGGATTCCGTAGGAACCGGTCACCAAGTGACCAAATGTTCACAATAAGACAACTATTGGAAAAGAAGTGGGAATATGAAGAGACGGTTCACCAACTGTTCGTGGACATCAAAAAAGCTTACGACTCAGTCGCAAGGCAAAGACTCGGGTTCCCGAAAAAATATGCCGCCCTCATTCAAATTTGCATGAACGAAAACAAAGAGCGAGTTAGAATAGAAAACCACCTCTCAGAACAATTTGAAATCCGGGACATACTAAAGCAGAAGGATGGCCTCTCACCATGTCTTTTTAACCTTGTGCTCGAGTATGTTATCAGAAAGGTACAAGACGACAACATGGCCGGACCATCCCTGAACGGGGTCACGCAAGTGCTCGCATATGCGGATGACATCGCCGATCTGGGCGATAATCTAGAAACTGTAAGTAAAAACAGTGAAATCATCATGCAAGCTGCAGAAGAGGGGGGCCTAGAAATAAATGAAGACAAAACAAAATACATGATTACGGCGAGAGCAGGTGGACCTCAGGGAACACATATCAACGTCAGAGGCAAGATATTCGAAAAAGTTAAGGAATCTAAATGTCTGGGAACGATACTGATGGCCAGTAACGAAATGTCGAAGGAACAAAAGAACAAAAGACTACACTCCGGCAACGCTAGTTGGCACGCAGTCTGTAAACTGCTGAAATCCAGACTGCTATCACGTAACATAAAGCTCCGTGTCTATAGAACCATAATCATGCCGATTGTTCTATACGGATGCGAAACATGGGCCCTCACAAAACGGGAAGAAAACAAATTCCGCGTATTCAAGAATAAAGTTATGAGGGGCATCTTTGGAGGTAAATATGACGAGGAGGCAGGACAATGGAGGAAACTCCACAACCACGAATTGGAAGAGCTATACCGCAAACCTACAATTGTGAGAGTAATCAAGGCGCGGAGAATAAGATGGGCCGGACATGTGGCGCGAATGGGAAACGATAGGACCGTGCGTAGAATTCTTGACGGTAGACCAACAGGAAAGAGACCGCCAGGACGGCCGCGACGGAGATTGGAGGACAATGTAAGGTCTGACCTTGAAGATATGGGATCAGATGGTCAAGCGTGGAAGGAGAGTGCACAGGACAGGGAACGATGGCGGAGTCGAGTCGGTGAGGTCATGAACTTCCGGGTTCCTACAGGCCAATAAATAATAATAATAATAAAAGGATTTAAAAGTGTTAATTGCACATACCATACATGTGAAGATATGCATTGTTTTTTTTGAATCTTAAGGAATTTAATTTGATTCAATTTGCTTGACATTGAATTGGGATATGGGTGGAATTATTGGATGGGGTTTCTGTAGGTGGGTAAATGTGTATATGGGAGGGAAATTGTAGGGCTTCTTGGAACTACAAATTGCTAAATGGTCAGTTCACAGAAGAATTGGAGGCTCCACCAATGCAAAATCAAGACCAAATGCTGCCGTCACCAAGCATTGCGGAAACATTAAAAGCCATAAGACAGCTCAAATCAAATAAAGCCCCCGGAGCTGATAGCATACCAGCTGAGTTGATCAAACTAGGAGGGACATCGTTACAACACGCAATTCATGAGATCGTGGTGCACGTATGGGAGCAAGAGGAGATGCCGTAAGATTGGCGTTGTGGTATAATTTGCCCCATACATAAGAAGGGAGATATCAACATCAGCAACTATAGGGGTATAACATTGCTGAGTACCGCATATAAGATACTCTCCTCTTTCCTACAAGATCGGATAGCCCCATACGCTAAAGCCATCATTGGTCAATATCAGTGTGGCTTCATCCCAGGCAAATCAGCGATTGATTAGATATTCATCCTTGGGGAGGCGATGGAAAAATGTCAGGAATTTAAGATTCCATTATATCATCTATTTATAGACTTTAAGGCAGCCTACGACAGCATAGCCAGGGTAGAACTATATAATGTCATGAGAGA
The DNA here is from genome assembly GCA_963931805.1 of Microdon myrmicae. NCBI lineage: Eukaryota > Metazoa > Arthropoda > Insecta > Diptera > Syrphidae > Microdon > Microdon myrmicae. The sequence continues at coordinate 154,257,647 of OZ007500.1, forward strand.
GTTCGGCATTCCAAACAAATTGATACGACTTTGTAGGTTGACCATGGCCAACGTAACTAGTCAAGTAAAAATAGCGGGATTGCTGTTCACACCAATAAACATCTTTAATGGACTCCGACAAGGGGACGGTCTGGCCTACTCTTCAACCTGGCGTTGGAGAAAGCAATCCGTGACTCTGGCGTTACAACAAGAGGGACTATTGTCACCAAGTCCAGCCAGATACTTGCCTACGCAGATGACATCGACATCATCGGTACATCCGATTCGGCTGTACAAAACTCCTTCAGCCAGATCGAGAAAAACGAAGTACATGGTGGCCACATCTGCGAAGAGAAGACCTAACGTTGGTCAAACTATCAGGGTAGTGGAGCACGAATTTGAAGTAGTGCAATCCTTTAACTACCTTGGGTCAATAATATCGGCCGATAACAATATGGAAGAAGAAATACGCGAACGGCTGATCAAATCCAACAAAGCCTACTATGATCTATCAAGGTTCTTTAAATCCCGAAATTTATCAAGAACATGCAAGCTACTACTGTACAAGACCATGATCTTACCAGTACTCATGTATGGTTCCGCAACGTGGTGGCTCTTACCCGCGTTCGGGGGGAAGGACTTAAGGAGAATTGTTGGCTCCGTATGTGAGGGAGGACGATTCCGGAGACGCAATCTACCTTGAAGCTAATGTTGTAAGAAAAATCAAGCTCGGTAGACTCCGGTGGGCGGGACACCTAGCCCGAATTAGCGAAGAGGACCTTACCCAGAAATTCCTTTGTGGCTGGATGTATGGAAGGAGACAGCGCGGCAGGCGTTGTCTCCGATGGAGGATGGCGTAGACCAGGACACCCAGAGCCTGGGAGTGCCAAACTGGATGTCATCGGCTCGAAATCGGGACCGGTGGAGAGATTTGCTAAATAAGGCCAAGACTGGATCCCGGTTGTAGTGCCGATGATGGTGATGATGATGATGATGATAACTGTTAAAAGATGCACAACTGTATTCACTAGCTTTTATTGACGAGTGCTGCTATCTTCACGTTGAGGTCGGAAAATTTTCAGGCAACCCTCGTATTTGAACTCATCTGAGATGGTAAAGGAACTGACTGCCAAGATGCCGTCATCCATGGGGTACAGGTGGTTCATGTATCACCACAGTCATCGAAGGGAGGATCAGCCTGAACTGAGGATTTTCAGCGACTTCGTGAGACTGGAAGCAGACATGTGTGGTGATTTCGCCCCACCCGAAGTATCTTGAGAGCTGTGGGGGAGGCTACCATCAACATGCATCTTCCCAAGGAGGGCGCGACTCGGGAAGGGGAGTAATCCATGCCGTTCGAGAAAGCGGCGCACCTAGGAACGGACGCAATTTAGAATGTCCAGTTGGCCTCAAAAAACACGATCTCTCCAGATGCCCCATGTGTGAGGGGGCCAGCATTGGCGAGAAATGGGATCTAGCGAAGAAGGTAAGGTTTTGCTTTAAATGCCTTGGCTCCAAACATCGAGAACGGGATTGCAAGGCACCGCCATGAGATAAGTGCGCAAGAGGCCACCTGGGGTGGAGCCCAGGCGAATTTTCACCGAGAAGGAAGGTCAAGCCATGACACCTCTCCATCGAACAACGATCACGAGCAAACCAGAGGAGAGGTGGTTACTGCCATGCGCACCATCAGTAGCACCAAATCATACCTAAAGATGGTTCCAGTGGATCTCTACGGACCTAAGGGTTCGACCCGGGTATTGGCTCTGCTTGATGAATTTCTTTGCCGGACTCGTAAATATCCGAAAAGATCGGTGCAAAAGGCAGATAGGAAGCGCTCATTCTGGAGACAGTCTGTGGACTGGGCATCAGGAGGAACGACACGCAAAGAGTCCAAGTGCTAATCTAGAGAGCTCATAGCCGAACTGAAAGTTCGATCGAGGTAAGATCTATCCCCAATTTTAAACTCTCGAAGCATGAGGTAAGGAATGAAACGATCGAAGGATGCAAGCACCTACGAGACCTCAGAGACCAGTTGACCCACACCCAGCAAGAGCCTAAATTACTCATCGCCCGGGGCAACTGGGGCCTGATACTTACAAGGAGGCTGAGGAAAGGTAGAAACACCGAACCAGTTGCTTTACTTACCAGTTTGGGATGGATGGGCCAGCGAGATTTGTCAACTGCAGCGGGACAAAGAAAACGAGATGGAATTGCTCGTTAAACGGCACTTCGAAATCAAACCAATAAGAAGTGAACCTAAACCTAAACAATCAACAGAAGAGAACAATTCCAGGTAGACCCGGAAGCTGAAGAAAAAAGAAAAAATTGACAACTCCGCCTCCAGTACATTCCACCGGAACATCAAATTGGCACAACAAAGCTGAAAATGTAGCCTACATCAGTGAGGGAGTAGCTATTTACACCGATCCAACAACTCGGTACAAATACAAGTGGTGTGATATCGAAGAAAAGTGGTGGTCAACCCGATGACAGTATCAATTAACTGATGAGTCCCTACGAAAGCGAACACTATCGCACGAAAACAAATCAATGTGTTCCTAAAGCTCTGGAAAAGAATACTGAACAATTCGAAACTGAATATTATCGTTGGGACGTCAGCAAGAATGAGTGGATACCAAAGAATCAGATATCCGTGAATGGGGTTCCGTATGGTTTTGAAAATGGTTTACGGACATACACAGGCAAGGATAGAGATATATTCTTTTGGGACACCGAGAAGAAAGCATCATTTCCGAAAATCGATGATGACTTTATGGCAAGGTATCAAATGAGTTATGGCCTTATTCACAACACAACACCAACGGCGGGACAGCAGACAGAGAAACAAAAAAACCGCCAGAACAGGTGGTAAAGGATGTGGTCAAAACTAGTGCACCTGCAGAGAGTGGAGCTTCCAATTCTTCTGTGAGCTGACCATTTAGCAATTCATTGAAGTGCACTTCCCATCGCTCAGAATGCCTTCAGGCTCGGTGATCAGATTACCCTCTTTATCCTTGCAGTAAGTGCAGCGTGGTGTGTACCGCGTCATACTGCGGATTATTTGGTAGAACTTCCGCCCCTGTTGCGGACCACGCTCTCTACTTTTCTCTATTTCACAGACCAGGTTTCTTTCCCAGGCACTTTTATTTTGTCGGTGAAGCCTTTTTTCAGATCTTCTGAGCTCTTTGTATTTCTCCTCGCGCACCAGCGTCCTATGAGACTGCTGCATTGCCCGGTATGCAGCATTCTTACGTTCTGTCGCTAGTTTGCACTCATCATCAAACCAGTCGTTCCGATCTCTACGACTACTGCCTAAGATGGAGTTGGGAGTACTAATGACAGTATTCTTAAGGCGTGTCCATTTCTTTTCTACGCCCGGCATTCTGGCCCCGGGACTTACTCTCCCTCCGCCGAGCTCTCCGAGGGCAAGTCCTAACGCATGACCAAAGGTTTTACTGGTATTCTCATTGCGTAAGGCAGCCGTGTTGATTCGAACCTGATCCAAGGATGCAATACGTCTCCGTAAGGCAATCCACGCTCGGAAAACTCTACCAACCAGATAGTGATCCGAGTTGACGTTGGCACCTCGGTACGTTCGTACCGTCATCAGGCTCGAGGATTGGCGGCGATCTATCAACACGTGGTGAATTTGGTCGCGAGTGTCTCCATCAGGTGATACCCAGGTGGCTTTGTGGATATCTTTACACGGAAACCTGGTACTCGCAGCGGCCAAGTTTTTTGATGCTGCCAGTTCGATGACTCGTAGTCCATTGTCATTAGTGTTCTCATGCAAACTATGGGAACGTGCATAGTATCTGAAAGCCGGCTCCCGACCTATTCTCGCGTTCAAATCGCCAAGGACGATTTTCACATCATATATTGGGCTGGCTTTGACTGCCCGTCCGACGTTCGTTTATGAGGCTTATGTTCCTAAACTTGCCTCGCACGCGAAGAGTGCATAGCCTTTCGTTTATTGCATTAAAGCCCATAATGGCAGACTTCAGTTTTTCGCTGACTAGAAAGCCTACCCCGAGCACATGGTGTTTTGCATTATTATTATTATTATTATTATTATTTATTGGCCTGTAGGAACCCGGAAGTTCATGACCTCACCGACTCGGCTTCGCCATCCTTCCCTGTCCTGGGCACTCTCCTTCCACGCTTGACCATTCGATCCGATCTCCTCAAGGTCAAACCTAACATTGTCCTCCCATCTCCGTCGCGGCCGTCCTACCGGTCTCTTTCCCGTTGGTCTACCGTCAAGAATTCTATGCACGGTCCTATCGTTCCCCATTCGCGCCACGTGTCCGGCCCATCTTAATCTTCGCGACTTGATTACTCTCACTATTGTAGGTTTGCGATATAGTTCTTCCAATTCGTGGTTATGGAGTCTCCTCCATTGTCCTGCCTCCTCGTCATATTTACCTCCAAAGATGCCCCTCAAAACTTTATTCTCGAATAGACGGAATTTGTTTTCTTCCCGTTTTGTGAGAGCCCATGTTTCGCATCCATATAGAACAATTGGCATGATTATGGTTCTATAGACACGGAGCTTTATGTTACGTGATAGCAGTCTGGATTTCAGCAGTTTACTGACTGCGTGCCAACTCGCGTTGCCGGAATGCAGTCTCTTGTTAATTTCCTTCGACATTTCGTTACTGGCCGTCAGTATCGTTCCCAGATATTTAAATTCTTTAACTTTTTCAAAGATCTTACCTCTGACGTTTATATGTGTTCTCTGAGACCCACCTGCTCTCGCCGTAATCATGTATTTTGTTTTGTCTTCATTTATTTCTAGGCCCACCTCTTCTGCCGCTTGCATGATGATTTCACAGTTTTTACTAACAGTCTCTAGATTATCGCCCAGAACGGCGATGTCATCCGCATATGCGAGCACTTGTGTGACCCCGTTCAGGGATGATCCGGCCATGTTGTCGTCTTGTACTTTTCTGATGACATACTCGAGCACAAGGTTAAAGAGACACGGTGATAGACCATCTCCCTGCTTTAGTCCGTCCCGGATTTCAAATGGTTCTGAGAGGTGGTTTTCTATTCTAACTCGCCCTTTGTTTTCGTTCATGCAAATTTGAATGAGCGCGGCATATTTTTTTGGGACTCCCAGCTCAACTAGAATATGGTAGAGTCTCTGCCTTGCGACTGAGTCGTAGGCTTTTTTGAAGTCAACGAACAGTTGGTGAACCGTCTCTCCGTATTCCCACTTCTTTTCCAGCAGTTGTCTTATTGTGAACATTTGGTCGCTTGTTGACCGGTTCCTACGGAATCCACATTGGTAGTCTCCCAGTATCTCTTCTGCGTAAGGTGTGATTCTCGCCAGAATGACATTTGTTAATATTTTGTATGCGGTTGGGAGCAATGATATTCCTCTGTAGTTTTCACAGTCAGATCTGTCGCCTTTTTTGAAAATGGGGATGACTATTGAGGTTTTCCATTCTTCCGGAGTGACTTCCTTGTCCCATATTGTTTGGATGAGCTGGTGGATCTTTCGAGCGGTTGCCTCTCCTCCATGCTTCACAAGCTCTGCCGGTATGCAGTCGACTCCGGGAGCCTTGTTGATTTTCAATCGATTTATTGCGTCTACAACTTCGTTGAGAGACGGCTCTGGGATCTGAGGCTCAGCTGTATGTACGCTTGGTACATTTATCTGGGGTTGATGGGTGCGTACATTAAGCAGGTTTTCAAAGTACTGCTTCCATCTTGTCACGACATTGTTTGTTTCTGTGACCAGACAGCCGTTTGCGTCTCGAATTATTTTGGCTCTTCCTCGGTAGCCATTTCTAATTGAATTTATGCCGACATACATACCCCTGATGTTCTTTGCCCTAGAATTTTCTAGGATTTTTTCGATCCTAGTCTTCTCCCATTCGCGTTTTTTGCGTTTGAAGAGCCTCATTGTCTCTCTCCGAATTGTCGCGTATCTTTCTGCGTTGACTTCATCATATCTTTCTAAGTGGATCACTCTGAGGCGTTTACGTTCTTCGATCTTCGCCCTGCACTCATCGTCAAACCAAGGTTTGGACTTAATTGTTTTCTTAAATCCTAATACCTTTTGGGCTGTTAGTTTGATTGTGTCTCTGATCGATGTCCATTTAGTGTTCACACTATTAGCTTCCTCTTCCTCACTGCTCACATTCTCTAGAATGCTAAATCTATTCGTTAGCTCGTCTTGATATTCAGCCCTTTTGCGTAGGTCTTTCAGTTTATCAGTGTCGAACTTTTTGCTTGTCTCCCGTGACTGCCCATGTGGGATTGCTGCGAGGCGACTCCTGATTTTGCCAATCACTAGAAGATGATCGGAGTCGCAATCTGCTCCTCTATATGCTCTTACGTCAAGGATATTCGAGTGGTGTCTTTTGTCTATGAGGAAGTGGTCTATTTGGTTACGCGTTACGCCGTCGGGTGATATCCATGTGGCTTTATGAATTTCCTTGTGCTTGAACATCGTGCTTTTTACTAACAGATCTTTTGACGCTGCGAACGTGATAATTCGAATTCCATTATCATTTGACACGTCGTGTAGGCTTTCTTTACCTATAGTTGGTTGGAAGATATCTTCCTTTCCAATTTTCGCATTGAGGTCCCCGAGGAGGATTTTAACATCGAATGATGAGATCCCATGAAATACATCCTCTAGGGTCTCGTAGAACGTGTCCTTCGTTTCTTCGTCCGCAGATTCTGTTGGGGCGTGTACGTTTATAAATACATACTTGTACCATCGGCCCTGTATTTTTAGCACAGACATTCGGTCATTAATGAATTGCACATCTTTTACATGGGGCGTAATCTTCTTGCTTATGATGAAGCCAGTTCCGAGGTTATGTGTATCGGTACCTCCACACGCCAGTGTAAACCCGTTGGATTCGATTACTTGATGTGGGAGTCGAACTTCCTGGAGCGCGACGATGTCCATTTTATATTGTTTCGCGTTTTCTACGACAGTCTGTATCGCGCCTGGTTTATATAACGTTCGAACATTCCACGTCCCGACGCGTATATCCCGCTTTTTCCGTTTTTCCCTACGTCTTCTTTTTGCCGAGTCGGTGTTTTCCTGATGATTTGTTCCCTTATGGTAGTGTTGGCTCATCACACCTACGCCTACCGGGTTTTTTGTGAGATTGTTTTTTGTGTATTGATCATTCATTTCATTGGATCACTCTGGGGTTTCAAATGGTCCGCCATATCAGAGCCCCTCTTTGATATGGTAAGGTCTGCTTACTGCTCTGATTCGACCCGGTGTCAGAGAGGCGCCGTTATAATACAGCCGGTATACCCCTGGCTGCAAACCATCCAATGGGCACGGTGACGCGTAACACCCTGGATTAGGGGCGGTAGATCTTTGTGTGTTACTCCTCGCTAGCCTGTCTGACATGGGTGGCCCTACTGGAAGCGTATGCTTCCGTCAGCATAGCCTAAGCGATTCATCGTAGTTTAAGCCCCCGCACCACGTCAAGGTTTCTACCAAGCGGGGGTGTTTTGCATGACAGCTATAATAAATGTCGTACTCGTTTCTTTGAATAACACCACTTCCTGTCCATCTTATTTCTTGTAATGCTGTTATGTCAGCCTTATATTCGGACAGGGCATCGGCTAGCTGCTGTGCAGCTCGAGCTCTGTATAGTGAGCGGACGTTCCAAAAAACTCTTAAACCGTCCGTAGCCATTTTCGTTTCCGTGGTCGTCGTCGTGTATCCGGTCCATATCCGAGGCTTGTTAAATTTGCCATAATAATTCATTTTTACGGGCATGGTTATTAGCCTTGCGCCAACCTTTCTCAGGATGTCGCTGCAAGCATTGGTTCACTACTTGGCGGGTGCCAAAGAGCTATCCAGGGGTGTCACGTGGAGACTGCATGTCAACTTGGATTGAACAGGGACAAGGATCTTCCTGGCCTTTGCCGGGTTGAAAGCAATCAGTAATTTTGCCCTGTATGTTTGCTCCCATCTTCATGTATGTTCTTCACTTCTTCACTATGATAAATTCACAATCGAGGTTTCTTCACTTTCAGTGAGTTAAATTCCCTCTATTTAACAGCAGTTGTTTAACAAGAAGCTGCGAAAAGTATAGTATGGTTCTACAAGAAGCTCAGCTGGAAGTGTCCAAAGGATCTTTTTCAGGAAGTTAAACTCGTCGTTATTCTTCCTCAATAAGAATGTTAACGTTATTAACAATGCAATAATAGGTATGATTCTAACTGGTATTCCATACGGAGTGAATAGTTTCAAACCCAAGTCAAATATGCGGTTCGATTTCGGATGCAGGGAGGCTGTAAGAGCTAAAGAATTCATCTTCTAGTTTCATCGCACAACTCAGAGGACAAGGAATGATTGTAATGCTTACTATCATCGCGTAACGTTCTTACACGATCACAAAATGACACAGAATAACACTACACTGTCCCACAGGTAGTAGAAATTTCTGGGGATTTGAGAAAAATATCAGAAACTTGATCCCCTCATCCATTTTTTTGCTTGCAGTTATGACAGGCCAATTATCGACAAAGTAAAGAAAGCTGCGCATATCACAGCCACCTCATCACTGTCTGATACCACATGGGCTCCGTCTTAACTTGAGCTCAAACAGTACATCATAGACCATGTGATGTGAGGTTCCGCCTGCGTACTATGCAATGCATTCTACTATGCAATGCATTCTACATGGCCCGAACGGAATGCCAGTACTAGTCCTTAAGACCTGTGCTCCAAAAACTATCGTCGGTTCTTGGCATACTCGTTCGCTCATCTTATGCACGAAGGACATTTCCTACCTGCTGGAAAGTCGCTCAAGTTCGGCCAGTCCCAAAGAAGGGAACAAAGTGTCTCCCACAAACTTACCGACCGATAGCATTATTGTCTATGTTATCTCAGGTAATGGAAAAGGTCATCAATGCCGAGTTAATAAAGTATTTGGATTGCAATGGACTTCTGAATGATCGTCAATACGGATTCCGTGGTAGGCGATCCGCAGGAGACCTGTGGGGGCTCTCTACATTACACGGAGAACCAACCCACAATTTCAACCCAATTTCGCCCGCTAACAAGGCACCACCTCAACCCCAATTCCATCCGTCGGCTATTTCAAAAAGATATATCCCAAAAGGACGCATAACTGAATTCATTATTTTACGCAGATAATGCATAATTGAATTCAGCTCCTTCTTGCCATACGGAAACATAAACCCCATGAGATTTCCACCGGAAATCACAATTTCATGTTGGTTAGCAACAGCAAAGTCTAACCAAACGATGCTGTTGCATCATCGCGCAACGGCTTGGGTTATCGAATTTCTTTAGTTTATTCCCACGCTAATATATTGCAGCGTCCCTCCCACTTCCCCCAGACACGCTATTCGCTGGGGATCAATAAACTCTTTAGTCAGGTGAATAGCACAAAGTACTTTTCATACTTTCCATTTTCCCCTTCTCAGAGTGCATTGCACTCTGAGATCAATCCAATAACCAAACTGGGTCATTCAGTCACCATTGATTTTGCGTTCGTTGTGTACTGATCCTAAATCACTACTCCCATCCAAATCCCCAATATTCCCTATAATCTCAACCATATCCCCATAGTGAATCATTGAGCGACAAGTTAAAACAAAAGTTAATTTGTTGCACATTGATTCAATTCCTAATTATCTTACCCTTACTCATAATCCAAGTCATGTCCCCCAATTGAATCAGATGCACGACAAAATTAAACCAAAGTCCATTTGTCGTACATTGATTCAATTCCTAATAATCCTAACACCATGAAATGCTTAACTCTAAATGCATTTCATGATTTCTCCTTCTGGGAATTTATTCAAATAAATTTCTATCAACATTCCGGAATCTTATTCCAATTGAAGCACATAATATCTTGTTTGTGCTTCTTGGAATTTTTAAATAAAATTGGACAAATCCCGATAACCCAGAGTATAAAAGGGTGGCACATTTTTATTTCGCGATCAGTGACCACAGGACAGGATGAAATATCTTGGGGTCATCTATACCCCAAAAATGAATTTCATCAAACACGTGACCACATCCTTCAAAGGGGCCTCGGTCGCTCTAAGAAACTGCACAACATCTTGAAGTGGAGCAACAAAGTTGACACCAAAGTTAAGCTTCTCTGCTATAAGCAGCTAATCCGATCTGGAATATCATACGCCTTTCCCATATGGTCCTGCATATCTTCGGCCCAAATGGAAAGACTTCGAGTTTTCGAGAGAAAACTCCTCAAAAGATGCATCAACCATTTTAGAAGGCCTGACGGTCGCCATTACCCAAATACTCACCTATACGAAGGTACCTCGATTATCCCTATCGACGAGTACTTGCTACAATTAGCATATAAGTACCTGGAAAGCATTCAGAACAGCGAGAACCCACTTGTACGGGACTCTTGCGTTCTTGACCCTTCTCTCTTTCGATCCCTCCGGATCAGACCACCACAATTTCTTCTTCAGTACAAAACTGAAGAAAGCACCCTTCCCAACAACATTCTCCTTTATAATAGAGGATTCCTGGACCCATCCCATAGGGTCTACTGCTGACACACTATAAACACGCACGCACAGTACAAGACGGCACAAACACACGCACATACACACCGACCAAAGCGCAGATTATCAGACTTCAAAGACGTGATCTGCGTTTACTACCGCACTCAAGACCTACCAGTCTTGTACGATTTCTTTCCCACCATCCCCCCATCCAAGTAGTTAGAGAACAATTGAACTAACCCTGTCCACACTATCCTTAGATACGTCCTTCACCTTTCTTTTCAGATATCTTGAGACCGAGCCCAACATCTTCACGGATGTGGGTGATTCTGATTATCGCAAGATGACCAGAAGCCAGAGACAAGCTGAAGGACACATTTGTCCTTGTCTTCCTAAAGTCGGCCTCTCGCCACCCCATTTTTTTATTTTTTATTTAGCGATCAGTAAAGTTCCAGAGGCCGAACCTATGGCAGTCATTTCAATCCAATTGACCTTTACTACCTTATGGGATCAGTCGAAATCTGGGAGGCCGAAGCCACGCCGAATGTAATGTAGAAAACTCAAGGTATAAATCAAAAAGATTATTAACCAATTAAATTGAAGTAAAGGAAATAGTGCCTTTGCAAACAAAAGTTGGACTAATCATTTTCGCGGTATACTTGGTTGATGGGGAGCTTGTGTTTCCCATGCGTGGATTTACCTTTTGGCAATTCATTGCGGCCCCTAAATCGATGCCATTGGCGGATTAATCCACTCGGTGACCAGGAAACTTTACGGCAACCGGGTGCCCCGTCCGGAAGTGCCCACGCCCACCGGAGGAAGTTGCGAGGGCACATTTTTCACGCCGTCCACTCCAGCGGTAAACGGCCCCCACAGAATAACCCAAAGGGGATGACCCAACAACCCCAACGGAGGTAAGTCAGAAAGAAAACGCTTAACTTAAGAAAATGGCCTCCACAGTCGCATGCAAAATGCAAAATCATGCCCGGGATCTTTGCGCTCTTCGTTTCGGTTCTCGATGAGAGTACGATCTCGATTGGTTGATCGTTTGATAGCACCAGGAGTCAATTTTCATCCGCCGAGTCGAACAGTCGATTTTTATCTCCCGCCGTATACACACACGTTTCGGCAATCGGATTTCAACCACTAGTGTGCGCGCACGAATGACGAGTCGTGTAAAGCCGTGAGTGGAAGTTAGAACTCAGTTTGTCTTTTTGGAAATTTTTACACTAGTGATAACGAAAACCCTTAAAAGAAAAATCCAATGATAAATATTTGTGTACTTTTCCATTTAAAGTTAGAAATAAAGATCCTTAAGAACCACCAGCAGGGTGTACTATGTGTATCTGTTGAAATTAAATTAAAAGAAATAAAAAAAGAGCAACTAAACGGCACCAGTGTATTTTATTTCTTGACCTTCTTGGATTATTGGATATTTTTGAGAACTTGTGTTCGGCGTTACATCGTTGGTGGGTGTAAGTGAAACAGTGCCCCTGCCGGCACAATAACTTCTACCCCCACAGACCTTTTGACGCTTATAACCGATGTATGGACATCTGCGATTGAGTGGCATGGTGAGTCAAGGGTGGTCGCATTGGATATCTCCAAGGCTTTTGACCGAGAACCAACCCACAATTTCATACCTTATTTCGACCGCTTTCATCACGTCATTTCTACCCTTATTCCCCTTATAAGCTATTCCACCTGTAAATCATGTTAAACGGACGCATAGCTAAACTCATTATCCTATGCAGATAATGCATAATTGAGTTTAGCTATATTTTCGCCATACGGCAACCCCATTCCGCTAACCCATGAGATTTCCAGCGGAAATCGTATCATGTCGGTTAGCAACGGCATAGTCTGATCAAACGACGCGGTTGCATAATCATGTAACCGCTGGGGAAACTATCAAAGCATTTAATTTAGTTCTCGTGATCAGATTTCCTTAGCCAATTCGGCGTCCTATTCACTTTCTCTAGACACTGCATTCGCAGGTGAATCGCACCAGCTAAATTTTCCTCTCCTTCACAGTTCTATCTTCCTACGGTTCAATGCACTCTGAGGTCACCATATTAACCGAATTAGGTCAATGGGTTATCCTCAGAGCTGTATTGATTCATGCACACACAACCAAACCCACCCCGAGATCATTGCACATTGTGTTTCTGTTCTCTCATTCTCCCATGTTCCTCGACCATCGATTTAACCGATGTATTCACCACACATCGACGGGCGTGGCAATGAGAAAGCAGAAGTATGATCTCTATTGGTTGTCCTGTGTGCAAAAATTAAATTACCCATCTTCATCCCTTTTTCTGTCAGTTGTTATTCAACTACCGCGGCGTGTGCACGCTTGTGCACACGCTCGAGCCACAAGTTTTGGAGAAAATCTGGTTAACAACTAAAACATAATTTAAGAATGGAGACGTACCGTGAAATCAATCGTGAGTTAATACTTAATAATCAAGACCTTCGTAGTGCACTAGCTAAATCGAAACGCGAAATTTGCTATTTAAATTCGTTGCTTATAGAGCAACGAGAAAAATATTCTCGGCTGAAGAATCGTATTGTTGCTGAACTACAAAAAAGTTACAAGTGTATAATTAGAGATGTATTTCAAGAAGAGTTACAGGAGGCAATTCTCCACCCCAAACTGATGGGTCTATGGCACAAAGTTAAAGCAAATAAAAGAAAGACTAAAACAATTAAACTACAGAACAGTGAATTTCATTTCTTATCTTTCCTTTCGGTGCTTCCTTTTGGTGACAATATTTCGTCGGAACAACTCGATGGGGATTCGAGTGAACCGCGTGCCATACGTTAGCACATCAACTCGTACCCCACAGCGCCTCAAGGTTCTATTTTGCTTCACATAAATGATTTGTTGGAGTTATAGCGATCCTAAATCGCCACTCCCATCCAAATCCCCAACATACCTGAATAATCCCATCCAAATCCCCCATACCTCCCATAACGCAAATCCCAATTTCATATTGAATCATATGAGCGATAAATTAAATCAAAAGTTAATTTGTCGCACATTGATTCAATTTCACATTAATCCGTACTCCAATCCATATTGAGTCACATGAACAACAAATTAAACCAAAAGTTCTGTCTTCGTACATTGACTCAATTCCCAAAATCCTGACATCATGAAATGCTTAATTCAAAACACATTTCATGATTCCCCTTCCCAGAACCTATCCAACCAAACCTCTAACAAATTCCCAGAATACAATTCCATGAAGCACACAAAGTCTTGTGTGTGCTTCTTGGAATTTTGACACTAAAATAGTTGACAATTCTCAACTAAAAAAACAATAAAAGGGCAGTAGTTTTCAATTTCGCGATCAGTAGATCTGCAAAAGGGCAGAGCGCCGGTCGAACGACCGAAGATTCCATACCTACCATAACAAATAAAATCAAAGATATTGAAAAAGTACTTCGGATTATTTGGTTTACTATCGACTTCAATCCAAAAATTTATAAGCAGTATACTATTCAGAGAGTTAGAGAACAAAGCAGAGAGTGGTATTTTCCCTGTACAGATTGAATAAAATTTTAAGGCGAGACATTTGAGGCTCCACAACTCGTGAAATTTCAAGAGATCTCAACGCACCCCGGAGGGGATTCACATTGTTTTATATGATTCTTGAAAGAATATTTGAAACACCAGTATACAAAGGAGTAACGAGTTTCTTTCGACTTGCGAGGCGATACACCCCACACCTGACTGGAAAAATAAAAGACATAACGATGCCCAATTGTCCTCAACAGAGTCAACAGATAGCAAGTGTTCAGTTTCGCGGATGATAGCACGCTTGTTTCCTCTTTTTCGAGTGATCGGCCGATTTGTGCATCTGCGTCGCATGAGCTGAGATGTAAACAGATTGACTCTCTGAATCAGGATCTAGATAGGGTCCTGCAGTGGGGAAGGACCATTCTCGTCGACATCAATGTAGCGAAGACACAATATACAACATTCACAAAGAAAACTGGATCATGGGTTTCACAGCTGATGATGAATCGCCGGGCCCTCGATGCTGGGGATAGTTTGAAATTGTTCGGCGTTACGGTCTGTGGGAATGTATCATGGCATAAACACGCATCGAGTATCGCCAGATCAACCTCAGGAAAACTGAGTTATTTTTTTAGAACCAAGAAATATTTTACTCCGGCCCAACTTCTTCTCCTATATAAATCCCAAATTAGATCCGCGCTCGAATATTGCTGTCATGTTTGGAGCTCGGCTCCTAAACATACCCTCGACCTACTTGAGAGCATACAGAGACGAACGATCCACCTGATCGGGGACTCGGCGCTGAAGTCGGGACTACAGTCGCTATCACATCGAAGGCGCGTAGCCGACCTCTGTCTGTTTTACAGATATTATCACGGCTACACCGAATGTCGGTGCTAAAAATACAGGGCACATGGTACAATTATGTATTTATAAACGTACACGCCCCAACAGAATCTACCGACGAAGAAACGAAGGACACATTCTACGAGACCTTAGAGGAAGTATTTGATGGGATCTCATCATTCGATGTTAAAATCCTCCTCGGCGACCTCAATGCGAAAATTGGAAAGGAAGATATCTTCCAACCAACAGTAGGTAAAGAAAGCCTACATGACGTTTCAAATGATAATGGTATTCGAATTATCACGTTCGCAGCGTCAAAAGATCTGGTAGTGAAGAGCACGATGGTCAAGCACAAGCAAATCCATAAAGCCACATGGATATCACCCGACGGAATAACGCGTAACCAAATAGACCACTTCCTCATAGACAAAAGACACCACTCGAATATCCTTGACGTAAGATTATATAGAGGAGCAGATTGCGACTCCGATCATCTTCTAGTGATGGGCAAAATCAGAAGTCGACTCGCAACAAACCCACATGGGCAGTCACGGGAGACGAGCAAAAAGTTCGAGATTGATAAACTAAAAGACCTACGTAAAAGGGCTGAATATCAAGACGAACTAACGAATAGATTTAGCATCCTAGAGAATGACAGTAGTGAGGAAGGGGAAGCCAATAGTGTGGACACTAAATAGGCAAGGATCAGAGACACAATCAAACGAACATACCAAGAGGTATTAGGATTTAAGAAAACAACTAAGTCCTAACCTTGGTTTGACGATGAGTGCAGGGCAAAGATCGAAGAACGTAAACGCCTCAGAATGATCCACTTAGAAGCATATGATGAAGTCAACGCAGTAAGATACGCGACAATTCGGAAAGAAACAATTAGACTTTTCAAACGCAAAAAACGCGAATGAGAGCAAAGAACAGCAGAGGTATGTATGCCGGCATAAATTCAATTAGAAATGGCTACCGAGGGAGAGCCAAAATAATCCGAGACACAAACGGCTGTCTGGTGACAAAAACAAAAAATACCGTGACAAGATGGAAGCAGTATTTTGAAAACCTGCTCAATATGCGCACCCATCAACCACAAATAAACGCACCAGACGTACATACAGCCGAGCCCCAGATCCCAGAGCCCTCTTTCGACGAAGTTGTAGACGCGATAAATCGACTGAAAAACAACAAGTCTCCCGGAATCGATTGCATACCGACAGAGCTTGTGGAGCATGGAGGAGGGGCAACCGTTGGAAAGATCCACCAACTGGTTAAAAGAACATGGGATAAGGAAGTCATTCCGGAAGAATGGAAAACCTCAATAATCATCCCCATTTTCTAAAAAGGCGACAGATCTGACTGCGAAAATTACAGAGGAATATCATTGCTCCCAATCACATACAAAATATTAACAAATGTCATACTGGCAAGAATCACACCGTACGCAGAAGAAATATTCCGTCGGAACCGGTCAACAAGCGACCAGATGTTCACAATAAGGCAACTGCTGGAAAAGAAGTGGGAATACGGAGAGACGGTTCACCAACTGTTCGTGGACTTAAAAAAAGCCTACGACTCAGTCGCAAGGCAAAGACTCTACTATATTGTGGTTGAGCTGGAGATCCCGAAAAAATATGCCGCCCTCATTCAAATTTGCATGAACGAAAACAAAGGGCGAGTTAGAATAGAAAACCACCTCTCAGAACAATTTGAAATCCGGGACGGACTAAAACAAGGGGATGGCCCCTCACCATGCTTTTTTAACCTTGTCCTCGAGTATGTTATCAGAAAGGTACAAGACGACAACACGGCCGGATCATCCCTGAACGGGGTCACAAAAGTGCTCGCGTATGCGGATGACATCGCCGTTCTGGGCGATAATCTCGAAACTATAAGTAAAAACAGTGAAATCATCATGCAAGCGGCAGAAGAGGTGAGTCTAGAAATAAACGAAGACAAAACGAAATACATGATTACGACGAGAGCAGGTGGACCTCAGAGAACACATATAAACGTCAGAGGCAAGATATTTGAAAATGTCAAAGAATTTAAATATCTGGGAACGGTACTGACGACCAGAAACAAAACGTCAAAGGAAATTAACAAAAGACTACATTCCGGCAACGCTAGTTGGCATGCAGCCAGTAAACTATTAAAATCCAAACTGCTATCACGTAATATAAAGCTCCGTGTCTATAGAACCATAATCATGCCGATTGCTCTATACGGATGCGAAACATGGGCTCTCACAAAACGGGAAGAGAACAAATTCCGCGTATCCGAGAATAAAGTTTTGAGGGCTATATTTGGAGGTAAATATGACGAGGAGGCAGAACAATGGTGGAAACTCCACAAGCACGAATTGGAAGAGCTATACCGCAAACCTACAATAGTGAGAGTGATCAAGTCGCGAAGATTAAGATGGGCCGGACACGTAGCGAATGGGCGATGATAGGACCGTGCATAGAATTCTTGACGGTAAACTAACGGGGAAGAGACCGACAGGACGGCCGCGACGGAGATGGGAGGACAATGTTAGATTGGACCTCGAGGAAATCGGATCGGATGATCGAACGTGGAACGAGAGCGCACAGGACAGGGAACAATGGCGGAGCCGAGTCGGTGAGGTCATGAACTTCCGGGTTCCTACAGGCCAGTAAGTAATAATAATAATAATCACGGCTACTGTTCTTCAGAGATTCGTGGTATTGTTCCACGCAATTCGACTTATATGCGCTCCACAAGACAATCCGACAGATCCCACCCGTTTGTGGTTCATCTCCCGACGGCGCGAACATCCCTGCATTAGAACTCGTTCCGTTACAGAGCGGGGCAGCTGTGGAACTCCCTTACCACGCGAGTGTTCCCGGAGCGTTACAACCTGCAACTATTACAAAAGAACTGCAACAGTTATTTGATAGCATCTCGGGGGGCCCACTCGGCGCTATAGGTTCGCCTCTCCCGAGAGAAGTCTAATAAAAAAAAAAAAAAAAAAGTGAAAGAGGTAAATCTAAAAGAGGCCGAACTCATCCCAACTGGTGGTGGGTGTGAGACGAAGAAAGGACTTTACGTCCCCAAACATAGCAAGTGTTGAGGACAATCTGTGTCTGTGGAAGTAAAATTGGTTTCGCTTACCTCCTTTTGTGTGCTTTCAATAACCGGTGGGTCGTCTCCCGTTATTGACGCTCTTCTGCGGGGCCGCTTTTGGGGTGACGTGGATGGGGTGAAAACCCGTGTGCCCTCGCAACTTCCTCCTTTTGTGCGTGTGGGCTTACTAAGTTAGGGCTCGGTCTCCGCCATCTCTTCTGGTAGGGAATGGCGGAGCTTAATCTGTCAAAAGGTGGCGGGAGGGGGGGGGGGGGGGGGGGGTGGATTCCCATCCTAGGGTCCGCAGCATCTAGTTAAGATCTCTTTGTTGTGTGTTTGGTTACTTCCCACCGGGGAGAGTGTTCCGGTGACAAATGAAATACTGGGCTTCTATTTTCTTGCCTCTCTTCTTTATTTTTCCTTTTTAGGTTATTTTGACTCGGTATCGGACCAGGGGTCCGGCCTTTCAGAACTTTACTAATTATGAATTTGTATTTATATTCTATTGGCCACCGGTTCGGCCTCTGGAGATCTACTAAATAGCGAAAACGAAAATTACTGCCCTCTTATTGTTTTTTCAGTTGAGAATTGTCAACTATTTTAGTGTCAAAATTCCAAGAAGCACACACAAGACTTTGTGTGCTTCAATTGGAATTGTGTTCTGGGAATTGGTTAGAGGTTTGGTTGGATAGGTTCTTGGAAGGGGAATCATGAAATGCGTTTTAAAATTAAGCATTTCATGATGTCAGGATTTTGGGAATTGAGTCAATGTACGACGAATTAACTTTTGGTTTAATTCGTTGTTCATGTGATTCAATATGGATTGGGGTATGAATTAATGTGAAATTGAATCAATGTGCGACCAATTAACTTTTGGTTTAATTTATCGCTCATATGATTCAATATGAAATTGGGATTTGCGTTATGGGGGGTATTGGGGATTTGGATGGGATTATTTAGGTATGTTGGGGATTTGGATGGGAGTGGCGATTTAGGATCGCTACACATGCGTTTCAGGCGTAGCGCGTTCCTTCCCCATCCTCCATTCCTAATTATTTTTGATTTTTATTTAGTTATTGTCTATGTTTGTATGTTTTGTTTGGTTTTAAAATTCATGCCAACCAACTAAAAAAAAATGTATATATCGTAAAAAAGCACAAATTTAAAGAGGAATACCTCCTACACATAGATACATACATAGATCATTCATCATCATCATCATCATCGGCACTACAACCGGGATCCGGTCTTGGCCTTATTTAACAAGTATGAGGCTTGTTAAATTTTCCATAATAATTTGTTTTTTCGGGAAAGGTTATTAGCCTTGCACAAAAAAAAAAGTGATTGTACGCCGAAAGGCATAGGTAAAATAAATTGATATTGTATAATTTAGAGTGCTTGCGAAGAGCCAGCAAGTTAATGTAAGAATCATACGTATAAAATAGAACTTAACATTTAGTCTTAGGTAGAATCTGTAATTGTATTGGAAATAAATGTGGATTTAAAACCAAAACCAACAATATTTTCCAATAAAGTTGAATTGAAGCCGAGTCTCTATTTGCACACCTATGGCATTCCACATTTTCAAACATAGTGCGCACCAGATCACATTAAATGTATTTCCTTTCTCCACATATTGTCCTGCTGCACCCACCGATCAGAGGTTAGTTCAAAATTAGCTCCAGACATACGTAAAAACACAAATAACCATTCTTTAGCCGAACTGCACGAATGGGGTATACTCTGCCAGATCATGTTTCCTGGCCATTGCAATATCCGGTTACTCAAAACCAATGCACATCAATACAGCCTTTCCTTATCCTCCCCCTGCCCTTTCGATCACACTGCGTTTTGACATTTAAGGACATCTCCGAATCCATTCTGTGCTCATATTTAATGTAAAAAAAAAAAAAAAAAAAAAAAAAAAATCTACCCGTTTTTCTTTGCGTGACTTTGAAGGGGGAGTGCGAGGGATAGTGACCAGTGGTGCAGCCAAGGTAGTGAGGACTCTCGGATTACTACAGACTAATGAATTATTATTATATATTATCTGTTTGTGTTTGAAACTATTACTCACTTGCGTTGGTACATGGCGATGAATTCCAGACATGAATTAGACACAAATGCCACAAGTTCTTGTAACGTTTGAATTCATTTGTTTTTAATTGCTTTTATTTTCTTGGATAGCTCGATGGAATATTGATGATGCGGTCGACCGGTTACTTGTATTCTTTCATATTTTATGCATTCTGTCGTTCAGATCTTTCACTCGCCCTCTTTCTCACCCTCGTTTCCAGACAATCCGCCGCTCTGTAGCTTGCCACTCTATTTTTGAAATCAAACGGTTGCTTTCAGCTGTTTTTCATTAGACCTTTCTGTATTACGTTTTCTTTCCCATCAATCTGCAAGTAGTGGTACTCTACCTTATAAATATGGACCATACTAACGTCTAATCAGCTAGTCCATATTTAGTTCGTCTACAATAAATTCAAATGACAACGGATTATTAAACTATCATGTGTGGCAACCTAATATCGTTGAAGTCGGCTAATTAAAGTACTTTAGAAAGTGTCTCATTAAGAAAGCTCTTTTAAGCTTTTAAAAAGCTTCACATAACCAGAGCTTTTCCCAAAGTCCAAATAACAACTGAAAAGAGAAAGTGAAATTTTGTAAACCTGGCATCCAGTGATGCACGGAAATCAGCTCCACCAGCTGTCGGAAATATTTCCGGTGTTACTGTAGGAGAGATTGAGAGTCTCAAAGTTTTCGTCGCACAGTCGGGCAGATACTGCTTTGAGGGAGTGGAGACGAGACGAGGGCTATTCTTCTTGAAGGCCCGTATGCTGACTTATGCCTCACTCTAGCACGGGCAGTCTTAGAAAAACCATTGGCCTACGATGGGAGCTGTGAAGACTCTGACAATGCGAATCACGAATAAGTCTCGGGGTCTTGGCACGATTCTATCAGAGACCTGTGCCGCGGAAGTCGTAACCATTTGGAATTATTTGAGCAGGTAAGAATGTGGGTATGTTTACTAGGTATTAGTTACTTGGCACAGCGTGGCTAAGCCGACGTGTACGCTGTAAAGATGAGTGATTCGTATCGCGCATACGTAATTCTATGTTCAGACCCCACACCATGCCCAGAAATGCCTATAAATTTAGACTGGCGCATTTAGGGAGTGAGTGATCAGCATGGGAGAGCAGAAAGTCTCTCAGGCAGATTGTTACTACATACTAAATATGTAAATGAAAGAATGTTTCCCTGGCTTGTTTCTGTTCTTTTTGTTTTTAGATGGCGAATAATTGAGGACTCTCACCGTGTGATGGCAGAACTATTTGCTTTTAAAAATTGATAGGAAAACAATTGCACGAAAAGTTTACGTGGATGAGAAAGCGACAAGCACCCTGGTGTTAAAGGTAACTGGAAAGGACATCTTCTACTAAGAAGATACAAGAGAGACCCGCCTTTCGAAGAATTGCCCAATACGCGGAATTTGATCACCTATTTGAATGGCGTCAGAGAGACGTTAAAAAAGAAAGCGCCTGCCTATCCAATTATTTAATGTCGAGGTGGAAAGACCGGGCGGTCCTGAGGTCATTTTCTGATATTACATTTCGATTACTTTTATACGTAATTAGCAAAAGGTGGCCCATTTGTCGTGGTTTTCTTGAACTCATTGATACATAAACATGATCACGTACTCACAAGATTTGTATATTAACAGAGACTTTTTATCTAACTTTCTTGCTGCGAAATGGTTGGATTTGTCCCTTAGCTGCACTGGCAACCGGGACGAATGAACTTCCGTGAGCTTGAACAGAGATTGCTTGTTCTGAATAAGAAGAGACTTTGGAATATTCGAGATTCGACGACGAAGGCACGAGGTCACATAGGGTTAGCAACTTGAAAATGTCACTCTTCGGTGTAGTCCTTTTAGTTTTGAGTTAATTCGCCACACTTGTTTTAAGGCTGTGAAGTATTATATAAGCAATCTTCTCCGTACATACTGTAGGCATTTCCAGCGTTACGTAGCCTTCGGAAAGTCAATCTGGCATTTGTTTAGTTTTGCATTACCTCTGATTTGTTGCCTTATTCCGCCAATCGTCGAATTTCAATGGGATCGTTTCAGCCAGCAAATATCGCCTAAAAAACTGAGGTGAATTGTAGTACTAAACAATGTAGCATGTGCGACAAATTGGGCTAATCATAGAAACGCTTTTTGCCCCTAGACTTTGTTCTGTAAAGTCGAACTTGTGCCCGCTTGTCGTAGTTGTAAGTGTCCAGTGGCGGAGAGGAGTATACTCTTTTTTTCCCAGGACTATCTGAGATTGCGCCATTGTAATTGGGCATGCTGAACCAAGGTTTATTGTCCCTCGTGCTGTTTATCGTTTTTCATTATTCCTGAATCTGTTGTTGGTCGCGCAGCCTTTTTTGACTAAATAGCGGCAAGATTTAGGCCCCGTAATCAACTAAGCGTAGTAGTGACCGAAATAATAGTATGCACCATTCGGAGAGAAAGCCAGAAATGGACAATCTACAAAGTGCCGCGCTCCCAGAGGAAATGCGTGTGGGACTTTAGTTAAGGGTGGTTAAATTTTAAGGGCCGATGTTGATTTTGAATAAAACACAAATTATTTAGGAAATTATTGTCATTTCTTTTTATTATGATAATATTGGTATGGTTCAATTATGTATGGAACAAAATATCGGCCAAATGGCCGCCGCAACCTCGGCGGCACACCTCCATCCGATGGTCCAAATTTTCGATGACGCTGAGGCATAATTGAGGTTCTATGCCGTTAATGTGCCGAATTATCTCATCCTTTAGCTCTTGAATTGTTGCTGGATTATCGACGTACACCTTTTCTTTCAAATAACCCCATAGAAAGAAGTCCAACGGTGTCAAATCACATGATCTTGGCGGCCAATTGACATCGCCACCACGTGAGATAACACGGCCATTGAATTTGTCGCGCAAAAGAGCCATTGTTTCGTTAGCTGTGTGGCAAGTGGCACCGTCCTGTTGAAACCACATATCGTCCGCATCTATATCTTCCAATTCGGGCCATAAAACGTTCGTTATCATCTCACGATAGCGAACACCATTCACAGTAACTGCCTGACCGGCCTCATTTTGGAAAAAATACGACCCGATGATGCCGTCAGCCCATAAACCGCACCAAACAGTCACTCTTTGTGGGTGCATTGGTTTTTCGACAATCACTCTTGGATTATCATTCGCCCAAATGCGGCAATTCTGCTTATTGACGAATCCACTGAGGTGAAAATGTGCCTCATCACTGAAGATGATTTTCTTCGAAAATTGATCATCCGCTGTTGCCATTTCTTGCCACCATTCTGACCATTGACGACGCTTGAAATGGTCAAGAGGCTTTAGTTCTTGAGTCAATTGCACCCTGTAAGCGTGTAAATGCAAGTCTTTATGCATAATGTTCATCAACGACGAGCGTGAGAGGTGCAATTGCTGGGCACGACGACGAGTTGAGGTGGACGGCTCTTCAGCCACACTATCGCGAACAGCAGCAATATTTTCTGCAGTACGAGCTGTACGAGCATGCACTGGTGTTTTCACATCTCCTACAGACCGGGTTTGCTCAAATTTTTGCATGATTTTTCCGATTGTACGCACATTTGGACGATTAAACTGACCGAAAAAATCACGAAGTGCACGATATGCATTTTGATTTGAACGCCCATTTTCATAATAAGCCTGAAAAACTTTAACGCTTTGCTCGATTGTGTATCTTTCCATGGTTCAAAGTGAGTTAGTCTGAAATTGAGAAATGTCAAATGAAATGCAGAAAAAAAACTTGACGTTTAGGTGTGGTTCACATTCAATATCGGCCCTTAAAATTTAACCACCCTTTATTTAATTTATTGTTGTTGCTTTTTTCTTGGACAGTTGTATGATATAGCTCCGGAAACACTCGCACTGGGAGGAAATTCCAGTTTCTTGTTTTATAAAAAAACGAATTTTATTACAGAGATGTACCATTGGTCGTTTGCTGTTGAGAGATGAATCCCAAATTGGTTTAATAGATCAGATTATGTTGTGAGTCGCAAACAAACGGAATTCCTTGGAGCGACATCATATTTCTCTGGGGTACACTTGTGGCGTTTGTGGGGGTTCTCTACACCACATGGAGAACCAACACAGAATTCCAACCAACCTTCACCGCTAACAGCGCGTCACCTCAACCTAACTCCCCATGCAAAATCCACAATAGCATACATTCCAAACTTTGCAATAAAACACACTGCAAAACCCGCAACAGAATACAATTCAACAGAATACATTCTAAATCATCACCCCACATATAATTTTTCCCAAAACCGCTACGGTCAATTCTCTATTTAAGTTATGTATATATATTTCCCCGGAAACGCATATGCTGTAATAAAACGCATATTCAAACCTACAACGGAACATTAATCATCACCACCAACTACACCGAGCCGCATACATTTCCCCGAAATTGCTTCGGTTAATTCTCTATCTAAATTATATCCCTTGCTTGCACTCAAGCAATTCCAATTTTCCCCGAAAACCATTTCGGTTCCTCTTCTACCTAAAAGATGGAAAACCACATCAATTCCCTACAATCAAACCGTATGCATTTTCCCCAAAAACCACCTTGGGTCATTTCCTCCTAAAACTATACTTCCCGCTTGCAACCAAGCGACAGCTAATTTTCCACGAAACGATCACAACGTCCAAGACCCTTGATCATACTTGGCTATGCCGCCGAAACCAATTTTCCGGTAAACACAACCAACGAATCCAACTCAGCTTATACGGCGAGGATTCGCTGGAACTGAATTCCCTATGCAAGCATAGCAATCCCTTTCAAGTTCCGAGTAAGTGGCAGTGAGATTATTTAGCTATGACTCCATTGCCACGACGAGATGAACCTTTTCTTGCCTTTAACCGATTAGTCGAGCTTCAACCGCCACCGGGGCCACACCGCTGCCTGCAAGCATTTTGTTTAGTTTCGAATGTTTCCGTTCGATCGACTCAGTCGGTGTTGACGCAGTGTATTTCGGGAGTCGGTCGTCAGAACCTGGCACGCGTTTTGGCCACCTAGCATTCGGCAATCTTCGCGCATCAAACAGCCGTTTGCAATATAGCGCGGCGCAACTCGGGTCACTGTTAGGAGCGTGCGGATTTACCCAACCACTGGATGCCGAAATGTGCAAATTTCACACAAACAATGTTTTGGATAGTTATTGGACGTAGCTAGGACATTTGTGTATGTGTACAAGAATATGTGTGTAGAGAATTAATATTGTTAACTGGATATATTTAATTTCATCATCATCATCATCATCGGCACTACAACCGGGCGCCGGTCTTGGACTTATTTAGCAAGACCTGAGGCTTGTTAAATTTTCCATAATGAATTTTTTTTTCCGAGCAAAGTCTTGCGTCAGAGGCTCCCTGACGGGGATTCGAACCCCGGTCTCCCGCGTGACAGGCGGGTATACTAACCACTGTACTATCGTGGAGCCCTATATTTAATTTACAGTGTACAAATTTCACACAAACAATATTTCGGCTAGTTATTGGATGTATCTAGGACATTTGTATATGTGTACAGGAATATGTGTGTAGAGAATTAATATTGTTAACTGAATACATGAGAAATTGAAGAAATAAAAGACTGAGTTCAACGAAGCCCGGGTGTTTCATTTGTGGTGTTTCCTCTTTGC
Source organism: Microdon myrmicae (assembly GCA_963931805.1). Classification (NCBI taxonomy): domain Eukaryota; kingdom Metazoa; phylum Arthropoda; class Insecta; order Diptera; family Syrphidae; genus Microdon; species Microdon myrmicae. Next base: position 154,283,328 of record OZ007500.1, read on the forward strand.
GGATAACGGTTTCGCATCAGGCTTTCAAGTGCTCGCAACGTGCCCGAAGTGCGATCTTCTAGTGGATGGCCGTCAGTGAATAACTTCAATGTATGACCCAATCAATTGGACCTTTGAAAGAATCGCACCCGATCTAAACTGACCCAGAGGTGACTGTTCCCTGGCTTGTTATTCCCCGCAACTATTCGCCGTTTCCGTCATTTCCGTCGGTGGGTGGTAGTGAACCTCTGCCGTACGCCGCCAAAAAACTTCTCACTCCCACACGTTTCTAACAGATACACACACAGTACACAAGCAGCCAGTGAAGAACAACACAGGAAGAAAAATCGAATCGGTTGTAAAGCACAACCCAAATGCATGTTCTGCGAATCAGGATGCGAAGGCGGTAACCACCACTCAACAGGGAGTTACAAATGCCGAGCATTTAAAAACGGAATGTCCAATCTTCTCAAAAATAATGGACAGTGCATTCAAATCAACTTAAACCATTGTGGATCTGTGGGGATATATGTATGTGCCGGTCAGGGGCACGGATTCTCTATCACCCACCAACGATTTCTTCTCCATTATTGTCATCAAATATTCCAGCACCAAAAGGAAAGAAATGAAATGCACTGGTGTGTTCCGTGTTAAATCCAGGAGAAGGCAATAAATGATAATGCGCTGGGGTAGTTTAATTAGTTTTTTTTTGTTCTTTTTATTTCGAATTTACACTTTTAAATTTGTTCTTTTTATTTATCCTTCAATGCGTGGCAAATATTTAATTGCAAACAGTCTATTTTGAAAGGCAAGGCGTTTCTCTTTCTCAATTGACTAACGGGACACTACGTTTGTCTGACAACACTTCCCTTAGGTGCCGACTCGAGCGTGTGCACCAGCGTGCACACGCTACGGTAGTTGAATAACGACTCATCTGAATTAGGGATGAAGATGAGTAATTTCTGCTTTCGCACAACGGTCAACCAATGGTAATTGTGCTCTCTTGTGCATCCTTCAATTCCCCATGCTCATCGAGGTGGATAAGTACTTGCGTATTTGTTCGACGTCGATGGGCGTAGGAAGGATAAAGAAATTAAAAGGAAAGCACAATAACACACGGTTAATCTGGCTTAGTGTGCGAGTATTAATGCAGTCTCCGAGGTGTTCCACTGACCTAGTGCGATGTCTGTGGTGATCTCGGAGTGCATTGACCCATAGGGAGACAGAATTATGGAGGAGAGGAAAATGTAGCTGGTGCTATTCACCTGCGAAAAGAGATCATTGATCCCTAGCGGATAGAGTGTCTGGGGAAAGTCGAAGTGACGCTACTTTGGCTAGAATAATATTAACGTGGGAAACATGTAATGGACTTCGATAATTACCCAAGCCGTTGCATGATTATGCAACAGCGTCGTTTGATTCGACTTGTTGCTAACCACATGGATTGGAATTTTCGGTGGAAATCTCATGGTTAGAGGACTGGAGTTGGCGTATGGCAGAAAGGTAGCTGAATTCAATTATGCATTACTTGCATAGAATAATGAATTCAGCTATGTGTCCGTTATTGCAACATGCTTTTCAGGTGAATAGGTAAGTAGGAGAAATTGATGTTGGTTTGACAGGCTGTTGGCGGTCGAAATTAGGCGGAAATAGTGGGTTGGTTCTCCATGTATTTAGAGAACCCCCACAGATCTCCTTTTCCAAACTGTTAAGGAATATGGTGCCGAGGTGGTACTCATCAATGAGGAGTACAGGATGCCTGGCACTGGTACTATTACATGTGAGGAAGACAGCAGCGGAACAGCGGCCACCTGGACAACTGGAAATTCCCCCATGGACGGCAGAAGTATGGAGTGGCCAGTTTTGGACACCTACACCTATAGTGACCACCAAGCCGTGATGTACGAAATATTACCGCACAGGGGATTCATCACTGCCAAATTGGCGAAGAAAGCCCAGAAAATGGGTGGAAAGAGAAGGACCTCGATGCGGAACAGCTCGATTATATACTGCAAGACCAAATCACACAGTTTGACGCAGAGGCCGATGCGAACAGGCAGGCTGGAAAAGTCATGAAGTGGCTAACTACCGCATGTGATGCGTCTATGCCACGACAAAGACAACCAGTAGGGGCTATCAAACCAGTGTATTGGTGGAACTCAGAAATCGCCCATGTGCGATCGGAGTGCAACAGGTTAAGACGCTTGCAACAAAGAGCAAGAAACCGTAACACCTACCCACAGTTGCACGCGAAGTTCGTCAACAAACGGAAAGAGTTGAGGAATGTGATCCGCGAAAGTAAATATGACGCGTTCGGCTCCCTAAGGGATGAATTAAATAACAACCCATGGGCTAGCGCTTACAGGATAGTCATGAAAAGACTACAGAACAACAGTAGTCAAATGCAAAAAAGTAAAACTGACATGGCCAGAATCGTTGCTGTTCTCTTCTCGTAGTGTGATGAGGTGTTGAGAGTGCAAGAGGAGTGGAGTATCACTGAAGGAGAGATACCTCTCTTTGGCCAATGCATGCAGCGACATCCTGAGAAAGGTTGGCGCAAGGCTAATAACCTTGCCCGGAAAAACTAATTATTATGGACAATTTAACAAGTCTCGGAAAAGGACCGGATACCGGTGGAGAGAATTGCTAAATAAGAGCCAAGACCGGATCCCGGCTGTAGTGCCGATGATGATGATGATGATACTGACCTAGTTTGTTAGCACTTCGGGCGAAGCAATCTCGGTGAGTGTTTACTAATTCACTTAGTTTTCCTTTCCCCTCTTTTCCGATTTTCCCCGTGTCCAGGTCGTCACTCCTGATACCGGCTCACTCCTGTGTGGCCGATTCGGTCGCTGGCAGTACACTCGTTAATTTTGAGTTCGTTGTGGCTCTTCTCGATTCGAACTTGGGGTAGATTCAGTAATCGTCGCCCGATGATTATTTTGTATGGTTGGCTGTCAGCCGGCACAACTGGCACTTCGCACCAACTTCGTAGGAAGTCTACTTGAATTTCCGCATACATTGTTCGGTACTCGCCTTCGCCGAACCCGAATAATTTTCTGGCATCCTCTTCGTAGCAAAAGTTGATGGCGTTTGCGATCGACTCCTGCATCGTGACACAAACGTTCCCCGTCCACAAAATTTTCGGCCGTTTGCATCTGTGCCACATCCTTCATCGTATATCCAGTCCTTGATATCGTTTTCTCCTCTGTGATGCTTATTCTTTGTTCTGGCACAGGCGTCTCCTCCTTCCGTTCATTTGCTCGGATGAGTTCGATATTCCCCAGCTTCGTCTCCATGGCTTCAATTTCGTCAATCAGTTTCTTCACTGTGTTTTGTTCGTCGTTATCCGGTGTCGTTTCCTCTTTGGTATCGCCTACTTCTTTGCTGCCCTCACCTGGTTCGTTTTCGCATAGACCTTCGTGGACTACTAACTTCTGCAGGATCTGGGACTTCTCTTTTTCTCTCCTTAACCCACACTACTTCGACTCGTCCTGCGCTTTCTTCATTTTGCTTCTGGGCTGGATTTGGGCTAAATCACACTTCTGAAGTTGTAAAAGGTTAGTCTTTTTTATTTAATTTAATAATGTTAACAAAGGGTCTTATATTTCTATTAATAACCCTGACGCTCATCATCATCATCATCATCATCATCATCATCATCATCATCCTCATCATCATCATCGTCATCATCATTATCATCAATATCGGCACTACAACCGGGATCCGGTCTTGGCCTTATTTAGCAAGTCTGTCCACCGATCCCGATTTCCTGCTGATGTAATCCAGTTTGGCACTCCCAGGCTCTGGGCGCCCCGGTCTATTCCATCCCTCCATAGCAGACAAGGTCTGTCGCGCTGTCTCCTCCCATACATCCTGCCACAAAGGACTTTCCGGGCAGGCTCCTCTTCGCTCATTCGAGCTAGGTGTCCCGCCCACCGGAGTCTACCGAGCTTGATTTTTCTTACAACATTAGCTTCAAGGTAGATCGCGTACAACTCATGGCTGTAGCGTCTCCGGAATCGTCCTCCTTCACAAACGGGGCCAACAATTCTCTTTAAGACCTTCCTCTCGAACGCGGTTAAGAGTTCAGAGTGCCCTGTATTGAGCACCCAGGTCTCGGATCCATACATGAGTAAGACCATGGTCTTGTACAGTAGTAGCTTGCATTTTCTGGATAAATTTCGGGATTTAAAGAGCCTTGATAGACTATAGTAGGCTTTGTTGGATTTGATCAGCCGTTCGCGTATTTCTTCTTCCATATTGTTATCGGCTGATACTATTGACCCAAGGTAGTTAAAGGATTGCACTACTTCAAATTCGTGCTCCACTACCCTGATAGTTTGACCAACGTTGGGTCTTCTCTTCGCAGAAGTTGCCACCATGTACTTAGTTTTCCCCTCTTTAATGTGCAGTCCCAGTTTTTGTGCCGTCTGCTCGATCTAGGTGAAGGAGTCCTGTACAGCCGAATCGGATCTACCGATGATGTCATATCGGTAGATCCGATATAGCCTCTATAGTTGCTGCACACTGTGATATCTCCTTTGTTTTTATGTATGTTTATTATGTATGGGGCAAATTATTCCGCGACGCCAATCTTACGGCATCCCCTCTTGCTCCCACACGTGCACCACGATCTTATGAACTGCGTTAAGTAAAGCTTGGCGCAAGGGTAATAACCTTGCCCGGAAAAACAAATTATTATGAAAAATCTAACAAGCCGCAGACTTGTCAAATAAGATCAAGACCGGATCCCGATTGTAGTGCCGATGATGATGATGTAAAGCTGCCCCTCCTTGTTTGATCAACTCAGCTGGTATGCCATAAGCTCCGGGGACTCCGGGATAAGGATCGGTGATCAGATTACCCTCATTATCCTTGCAATAAGTGCAACGTGGTGTGTACCGCGTCATACTGCGGATTATTTGGTAGAACTTCCTTGCCTTGTGCGGTCCTCGCCCTCTACTGTTCTTTATTTCACAGACATTTTTTTCCCCAGGCACTTTACTTTTGTCTATGGTCTTTTTTCAGATCTTCTGAGTACTTTGTATTTCTCCTCGCATACCCGCGTTTTATGAGACTGCTGCATTGCCCGGTATGCAGCATTCTTACGTTCAGTCGCTAGTTTGCACTCATCATCTAGCCCGTCGCTCCGATCTCTACAACTACTGCCAAAAGTGTTGCTGGTGTTCATAAGGCAGCCGTATTGATCCGAACCTGGTGCGCGGATGCAATACGCCTCTGTAAGCCAATCCGCGCTCGAAAGACTGTACCAACAAGATAGTGATCCGAGTAGACGTTGGCACCTCGGTACGTTCGTACCGTCATCAGGCTCGAGGAGTGGCGGCGATCTATCAACACGTGGTCAATTTGACTGCGAGTGGCTCCATCAGGCGATACCTAAGTGGCTTTGTGGATGTCTTTACGCGGAAACCTAGTACTCGTAACGATCAAGTTCTTTGATGCTGCCAGTTCGATGACTCGTAGTCCATTGTCATTAGTGTTCTCATGCAAACCATGGGAACCTTCGTAGTGCCTGAAAACCGGGTCCCGACCTATTTTTGCATTCAAATCGCCAAGGACGATTTTCACATCGTATCTTGGGCAGCAGGCATTGAGGCGCCGTTCGACGTTCTAGTAAAATTATTCTTTTTCGTCGTCAGGGGACTTCTCTGTATGTCTGTGAACGTTTACGCGGCTTATGTTCTTAGGCTTGTTAAATTTTTCATAATAATTAGTTTTTCTGGACAGGGTCATCAGCCTTGCGCTAACCTTTCTCAGGATGTCGCTGCATGCATTCGTTCTTTACTTGGCGGGTGCCAATAATCATCACACTGCGGGAAGAGAACAGCAACGGTTCTTGCCATGTCAGTTTTACTTTTTTGCATTTGACTACTCTTGCTCTGTAGTCTTTTCATGACTATCCTGTAGGCGCTGCCTTATGGGTTGTTATATAATTCATCCCTTAGGGAGCAGAACGCGCCATATTTACTTTTGCAGATCACATTCCTCAACACTTTGCGTTTGTTGACGAATTCCGCATGCAACTGTGGGTGGGTGTTACGGTTTCTTGCTCTTTGTTGGAAGCATCTTAACCTGTTGCACTCCGATCGCACATGGGCGATTTCTGAGTTCCACCAATACACTGGTTTGATAGCCCCTGCTGGTTGTCTTTGTCGTGGCATAGAAGCATCACATGCGGTAGTTAGCCACTTCATGACTTTTCCAGCCTGCCTGTTCGCATCGGCCTCTGCGTCAAACTGTGTGATTTGGTCTTCCAGTATATAATCGAGCTGTTCCGCATCGAGGTCCTTCTCTTTCCACCCATTTTTTGGGCTTTCTCTCCAATTTGCCAGTGATGAATCCCCTGTGCGGTAATATTTCGTACATCACGGCTTGGTGGTCGCTATAGGTGTAGGTGTCCAAAACTGGCCACTCCATACTTCTTGCCAACATGGAGCTGGCAAATGTGATATCGATTTTGGACCGGTCTCTCTCGTTTATGAAGGTGTCATCAATCATCATCATCATCATCATCATCATCATCATCATCATCGGCACTACAACCGGGACCCGGTCTTGGCGTTATTTAGCAAGTCTCGAGGCTTGCTAAATTTTCCGTAATATTTTATTTTTACGGGCAAGGTTATTAGCCTTGCGCCGAAGGTGTCATCAATACCATCATTAAGTAACACCACATCTAGGACTGCGAAAGCTTCAAGTAGTGCCTAGCCTCTACTGTTAATCCTTGTGCTTCCCCATTCTACGGCACAAACGTTGAAATCTCCAGCAACTTTAAGAGGTCTCTTATCCCTAGCTTCTTGTGTTATTCTGTCCAAAGAGCATTTGAAATATTCTATTTCCCACCTTGGCGGAGCGTAACAACAGTAGAAATGAATTCCTCTGATCTTAGCATAGGCAATTCCTTCCAGCCGCTGGACATTTCTGCAGTCCATGGGGGAATTTCCAGTTGCCCAGATAGCCGCTATCCCGCTGCTGTCTTCCTCACATGTAATAGTACCAGTCCCAGGCATCCTGTACCGCTCATTGATGAGTACCACGTCGGCACCATATTCCTTAACCGTTTGGGAAAGGAGATCTTGTGTGGCTCCACAATGGTTTAAGTTGATTTGAATGCACTTAAACCTGTCCATTTTATGGATCATGGCAGCCTGCGTGCCATCTGGATTTCTTCTTAAGCTCTTTACCGCTTCGTTTGGGATCGCGTTCAGTGCAGGGAACTGTGGGGAAGAAGTATGGTGTGCAGGCGTACTGCACCGGGTTCCCTTCTTCCTCCATCGTCACTAAAAGTTCCACCGTATATTGTCTGCAGGAAATGGTCACCCAGAAACAAAGCGGAAACACCCAGATGGTAGTCAGCGGAAAATAAAACGCACGTATTGGGTTTAAATTATTTTATTGTTTTTTTTTTGTAGTTTAAATGCTGCGGCCGTTGAGCGGAATGTGGAGCGGACACAGCACCGAAGAATAAATACACAGGAGACGATTAGTTGATAGAAAAACGTTCGTTTTATTTAAAAACTGCTTAAAACTGGGGAAGGTTCACAATTATTTTACGCGTAATATGGTACGTCATTTTTACAGAGCAATTAAGCATAACCGAGTAACTATCCATTGAGCATATCTTTCGTTATATATAAAGATCAACTTCACTGTATAAATAATTACGCGCGAAGAAGTGGCCCGGGTAATGTACCGGCGCCGGTACGGTGGACGGCGGACGACCCGACCGCCTTGCTGGTTGAATTACGACTCCCCTCGAGGGTTGGAATCTAGCTCTTGATTCGCCCTCGAATCGATGGTGGTGGATATCCTCTCAGCTAAGGATATATTTTTACTTACCACAAGAGAGACGTAAAGTCTCTCTTTGTGGAATAGAAAACCAGATCTCGTAATGAAGATCATGGTGTATGCATGTATGGGTGATTGTACAGATCACAGTGTTTATCGATGCATTTCAGCAAAGGATCAACGAAACCTGAAACGAATTAAAAAGAACAAAGGGATCGTATAGATCATTGTTTACGCTGTGCTGGTGGCTATCATAGACGGCAATGCATCGAGAAAATGTGCTAAAAAGGAAGATGGGACAAGGGCATCATAAAAGTCTTGGATGAGTGATTCCCTTGTGTAAATAGACGAATACCCATTAGAGAAAGGTGCTAATGGATTACAATACTTTATACAATGAAAATTGTATATCGTATCTTGGGTCGGTAGCCGAAACGAATCCGTTACCTGCATTTGTATATACAGGGTAATTCGTTTGTGGAACAGAACGAAATTGGTGATTGTTTATTCGTTCAGGCGAGGGATCGTGGTGGGGTATATTCCAGCTGAACAAACAAGCTGACCGACGCTGCTTTGGACAATGGAATCGCTAGCCAATGTGTATGTAAGACATTGTTGTACACATGTAAGGCTGGGAAGAGCCAACTCAAGGCTTATGATCCCTGTTATGATGGTTACAATATATGTAAATCTAATTATTTCGTTTTCGAGAATTCGACTAGGGAAAATGCCTACGTAAGATTGGGATTTGCCTGGCAACCGAAGGTGCCGAATTGGGCTTGGGATTTATGATGTTTGGAACAGAATTCTTATAGAGAATTTTGAATTCGAATAAATGAATGAAGGTAAGAATTCTCTTCCAGGAGCTTTTAGCTAAATACATTTGATGAGCTTAATGCGTGAAGCGTTTACAGGTGCTAATGCGATTGCATTAGCAGAAAACTATGACGGTTGGGTTGTAGTTGTGGGGGTTCTTTGGGTAAGTAGACAGTGGGGTTTGGCGGAACCGCCACCGAACTCTATAGCGATCGCTGTCAGGATTTCCTCCACAGTGGTCATCTCATCTAAATCACGACACTCAACCGTGAGTGTCACGTGGAGACTGCATGTCAACTTGGATTGAACAGGGACAACAATCGTCCTGGCCTTCGCCGCGTTGAAAGCAATCAGTGACTTTGCCTTGTATGATCGGTCCCAGCCTGACGCTCACCACCGGAAAATGAGATAGACCGAGTGACCGTTATGCGCTCTTTTTATATAGCATACTCAGCGAACAGTGAAGTTAGCGTTCGTTACGTGCCCAAGACCACAAGTAAATGTCAGCCGTGCCAGAATCGGAGTTACACTGAACACAATTGTTCTTCACCATTTAAAATTGTGGCTATTGGTGGGGAAGGTGTATGTTATATATTTTTAATATAGCTATATATATATATATATATATATATATATATATATATATATATATATATATATATATATATCTGTCCGCAGGGTCAGTTCTGTTATAGTTTTATACAGTTGGTTATAGTTGCTAAAGTTTGCCTTAATATCTCCTGATATTTGTGCATAACAGGTCAATTGAAACGGCCTTCCATAGTAAAACACATTTTTTTGGCAAAATTCGTTTTTTTTATTCAACATAATTCCCTTCGAGGGTGATACACTGATTATAGCGACCCTCCAACTTTTCGATACCTTTTTTGTATTACGATTTGTCCTTTGCTTCAAAATAGGCCTCAGTTTCGGCGATCACCTCTTCGTTCGAAGAAAATTTCCTCTCAGCGAGCATTGTTGAGATCTGAGAACAGGAAATAGTCGCTGGGGGCCAGATCTGGAGAATACGGTGGATGCGGAAGCAATTCGAAGCCCAATTCATGGATTTTTGCCATCGTTTTCACTGACTTGTGACACGGTGCATTGTCTTGGTGAAGCAGCACTTTCTTTTTCTTCAAATGCGGTCGTTTTTCGGCGATTTCATCCTTCAAACGGCCCAATAACGCTGTGTAATAGTCGCTGTTGATGGTCCTTCCTTTTTCAAGATAGTCAATGAAAATTATTCCGCGCGCATCCCAAAATACAGACGCGGGGCGGGTTCATCGTGTGCAGTCCACTCGGATGACTGTCGATTGGACTTAGGAGTGAAATGATGGAGCCATGTTTCATCCATTGTCACATATCGACGCAAAAACTCGGGTTTATTACGCTTGATCATCTCCAAACACTGCTCCGAATCATCAACTCGTCGTTGCTTTTGGTCAAAAGTGAGCTCGCGCGGCACCCACTTTGCACAGAGCTTTGTCATACCCAAATATTCGTGAATGATATGATGTACACGTTCAGTTGATATCTTTAGAGTGCCTGCTATTTCATTCAATTTCAATTTACGGTCATTCAAAATCATTTTGTGGATTTTTCTAATGTTTTCGTCGGTAACAACCTCTTTTGGGCGTCCACTGCGTTCACCGTCTTCGTTGCTCATTTCACCACGTCTAAACTTAGCATACCAATCCTTGATGGTTGATTTTCCTGGGGCGGCGTCTGGAAACTCGTCATCAAGCCAAGTTTTTGCTTCAATTGTATTTTTTCCCTTCAAAAAGCAATATTTTATCAACACGTGAAATTCCTTTTTATCCATTTTTTTCACAATAACAGAAGTTGCTTCACTCAAAATACTATAATTCACAAACTAATGATCCGACATCTGTCAAATTTATACACGCGTCTTTGAAGGTTAGGGCTAACTAAAAATCATATGGATTTAATTCTAGTGCTGCTATCTATGTGTCAGGCCGGGGACTTTTCAATTGACCTGATATATATATATCTACCAAATGTTCTATGGTTTGTACCATGATTCTGTGTATGTGGGTTTGATATTTGTGATGTTACTATTGTGGTGTGTTCTGTTATATTGTATTTCATTAATTATCATTATTTTTTATTGTCCTGTAGGAACCCGGAAGTTCATGACCTCACCGACTCGGCTTTGCCATCGTTCCCTGTCCTGGGCACTCTCCTTCCACGCTTGACCATTCGATCCGATCTCCTCAAGGTCAAACCTAACATTGTCCTCCCATCTCCGTCGCGGCCGTCCTACCGGTCTCTTTTCCGTTGGTCTACCGTCAAGAATTCTATGCACGGTCCTATCGTTCCCCATTGGCGCCACGTGTCCGGCCCATCTTAATCTTCGCGACTTGATTACTCTCACTATTGTAGGTTTGCGATATAGCTCTTCCAATTCGTGGTTATGGAGTCTCCTCCATTGTCCTGCCTCCTCGTCATATTTACCTCCAAAGATGCCCCTCAAAACTTTATTCTCGAATACGCGGAATTTGTTTTCTTCCCGTTTTGTGAGAGCCCATGTTTCGCATCCATATAGAACAATCGACATGATTATGGTTCTATAGACACGGAGCTTTATGTTACGTGATAGCAGTCTGGATTTCAGCAGTTTACTGACTGCGTGCCAACTCGCGTTGCCGGAATGCAGTCTCTTGTTAATTTCCTTCGACATTTCGTTACTGGCCGTCAGTATCGTTCCCAGATATTTAAATTCTTCAACTTTTTCAAATATCTTACCTCTGACGTTTATAAGTGTTCCCTGAGGTCCACCTGCTCTCGCCGTAATCATGTATTTTGTTTTGTCTTCATTTATTTCTAGGCCCACCTCTTCTGCCGCTTGCATGATGATTTCACTGTTTTTACTAACAGTCTCTAGATTATCGCCCAGAACAGCGATGTCATCCGCATATGCGAGCACTTGTGTGACCCCGTTCAGGGATGATCCGGCCATGTTGTCGTCTTGTACCTTTCTGATGACATACTCGAGCACAAGGTTAAAGAGACACGGTGATAGACCATCTCCCTGCTTTAGTCCGTCCCGGATTTCAAATGGTTCTGAGAGGTGGTTTTCTATTCTGACTCGCCCTTTGTTTTCGTTCATGCAAATTTGAATGAGGGCGGCATATTTTTTTGGGACTCCCAGCTCAACTACAATATGGTAGAGTCTTTGCCTTGCGACTGAGTCGTAGGCTTTTTTGAAGTCAACGAACAGTTGGTGAGCCGTCTCTCCGTATTCCCACTTCTTTTCCAGCAGTTGTCTTATTGTGAACATTTGGTCGCTTGTTGACCGGTTCCTACGGAATCCACATTGGTAGTCTCCCAGTATCTCTTCTGCGTACGGTGTGATTCTAGCCAGAATGACATTTGTTAATATTTTGTATGCAGTTGAGAGCAATGATATTCCTCTGTAGTTTTCGCAGTCAGATCTGTCGCCTTTTTTGAAAATGGGGATGACTATTGAGGTTTTCCATTCTTCCGGAGTGACTTCCTTATCCCATATTGTTTGGATGAGCTGGTGGATCTTTCGAGCGGTTGCCTCTCCATGCTTCACAAGCTCTGCCGGTATGCAGTCGACTCCGGGAGCCTTGTTGTTTTTCAATCGATTTATTGCGTCTACAATTTCGTTGAGAGACGGCTCTGGGATCTGAGGCTCGGCTGTATGTACGCTTGGTGCATTTATCTGTGGTTGATGGGTGCGTACATTGAGCAGGTTTTCAAAGTACTGCTTCCATCTTGTCACGACATTGTTTATTTCTGTGACCAGACAGCCGTTTGCGTCTCGAATTATTTTGGCTCTTCCTCGGTAGCCATTTCTAATTGAATTTTTGCCGACATACATACCTCTGATGTTCTTTGCCCTAGAATTTTCTAGGATTTTTTCGATCCGAGTCTTCTCCCAGTCGCGTTTTTTGCGTTTGAAGAGCCTCATTGTCTCTCTCCGAATTGTCGCGTATCTTTCTGCGTTGACTTCATCATATCTTTCTAAGTGGATCACTCTGAGGCGTTTACGTTCTTCGATCTTCGCCCTGCACTCATCGTCAAACCAAGGTTTGGACTTAGTTGTTTTCTTAAATCCTAATACTATATATATATCCTAATATTAGGATGTTATTGTTCATCAGATAGGTGAAGTGCCGATTCAACAATGCTAAGTTGCTATGTGTTACTAAACATTGAATTTTATATATACTATTCCAATTATATCATGGTAATTACATTCATAGAGGGAAATGTTATATTCTCATTCTGAGATTGTTAACCCAAAAAAGTACTCACAGCAGTTTGTCGTGGATATAAATGTTGTCCGCAGCGTCAATTTTAGTAATGCCTTACGTGGCAAATACATATATCAATATATTGCACGTCCTCTCAGGAAATGCGCAGTTGTCCGATGCTCTTATCCGCATGGACTTGTAGCGGTTCTTTAATACATTCCCAAAGAACCGCCCATCCTCTTAAATTAACCACCTTCCAAACCCATAGTACTTACCTGCAATTAGGGGCAGCGTAAGCTCCCCTGCAGGATCACACCTGGAAGTTAAACCTTATCAAGCATGCACATCAAACAAATTATTTCATTCATACATGGACCGTGCCAGACAATCGGCTCAGCTTGTCAGCAATTATAAAAGATAAATACTCGCTGGCCAGCGTAATTGTTGACACAGCTGTAGCCGGTATTCTTGCTACGGTTCATGAGTGAATATTGCCCCATTCCCAAGGTTCGCAACACTTGCGAACAATTTCCCTTATCGGTTATCTACCGATTATGGGATTTGAGCACTGATATGATTGCCATTAGACAATCATACCCCAGATCATGCCTAACGATGCTCCGGCCTGTTAAATAAACAAACACGATGTGCATATCATCGTGACCCTTGAAATAGCGTTTTTGTGTATCTTAAAGCAAAAACCTATTTCGTTCTCAGGCGCAGATCATCAAAGATTTATGGCCCTCGAAATAGCGTTTCTGTTTATTTAAGACACAGAGACCTATTTCTCCTTTCAGCGATTGCGCTATCGCGTATCTCTATAATATCTACAATCCATTACACCAGCCCATATTTATTCAGGTGCATTTTCGTCGTTGCTGATATACAGGTTGAAGGGCAACGTACTTGTCCTATGCGGACACATAATGAATCCTCCCACACCAATGTAATCCACACCGTTGAATCTGGCAGATATGGATAGTATCTTCGAGTCAGATTTCTATCACCACAGCGGACAGTCGCACCCGCATAGCGTTGCATTTTTACCCGCCGCGTTACCAAATAGCCAGTTCGGTTTTAACACGGTCAGAATAAGTGAGTTGGAGTGCAGTGTTACCGTTTTACCACCTAGTCGAGAAATTCGTTTTGTTCATTGAAGTGAGCTCCGTTGACATTATCACGATCCCGAAGGAGTGCAGGCGCCCACCAGCCAATGGATTAGGGAACTATATTGTGAACTCCTAGTTACTAGATTAGTGAATTAAGTTGTGAACGTCTCCTGTTAAGCGCGTGTGCCGATGCTATAACGCAAATTGAAATAAAGAACACTTGATAAGAACTACTTTCGTGACTATTTGTTACCTTCGCTTGTTTGGAATTGATTTGTTTCGTGGCGAAATTTCAGAGAAACCAATGGTAAGTGTTTGGGTGTTGAGTTTAACTAGTGCCCATGTACGGTACAATAACCAACAACTACAGACTCAGAACCAAACCGCCATCTCCTCCACTGATGGATCACAGTCAGGAAAAAAGGCACTGTCCTCCTGTTTGGAAGCGCCAGTGGTTGCCCGTTGTTGCAAATTATAAGTCTCGTCTCCGCTAGCTAATGCTCTTGCTTCTTTTGCGGTGTTGTTATGTACCGCAGCAGCGGTAGATGGTACGGGGGCAAACTGTACCGCCCGAACCAGTTATCTCGCCCCAGCTGCAGCTAGAAACTATTTAGTGAACTTTAAACGGGCTTACCGGCACTCTCCCCTTCTATGCGTACTGGATTCCCTCCAGTTCCATGTTACGACCAGAATAAACGCCCGCCAGGGCAACGGAACCTATCGGCATCAGCGGCCAGACACCAAAACGAAATTCGACAGCAAAACACCAAACAAATTAACTTTTTGCATAACAGTCCTTCATGGACATCTTTCCGATTTATTTTACACTGGTAATTTACACTTAACTAGTTTCAGAATCAATACTTTTACAAAAGGAAATTATTGTAAGTTCTCCATGGACGGGTTCAGTTCATCTTTTTAATCTCTTGTCACGAACAAAGAACAGACAAATAACTGCCAAAAAGAAAAGAAAAGAAATAGACTCCAAAAAAAAAAACTACTCTCTCTCTCCATCAACCACTCCGAGAGGAAACCCCACCAAACCGACCCTTTGCAATCAACACGCTGTCGTTAATGGGGATCCAAGAATACAATATGAATTAAACTAAACGAATTATCGCCCCAGAAATTGTTCGAACCCTCAGAAAGGGATAGACATTTATTCCTCGATATTTACCTCCTCGACTGTTATCTAAGCAAGACGCATTTTGTGGTGAGCGGAGTTTAAAAGTATCGATAATAAGTCAACCATATTTAACTAAACACTCGAATGCAATAAAATAATTTAATCAAATTAAAACAAAAAGACTCTAAGACATTAATATAGTCAAACAAATAAAGAAATGTTCTGCTCCTTCAAGAGGAGTGCCTTTCGCCATTGATTAATCAATACGTGTCTCGCTGAATTACTAGAATCCTTATACTCTAATCTAAATTTGTGTAAATCCGGAGCCTTTTAGTTACTTCACATTGGCGTATATTCATAGTGATGACACGAGTCTGACCCGAACACGGATGTGTTGGGGAACTGCGCACGCTGTGAATAATCTGTTCTAATGGTTAATTAACTGACAATCAGACAAAATATATTCACGGAAATACAAGAAATATAGTGCCGAAATCCTGAACTGACATCCTTGAATGTCGAAGACCAAAAGGCCAAACAATTAATCGCAATTCAAGCAACAATAAGATCTAACAACTGGAAGGCACGAGGTTACATAGCGTTCAGGTGGATTATCTGCTTCGAACGCGCTATTAAAGTGGTATAAAGGAGATATTCCTGCTCATCCAAGGATAAAACTTTGATATCATAATCAAGCATCGAAAACAAACTGATGGTCACGAATTAACTCGCATCAATTATTGTTGTCGTCACTTCAGATGAACTGTGTGCTCCTGAAAAAGAGTGGGAAGGAAAGTGAAACAACAGAATCGTTTTAAAAATTGAATATAATCCGCAACACCTAACACCTATATATGGACAACGGAATAATCCCTCTACACATACAACAACACCAAGTTAAAGAAAAACTTGAACAACTGAAAGACGATTTCAGTCCCGGCCCAAACGGACTCTCTGCTATCTTCTTAAAAAATGCTCCTCTTCTCTCTCTCTCCTGCTCGCGTCAATCTTCAATCTATCCCTTGCACAAGGTCTATTTCCCGACATTTGGAAATTCTCCTACATAGCCCTGTTGAGGTCCGGCGCCGTGCTTCCTCGGATGAGGGAAGAGCGGGGACCTTTTATTTATTTCTTTTCTTCTTTTGCGGGTCCTGTACGCGCAACAATCTTATTAGAACTTTTCCACTCTGCTGATAGAGGGCCGTCACATCCGCAAATAGTTAAACCAATTAGGTCACTCGCTCTGGTCCCTAAGAATTCTCCACGTATTATGATCCGCGTCCCAGGCGGACCTTCCTTTGGTGAAAGTCCAGTTACAACTGGCTGAGGCGCCATTAACAAGAAGAACCCTTTATTAAATTCAACGGCTCTTAAAGGGTTTTAGATGATATTAAAACTCATATATTATCAATATATTTAATATATTTATATCAACTTAGGGGTTCTTAACTCAACTTTCCAAACTCACAACTCAACTTACAATCTCAAACTAACTGAACTGAACTGACTTTTACAATTGAATTTTTTCTCTACTTATAGAACATTGTGTTCTAATTTACTGTAAATTATAATATGAACAAAACAAATTTTCTCAAAGTATTCCTTTAGTTTCTGTGACTTTTTAATTGAATAAAATTTGAACGAAAATCCAAGTGCTCTGTTTTGAAATAAAAAGGGGCAAGTTATGAAAAGGCGCATGTTATTAAATGTGCTGTAACTGGCAATATTGTGAATGTTTATGAATGGCATGTATTAAGTGAGAATGTAATGTATGTTAAGGGAAGTTTTTAAGGATGTGTAAGGAGATTCAGTGTTAAATTTAATAAAGGGTAGTATTCTGGAATACAACAGCCCCCATACATAAAAAGGGGCCAAAAAACGATATATCTAATTATCGTCCCATTCCTAAGCTTTCGCACATTCCTAAACTGTTCGAAGGCCTTCTATACGAAGCGTTATGCTTTCGCTGCACTCCCATCATCTCTCCTAACCAGCACAGCTTCCTCTCCGGCAGGACCACGACCTCCAACCTTGTCGAATTCACATCTCACACACTCCTTGCCCTAGAAAACGGCGATGAGGTTGATGTAGTCACTATCGACTTTAGCAAGGCCTTCGACAAGATTTCCCATAACCTCATTCTCTTTAAATTATCTTCCCTTGGTTTTGAACCGCTGTTGATTAAGTGGATCTCATCCTATCTTAACTCTCGAACCTGTCGTTTGCGATTTAGATCCACCCTCTCCGATCCTTTCTCTCCAACCTCAGGTGTCCTCCAGGGCAGTCATCTCGGTCCCCTACTATTTATCCTAACCATAAACGACATAGGCTCGTGCATCAATCACCCCCTCATCTCGCTTTACGCGGATGATACCAAAATCTTCAAGACAATCCGCTCTCCCCTTGACTCCTCACTTCTCCAATCGGATCTTGACAGCTTTTCGATATGGTGCCAAAATAACTGCCTAGAACTGAATATCGCCAAATGTCACACAATCACCTTCTCTCGGAAACGCTCCCCCTCCCAGCCACGTTCCTATCTCTAGCTTGACCAACCGATAACATCGTTTGAATCGATTCGCGACCTGGGCGTCCTATGCGACAAGGAACTTCGATTTACCGCACATATCGATAACACAACCCTAAAGGCCAACGCCTCCCTTGGCTTTGTAAAACGCTGGTCGAAGGAATTCCTAAACCCTTACGTCAACCGATCACTCTACACAACTTTTTTCCGGCCACTACTCGAATATGCCAGTCAGGTCTGGTCCCCGTATCAACAGTCTCACATTCGTAGGATCGAGGGCGTTCAACGTCGTTTCTTGCGCTACGCCCTCCGTGGACTGAACTGGGAAAACCCACTCATTCTACCACCATACACAGGCCGGCTCCTTCTAATCAATCTTAACATACTTGAGGAGCGCAGAATCCATGCTGACATCATCTTTATCCATCGCCTTCTGTCAGGCTCAATCAAGCTTGCTCTCCACTTTATCATTTTATACAAACCCCCGTAATGTGCGGAACCCTCGTCTGTTTTACCTGCCCGCTCATCACACGCCTTACGGCGTTAACGAGTCCATCTCGCATATGCTACGACATGCCAACTCTTTCCCCACCTCCTTTGATTTCAACCTCTCCACTCCTGTCCTCAAACGACGTCTCAGAATAAACCCGTTCTAACCCCACCCCACCTCAATTTTAAACCTCTCCCCCCAGCTCTCAAACCCCGCCCCATACCACTACGTAGACGTGCCCCTCACTATCACTGTCTCACAAATGCCGTATTTGCCTCCAGTAGTATGTTTTGGCCGGTTCCAGCACACTTTTTGAGCGGTTCTGGCACAGTTTTCTATTTATAGACACGATGACTCATCACAGCCGAAAGCTCTACGTCAAGGTTGAGATATGTTTGATGGATGGCGAAGGCTGTTTGTGGGTGTGATTCATGGTCGGCATCATGTTGTGTGTTCTTATCAGTTGTAGTAATTGTTGTAGTTTGTAGTATTCTTATCAGTTGTAGTAATTGCTGTTCTTATCAGGTGTAGTAATTGCTGCTGTTTGTAGTATGTTTCTTATCAGGTGTAGTAATTGCTGTTCTTATCAGGTGCAGTAATTGCTGTTCTTATCGGAAGTAGTAATTGTAGTATTTTGTAGTGTTCTTATCAGTTGTAGTTGGGAGTGATTCATCATCATCATCAGCGGGGTCGTTGGATGTTGTTGTTGGATTTGTGCTTTTGATGTTATTGTTTTTTGCAGGTGGTGGATGTTTTTGCTGAGTATCGGGGCTTTTTGCTATGGGGTTTGTGCTTTTGATGTTATTGTTTTTTGGAGGTGGTGGATGTTTTTGCTGAGTATCGGGGCTTTTTGCTAATGGTTTGTGCTTTTTTTGTTGAGTCATTGGATAGAGTAATATATATATATATGGGAATTTTGTGTTCGTGTATTTGTATGGAAATGGTTCATCATCGTCATGGGAATTTTTGGTGATTCTTTATAGCGGTTCTGGGACAGTTTTTTGTATGGGAAAAAAAAGCCATGCCCATATATTCCGGAAGTGGTCCTCCAGGAAATGAGGTCATCGGGGGGTGATTCATGATCGTCGTCTTTGAGGGTGTTGTGATCGATATTTTTTTTCAATTTGAGGGGTGTGATTAATGGTTGTTATCAGTAGTTGTTCAAAATTGCGGTGTGATTAATGGTTGTTTGAGTAGTAGTAGTGTTGTTAACAGTTGTGTACTTGTTATCACTATTTTTTCAATTTGGGGTGTGTGATGCATGGTTGTTTTGGCTTGTTGGGTATTTGTTATCAGGTGTGTACATCTTCAGTGGGTCGTGGATTTGTTATCTCGGTAAGTGAATTAAGTATTAGGTTTGGGTGATTAGCGTTCAAGGTTAAAGTTTGGGGTAGGTTAATTGTGTGGCAAAAATATAGTAGTAGTGTTGTTATCACTTGTTTTAATTTTGTTCGGGTGTGATTCATGGTTGTTTGGCTTGGTGTGTTGTTATCAGTTGAGCAAATCTTTAGTGGTTCGTGGATTTGTTATCTCGGTAAGTGAATTAAGTATTAGGTTTGGGTGATTAGCGTTCAAGGTTAATTGTGTGACATGAGCAGTTGGTATTTTTGAATTGTGTGTGAATATGTGATAGGTGATTCATGATTGTTTGGTAGTGAATATATTATTATTTAGTCATTGGGTTTGAGTAATATATATGGGAATTTTTTAAGATGATTCTATCTTGAAATGGGTGTATGTTTTAGCTGTTTGTTAATATATGGAAATTTTTTGGTGATTCTATCTGCTTTTGGCTTTTGTCTCGGCTGTCGAGGGCTTTTTCAGTAAATCTAAGCTGTTTCTTAATATATGAGAATTTTTTGGTGATTCGAACTGCTTTTGGCTTTTGTCTCAGTTGTTGGGGGCTGTTTTTCTTTTTATGAATATACCGCTTGGCAGTAAATCTAATTTTATGAATATATACCCCTTGGCATTAAATCTGGGTTGAAATGGTTTGTGCTTTTGCTAATGGTTTGTGCCTTTGATCGCTAGACTTTCGGATGGTTTGTCTCAGTTGTTGGGGCTGTTTTTCTTTTTATGAATATACCACTTGACTGTAAATCTAATTTTATGAATATATATACCACTTGGCAGTAACTCTATGCTGAAATGGTTTAATGCTTTTGATCTCTAGACTATCGAGCTTTTTGCTATATATATTGAATATAGCCTATTTTTAGGGCCACAATTTTGAGTTTTTATATGGATATATTGTTAATTGCAATTTAGGGCTACGCATTGTCCATATAATCCGGCGCAAGACTAATGACCTTGCCCGGAAAAAACAAATCATTATGGAAAATTTAACAAGCCTCAGGACTTGCTAAATAAGGCCAAGACCGGTTCCTGCTTGTAGTGCCGATGATGATGATTGTCCATATAATATATTAAATTCTTTGTGCTTTTGGCTTTTTTATGAATATACCACGAGTCAACGAATGATTATTCAAGTCCATATTGGTCAAAAAAATGTGTTGATATCAAAAAAGGTTTTGCACCCAGTACCACGACCAAATACAGATTTCTATATAGTAAATTGTTGTTCATTATTCTGACCCCTTGACCTTGGGTGCTATATTAAATTCTTGATTTCTAATTCTTATTTTTCCATAGAACAATTTTCTAAGTACAAATGATTATTCAAGTCCATATCATCATCATCATCATCGGCACTACAACCGGGAGCCGGTCTTGGCCTTATTTAGCAAGTCCTGAGTGTTGTTAAATTTTCCATAATGATTTATTTTTTCTGGGCAAGGTCATTAGTCTTGCGCCAGAGGCTCCCCGACGGGGAATCGAACCCCGGTCTCCCGGGTGACAGGCGGGTATACTAACCACTATATTATCGTCCATATAGAACATAAAAAAATGTGCTGTTATCAAAACAAAACATGTGGGGGTGCTTGCCCGATCCCATGACCTTGGAAGCTATATTAAATTCTTGATTTCTAAGTGTTTTTAATGAGTCGCCAATTACTCTTATCTTATTATTTAGAAAAATATTACTTATATCTACACTATTAATTACAAAACTATTTTACAACAAAGATATTATTTATATCTAACTATTGAACACAAAAAATTGGCTCTTATTATTAAATATAATTATTATTTTTTGCCTTTTTTCTATATTCTGTGTTGAGGGTTATATATTTTTGCAACCACTCAGATTGTACAAAAGACAACACTCTATGAACACTAGTGAGAATCAAACCATGTTTCAGACATTGTTGTAAATTCTTTAGATGAATTATATATTTTGTCTTTGAATGTAGACTGGCGACAAGCTTAGGAATTTTGCATCCCGGCGTTAACACATTTTCTGGGCAAAATTGAAGATCATTGTGCGGATCGTGAAGATCAATTGGATAAGTTAAATCTACTTCCAATACATAGCCGAATTTATCGTTTCCATCACAATTTAAAATATATTCGGTTGTGAAGATTTGTGGATCATTCCATTGAAAATTTCCATCTGGAAGATGTTGCGACATTGCCCAACCGTACAGGTTATTTGCATCTAAATACATAAGATATTTATTTGGTATGCTAGCATCGAAATTTTCCAAATATTTATTATTCGCAACGGTATGTCGATGACTACACTGACATAAACCGCCATGGATGTCATTCTTAAAGAAATTAAGCATCTCAACATCTGTTAGAAGTTCCAGATTGATTTCTGTTGTTTTCAACATTGCATCCCAAGATAAACCGGGAGATGTATAGTAATGACATGGATCTAACTCATATATATCTAGACAAACCTTACGAAAATTGTCAAATACATCTGCCAGCAATAAGACATCGCTCTGCAGATATAAAAGCATGTACTCTTTTAATGTTTTGCAATTGAAATGCTTCCACACTTTTTGAGCATAATCGTAATCTTCAACTAAACAATCTTCATTCGTTAATCTATTGTAGAATTCGGCAATTGGAGGAAGAGAACAGTCATCTAAACGAGCCCAACAATTAACATATTCATAGGGAAATACCCCCTTCCTCATCATTAACTTCAAAGAGGCATCGTTTTTGTAAAATCCCCTATTAATTATGAAGTCGGCTTCAGATAAATTTTTAGTTAGCGAATCTATGCTAGACTGTAGAAATCGACATGTATCTAAAAACCTAATCTCGAATGAATTGTGCTCGTCTAAATATATACGTTTGGAAATCGATATATAATTTTCCTTATTTAGTGGAATTATACGTATTTCCCCCTTAATACAACCCAGACTTTTCATAAATAGATGCGAATCATAGCCCGTCAAATTATGGAAAAAGACTGGGAAAAAGGTCGGAACGCGAAAATCTAAATTACACTGAGAATGAGCTGGTCCTCTATAGACACCAGTGAAATGGCAATGGTCCCTTACTCTTACCTCTAATTCATTAAATCTAACCTTACAAATACTACAGACTGGTGATGTGGTTTGATGATGCTTCTCTTGGTCCGTTAAAGGAAACATTGGCTTTGGGCGAGCAATGATTTCCTTGTGAAGATGCTATAAATCGTTGACTAGCATCTCCACAAAACGGGTTGGTGTGTTTTCTCCTGCAAAAAAAGAAAAATGTTTCATTAGTTTTTTTGATTTTTTCTTATTAAACATTTTTTTTACTTACCAACAAATATGCGGTGCTTGCGCAAATCATCATCAAAGGAGCATTTGATGTGATAGGAAAAAGCGCACGGTATATGTTGTTGGACGCCTGTTGTCGAAGAAATTTCAGGATCCGGTGCGCATTGATTAATGGGGCGTAGAATAGATTCAAAATCAGCATACACCACAAAAGGAACAAATAATTTTCTATTATATTTCGTAAATTTAAGTATTTTATTACGAGGGTTGCCTCTTATGTTTCGGGATCTGGCAACCCTAGTGTTGCAATCTGGCAATTGACAGCTCTGTCGTAAAGTTGGACATTTTTGAGGTTATACGCACTCAGAACGTTTTGACATACGAGCGCTATTTGTGTTGTTTACAGTAACTTAAAAGATTCATCTCGGCCCAAAAATGGAATTAAATCGTCAACATTTTCGTGCGATTATTTTTTACAACTTTCGGCGTGGATTAACTCAGCAACAGTGCATGGATGAACTTAATTCAATTTTTGGCGATGAAGCTCCATCAAGGACCAGTGTTTATCGATGGTATGGTGAATTCAATCGTGGTCGTAGTTCACTCCAAGATGAATTTCGTGAAGGTCGTCCAAAATCAGTTGTTGTTCCGAAAACCATTGATGCTGTGCGCGAACTGATATTGGAAGATCGTCATGTGACCTATCGTGAGATTGAGACAACCTTAGGCGTTAGTGGGACGAGCATACATTCTATATTGCATAAACATTTGACTGTCAAAAAAATTTGTTCGCGTTGGATCCCACACAATTTGTCAATCGCCCAAAAAAAGGCTCGTGTCAATTGGTCGAAAGAAATGCTCAAAAAATACGGTCGCGGTGCTTCGAAACACGTCTATGACATCGTGACAGGTGATGAATCGTGGATTTACGCGTATGAGCCCGAAAGTAAACAGCAGTCGACTGTCTGGGTGTTCCAAGATGAGCCAAATCCAACAAAAGTAGTTCGCACACGAAGCACTTCCAAGCAAATGGTCGCCTGTTTTTTCGGAAAAACTGGACATGTCGCAACCGTACCACTAGAACAACGCAGAACAGTCAATTCTGAGTGGTACACAACCATTTGTTTGCCAGTTGTCTTCCAAGAAATCAGGAAAACCAACCGCCGAAGACGGATCACTCTTCACCACGACAATGCGAGCTCTCACACATCGGCTGCGACAACTGCATTTTTGAGCACCCAAAACATCGATTTGATGGGTCATCCGGCGTATAGTCCTGACTTGGCACCGAATGACTTCTTTTTATTCCCGTACGTAAAAAACAAACTGAGAGGTCAACGTTTTTCGACACCTGAAGAAGCGGTTGCTGCATTCAGATTGCATGTGTATGGGATACCTCAATCAAAGTGGCAAAAGTGCTTCGACAATTGGTTCAAACGCATGCAAAAGTGTATAGATCTTCATGGGGAATATTTTGAAAAACAATAAAGTGATTTTCGATGATCAATATTTGGTTTTGTTCTCTAATCCCGAAATATAAAAGGCAACCCTCGTACTTTCACCGGGCATAATGGTGATTATTTTTTTACATTCGCTCTTATGGGTTTGTAGAGCAGATTCTGAGGCGAATCGCTTTGCCTTTTCCTCACGAGTATGATAGTAGGGTCCAATTATCGTATATTGCCCTTTATCGTTAATCTCATAACCAAAAACATTTATGCTTATGGTTGGATTATTGGCTTCGAAAATGCTTGTGTCTTTGACTGCCAGAGGAAATTGCATATTCTTGAAACAAAGTATTTGATCGTTGTATACAATTGTTTCGCTTGCAATGTTGGCAATTTTATACTGCGATGGTCTATCAGCATTAGTTGTAATATTAGTAAAAGCCGACATAATGGCCCATTTAAAGCAGTATTCATCGTTGTTTTTCACATTGATGCAGGCATGTTTGATCGATATTTGTTTAGGCAGGCTAAAATGCGAAGAAGCTCGAAGTGGGTCGTATTTGTTGATGTTAATTTCGATGCTCTGAAATAATAACAACGCCCATCCGCTCTCTTTTTCTTGGAACTCTTCCAATTTTGCCTTGATATTTTCAATTGCCGTGCTCAAATGTTCCCTTATGTCTTCCTCGTTCTCAATCGTGTACATTTTAGTTTGCATGCTTTTTATATCTATTTGCATTATCTCATCACATTCTTTGGTGAATTTCGCAAACTTAGCAAAAAGCTCCATACTAAATTTAAATGCGTTCAAAATTTCCAATTGATTTTCCAATAGCTCATTAATCAATGGAATATTTTTTTTAAATTGAGTTTTGACATTTATCATATCTTCATCTTTGTTGGTAATGGAGAATGTTTTGATACGATTTTTGAACGCGTTTGATATTGAGGAGACGTTTTCATTAAGGGCTTGTTGAGCTTTTGCTTTATGGGTATTTTTTCTTTGATGTTGGACCCATAGATGATCCTCAACATCCTCATCACAAAACAAGCATTTTTTGTAGGTCGACTGCTTGGATTTTTTTGCAGGTTGTTCTCCTGACATTGTTGGTTGTTGTTGTTGTTGCCCTGCTCTTTTCATATTATTATTATTGATAGTATTATTATTATTATTATTAATATTATTATTGTTGGTGTTGCGGATATTGCGGATCTTATTATCAGACATATTTTTCTAAAAAAGGAATGAAAAAAAATTTTTTTACAGTTAATTCTACAGTTTTTCTTTTGGAGGAAAGGTTTAATAGGTATTAGGCGGCTTCCATCTTTAAGAAAAAATTTCACCCATCTCCTGTGAAAAAAATTCTTATAATGCTACACACAACATTTTGAAAAGATAAAACAAACAATAAATTAATAATGCATCAATCTCAAAACAGATGGATTATTTAAACTCAATATTATTGTTAAGTAAAAAAACGAATTCAACAAATATTGCTCACAACATTAGAAAGCTATCACCGCAACAAAAAAAAGGAATAATAATATATAAGATAACTTACCGTTTGATGCTGTTTCTTGCAGTACTAATTCTCCCGCTGAATAATGGTTTTTTGTTGATTTTTTAATTTTTGCTGAATCCCTATATGGACAAAAAAAACTTCATTTAAAAACAATGTTCAAAAAAGGGTAAACAAATTCAATCACAAAACCCTAGCACAGCGTAATTGTTATCTAAGAATTTATATGCAAAACACTAGCACCGCGTATTTGTTAACTAAAGATTTATTCATAACACATTAGCCCTAGGTATTAGTTATCTAAAAATTTAATCTAACGCCACGTATTTGTTAACTAAGCATTTATTCACAAAACACTAGCACAGAGTAATTGTTATCTAAAAATTTAATATAACTAAACATTTATACACAAAACCCTAGCACCGCGTAATTGTTAACTAAACTCTAACACCGCGTAATTGTCATCAAAAAATTTTAATCTATAATTAATATAAATATAATTTAACTCACCTTTTTTCCTAATTATGTTGATGATGTTGTTGGTGCTTTTTCTTTCCTCTCTTAGCGTTTCAGGCAGATACGATTTTTACACTGATAAATACTTCTTAAACACTCGGCCTTTTATACAAGAAATCTCCTTCTAATACCGGAAACGAGACATTCTTTGTACAATATGGAAAATAAGATAAGGCATAATGACCAGCAACATAGAAATCATTATTTAGTCATAGCACCGGAACCGCAACACATTTTTGAGCAATATGGGGAAAAAATAAGATAAGAGAACTATGCGTCTCAATTAGTATTTCTTAGAAATCAAAAAAATTTTACTGTTAAATAACATATGAGGTCATTGGATTGGGCAAGCATTCATATTTTTGATAAGAGAACATCAATTAATTTTAATGTTTAAATACATTTTTTTTTATTTATTCTTAGAAAAACTCCTCCTCATCCAAGATCTAATCGAATCAAAGCAGTAAACAGATCTCTATGGATCGGCTGTATAACAAAAAAAAGAAAACAGGGTGGCTCCAAACAGGCTGTTTCTTCAAACAGGGTGGTTCCAAACAGGCTGTTTCTTCAAACAGGGCTATAGCGTTTGAAATAATAGTGAAGAAGATCGTGTGATTCGAACTGACGCTATGACAGCTCGAATCACGAAAAAAATTTTACCTAAGCTTACACACCAGGCTACTGACCGTGTTTGGTATTTGATTTCCAAACTCGAGTATATTCCACTGGTGTGAATTATTTTTATTTATCGCTTGGTATACGGTTCTGATGTATTTTTCTTATTCGATTTTTTTTTCGTTCAGTGTTCTTCACTATTTTTGCTTGCTTGTGAATTGTGTGTATCTGTTAGAATAGCTACAGGGCGGTTCCAAACAGGTGGCTTCTCAAACAGGGTGGTTCCAAACAGGCTGTTTCTTCAAACAGGCTGTATTATAACTACCCCTCTCTGATAACGCTTCAATGCTGTAAGCAGGTCTTATCATATGATGTTATGGTGGACTATATTTGATACTCTAAGACTCATAGAAAAAAAAAAATGACCTCAATTAATTTTAATGTTTAAAGAACAATGATCAGCGGTTTTATTCATACAGGTAAGATAAGAGTAATTGGCGACTTATTAAAAACACTTAGAAATCAAGAATTTAATATAGCTTCCAAGGTCATGGGATCGGGCAAGCACCCCCACATGATTTTTTTGATAACAGCACATTGTTTTATGTTCTATGTGGACTTGAATAATCATTTGTACTTAGAAAATTGTTCTATGGAAAAATAAGAATTAGAAATCAAGAATTTAATATAGCACCCAAGGTCAAGGGGTCAGAATAATGAACAACAATTTACTATATAGAAATCTGTATTTGGTCGTGGTACTGGGTGCAAAACCTTTTTTGATATCAACACATTTTTTTGACCAATATGGACTTGAATAATCATTCGTTGACTCGTGGTATATTCATAAAAAAGCCAAAAGCACAAAGAATTTAATATATTATATGGACAATCATCATCATCGGCACTACAAGCAGGAACCGGTCTTGGCCTTATTTAGCAAGTCCTGAGGCTTGTTAAATTTTCCATAATGATTTGTTTTTTCCGGGCAAGGTCATTAGTCTTGCGCCGGATTATATGGACAATGCGTAGCCCTAAATTGCAATTAACAATATATCCATATAAAAACTCAAAATTGTGGCCCTAAAAATAGGCTATATTCAATATATATAGCAAAAAGCTCGATAGTCTAGAGATCAAAAGCATTAAACCATTTCAGCATAGAGTTACTGCCAAGTGGTATATATATTCATAAAATTAGATTTACAGTCAAGTGGTATATTCATAAAAAGAAAAACAGCCCCAACAACTGAGACAAACCATCCGAAAGTCTAGCGATCAAAGGCACAAACCATTAGCAAAAGCACAAACCATTTCAACCCAGATTTAATGCCAAGGGGTATATATTCATAAAATTAGATTTACTGCCAAGCGGTATATTCATAAAAAGAAAAACAGCCCCCAACAACTGAGACAAAAGCCAAAAGCAGTTCGAATCACCAAAAAATTCTCATATATTAAGAAACAGCTTAGATTTACTGAAAAAGCCCTCGACAACCGAGACAAAAGCCAAAAGCATATAGAATCACCAAAAAATGTCCATATATTAAGAAACAGCTAAAGTATACACCCATTTCAAGATAGAATCACCCTAAAAATTCCCATATATTAAGAAACAGCTTAGATTTACTGAAAAAGCCCTCGAGAACCGAAACAAAAGCCAAAAGCATATAGAATCACCAAAAAATTCCCATATATTAAGAAACAGATAAAACATACACCCATTTCAAGATAGAATCATCCTAAAAAATTCCCATATATATTACTCAAACCCAATGACTAAATAATAATATATTTACTACCAAACAATCATGAATCACTTATCACATATTCACACACAATTCAAAAATACCAACTGCTCATGTCACACAATTAACCTTGAACGCTAATCACCCAAACCTAATACTTAATTCATTTACCGAGTTAACAAATCCACGAACCACTAAAGATTTGCTCAACTGATAACAACACACCAAGCCAAACAACCATGAATCACACCCGAACAAAATTAAAACAAGTGATAACAACACTACTACTATATTTTTGCCACACAATTAACCTACCCCAAACTTTAACCTTGAACGCTAATCACCCAAACCTAATACTTAATTCACTTACCGAGATAACAAATCCGCGACCCACTGAAGATGTACACACCTGATAACAAATACCCAACAAGCCAAAACAACCATGCATCACACACCCCAAATTGAAAAAATACTGATAACAAGTACAAAACTGCTAACAACACTACTACTACTCAAACAACCATTAATCACACCCCAAAATTGAACAACTACTGATAACAACCATTAATCACACCCCTCAAATTGAAAAAAATATCGATCACAACAAAAATCCTCAAAGACGATCATGAATCACCCCCCGATGACCTCATTTCCTGGGGGGCCACTTCCGGAATTACCATATATGGGCATGGCTTTTTTTCCCCATACAAAAAGTGTCCCAGAACCGCTATAAAGAATCACCAAAAATTCCCATGACGATGATGAACCATTTCCATACAAATACACGAACACAAAATTCCCATATATACATATTACTCTATCCAATGACTCAACAAAAAAAGCACAAACCATTAGCAAAAAGCCCGACAATCCATTAACAAAAAGCCCCGATACTCAGCAAAAACATCCACCACCTGCAAAAAACAATAACATCTAAAACACCAACCCCACAGCAAAAAGCCCCGATACTCAGCAAAAACATCCACCACCTGCGAAAAACAATAACATCAAAAGCACAAATCCAACAACAACACCCAACGACCCCGTTGATGATGATGATGAATCACCCCCAACTACAACTGATAAGAACACTACAAAATACTACAATTACTACTTCCGATAAGAACAGCAATTACTACACCTGATAAGAAACATACTACAAACAACAGCAATTACTACACCTGATAAGAACAGCAATTACTACACCTGATAAGAAACATACTACAAACAACAGCAATTACTACACCTGATAAGAACAGCAATTACTACACCTGATAAGAATACTACAAACTACAACAATTACTACAACTGATAAGAACACACAAGACGATGCCGACCATGAATCACACCCACAAACAGCCTTCGCCATCCACCAAACATATCTCAACCTTGACGTAGAGCTTTCGGCAGTGATGAGTCATCGTGTCTATAAATAGAAAACTGTGCCAGAACCGCTCAAAAAGTGTGCTGGAACGCCCATAAACATACTACTGCCTCCCCCACATACAATTGCCCCTCCCTAGCCCCCTAGCCCCCCTATCGCCAGTCCTTTTCACCTCCTGGTTTGTATTTTTTCTTTTTATTCTCCTTCTTACTCTAGATTTAAGATAGTCTTTAAGGTTCTTATTATATTAATTCATTTAAGTTCAATTTTGAGATTGCATTAAGCTAAATAAATGAGGGTTCTGCCCTCACTAAACTTAAAATCCTCTGGACAAAAAAAATGCATTACGAATGTGTGGGTTTTGTTCTAATTTCTATAAGAATATTGCTCTTTAAATTTGTGGCGATAAACACACGCACACGCAACCAAAGCAGGGAACACACCACCAAGAGGGAATCGAAAAAAAAACTTCAGGGTAATATACTAGAGCATTAACGTAACAATTCACTGCTTTAGTAGCGAGTAGAAGTATCCTCGTGTACAAGCGGCCGTGATTTGATGCGTCTTTGCCTTGATTCTCATCTTTTCATAGCATGAGTTCGAATCATGTTCTTTACTATAACCGCTAAACAGTATAAGGTTACAAGGTAGATTAATGACCCAACTTTTTAGGAACTAGAATTGTGTAGTAAGACGTTCGGGTCGATGCACCGATATTTGTCGGCGTTTCTTGTCCGTGGCATATGCTTCATCATCCTACATTCGTGGCTAAGCCCGTGTCTACTGATTTTGTTACTTTGGGGCTCGAATGCCAGCTAGATGTGTTCAATATGCGTACAGTTCGCATGCCTCTAAAATTCACACATGACTCCTATGGACATCTCTTTAATTTCCCCAGGCCATTTAATGATTTTCTTTGAAATCTTGGACAGAATTTGATACAAAACCAAAAGTAAAAAGAAAAAGAGTAATAATAATTAATAACGTGAGACTTGCCGAGTTCCCAGCCGACTCCGTTTCCTGCCCGATTTTCTCCCATCACATTACACACATCGGGCACTATATGCAAATATAGCCATTAATTGCTTCATATAGCTACGAATGTTCAAATTGTAATCCCATTCCCACCGAAGACTATTCGAATTTGATATTCAAATATGTGGACGGTTAAGTCTCTTGACACCAGATGACATCTCTCCAGATCGGTAGAGGGAAAGCGGGGGTTTTTCCAAACCGAGAGCCTTTCGGGTCATGCCGCACTCACCGATCTCACCGATCTTGTAATCTTCGCAATCATTGACTCTTCATCAAATTGCTTGTCGTTTAATTAAGACTAAATCTCACAGAAATTGGTTCACGCACCTTGCTCCCAGCTGACCCAGATTTTTCAATATTTAAGGCATTTTACAAATCGACATAGAATTGCGTTTGATGACAACTTTTTGTCGGTGCGTATAAATTTAGACCGGACTGTTAATTAACTAACATAAAAATTTCACCTCATCTGTGGCGACAGTTACAGCACCCCGCGCAGAAATGATGGAGATTAACAAATGAGCTCCACATTTTGTGAGTGGTTTGCTAATTTGTGCAATTTGAATTTGATTGATTTGGCGCCTTATCTCGGACCTGTAGTTGAGTTGAAGAGATCTTGAGATTTGAATTGCTGAACGGGCAGTTTATTGGCCCGCAATGCATTAGTTATGTGACGATAAGGTTCGAGCGGTGATTCATCGGGCTCTGTGGTGTCTTATGTCATGACCTGGGTCCTTTGATCGGTCAGAAAGTGTACTCAGTGTGGGGTAGTTCCAGCTGTACTCTCCGGTATTGCAGTTCTACAAATGTCATCTGTACGCTTTTTACATAGGCACAGTAGACCTGGTTTCAGAGTGCCTATAGACGCACCATAAGAGTCATTTATTCCATAATAGTCGGCCGATTAATAACTTGATAGGTTGTTGTGGAACCTGTAGCTATAGGGTAGAGTGATGATAAATTTACATTACGTTCCTACTGCAGCATTAACTTGATAACGCCGAGAACATGGTCGCGTAATGACTGACATTGGACCAGGGTAAATATATGGAAGATTGATAGAAGAATTGTCTCCCATTTTATACGAAAATAATTTCCTTGTACCTTCCATCTGGACAAAGCTCTAAAAGCCCCTAAATCCAGGAATAGCAACAAGTCGAAATTCGGTAAATACGGTTGTTAAGTTATAACGGCGGTGAAGCCGCAGCAAGTATACGTAACTGGGTTTGGGAAATAAAGCAATCTCAACTGGGTTCAAGATCAAATTTGAAGTTAGGGTACTTCTGGAAGCTTCTACCAAGCTACCCATTTTAGCAAATGAATTTTGGGGCAATTGCCATGAATTGTGTGTCGGTTCCCGGCAGTTTTCCTCAGATTGATGCCAGCTATGGGAGTTGTGTGATTTACTAACTTTTAGTCTTTAAGAAGATATGCCTTTGTCAAGCCTTGGTTACTTTATACTGATTATTCTCATCATACAACCCTTACGAATCTTTCATAGATATTTTGATCCTGACCCCAGCTGTTATTAAGGGACTAAAGAGACCCTTAAAAAGTCTAGATATTCCTAATAAAGCCGGCCAAAAATGATTAAAATATCTTGCGGTGGCTTTTGGTTACATTAACGTAGTCTTACTTTGTGTAGCGTTACGTAGATGGAAGATTAAGTTGGCCAAAATCGTATTATCTTAAGTGGTTCGACGTAGCCCCTTTCCTTGGGTCAGAACATGCCCACTACCCGTTTATAGTAATGATTGCTATCTATCTATTTGTCTGAATGTCTATATACACTCACTATTTTAGGACAACGCCATCGCGTCCTCCTTGATTCATTATTCGGAGAAGTACCATCTTCTGTGGGTAAAATAATTGTGTGTACAATATGTCGCTAGGCTGCTCTTCATTCCAACAAGTCTTCCGGCCAAGGATCATTCGAATAGAGGTAAAATTACAAAACATCAGTCGAAAGTACCAAGTGGTCGATAAATTTGTGAATCCAACTCTCGAATCGTAAGAACAAAGAGACAACGAAACGTTCAGCAGGTCTAGTGAGCTAAATACCAGTCACTGGCCCAATGGCTCAGCGTGAAATGTGAATTTGAATTTCAAAATGCAGCACGGTTTAGCGGACTAATTTGTATCTTGATACGAAATTCAAATGGTCAACATCGGCGATTGAGTTTGTTCACGCTCTCGCTCCGGATCAAAAGCGGCAATTTGCTGTGAACTTAAACGCCGGATTCGGCGTGGATTACAGCGTAGAGTCAGATGGAGTTACCTTTCACAAAAGATCCTCTGCAGGTGACCTCTAAAACAACTTAGAGGAATGCAACTGATTGACTAAAGCGAATTTATGACTTTTGCTTGCATGCAAATGCTGGTTAAGATATGTAGCTCTTCAGTCGGCGTATTATGTTAGGTGGTGATTTTTAATTTTAATTTTAATTAGATATGGAAGTTGGTGACCTTAAGTTGAAATTCATGGCATGGGTACGGAATACCACTATATCTAGAGTCATAAATCTAGGCTTGGCTAGAGATAACAAAAGGAAACAATCGCGGTACACTCCGGCTTTGTATGTCACTTGTAGTATTAAACATTGCATCCAATGGCCCTGTGAGTAGGGCGTTAGAATATACTCACAGCTAGGCCAGCTTGTCGTAAGAGGCGACTAAAGGCCGAGTGGTAGCCGGGGTCCCAACGCCCTGTGCGCCCGGTGAAATACCACCCCATCAAGCTTTAGGCTCCGTGAAATGGTCGGGAGAAATCCCTGGCCATCTTTCGGAGCTTGGCTGATGGACCGGTTCGAGAAAAGGTTGGTTAGGTGGTAGTCGGTCCCAAGGTGAGATACCACCCCGTCACGCTGTACATTCCGCGATATCGCCGAGAGAAATCTTCGACGGTGTTTCGGATGTGTGGCTGATGGCCCGGACTGACACGGGGATAAGTCATGATGGTACCTTCTGATATAAAGAGTTCCGGAGGTAAACTAGTCTCCCATTCGGATCTCCGGGGGGGACTATGTCAGGGGCAACATCATGCAGATATCATGATAAATAATGGAACTTTAAGAGGTTCGTCATCACATAACCGGGCTCGCTCTCGAGGCTCTGCCCACGCTCGACTGGTGACGGCATTTTGTAACATCAGGGGCATCGGTTTCACCAATA
This sequence comes from Microdon myrmicae, assembly GCA_963931805.1. NCBI lineage: Eukaryota > Metazoa > Arthropoda > Insecta > Diptera > Syrphidae > Microdon > Microdon myrmicae. Next base: position 154,317,490 of record OZ007500.1, read on the forward strand.
CGAACGTAAACCCCGTCCACCAATATTTGCAAACAGCGAAACCTGATATCCTTGCCCTAACTGAGACCCAGGTCGATTCGTCAATTGATTCGACATATCTTCGTTGCTCAGGATACGACTTACATCCGAGTTTCCGTTTTAAGGGCGGAGTCTGCGTTTTCGCGCGGTCCAATATGGCTTGCCAGAGGATGGATGCGTTGGAACCCAATAATATGGACATCATATGGTTGAGGGTCGTGCTGAGGAATTCCGTTAAATTTCTTTGTTGTCTTTACCGCTCCCCGAATGACGATCGACCGGCGACATTTTTCGAACATCTTTCATATAGCGCCGACTGGATACAGATCAACCACCCAGCTTCTGAAATTGTTGTCCTTGGCGATTTTAACGTGCACAATTCCGACTAGTTGTTACATTCTAAAAGAACCGACGAGGCTGGGAGGCTAGCGGAGAGGTTTGGTGTAAGCCATAACTTGACTCAACTCGTGGGGGAGCCAACGCGAGTGCCGGATGCCCGAGGCGATTATGCGAACACCCTGGATCTGTTTTTGACATCCGAACCGAGTATTTATACCGTAGAGGTTTCTGCGCCACTGGCAAACTCAGATCACTGCTTGGTATCTGTCGCGCAAGCACTTGAATATCAAGCGAATAACCGGCCTAGGCAGCTTCGCCATGTATGGAAGTATGGGGCCGCTAACTGGGACGATATGCGAGATTTCTTCGAATTCTTTCCATGGTCGGAGGTGTGTTCCGGAAACTCCGATGTTAACGCTTGCCCGGAGTCGGTATCAGAGATTATTCTTCTGGGGATGGAGATGTATATTCCACATTCCATCAAACGAAGTTGGTCTGATAAACCTTGGTTTGACAAAAAATGCGAGCTGATTACTGCGGCAAAAAATAGAGCTTTTAAGGAATGGCGCTCCAATCCCACCGATGTTAACAGAACGAATTTTGTTAGAATCAGAAACGCGTGCAATCAGGCGATTGATACCGCGAAGATGGCTCATAACGACAGGGTGATCAATAAGCTCCTTCGGTGCCCAACTGGTTCGCGCTCCTTCTGGTCAATTGCAAAAGCTGTCAGCAGTAACTTCGCATCCTCCTCTTTTTCTCCGTTGGTGACAGACAGCGGGACGTTAGTCACGAATTCAAAGATAAAGGTAATGTGTTCGCGAATTTATTTTCCGCGAATTCAAACCTCGATCCCGGCCTTTTGGAGCCACCTGTGTTCTCGCCGGTACGGTCTTCGATGCGGGATGTGAGATTTCGTCCGCGCACTATTCAAAGCATTCTACGTGAACTAGATTGTAGGAAGGCAACCGGCCCGGACGGAATACCAGCAATAGTCCTTAAGAATTGTGCTCCAGAACTATCGCCGGTTTTTGGCAGACTCTTCCGCTTATCTTATGCACGGAGGACCTTTCCTGCCTGCTGGACAATCGCTCAAGTTCAGCCAATCCCAAAGACGGGAAAAAAGTGCCTCCCACAAAATTACCGTCCGATAGCATTACTGTCTATTTTATCTAAGGTAATGGAAAAAGTCATCAATACAGAGTTGGTTAAGTATTTTGAGTGCAACGGACTTCTGAATGATCGTCAATACGGATTCCGTGGCAGGCGGTCCACAGGACACCTTTTGAGACTTATAACCGATATATGGACATCTGCGATTGAACGGTATGGTGAGTCAAGGTCGGTCGCATTGGATATCTCCAAGGCTTTTGACCGCGTCCGGCACGGGGCATTGCTGAGCAAACTTCGTTCATATGGACTTTCCCAACAGTTTTGCGACTGGACGAGGAGCTTCCTCGAGAATCGATCGATCCGGGTTGTTGTGGACGGCGAGTGTTCGGATCTATATCCTGTTAATTCGGGGGTGCCCCAAAGTTCTATTTTGGCTCCAACCTTGTTCTTGCTTCACATAAATGATTTGTTGGAGACAACGGATAACAGTTCAGTTTTCCGGATGATAGTACGCTTGTTTCCTCCTTTTCGATTGGTGCATCAACGTCGCACCAGCTGAGATGTAGACAGATTGACTCTCTGAACCAGGATCTAGATAAAGTCTTGCGGTGGGGAAAGGCCAATCTCGTCGACTTCAACGCAACGAAGACCCAGTATACAACATTCACAAAGAAAACTGGATCATCGGTTCCACAGCTGATGATGAATCGCCGGGCCCTCGAGGCTGGGGATAGTTCGAAATTGTTCGGCGTTATGGTCTGTGGGAATGTATCATGGCATAAACACGCATCGAGTATCGCCAGATCAACCTCAGGAAAACTGAGTTATTTTTTTAGAGCCAAGAAATATTTTATTCCGGCCCAACTTCTTCTCCTATATAAATCCCAAATTAGACCCGCGCTCGAATTTTGCTCTCATGTTTGGAGCTCGGCTCCTAAACATACCCTCGACCTACTTGAGAGCGTACAGAGACGAGCGATCCGCCTGATCGGGGACTCGGCGCTGACGTCGGGACTACAGTCGCTATTAAATCGGAGGCGCGTAGCCGACCTCTGTCTGATTTACAGATATTATCACGGGTGCTGTACTTCGGAGATTCTTGGCATTGTTCCACGCAATCAGGTCTATATGCGCTCCACAAGACAATCCGACGGATCGCACTCGTTTGTGGTTCATCTCCCGACGGCGCGAACATCCCTGTATCAGAACTCGTTCCGTTACAGAGCGGGGAAGCTGTGTTCCCGGAGCGTTACAACCTGCAACTGTTCAAAAAGAACTGCAACAGTTATTTAATGGCATCTCGGGGCGCCCACTCGGCGCTATAGGTTCGCCTCTCCCGAGAGAAGTCTAATAAAAAAAAATAAAAAAATGACGTTCTTCAGTCGAGTGACACAACAATGGGACGTATTTATGTCTCACCCGTTCGCTCGACGGTGCCGTTTCGGAAATATTGAGACACATTTGAAATTTTCTTTCATATCCTTTGTGATTTTATAATAGTGAAGAGTTTATATCATGAAATTATCAGTTTTTTTTGGTAGAATACGCATGAAAATGGTATTTCCCAATAACGTTTAACACAGACTGTATTGCGGCTGAAAGAAAAGGGAGAGGGTAGATGAAGTAGGTATCTACCGACGTATTGGTCTTGAAAAGGCCAGAAAACATATCTTCAGGACGATTGTATTGTACAACGTTCAAAAACTAGATTTTTAAACTGAACCCATGAGAACAAATGGTCAGAAGTGTCTACTACTTGTGGGACAGTATTTTGGCGGATTTTGTCTTTTGTCAAAAGTATTGATTAGCTGAGGTGTTCCGCCGAACACCGTTCACAAAAAAAAATAAAAAAATAAAACGACACCGGAGCGAATGATGTCACAAATAAAACACTGCGAAATGCTCTTGTGGCGAAGAAGTATGGTGCGCCGGCGTACGGCACTAGGTACTCTTCTGTCCCCATCGTCACAAAAAGATTTCGCGAAATAAACACCAACAAGCAACGACGGTCACGAATCGAACACCGCAGCAAAATGTTCCCCAAGGGAAAACGTCACACACAGGAGAAATTAAAACACACTGATATTGTTTATTATAATTTATTCCTTTTTTATTGTTGAATTAAGGTTCACTTTCGGCTTTAACATAATCATCATCGGCACTACAACCGGGATCTGGACTTGGCCCTATTTAGCAAGTCTCTCCACCGGTATCCGGTCCTTATCCGAGACTTGTTAAATTGTTCATAATAATTTGTTTTTCCGGGCAAGGTTATTAGCCTTGCGCCAGGTCTTTCGGCTTTATACTCTTATAAAATCTGATGCAGGTGTAGTTTAGGTTTAATGCACATTAAGTGTCCAAACAAAACAAAAAAACCTCAATAGAACTGCAATCGCGTCCGATTATAGCACCGGAATCGAAGTACACACGATAAAGGTAAATAAAAAATAAGCAGCACACACTTCGACTTTCACTTCGATTCGGTGGTGGTGAATATCCTCTCGGCTAAGGATATGTTTTACTTACCACAAGAGAAACGGAAAGGCTCTCTTTGTGGAATAGAAAACCAGATCTCGTAAGGAAAATCATGGTGGTATGGGTGTATGTGTGCTCGTGAAGATCACATTGGTTTTTTCATGCACAAGGCCATGGGAACGAAGCTGAAAAATCTAAATATAAAGGGATCGTACAGATCATTGTTTACGATGTGCATTGTGGCTATCATAGACGGCAATTCATCGGAGAAATGGTGCTGAAAACAAATAAGGGCATCATTACAGTCGTGGATGAGTGGTGCAGATGCGTTAATAGATGCATCGCCATTAGGAAAAGGTGCGAATGGATTTTAAATGTTTATGGCATCTCTGACTGCAGTAGGAACCGAGTTCTTGTTTGTACTAGGAAATGCTAAAGGATTCGGTTTCGATGACAATGCTTGGGATGCGGTAATTGTTTGTCGATTGGACAGACGAATCGCGGGTTGGTTTATTGCAGCTGTATAAACAAGCTGTCCGAAGGTGGCCCAAAAGTTTGCACACAAAAAAATGGTTAAGCGTTCATTTTCACAGGATGCTGAACTGTCCGCTTACGCCCGTTGTGATGCTTTCTTCTTTGTTCTTTTCTTTTGTTGGCGGACACAGTCAACGGTAGCCACCAGAGACGGTCCTTGGAAAAAATGGTGCGCAACCAAGAACTCCAACGGCAGTCTTTACGGTCACACGCTCACGCAGTTATCGGCTGATCGTTCACCCCCTGCGAAACAGAACATTAGCGACATGCACAGGTTACCTCTTTATCATGAGAATGATCATCCCACTTGCGACTCCAACCATTCAGTAGATTCACGAAAACAGCAAAACACGTCAATGCACATTCAGTTTACTGATTCTTACTGGATACTTTTGATACTGTTAAACAACATGCTTTCGTTTACAGGTTTTAATAAATTAAACAAAAATGGATGCGCGTTACAATGAGACATATATGACTTCTTGCATCGTGCTCTACTTCTTTTTGTTTTATTTTATTTTATATATATATTACTAATTATTTTTCAGCGCTTCGCTTTCGCTTTTTTTTTCTTTTCACTTCGCCCACTCAGCAACGACTCCCACTTCTCTCTGTCAATCTCTTATCTCTCCTCCTAATCAATTTCATCTCGACGACGGCTGACTTCGAAACTAGCGAAAGTCACCACCGCCGAAAAGAAACCGGGTTTACACACTACTCGTATTCTAACTCGTTCCAACCCAGCCGCATTTAATTGGTCTTCAATTTGGGTAGCATTATATAATATTATAGTATTTCTGTATACGTAATTAATTCATTTTAATTTCTATTTATTTATTATTCATACTTTGACTCCAATGCAGCTGAGTTGGTCGAAACAAAAACGACACAAAAGTTACTCACGTGACATCTTTTTTCGAACCGGTCCATCAGACAAGCTCCGAAAGATACCTAGGGATTTCTCCCGACCATTTCACGTAGCCTATATTTTAATGGGGTGGTATTTCACCGGCGACAGGGCATTGGGACCCCACCTAGCACTCGGCCCTTAGTCGGCTCTTACGACAAGCCGGTCTAGCTGTGAGTATATTCTCACGCCTACTCACAAGGCCAGTGTGTTTTTGATTGTTCATACGTAGGTTCAACTGACGACATTTGCTGTTGATTTAGTTCGGCACAATTACCCCATTAAGCTATAGGCTTCGTGGAATGGTTGGGAGATAGCGTTTCCCGATTTTCGGAATTTGGATGACAGAATCACGACGCCGACTCAGCGATATAGGTTCGCTGTTTCTCAAAGAAGTAAAAAAAATTAAAATTGACATCTGGGCACTCATCACGAGTGCTAGAGCGAGTCATTGTGGCCGAAACTGAATGTTATGGATCTTGACAACATGTCGTTTCAATATGTTGCTGTATTTGAAATTTCGTGGTCGCATTATCTCCCTAAAGGGCGATTAGAACTGGCCACCAAGATTTTGCGGTTTGAGCTCTTTAGACTTCATACTTTGATGATATGATGATGATAGATCAAAAGTATGTGGATAAGACTAACAGCATTCAAGAGTTATAGGCGGTACGTACCGTGGATGAGCAGCTATGCCATCAGGTCCCCAAAAATGTCGACAGACTAAATGAGGCCTGCCTCTGAAACCGTGGCGATATTTTGTTCTATATTTGATTGATATTATTTTCATCATATAGGCCTTAGGGAAACGTCCTTACAAGATACACCTACAGAATGTACGAGACGCCACCTAATACGAAGCCAAAATCGGCTATCCAAAAGAGAATACCACTGTTAACTTCAGTGGTACACAGCTTGTAGAGAAATGTGGAATTACGTGGAAGTGGTACCTGAGTTAGAACTCTGCATGGCCCTGTGCTTGACTATACACGGGTGCCTTGGACAATATTTATACCGAATAAAGACTCAAACTCCTTGTCCTGCGAGGGTTTGGTAACAACACGCTCTTACCAAATTATTCCAAGAAGAGCGCTTTATCCTTGCAGAGAAAATTGCCGGTGCCTAACGGATGGGAATCCATCAGCGTGGTTTCGACAATTTCGTGAGAAACCTTTCCAGACTTAAGAAACCGTGACAACACCATCGACAACAAGTGTTGATAGCATGATTTATTCGCACACTGGAGGTTCTGAGATAGTGGTAAATTATTCATCTACTGGAAAATTACTTGCTGGCGATATCGGCACAGTAGTTATTAGCACCAGAATAACATTAATATTCAGAGAGTCCTTTACATGGCAGGTCGAGTGGTGGATAGGGCATTCTTGTCCATATACAATTATATCCTTATAATGTATTGCTACGCAGCCCACCCTATCCTGTCAGTCTTGACATTATCTCTGCGTTGAAATACAAAGGGAATAACTGACGAAAGAAGGCGTTATGATGGAAGGCAGAGGGTGAATGTTTGTGGACGAACGTGTATATATATTTCTTCCCACAGAAGAATGCTTCCTTTTTCAGAAAACAGCGCAAGAAGTTAGCAAGGTAAGTAGGCATTGTTCACATTCGCGATGATTCTTTCGCAGGATACCGTCTACGATTTCGAAGAACTCATCACAACGCACACAATGCTGCGTTTCGTTAAGCGTAGTCCATACACTGGCAAAATCATCCCCCACAGAGTCAAACGCTTTGGATTTTGTGTCATATACTGCATTTTTCATATGACGATGCTGGTGACAGGACTGATATTGACAATACTTAATAAAAGGGATAACGTTGATGAAAGTATAGACAGATTTAGTACGATATTGCTCTTGAGTACGCCCCTGGTCCGGGGAACAGTACAGTTTCTTAAACGAGACACCGTTTTAAAGCTAGTAAGAGCATCAGACCTACTGTTCCCAAAGACAAAAGCGGAACAAGAATCCCACAACGTCAACTTGCACATCAAATCGATATTACATTCTCAAAAGATCATTCTGAAATTATGTCTTATCGGGGTCTTTGGATGGAATATGGTTCCATTGTTTATCAACGAGATAAATTTGCTCAATAACAGTGACGCTAAATTCAAATATCAATGTAAAAATTGGTATCCAATAGACACCACCAATCCCCACTACTACCCGCTCGTGTATTTTGTGGAAGCATCTTCAACCGTCATTTTGACGGCATTCTTCATCCAATACGAATTTTTATATGTTGTGGTGTCCTACACGTTGCTAATGCATTATCGGTACCTGGAACATCAATGGACTAATATGGATGCAAGTCAACTACAAAAGCAGTGCTACAGGAATGTGCGAAAACTAATCAAACATCATAATGATATCATACGGTATGTATACTTTGGCTGTGGTTATAGGGGTGGGGCTCTCACAACTTCTTCCAATTCATTTCTCATTTTTCGACTTGATATAATTTTAACTAACATTTAAATAATAGCTTGACTGGGTAATCTCTCCAATAGCACATAGACGAGAATGGAACCTATGCGTTTTCCTTACTCGGTTTATTCATTACGCCACCGAGGGCGTTTATGTGAAGCACGTTTTACCCAGAGACAGAGAAAATACTCCCGTTACTTTTGTAATAACTGAAGGTGATTTTCGTTCAATATGTTACCTGAACAATAATCATTTTAATATTCCACACTGAATCAAAACTCGGCCTATGCTAGGTGGATAACCAGACTAATAGTCCGTTTTCCATAACATTATAGTTCTTCAGTCGAACCGCACGAATGTGGAATGCTCTATCTGAACCTATTGCCTCCTCATTATAATATCTAAGTAGTCAAGTCTAGCGCACAACAATACCTCCTTTCCTTGTGAGACAGGAGAAGCTCTTCTTCTACCCACACTGTGCGTTGATAATTTCAAAATCTCTTTCGTTCGTGGATTTCCGTTAAAGAAATGAGCACGGGATAGGGTTGTGATGATTTTCAATAACGCCGCCTACAAATTTCAAAGTTCTAATCCATAATTTTACGCCACCGTGAAATTACAGAGTTACATCTCTGATGTAGCTACTTGTGGGTTCTCAAAAGTTTACAAACATTCCCGAATAAATTGCGAATGTGAGAGAAAACACAACGAAAATTTAGAGTTTTCTAGAAATTTCGATGGCGTCGGTTTTTACTGCTGTTTTCGGGGTGTCAGTTGGTTTTGGGCAATTTTTTGTGCTGTAAAATAAATTAATCCGGTCAAGTAGAAGACACAATACATTGCCATGTAACTAATTTCATATTGCTGTTCTACTTACCCTAATTGTATAAGCAGTAGTGCAATATTAAAAATATTAAACTTTGTTGCAAAATGCTATACATTTGTTGAGATTCATTTGGTTCAGCGACGTGGCCGTCCTATGGATTTTATTACGAATCTGAAACTTACTGGTCTGCAATAACGCCGGTTTACGACTTAGGTTCTTATTCTCATAGCAAGCTTGAAAAAGATTTATTATATATTAGCCAATAAACATTTCTTCTAGATAGTTTCTAGTGGCCACTACTAGGAAGTCGAGATTATACTTTACAAGATTAACCTAGTAATGGCATGTTCATTTTTACGTATGTTAAAAGCCGGCCCTCTTCTGCATATATAGCGTTAGTTCAAAGAGATCACTAACTTTGCGCAATAAAATTTCGCTTCATTATATTCCCTGCGCCAATACCGAAATCAGGATTAGTCGTAGACTAAGGGTCGGGTAATTTGCTATGACATACGAGTTTGTCACGTAAACTCTGGCTAAGCGACGTCATTGATAACTGATATCGATATTTCTACCACGAACTTATTAGAAGTGATGTAAACTAGATTTAAAACTACTATTATACTTAATATTAGGTTAACAATATTTTAGATCAGTTAGTTGTATCCTCTCCGAAATCTACATAATTTTAGATAAATTGTCGGAAAACTGACCACCCTGTATCTTTCCAATGGAATTGTCCCATGCATCATCGCCACTACAACCGGGATCCGGTCTTGGACTTATTTAACAAATCTCTCCACCGGTCCCGATTTCCAGCCGATATCATCCAGTTTGGCACTCTCAGGCGCTGGGCGTCCTGATCTACGCCATCCCTCCATCGCAGACAAGGTCTGCCGCGCTGTCTCCTTCCCTACATCCTGCCACAAAGGGCTTTCCGGGCAGGCTCCTCTTCGCTCATTCGAGCTAGGTTTCCCGCCCACCGGAGTCTACCGAGCTTGATTTTTCTTACAACATTAGCTTCAAGGTAGATCGCGTACAACTCATGGTTGTAGTGTCTCCGCAATCGTCCTCCCTAACATACGGGTCCAACAATTCTCCTTAAGACCTTCCTCCCGAACTCGGCTAAGAGTTCAGAGTGCCCCGTATTGAGCACCCAGGTCTCGGATCCATACATGAGTACTGGTAAGACCATGGTCTTGTACAGTAGTAGGTTGGATGTTCTGGATAAATTTCGGGATTTAAAGAGCCTTGATACACCATAGTAGGCTTTGTTGGATTTGATCAGCCGTTCGCGTATTTCTTCTTCCATATTGTTATCGGCTGATACTATTGACCCAAGGTAGTTAAAGGATTGCACTACTTCAAGTTCGTGCTCCACTACTCTGATAGTTTGACCAACGTTAGGTCTTCTCTTCGCAGAAGTTGCTACCATGTACTTAGTGTTTCGCTCATTAATGTGCAGTCCCAGTTTTTATGCCGCCTGCTCGATCTGGGTCTAAGAGTCCTGTACAGCCGATTCGGTTCTACCGATGATGTCGATGTCATCTGCCTAGGCAAGAATCTGGCTGGACATGGTGACAATGTCACGGATTGCTTTCTCCAACGCCAGATTGAAGAGGAGGCAGGCCAGACGGTCTCCTTGTCGGAGTCCATTAAAGATGTTTATTGGTATGGACAGCAATCCCGCTATTTTTACTTGACTAGTTACGTTGGTCATGGTCAACCTACAAAGTCGTATCAATTTGTTTGGAATTCCGAATTCTCTCATGGAATTATATAGTTCTATCCTGGCTATGCTGTCGTAGGCGGCCTTAAAGTCTATAAATAGATGATATAGTGGAATCTTAAACTCCAGATATTTTTCCATCGCCTGCTTAAGGGTGAATATCTGATCTATCGCTGATTTGCCTGAGATGAAGCCACACTGATATTGACCAATGATGGCTTTAGCGTATGGGGCTATCCGATCTTGTAGGATCGTGGAGAGTATCTTATAGGCGGTACTCAGCAATGTTACACCCCTATAGTTACTGCACATTGCGACATCTCCTATCTTAGGTATGGGCCAAATTATTAACCGACGCAAATTTTCCGGCATACCCTTTTGCTCCCACATGTGCACCGCGATCTTATGAACTGCGTTATGTAAAGCCGCCCCTCCTTGTTTGATCAAGTCAGCTGGTATGCCATCAGCTCCGGGGCTTTATTTGATTTGAGCTGTCTTATGGCTTATACTGTTTCCTCAATGCTTGGTGACGGCAGCATTCGGTCTTCATCTTGCATTGATGTAGCGTCCAATTCTTCTGTGAGCTGACCATTTAGCAATTCATTGAAGTGCCCTTCTCATCGCTCCAGAATGCCTTCAGGATCGGTGATCAGATTACCCTCATTATCGTTGCAATTAGTGCAACGTGGTGTGTACCGCGTCTTACTGCGGATTATTTGATAGAACTTCCTCGCCTTGTGCGGACCTCGCCCTCTACTGTTCTTTATTTCACAGGCAATTTTTTTTCCCACGCACTTTACTTTTGTCTGTGGAGTCTTTTTTCAGATCTTCTGAGCACTTTGTAGTTCTCCTCGCATACCCACGTCCTATGAGACTGCTGCATTGCCCAGTATGCACCATTCTTACGTTCAGTCGGTAGTTTACACTCATCATCAAACCAGTCGCTCCGATCTCTACAACTACTGCCTAAGATGAAGTTGGCAGTACTAGTGACAGTGTTATAAGGCGTGTCCACTTTTCTTCTACGCCCGGCATTCTGGCCCCAGGACTTACTCTCCCTCCATCGAGCGCTTCGAGGGCGAGTCTTAACGCATGACCAAAGGTGTTACTGATATTCTCATTGCGTTAGGCAGCCGTATTGATTCGAACCTGATCCGCGGATGCAATACGTCTCCGTAAAGCAATCGCTACGTTCGTACCGTCATCAGGCTCGAGGAGTGGCGGCGATCTATTAACACGTGGTCAATTTGATTGCGAGTGGCTCCATCAGGTGATACCCAGATGACTTTGTGGATATCTTTACGTGGAAACCTGGTTCTTGCAACGACCAAGTTTTTTGATGCTGCCAGTTCGATGACTCGTAGTCCATTGTCATTAATGTTTTCATGAAAACCATGGGAACCTGCGTAGTGAGTGAAAACCGGCTCCCGACCTGTTTTCGCATTCAAATCACCAAGAACGATTTTTACATCGTATCTTGGGCACGCATTGAGGGCCCGTTCGACGTTCTCGTAGTATTCTTCTTTTTCGTCGTCAGGGGACTCCTCTGTAGGTCCGTGAACGTTTACGAGGCTTATGTTCTTAAACTTGCCTGGCACGCGAACAGTACATAGCCTTTCGTTTATTGCATTAAAGCTGATGATGGCAGGCTTCAGTTTTCGTCTGACTAGAAAGCCTACCCCGAGCAAATGGTGTCTTGAAATTATCTCACTGTCCGGTTAATGATGTACGCATGAATTGCTAATAGATAAAACCGGAGGCAGACCCTCAGAAGCATTTCTCTTTTGTAATTGTTTTCGGATACCAACTAGACGATCACTACAGTTTGGCATGCAATCGTTCTTCAGACGTCTGACACAGATATGCTTTCAACTGCCAGAAACAGTACTGAAGCCCAGAATCTATATTTCATTTTCCCATTACGAGTGTTCTTATCTTGGATCATCTCATCAACTCCGTTTCAACATTCTAGCATTACCAAATACTGTTCAGAGGTATTCTCTACCAGCACGTTCATCTCGTTTACAATTATGAAGCTTTGTATTTGTATGCTCCTGTATTCGCTGATCTACAACATTGATTTAGTGATCGTTTTGCCTTATGTCGCTGCGTGTTTTTTACTAATGTATACAGCTTACATGAGGTGCCGCACTGGATCCGACTTGAATGATGCCGTAAATATCACTTAACATATCATTAATTGCCAAGCACGTTTCAACACTTTTCTCTTGTAGAGCATCGCGCTGGGCTTTGCAGTCTACAGTCACAATTGGTGCGATGGTGCCCCGGAGCATAAGAAGTTGGTGAAGTATATTTTACACAGGGCACAAAATCCGCCCACTTTTCAAGCTCTAGGTTTTCGTCCCATCAGAGTGGAGTACTTTAAAGAGGTTTGTGCATGTATTAGAAATGGTACCCTCGACAATATATTCCCTGCCATTTTTAGATTGTCGTCGAAACATATCAAATTTTCAGCCTCGTTCTGAATATTGCATCAGGGCGGATTCCGGTAGAAGAGGAAGATTAAATAATGCAAACGCAACAGACTGAGAGCACTTCGAATGCAGACTTGGGAATCAATTCTGACGTTACACATGTTTCTTAACTTTACGCTCGATCGTTACCGAGCTTGTTTGCAACTTATTCGTGTCTGACTATCCACCAAAACGCTAAATAAAATTTTTTGTCATATATTATTCGCTTTATTATTTGTTTTAACGTTGTGGGGCTTATATCAAACCAGATAAATAGTTTTAGCTAGTTCGATTACGAATTTATGTATAGTATTTGTAAAACAAGAAAAGTATCTACATTCTTAAAACGTGGTAAGTAGGATTCAATTGTTCTATATGAACTTGACTGCAGCCCCGGTCCAAACAGGTCCTTCCTTAACCCATCCTTAACCCATTGCGGTCACACGTAGAATAATAACCTAACGGTCACACGGGGTCCAGCGGACCCCACGCAGAAAAACAGACCTTATTTGTGTTCTATTTTATACGAGGGTTGCCTTTTATATTTCGGGATTAGAGAACAAAAACAAATATTGATCATCGAAAATCACTTTATTGTTTTTCAAAATATTCCCCATGAAGATCTATACACTTTTGCATGCGTTTGAACCAATTGTCGAAGCACTTTTGCCACTCTGATTGAGGTATGTCCAACACATCAAAATATTCCCCTTTTGTTGGATTTGGCTCATCTTGAAACACCCAGACAGTCGACTGCTGTTTACTTTCGGGCTCATACGCGTAAATCCACGATTCATCACCTGTCACGATGTCATAGACGTGTTTCGAAGCACCGCGACCGTATTTTTTGAGCATTTCTTTCGACCAATTGACACGAGCCTTTTTTTGAGCGATTGACAAATTGTGTGGGATCCAACGCGAACAAATTTTTTTGACAGTCAAATGTTTATGCAATATTGAATGTATGCTGGTCCCACTAACGCCTAATGTTGTCTCAATCTCACGATAGGTCACATGACGATCTTCCAATATCAGTTCGCGCACAGCATCAATGGTTTTCGGAACAACAACTGATTTTGGACGACCTTCACAAAATTCATCTTGGAGTGAACTACGACCACGATTGAATTCACCATACCATCGATAAACACTGGTCCTTGATGGAGCTTCATCGCCAAAAATTGAATTAAGTTCATCCATGCACTGTTGCTGAGTTAATCCACGCCGAAAGTTGTAAAAAATAATCGCACGAAAATGTTGACGATTTAATTCCATTTTTGGGCCGAGATGAATCTTTTAAGTTACTGTAAACAACACAAAAGCGCTCGTATGTCAAAACGTTCTGAGTGCGTATAACCTCAAAAATGTCCAACTTTACGACAGAGCTGTCAATTGCCGGATTGCAACACTAGGGTTGCCAAATCCCGAAACATAAGAGGCAACCCTCGTATATTGACTCAAATCTTGCGCCCAACTTTAATTTAACATTTCCTTTGAATAATCCAATAATTGTTTTTTTATGATTTTTAAATACTCATGCTGCGGATTTACAACAAAATGCATTGGTGAATTTTAGTAGATTCCCATTTGCCAACTGTCAGTCAGCAGCTGACAACGCGCCAAGGCAGCAAAAGAGCAGCAAATTTCGAAATTTGTGCAACGGTTGCTTGGATCGATGATCGCTATTGGTTACGTTCCGATCACTTGGCGTCTTCTTCTGGACTTCCTGCTTCCACCATCTTGGGCGTCACATCATCTCTTATAGTAACGTTCCGATCGCTTGGCGTTTCCTTCTAGACTTCCTGCTTCCATCATCTTGGGCGTCATATCATCTTTTATGGTTACGTTCCGATCGGTTGGCGTTTCCTTCTGGACTTCCTGCTTCCATCATCTTAGGCGTCATATCATCTCTTATGGTTACGTTCCGAAGGCTTGGCGTTTCCTTCTGGACTTCCTGCTTTCATCATATTCGACGTCGGATCGTCTCTTTTGGTTTGCTTTCCAAACGCTTGGTGTTTTCTTCTGGAGTTCCTGCTTCCATCATATTGGGCGTCACATCGTCTTTTTCGGTTACGTTCCGATCGCTTGGCGTCTTCTTCTGGACTTCCTGCTTCCATCATCTTGGGCGTCACATCATCTCTTGGAGTAACGTTCCGATCGCTTGGCGTTTCCTTCTAGACTTCCTGCTTCCATCATCTTGGGCGTCATATCATCTTTTATGGTTACGTTCCGATCGGTTGGCGTTTCCTTCTGGACTTCCTGCTTCCATCATATTCGACGACGGATCGTCTCTTTTGGTTACGTTCTGATCACTTGGCGTTTCCTTCTGGACTTCCTGCTTCCATCATCTTGGGCGTCATATCATCTCTTATGGTTACGTTCCGATCGCTTGGCGTTTCCTTCTGGACTTCCTGCTTTCATCATATTCGACGTCGGATCGTCTCTTTCGGTTACGTTCTGATCGCTTGGCGTTTCCTTCTGGACTTCCTGCTTCCACCATGTTCGCCGACGCATCGTCTTTTAGGTTACGTTCCGAACGTATGGCGTCTTCTTCTGGACTTCCTGCTTCCATCATCTTGGGCGTCACATCATCTCTTATAGTAACGTTCCGATCGCTTGGCGTTTCCTTCTAGACTTCCTGCTTCCATCATCTTGGGCGTCATATCATCTCTTATGGTTACGTTCCGATCGGTTGGCGTTTCCTTCTGGACTTCCTGCTTCCATCATCTTAGGCGTCATATCATCTCTTATGGTTACGTTCCGAAGGCTTGGCGTTTCCTTCTGGACTTCCTGCTTTCATCATATTCGACGTCGGATCGTCTCTTTTGGTTTGCTTTCCAAACGCTTGGTGTTTTCTTCTGGAGTTCCTGCTTCCATCATATTGGGCGTCACATCGTCTTTTTCGGTTACGTTCCGATCGCTTGGCGTCTTCTTCTGGACTTCCTGCTTCCATCATCTTGGGCGTCACACCATCTCTTGGAGTAAAGTTCCGATCGCTTGGCGTTTCCTTCTAGACTTCCTGCTTCCATCATCTTGGGCGTCATATCATCTCTTATGGTTACGTTCCGATCGGTTGGCGTTTCCTTCTGGACTTCCTGCTTCCATCATATTCGACGACGGATCGTCTCTTTTGGTTACGTTCTGATCACTTGGCGTTTCCTTCTGGACTTCCTGCTTCCATCATCTTGGGCGTCATATCATCTCTTATGGTTACGTTCCGATCGCTTGGCGTTTCCTTCTGGACTTCCTGCTTTCATCATATTCGACGTCGGATCGTCTCTTTCGGTTACGTTCTGATCGCTTGGCGTTTCCTTCTGGACTTCCTGCTTCCATCATGTTCGCCGACGCATCGTCTTTTAGGTTACGTTCCGATCGCTTGGCGTCTTCTTCTGGACTTCCTGCTTCCATCATCTTGGGCGTCACATCATCTCTTATAGTTACGTTTCGATCGCTTGGCGTTTCCTTCTAAACTTCCTGCTTCCATCATCATGGGCGTCATATCATCTCTTATGGTTACGTTCCGATCGTTTGGCGTTTCCTTTTGGACTTCCTGCTTCCATCATATTCGACGTCGGATCGTCTCTTTTGGTTACGTTCCGATCGCTCGGCGTCTTCTTCTGGACTTCTTGCTTCCACCATATTCGGCATCGGATCGTCTCTTTTGGTTTGCTTTCCAAACGCTTGGTGTTTTCTTCTGGAGTTCCTGCTTCCATCATATTGGGCGTCACATCGTCTTTTTCGGTTACGTTCCGATCAGTTGGCGTCTTCTTCTGGATTTCCTGGCTCCAACTCCTGGGCGTCACTTCGTCTCTTTTACCGCTGCTCCATCTGTCTCTATCATCGTGGACGTCGCTCACGGACGCGCCGCCGTCACCCCATCGGGGTTGTTGTTGTGACAACAACAAAAAAGACAAGAAATTAAAGTTTTTTTTTACAAAAAATTCGCAAAAATTTCAACTTTTACAATATCGAAAAAAAATCAAACGGTGCTTTACTGGAAAACAAAACGCATTTTAAAGAAAAAAATAGAGATGTAATGAACTCGGAAGAAATTATATTTATGTTGAAGTCCGAAGTTACGAATTTGGGCTAATCGCGTAAAATGAAAATGGTATTTTTTATATATGAAAAATATATTTATATATTTATATATTTAAATAGTTATATATTTATATATTTCATCATCATCATCGGCACTATAACCGGAAACCGGTCTTGGCCTTATTTAGCAAGTCTTGAGGTTTGTTAAATTTTCCATGTTGATTTGTTTTTTCCGGGCAAGGTCATTAGTCTTGCTCTTATATATATTTATATATGCAAAATAATGTTAAAAAAGGTATTTTATTGGGAAAATTATATATTTCACATTAATTGCAATAAAAAATAGAAACATTTTTAGACAAAATTAGCTAAATAAGTACATAATTCCTCTTTATCTGCATGATGACGTTCATCATTTCCCAACAGTTTTTTATTTTCGTTGTTTTTCTTAGATTCTAAATTACAGGCTAGACAAAAATGCTTAAATTTTAGCTTAATTATCTTATGTTATAACCTATTGGTCCTAAGCAGACGCTCTAGGCTAAACTTTACATGTCTATTGTACAATTTGCCTTTCGACGACAGAACTTTGTTTGCTTTTTAATTATGTTTATTTTAATAACAAAGAAAAACTAAAAAAAAAAGTGTATCAATTTTTTTTAAACTTAAAATTAACTCACATCTGTATATATACATTTTTTTTTTGTTTTTTTTTTTTTTGTAATTGCTTAAAAACCTAATTTAATATAACTTAAATCTTACTCTACCCTAATCCTAGAAAAGCTAAACCTGTGTAAGCTGGTTGATGTTAGAGTTACTTTACCGATTTTGGTACATAGGTCTTTAATTTCCATTCAGCCACCGTGCTGTTTGGAGCTGTTTAATAATGTCATCCCGGTCTCTATGGGAAATCATCATCATCATGGGCACTACAACCGGGAATCGTTCTTGGCCTTATTTAGCAAGTCCTGGGGCTTGTTAAAATTTCCATAATGATTTGGTTTTTTCCGGGCAAGGTCATTACTCTTGCGCCAGAGGCTCTCCGACGGGGAATCGAACCCCGGTCTCCCGCGTGACAGGCGGGTATACTAACCACTATACTATCGAGGAGCTCTCTATGGGAAATAGCTCTTCTGAAACGCAAAAGCTCTTCTTCGGTGCGCGTGATATCTCGATCGTAGCACAATCGCCCGTCTACGGAAGATCTACCTACATGATAAATCAGCCGGATTCATCCTGTATAAGACCGTTCATGTCAAATTCGAGGAACGCCTCTGGTGGAAAAAGCCATTGCAACGCACCCTCTCAAAATACAAAGTATTGGTATAATAACCTCCGAAAATTAGGCCATTGGACGCAACTATTGTTCTCGCAATATGTCCTTTGATTAATTTGATCATAAAGTTCTCCGCCCAGTTTCTGTAAGCTTCGTTATATAAGGTCTCATTTGGATAATACCTTTTGTAGTCCGATTCCGGTGTTCGATATAATTTGAGACAGGTTCTAAGGCATTTTCTTTCGAACACCCGACTCTTTTCCATCATATTTGGACCTACATATATTGAACCACACTGAACATCCATATATAATCATTGGCCTGATTAGGGCCATATAGCATATAACTTTTACCCTGCTATCTTCAAAGCTTCTAGTAGTTGGCTACTTTGAAATAGCTTCCTCGTCATAGCAAATGTAGTAGTAGTCATCATCATCATCGGCACTACAACCGGGAACCGGTCTTGGCCTTATTTAGCAAGTCCTGAGGCTTGTTAAATTTTCCATAATGATTAGTAGTAGTAGTAGTAGTTTTAATTCTTATATGATTTGTACATTAAATTTTACAATACAATTGACAAATATTATCGACTATAATAATATATAAGAAAACTAGAGGGCATTCAGTGTTTTTATACGATTAAATAACAAAACGGAGTTGAATGCCACTTTACAATGGCAATCAAGTAATATATCGATTTTTTAAGGTGGGGTCAGTATTACCGGTTAAGGAATAGTTGTGTAGTGCATTCAAGAACCACAAAACTTGCATAAACCTTTTACATTAATTCAAAACAAGATACATTTAGGTACAATTTGTTAAGTCGGTTGAAGGCAAATCAAAGGATACAAACTATGATTAAACCAAAATACTAGAAATACAAGAATCTAAAGCACCTTGTCCAGACCTAGTGCTGATGTAGGTAACTCATTGAACAATCGAAGTGACAACATAGTAAAGAAATCACGATATGCTGTAGTACGGAATTTGGGAACTATTACTACTATTTATTGGCCTGTAGGTACCCGAAAGTGCATGACTTCAGCGACTCGACTCCGCCATTGTTTCCTGTTCCGTGCACTCTCCTTCCATGTTCAACCATCCGATCCGATCTCCTCAAGGTCAAACCTAACATTGTCCTCCCATCTCCGTCGCGGCCGCCCTGTCGATCTCTTTCCCGGTGGCTTACCGTCGAGAATTCGATGCATCTTAATCTTCGTGACTTGATTACTCTCACTATTGTAGGTTTGCGGTATAGATCTTCTAATTCGTGGTTGTGGAGTTTCCTCCATTGTCCTGCCTCCTCGTCATATTTGCCGCCAAAGATACCCCTTAGAACATTATTCTCGAATACGCGGAATCTGTTTTCTTCCCGTTTTGTGAGAGCCCATGTTTCGCATCCGTATAGAACAATCTGTATGATTATGGTTTTATAGACACGGAGCTTTATATTACGTGATAGCAGTTTGGATTTCAGCAGTTTACTGATTGCATGCCAACTAGCGTCGCCGGAGTGTAGTGTTTTGTTAATTTCCATCGACATTTCGTTACTGGCCGTCAGTATTGTTCCCAGGTATTTAAATTCTTTGACATTTTCAAATATCTTGCCCCTGATGTTTATGTGTGTTCTCTGAGGTCCACCTGCTTTCGCCATAATCATGTATTTCGTTTTGTCTTCATTTTTTTCTAGGCCCACCTCTTCTGCCGCTTGCATGATGATTTCACTGTTTTTACTTACAGTTTCTAGATTATCGCCCAAACCGGCGATGTCATCCACGTATGAGAGTACTTGTGTGACCCCGTTCAGGGTTGATCCGACCATGTTGTTGTCTTGTACCTTTCTGATGACATACTCGAGGACAAGGTTAAAGAGACATGGTGAGAGGCCATCCCCCTGTTATAGTCCGTCTCGGATTTCAAATGGTTCTGAGAGGTGGTTTTCTATTCTAACTCGCCCTTTGTTTTCGTTCATGCAAATTTGAATGAGGGCGGCAAATTTTGTCGGGTTTCCCAGCTCAACTACAATATGGTAGAGTCTTTGCCTTCCGACTGAGTCGTCGGCTCGGCTTTTTTGAAGTCAACGAACAGTTGGTGAACCGTCACTCCGTATTCCCACTTCTTTTCCAATAGTTGCCTTATTGTGAACATTTGGTCGTTTGTTGACCGGTTCCTATGGAAATCCGCATTGGTAGTCTCCCAATATTACTTCTGCGTACAGTGTGATTCTCACCAGTATGACATTTGTTAGTATTTTCTATGTGGTTGGTTGAAAATTGGGACGACTATTGAGGTTTTCCACATTCTTCCGGAATGGCTTCCTTATCCCATATTGTTTTAATCAGTTGGTGGATCTTTCGAGGGGTTGCATCTCCTCTATGTTTCACAAGCTCTGCCGGTATGCAGTCGACCCCGGGAGCCTTGTTGTTTTGCACCCGATTTATTGCGTCTACAACTTCGTCGAAAGAGGGGTCTGGGATCTGAGGCTCAGCTGTATGTACGTCTGGTGCGTTTATTTGTGGTTGATGGGTGCGCACATTGAGCAGGTTTTCAAAGTACTACTTCCATTCTGTCACCAGACAGCCGTTTGTGTTTCGAATTATTTTGGTTCTCCCTCGCCGGCCATTTCTAATTGAATTTATGCCGGCATTCATACCTCTGATATTCTTTGCTCTGCCATTTTCTCGGATTTTTTCGATCCGAGTCTCTCCCATTCGCGTTTTTTGCGTTTCAAAAGTCTCGTTGTCTCTTTCCGAATTGTCGCGTATCTTTCTGCGTTGACTTCATCATATCTTTGTAAGTGAATCATTCTGAGGCGTTTACGTTCTTCCATCTTCGCCCTGCACTCGTTGTCACACCAGGGTTTGGACTTAATTGTTTTCTTAAATCATAATACCGTTTGGTCTGTTTGTTTGATTGTGTCTCTGATCGATGTCCATTTAGTGTCCACACTATTGGCTTCCTCTTCCTCACTACCCCCATTCTCTAGAATGCTAAACCTATACGTTAGTTCGTCTTGATATTCAACCCTTTTGTGCAGGTCTTTTAGTTTATCAATGTCGAACTTTTTGCTCGTCTCCCGTGATTGCCCATGTGGGTTTGCTGCGAGCCGACTTCTAATTTTGCCCATCACTAGAAGGTGATCGGAGTCGCAATCTGCTCCTCTATATGATCTTACGTCAAGGATATTCGAGCGCTGTCTTTTGTCTATGAGGAAGTGGTCTATTTGGTTACGCGTTACGCCGTCGGGTGATATCCATGTGGCTTTATGGATTTGCTTGTACTTGAACATCGTGCTTTTCACTAACAGATCTTTTGACGCTGCGAACGTACTGATTCACATTTCGTTATCATTTGGAACCTCATGTAGGCTTTCTTTACCTATAGTTGGTTGGAAGATATCTTCCTTTCCAATTTTCGCATTCAGGTCCCCGAGGAGGATTTTAACATCGAATGATGAGATCCCATCAAATACTTCCTCTAGGATCTCGTAGATCGTGTCCTACGTTTCTTCTGGGGCGTGGACGTTTATAAATACATAATTGTACCATAGGCTCTGTATTTTCAGCACCGATAATCGGTCATTAATAAATTTCACATCTTTTACATGGGGCGTAGTCTTCTTGCTTATGTTGAACCCGGTTCCGAGGTTATGTGTATCGGTACCTCCACACACCATTGATGTGGGAGTCGGACTTCCTGAAACGCGACGATGTCTATTTTATATTGTTTCGAGTTTTCTACGACCGTCTGTATCGCGCCTGGTTTATATAACGTTCGAACATTCCACGTGCCCACGCGTATATACCACTTTTTCCGTTTTTCCCTACGTCTTCTTTTTGCCGAGTCGGTGTTTTCTTGATGATTTGTTCCCTTATGGTAGTGTCGGCTCATTACACCTACGCCCATTGGGTTTTTCGTGAGATTGTTTTTTGTATATTGATCATTCATTTCGTGGGAACAGTCTTGGGGTTTGAAATAGTCCGCCATATCAGAGCCCCTCTTTGATATGGTAAGGTCTGCTTCTGATCTGATTCGACCCGGTGTCAGAGAGGCGCCGTTATAATACAGCCGGTATACCCGTGGTTGCAAACCATCCAATGGGCACGGTGACGCGTAACACCCTGGATTAAGGGTGGTAGATCTTTGTGAGTTACTCCTCGGTAGCCTGTCTGACATGGGTGGCCTCACTGGAAGCGTATGCTTTCGTCAGCATAGCCTGAGTGATTCATTGTAGTTTAAGCCCCCACACCACGTCAAGGTTTCTACCAAGCGGGGGGCCCTGATAATGCTATAGGTATTATTTATTATTATTATTAGGTATTATTTTTGAGACAGGCCTGATACGTTGCGCCTATGTTCTAACGACGAAATTGAGCGACTTACGACTGGGTCCCCAATAAGTTTCACTGCTCGTTTTGCATCCTATCGAACACATGTAGCGCGGTTTTGGATGCGCCAGTTAACGGGCTCCAGGGCTCCTCGATAGTATAGTGGTTAGTATACCCGCCTGTCACGCGGGAGACCGGGGTTCGATTCCCCGTCGGGGAGCCTCTGGCGCAAGACTAAATGACCTTGCCCGGAAAAAACAAGTCATTATGGAAAATTTAACAAGTCTCAGAACTTGCTAAATAAGGCCAAGACCGGCCCCCGGTTGTAGTGCCCGATGATGATGATGATGAGTTAACGACCACTACAAGACTCTTAGGGAAAATACCAAACGCTGATACAAGATAAGACTCTCGCAGAAACTACCAAATGATGATACAACTCTCTTGGGAACCAAGATAAGATCTAGCTCTGAGTATAAATACCAAATGTAAAACCCAGAACAGGGTTCATAGATCCAACATTAAAGTAGCGTTAAGACACAAATCAATAAAGGTCCTCGGTCCCGTGAAATATTATTTTTTGTCTCCGTTATAATTAATAAAAGTAACTCGCCTGACCAAATACGGGAGTAGAATATACGTCTTGTAAATAGTGTCCAAGTTGGATGGAGTGAAGTATTTTTTGCATCTCTTAAGGGACCCCATACATTTGGCTGCACTTTTCGCAGCTTCAAATATGTGGTCGCTCCAATTAAGAGTCGAATTAATTCGAGAGCCGAGGATCGACAATTCCTTGGATTCGCCGATGCAAGTGCCGTTCATCGACAGTATGTTTGCTTTGGGGATCGCTTTTGCCAACAAGGGGCAGAAATGTGTTTTTAGGGCTTTGAATTCTACTCGGTTATATAATCCCTATTGATACTCGTATATCTTGTTCAAGTCGGAATTCAAGTATTACCTGCTGATTGGTAATGACATTCGAAGAGTTTGGTCGGGAATGTACATATGAGTATGAGAAACTCAACGTGCTACGAGGGTTGCCTTTTATATTTCGGGATTAGAGAACAAAAACAAATATTGATCATCGAAAATCACTTTATTGTTTTTCAAAATATTCCCCATGAAGATCTATACACTTTTGCATGCGTTTGAACCAATTGTCGAAGCGCTTTTGCCACTCTGATTGAGGTATCTCCAGCACATGCATTCTGAATGCAGCAACCGCTTCTTCAGGTGTCGAAAAACGTTGACCTCTCAGTTTGTTTTTTACGTACGGGAATAAAAAGAAGTCATTCGGTGCCAAGTCAGGACTATACGGCTGATGACCCATCAAATCGATGTTTTGGGTGCTCAAAAATGCAGTTGTCGCAGCCGATGTGTGAGAGCTCGCATTGTCGTGGTGAAAGGTGATCCGTCTTCGGCGGTTGGTTTTCCTGATTTCTTGGAAGACAACTGGCAAACAAATGGTTGTGTACCACTCAGAATTGACTGTTCTGCATTGTACTAGTGGTACGGTTGCGACATGTCCAGTTTTTCCGAAAAAAACAGGCGACCATTTGCTTGGAAGTGCTTCGTGCGCGAACAACTTTTGTTGGATTTGGCTCATCTTGAAACACCCAGACAGTCGACTGCTGTTTACTTTCGGGCTCATACGCGTAAATCCACGATTCATCACCTGTCACGATGTCATAGACGTGTTTCGAAGCACCGCGACCGTATTTTTTGAGCATTTCTTTCGACCAATTGACACGAGCCTTTTTTTGGGCGATTGACAAATTGTGTGGGATCCAACGCGAACAAATTTTTTTGACAGTCAAATGTTTATGCAATATTGAATGTATGCTGGTCCCACTAACGCCTAAGGTTGTCTCAATCCCACGATAGGTCACATGACGATCTTCCAATATCAGTTCGCGCACAGCATCAATGGTTTTCGGAACAACAACTGATTTTGGACGACCTTCACGAAATTCATCTTGGAGTGAACTACGACCACGATTGAATTCACCATACCATCGATAAACACTGGTCCTTGATGGAGCTTCATCGCCAAAAATTGAATTAAGTTCATCCATGCACTGTTGCTGAGTTAATCCACGCCGAAAGTTGTAAAAAATAATCGCACGAAAATGTTGATTTAATTCCATTTTTGGGCCGAGATGAATCTTTTAAGTTACTGTAAACAACACAAATAGCGCTCGTATGTCAAAACGTTCTGAGTGCGTATAACCTCAAAAATGTCCAACTTTACGACAGAGCTGTCAATTGCCGGATTGCAACACTAGGGTTGCCAAATCCCGAAACATAAGAGGCAACCCTCGTATTATCAGCAACCAGTGAATTCGGTTGTGGGTAATGGCCAAGAGATTATTTAGAAAGATGAGGAAGAGAGTGGGTGAGCGGGCAGTACCTGGGGAACAACTGCATTAATTTGAAGGGAGGCAGATTCGACACCGTCAAGAACCACTTGGATTGAACGGGCCGAAAGATAGTCTTATGGCGTTTACGACGGTAGTGAAGATCAGGTGATTCGACCCGACGCTATGACGGTTACAATTTCTAAAAGATTAAAATATACAACACGTCAGGCCACTGTCGCGTGTTCGAAATCCATTTCTAACTCAACTGATGTGGAATTGCTGTTATTGCTTGGTATACGGCTAATGATTTTGCTTATTCGATTTTCTTTCTGTGTTGTTCTTCACTATTTGCCTGTGCACTGTGTGTGTATCTGTTAGAAACGTCGAAGCCTCTTGGTTATCGGCTCAGAGAATTGCCCAATCGACAACCTGGATTTTGCCAAAGCAGTGGATGGAATGGCTCCACTTTTCAGTAAGATACGCCATCAAATCTTCTGTGGACCTCTTGCTACGAGTGCCATCTAGGCGGTCGTTTGATTCCAGATATTTCGAAAGTTAACGGTTAATGAGTGGTTCCTTTACCTTCGAGAGAAGAGAAGTCAGTGCTATGGGATAAGAAGAAAGGGACGATGTGTTGCCCTTTTGAGAATTAACTGAATGTTCGCTGACTTCCATCTATTTGGGCAACGGCCAGTAGAATAAGACAAATAAAAGAGGTTCCGCAGTGGTTTAGCGAGTGAAGAAGAACATCTCTTCAAGAGAATTGGGGGAATGCCATCCGGACTGACTGTTGTTTTACGTTCAGCTTCTTGAGTGCGTGGGCAACAATACGCATTCGAAATTGAATCCGGCTCATGGTTTGTTACTTATGCTCGAGTTGAGCCGGAAATGATGTGGTATCAGGCAGCGTTTGAGTTCGCAGCAAAATGTGCAGCAAGTTGCTTCGCCTTCTCTATCGCACTGGTGACTCGTCTGTCATCGACTATAAGCGAAGGCATGGATGAGGAGACCGAGTTTTGGATGTTTTTCACGAATACCCAGAAGTTTCTACTACCTGTGGGAGAGTGTAGTGTTTTTCGTCTCATCCTCTGGTCATGAAAGAACTTTGAGCATTGAATATGCGCCTTGCATTCATTTCTAGCTCTCTTGAATCTTTTCCGGTTTTCTTCAGTATTTTTGCCCTGTCACTCTGGCTTTTTATGTATTATTCTTCCTCCTATTCTTTCATCTCCTACAACACTCGTCTTAAATGTATTTTCCTGTTCAATTACTATACTTTCAGCTGTATATATACCGCTCTCTCTCTCTCTCTACCTTTCATTTACAAACCCTCTCTCACTCTCTCAGGGAGTTTCTTTTTACAATTTACTAGAATTACATAACATCTCTATCTGCCCATCGAAAATGCAGATCAGAAACTAAACTACGTCTATGGAGTAGGCGACATAACTCATAGAGTATTGGATATCAGAACGGACAATTAAGGAAAACATTGATATTGAGGAACACGAAATAAAGCACACTATTTATTTCCTAATTCATCGCAACCGATTTTATGTCAAACAAGTCACCTTAGGCAGTAGTTACACCTCGACATGGTACGATGCTCTTAGCAAGCCAGGCTGGAAAAATGGAAATATAAAGGCACAAGTTTCTAAGATAGTCAAGTTATACTCACGAGCTCCAGCTGTACATATATAGATCTTCAATTCGCAATGGTTGGAAAATTGTCGAATCTTTCCATTTTCAACCACACAAACAGGATCCCAAATATAGGGACATATAGTGGGACACAACTTCTGGCAGGCTGCTTGGGAGACTTCGTTTAGTGCTGGCAAAAGTTTTTAAGTTCTTCGTTAGATAACCATGGCAAAGGGAAACAGAATAAGTCTACCGACCAGTCTGATTTCGGCTCTTGCGGACGCAGTTGGTCCGGTTAAATTCGCATTGGTTGAGGAAGACATGACAAGTTCTTCCATTGGTCGCCCAAATAGTGCTATTGATATCGTCACACCGCACGTCACAAGGTGACGGTGTACTTTCAGCGTTTGTAGTTACGTAGTATGTTAATAGAGCTACAATCACGGAAATAAATAATTTAATCGCAGACTTGGCCATCGCTCACAGTATAACCTTCAACTGAATCAGCACTCCAGCAGGGTTTCCTTTTATATCCAGAGAGGTACAGTCAGAATGTGAGTCAATATACACATGACACTATATCAGGGACACGGGTTCATTATAGACTTTGTTTTCAACAATAATACCGAATTAGTTAGTTGTACTCACGAAACACTGCATTTAATTTTCTATCAACAGCTTTGCGTTTTGAAAGCGCTTTGTTTATAAAATAAATAACGCCTAATTAAGCGTTATCAAATAAAAGAAATTTGATTTAGTAAATGATCCAACAAAAGGATAATAAATATTTGAAAGTAGGGCACGTTTGCGAACTGAAAACCAATAATTAAGCCAGCTGCAGTATTAAGTAGGGGCTAAGTTAGGTTCCAATTATTAAAGTGGCATGTGTTAAGAAGTCGTGTGAAGGAAAAATATTATGAAAATGGGAAGAGGTCTATTAAACGCGACTGATATAAAAAATATTAACTATTTTGTGTTTTACAACAGAATAAATAAGCATTTTTAACGTTAATTAAAAAATACGTGGTCTTTTATTTACTCGTACTGACGTGGGGGGACGCTCTTAGAAACCTCAAATACTCACCAACTTTTAAGAAATCACACGTTCGTAATCCTTTTAGCCGGTGGCCATCAGTAACCCCCCGGACACTTGATCTTCTAAATATCAAAAGAAATTTGCATCCAAAAGAAATCACTGATGAGTTCATAAATAGAGTTTAGAACAAAAAAAATGAAATGTATGTCTCTTTAACCTTGTCCTCGAGTATGTCATCAGAAAGGTACAAGACAACAACATGGTCGGATCAACCCTGAACGGGGTCACACAAGTACTCTCATACGCGGATGACATCGCCGGTTTGGGCGATAATCTAGAAACTGTAAGTAAAAACAGAGAAATCATCATGCAAGCGGCAGAAGAGGTGGGTCTAGAAAAAAAATGAAGACAAAACGAAATACATGATTATGGCGAAAGCAGGTGGACCTCAGAGAACACACATAAACATCAGGGGCAAGATATTTGAAAATGTCAAAGAATTTAAATACCTGGGAACAATACTGACGGCCAGTAACGAAATGTCGACGGAAATTAACAAAAGACTACACTCCGGCGACGCTAGTTGGCATGCAATCAGTAAACTGCTGAAATCCAAACTGCTATCACGTAATATAACGCCCCGTGTCTATAAAACCATAATCATACAGATTGTTCTATACGGATG
This sequence comes from Microdon myrmicae, assembly GCA_963931805.1. Classification (NCBI taxonomy): domain Eukaryota; kingdom Metazoa; phylum Arthropoda; class Insecta; order Diptera; family Syrphidae; genus Microdon; species Microdon myrmicae. The sequence goes on from OZ007500.1 coordinate 154,345,725, forward strand.
CGAAACATGGGCTCTCACAAAACGGGAAGAAAACAAATTCCGCGTATTCGAGAATAAAGTTTTAAGGGGTATCTTTGGAGGTAAATATGACGAGGAGGCAGGACAATGGAGGAAACTCCATAACCACGAATTGGAAGAACTATATCGCAAACCTACAATAGTGAGAGTAATCAAGTCACGAAGATTAAGATGGGCCGGACACATGGCGCGAGTGGGCAACGATAGGACCGTGTGTAGAATTCTTGACGGTAGACCAACGGGAAAGAGACAGACAGGACGGCCGCGACGGAGATGGGAGGACAATGTTAGGTTTGACCTTGAGAAGGTCGGATCGAATGGTCAAGCGTGGAAGGAGAGTGCACAGGACAGGAAACAATGGCTGTGTCGAGTCGGTGAGGTCATGCACTTCCGGGTTCCTACAGGCCAATAAATAATAAAATAAATAAACATCGGCTACCTGCTGTGCAGCTCGAGGTCTGTATAGTGAGCGGACGTTGCATGACAAAATTGTAAAATCGTTTAGCCATTTTCGTTTCCGTGTTCGTCGTCGTGTGTCCGGTCTATATCCGAGGCTTGTTAAATTTGCCATAATAAAACATTTTTACGGTTTTTAGCCTTGCACCAACCTTTCTCAGGATGTCGCTGCGTGCATTGGTTCACTACTTGGCGTGTGCCAAGGTAGCTATCCAGGGGTGTCACGTGGAGACTGCATGTCAACTTGGATTCAACAGAGACAAGGATCATCCTGGCCTTCGCCGGGTGGAAAGCAGAGACTTTGCCCTGTATGTTCGCTCCCATCCTCCCCCAAAAGTTATATATACTTTAGCTTATAAGTACTTATATTGTAATCGTGGAAAATCCGATTAAACTCTGTAAAATTCTGGCCATATTTCTAGGCGATAAACAGTAACAACCAGCTATTGAATACTCAAGGAATGTTCGACCAGAAATGGTAGTATCTACAAATAGTGTCCAGGGCAGGATGAATTATCTTTTAGGTTTATTTAACATATACCTCATAAATGAGTTTTGTTAGATATATAGCACACATGCGTAACGGAGTCGAAACAAAACTAACATTTTATTGATTTAGGCATATTCGCTGTGGAATATCACATGCTTTCTTAAAGTGGTTTTGCATATCTTCAGCTTAATCCTCCGACTACCGGGAAAAAATACGCGCATTGCTTACCATGCCGGCCATTGTAATTATGGGTTAAATATGCAAATACACAAATACATAAACTGTTTTTTTTAGTAAATGAATTAATATAATGCATTTAATAATATATTAATCGCATAATAATAGAATATATTATTATTTTATTGGAAATTCAAGAGTTCTGGAATTCATCTTTTGGGTTCGACCCCTGACGTAACGCAACGCATACAATATAAAATATTCATAAGCAGAATTATCAAACGCCAAAGATGTACTGCGTATTAGTCCATCCAAGATTGGCGGGTCTTAAATGATTTCTTTCTGAACGTTTCTCCATCCAACCAAGTAAAAAGTATTAATATACAAGACACAGCCCACATGGTTGTGATTATAAGTGATTCCGGTGGTCGCAAAACAACCAGAAGGCAGAGATAATGGCAGAATGCTTTTTTCGGATGGCCTGTATTTTCGAGTGGTGCAGTTGAAAAATCTGTTGGTGACTCTGTACGTTGTTTCAGTTGGACAATGGAATTGCGATTAAATTCTGGAACCCTTTCTTTTAAATTCTGGCGTGCAAAGGGCTTTTGATATTACGGGATTTCTATGAGGTGAGGTGTAGTGCTTTTGCTATTGAAATGTTTCTGAAATGTATTTCGAAATTACACATTTATTTTACAAATCTATTACTAAAGAGCTTCGTCTTTACTAAAGACTCCCGACCCATGGTGGTATTAAATAAATTAATCTTTCCAATTCATTATAACAAATCCACGCATATTTACTAATCATCCACTGATTGCCCTACGCAAGATCGTATAGCAACATCTGGGTAACATTAATACCTTACCAATACTCGGCTGAGGAATTGCGCTATATTGAGTCGACTGGTCACGCCTTAGGCATCGCTTGCAATTTTCATGGAAATTTATACGAGAGGCAACAAAAATCCTTGGAGTAAGGGCCGAGCTTCAAGACACCCAGCTGCGTTGGCCATTAATTTATGAGTCAACCACTGTTTATGAGAGATGAAGTTAGCCGATCAGCGTGTTATGCTCATTTGGATTTTTTAAACGCCACACGCAACTGGTATCGCCACACGTCCACTTCGATATGATCAGAGTAATTTGCATCTCAATCGAACATTCAAATGATATTCAAATCGCGGGCTGGGCCTGTTCACGCTCTTGCTCCGGAACGTAAATGACTGTTCTGATGTTAGGTCTATCCGATCCTAATAGCCAATAATGAATTCGACGTCCGGTTGCGTGGTTTCCTTACTGAGGGCGTTAACATCAAAATGGTTTGTTCTGTCCTGCACGATCACTTCTAACCCTCACCCTCAAGACTAATAACTATTGTAAGACAGACGTAAGAATAGTATTTGAGCTATTGTTATGGGTTAAGTCTCGTATCAAACTGATTAAATAAAATAATGAAGTGAGATCAACAGAAGGCTTTGAAAGAGAGGGTAAACAAGACCCTGGAAAATACCCAACTTCTATTTCCGAGTTCGGCAGTCTTATCAGGTCGTGCCATTAGATTAAGAACCCAATTCTACATAATTTGGTATATTTACATGTCGTCAGTTCATGTTACAATCCAAATTCAGGAAAAACATGGACTTTTTTAGCACAAACTACCAGGGCAGTTAGATAAATCAGCTTTTCTCGGCAAAAAAGCATTTTATTTCTCAACATAGTCTTCTTATCATCATCATCATCATCATCGGCCCTACAACCGGGAATCGGTCTTGGCCTTATTTAGCAAGTCATTAGTCTTGTTAAATTTTCCATAATGATTTGTTTTTTCCGGGCAAGGTCATTAGTCTTGCGCCAGAATAGTCTTCTTATAGCTCCATACATTTAGTCCAGCGTATTCCATTTAGTCCAGTTTATTCCTTCCGAATAATATGTTTCCCAAAAGCCCTCAAAATAAGCATTAGTTTCTGTGATGACCTCTTCATTCGACCCAAATCTCTTACTGCCCAGCCATGACTTCAGGTTTGGAAACAAGAAATGGTCGCAGGGGGCTAATTCGGGAGAATATGCTGGATGGGGCATCGGCTCGTAGCCTAATTTATGGATTTTTCTTGATTATGCTTAATCAGCACACGAAATTCAGTTTTTTCTTTTTTCGTTGAAACTCACGAGGTTGTCTGCTTTCAATGGCTGTCAGAGACAAACTAAATGACTCAGCTTGCTAAATCTTTGACAGTAGTCTATGTATAGATGGCCACACCCTCGTAGTCTGCTACCAACTTACGAATGCTATAATTGTCGTCGCCGGAGAACAAAGGGACTGCATTCTCAATGTCGTTGAGTCCACCTTTTTTGTAGTCACTGGTACCGACTCCATATCTTGCAGCTCCATCTGCAGTCCCCGAATGCGTTTCGTTCTCTCCAGTCGAGCGAGTTCTCGTTCCTCAGCATCATCAGAAATGGTCCCAGAAGTTAATAGTCCGCCAGGCGAGCAGCTAGGTCAGTGCCCTGTGAGTAAGGCGTTAGAATATACTCACAGCTAGGCCGGCCTGTCGTAAGAGGCTGTGGCGGTTCTACGAACCACACAATCCAGTATTGGTCGAGATGTCGTCGTTCCACCAAGGAACACACTCACATATAGATAAATTACACGTGCCCACAGACGCGTGTCCTCAAAAGTTCTCCACCACACCTGAAACGAAGGTAACATACATCTGGGAAGCAACAACTCCACGTGCCCACAGACACGTAGGTCACAAGTCCGACAAATCGTCCTACGCCTGCACGGCGATCGAAGGACACAACAAACTGGCAAACATTGCCTTACCAAGGACATTTAACGCATCGTCCTAAGATCCTGAAAATAATTCTATACATCATACAGGCATCGTAAATTCGAAAACCTGATCGGCGCCCCTGTTACCCAGCGTTACCTGGAAACGTGCAGGGGGAACATCATGCAGATATCATGATAAATAACCGAACTTTAAGAGGTTCGTCATCGCATAACCGGGCTCGCTCTCGAGACTCTGCCCACGTTCGACTGGTGACGGCATTTTGTAACATCAGGGGCATTGCTTTCAGCAATACGAATGTAAACGCCATCCACCAATATTTGCAAACAACGAAACCTGATATCCTTGCCCTAACTGAGACCCAGGTCGATTCGTCAACTGATTCGACATATCTTAGTTGCTCAGGATACGACTTGCATTCGAGATTCCGTTTTAAGGGCGGAGTCTGCGTTTTCGCGTGGTCCGATTTGGCTTGCCAGAGGATGGAGGCGTTGGAACCCAATAATATGGACATCATATGGTTGAGGGTCGTCCTGAGGAATTCTGTTAAATTTCTTTGTTTTCTTTACCGCTCCCCGAATGACGATCGACCAACGACATTTTTCGAACATCTTTCATATACCGTCGACTGGATACAGATCAACCACCCGGCTTCTGAAATTGTTGTCCTTGGCGATTTTAATGTGCACAATTCCGGCTGGTTGTTACATTCTAACAGAACCGACGAGGCTGGGAGGCTGGTAGAGATGTTTGCTGTTTGCCACAACTTGAATCAACTCGTGGAGGAAGCAACGCGAGTGTTGGATGCCCGAGGCGATTATGCGAACTCCCTGGATCTGGTTTTGACATCCGAACCGAGTATTTATACCGTAGAGGTTTCTGCGCCACTGGGAAACTCAGGTCACTGCTTGGAATCTGTCGCTCAAGCACTTGCATATCAAGTGAATAACCGGCCTAGGCAGCCTTTGCCATGTATGGAAGTATGGGGCTGCTAAGTGGGACGATTTGTGAGATTTCTTCACATCCTTTTCATGGTCGGAGGTGTGCTTGGAAGACTCCGATGTTAATGCTTGCGCGGAGTCGGTGTCAGAGATTATTCTTTTGGGGATGGGGATGTATATTCCACATTCCATCAAACGAAATTCGTCTGATAAATCTTGGTTTGACAAAAAATGCGAGCAGATTACAGCGGCAAAAAATAGAGCTTTTAAGCAATGGCGCTCCAATCCCACCAATGTTAACGGAACGAATTTTGTTAGAATCAGAAACGCGTGCAACCAGGGGATTGATACCACGAAGAAAGCCCACAACGACAGAGTGATCAATAAACTCCTTCAGTGCCCGACTGGCTCGTGCTCCTTCTGGTCAATGGAAAAAGCTGTCAGCGGTTATTTCGTATCCTACTCTTTCCCTCCGTTGGTAACAGACCTGGGGACGTTAGTCATAAATTCAAAGGATAATGCTAATGTGATCGCGAATTTATTTTCCGCGAATTCAAACCTTGATCTCGGCCTTTTGGAACCACCTGCGTTCTCGCCGGTACGGTCTTCGATGCGGGATGTGAGGTTTCGTTCGAGCACTATTCAACGCATTCTACGTGAACTGGATTGTAGGAAGGCAACCGGCCCGGACGGAATACTGTGGCGTTTCTAACAGATACACTGTGTGGCGTTTCTACCAGATGCATACACAATGCCACCAATAGTCCTTAAGAGCTGTGTTTCAGAACTGTCGCCGGTTCTTGGCAGACTCTGCCGCTTATCTTATGCACGGATGACCTTGCCTGCCTGCTGGTAAGTCGCTCGAGTTCAGCCAATCCCAAAGACGGGAAAAAAGTGTCTCCCACAAAATTACCGTCCGATAGCATTACTGTCTATTTTATCTAAGGTAATGGAAAAAGTCATCAATACTGAGTTCTTGTTCTTCGTTCATATGGACTTTCCCAACAGCTTTGCGACTGGACGAAGAGCTTCCTCGAAAATCGATCGATCCGGGTTGTTGTGGACGACGAGTGTTCGGATCTGAATCCTGTCAATTCCGGGGTGCGTCAAGGTTCTATTTTGGCTCCGACCTTGTTTTTGCTTCACATAAATGATTTGTTGGAGACAGCGGATAACAAAGTGTTCAGTGTTGCAGATGATAGTACGGTAGTTTCCTTCTTTTCGAGTGTTTGGCCGATTGGTGCATCTACGTCGCATCAGCTGAGATGTAGACATATTTATTCTCTGAATCAGGATCTAGACAAGGTCCCGCAGTGGGGAGGGCCAATCTCGTCGACTTCAATTCAGCGAAGACACAATATACAACATTCACAAAGAAAAGTGGATCATCGGTTCCACAGCTGATGATTATTGGCGGAGACCTCGAAGCTGGGGAAAGCTTGAAATTGCTCGGCATCACGGTCTGTGGAAATGTATCATGGCATAACACGTGTCGAGCATCGCCAGGTCAGCCTCAGGAAAACTGAGTTATCTTTTTAGTCCGGCCCAACTTCTTCTTCTATATAAATCCCAAAATAGATCCGCGCTCGAATATTGCACTCATGTTTGGAGCTCGGCTCTTAAACATACTCTCGACCTACTTGAGAGCATACAGAGACGAGCGAAGGTGCGTAGCTGACCTCTGTGTGTTTTACAAATATTACCACGGGTACTGTTCCTCGGAGATTCGTGGTATTGTTCCACGCAATTCGGCATACATGCGGTCCACAAGACAATCCGACGGATCGCACCAGTTCGCGGTTCATCTCACGACTGCGCGAACATCACTGCATCAAAACTCGTTCTGTTACAGAGCGTGGAGGCTGTGGAATTCCTTCCTCGCGCGAGTGTTTCCTGAGCGGTATAACCTGCAACTGTTCAAAAAGAACAGCAACAGTTATTTGGTGGCATCTCGGGGCGCCCACTCGACGCTATAGGTTCGCCTCTCCCGAGAGAAGTGTAATAAAAAAAAAAAAAGTTGGCTTTAAAGTTCCAGTGCGGGAAATTTACTGACTTATCAAACTGCCCTCGTACATATATGTCCGGAACAGCCTTAGAACAAACATTAAAATATCCTTTAAAATATGATTGTCATTTATCTATTGTTTTGAAACCCTTCTTAGATCGCCGATTTTCTTACATGAACACTAAAGACCTATTTCATCTCCTCCAAATAGACTTTCATTGACATATCAAACTGCCATCGTATTTTGTAGCATTTCTAGTCAATTCGAACACGAGAAGAAGGTACGTCAACAGACGAAGAATATCCTGCTTTCACGTATGTTAGATCATCTAGCCAAGACTTACACCATCTGATAGAAAGACATGTCTTCACTAATAGGATATGGTATAATACGACAGTTGAAGGTAAGTCGTGTGGTGATACACATTCCATAGCTCTATATGCATCACACTTACCAATTCCCATTATCAAATGACACCCTGAGGCCTTGCGCGTTTCTCTTGTAAATACACATGACCCGCCAAGTCAACAATTTATTTCGGACCTGTCAAACCTCCTAATCATGATACAAACTCAACCTCTGCTGCGCTTAATTAGTAGTGCGAGTCGGCCGTCGATAATGCAAGTCCGACGTTGTCTTTCTTTTCTCTGTATAAGCGAACTACTTTTCTGACGTGACTAATTAGCAACCCATTGACTTGATGTATTGGTCACATTGATGGACTATCCCCACCGAGGACGACTTTGTGTGTAGAATAGTGTCTGGCAGATTACAAAACCATGTTACCACTTAGTCTACTTGAACTACTATTACATAATAGCCGAATTTATGAAAAGGCTGTTTTTGTGACTGATATAAACAGATTTTCATGCGAGTGTCTGGTCCAGACTGCTTTATTACTGTGCTAATGTGCTAGGGATAACGATTGGCATACAGCAGGAACATAAATGCTAAAAGAATGAGCGACCCAGAGAACTTAGCTTGGAAAGAGTTGGGAACCTGCACCTTACTCGAGACACCATAAACAGTGAACTGTACTAAAAACAGGAAACTGTATCCTAAATATAGACTTGGGGCCTAAGCAGAGAAGAATATTCTACACAGGAAGATACACCCTAAGTGCACTTTACATATTGAGCCTTAAACAGGGAACTCGTTTTTTAAAAGGGGTATATATTCTAAACTCCTCGATAGTATAGTGGTTAGTATACCCGCCTGTCACGCGGGAGACCGGGGTTCGATTCCCCGTCGGGGAGCCTCTGGCGCAAGACTAATGACCTTGCCCGGAAAAACCAAATCATTATGGAAAATTTAACAAGCCTCAGGACTTGCTAAATAAGGCCAAGACCGGTTCCCGGTTCCGGTTGTAGTGCCGATGATGATGATGATGATGATGATGATGATATATTCTAAACTGGGCACGGTACTCAAAACCGCGAACTTCACTCTAAAGAGGAAACTTTATTATGAACTGGAAAATGGATTCGAAACGGAGGACTACCCCTAACCTAAAGCCTACTCAATGAAACACAAGTCCTCACATGAGTATAAGGTATTAATGGCGTTCGGATATTGCACTCCGATCTTGCGTAGGGCAGTCAGCGGATCATTAGTAAAAATGTGTTGCATTAAAGTAGATTGGTTATAATGAATTGATAAGGATAATTTTTTTAATAGCATAACGGATTGAAGTCTTTGGTGGAAACATGAACAGCAGACAGTCTCTTGCTTTTCGCTGAGATATTATTTCTCCTTGTTGTTTTATTTCATTTTATCCGACACGAGCTGGCTAAAGGAAGCCGAATTGAGTTTGGATATTTTAACAGCGGTGCACATTATGAAAATCCGATTTCAGCAGAGAACTGATGGTAGTATTTGTGTAGTAACCGTAGTATCTTTCGCGTAGGTCTTTTTTCTTTCAAAAGACAAATGTCGTTTACGAATAATGAATTTAGCATGTGAGAACAAACTTTGGTTGTAATCTTGTTTAAATTATTCACAACAATTTTAACATCGCGGACGTAAAACTAAGCGAATCGCAGAACAATTAATCACGTAGACTCACTCTTATTCGATTGGGTAACGACGGACTACTTCGCGCGCGAGCGTGTGCATCCGCATGCACACGCTGCGGTCGTTGGGTAACGACTTACCCCGGTGATGGTTGTTAATCGACTGTCTGGAAAAGGGATGAAAATTGGTAATTTAATTTTCGCACTTGAAACCAACAGAGAACATACTTCTGCTCTCTCATTGCCACGCCCGTCGATGTGTGGTGGATTACATCGGTTAATTCGATAATCGACGAACATGAGAGAATGAGAGAACAGACGCACAAAGTCTATGATCTCGGGGTTGGTTTGGTTGTGTGTGCATGAATCAATGTAGTTCTGAGCGTAACCCATTGACCTAATTCGGTGAATATGGTGATCTCAGAATACGTTGATCTGTACGAAGACAGTGCGGCAAATCCCACGGTTCGCCTTCCTGAAAAAAACCCCATAACTACTACCCAACTTCCTTAAGTTCGCTAATGCAACAGCATTAGTACCCGTAAATGCTTCACGCATTTCCATTGTGACGCGAAGCAAAACCGCGAAATTGACGATGGATAAAGGAGATCAACAATTGGCGGACGACAGTGAGCTCCCCTTCCCCTCCAATTTTAACATATATGGGGCAAATAATTCATTCGCTTCTCTTGCATCCTCAGAGTCTGAGGATGAAGAGGAAGAGATAAGTGAATTGGAGGCTAAACTGGCGATGGCAAGAGCCCGATTACAAGAGAGACGCCGAAAGAAAAAAATAGCGGCGCTCGAACAAGAACAAAACCAGCAACAACTACAAAAGCTAAAGCCAAAAGACGGCCAACAGCAACAATCTCACCATCAACAGCAACATCAACTTCAACATCAGCACCATCAACAGCAACAGCAACAGCAACAATTAACACAAAAGCGATCAACGAACCAGCAAGCAACACAGCAGCAGCAAAGCAACAATAACAGCGGAAAAATAAAGATGCCACCAATCAACACCATAGATGTTGACTGTAAGGAATTGGTAAGTCTTTGTAAGCTAGCCATAGGTAACAATTTTGCAGTTAAAAGACTGACGGGTAACAGGCACGCCATTCAAACATATACGGTGGCAGACCACGACAAAATTAAAGAGGTCTTAAAAAGAGCCACCGCGGAATTTTACTCGTTCACGCCGAAACAAACGAAGAGCGTAACGGTTCTATTAAAGGGTGTCGACCCTGAAATGGAACCGGAGGCTCTGCTCGAAATGCTTCAAAACCTGAAGCACGAAGATCTCGAGTTTACCGCGGTAAAACCATTCACCACACCCAAGGCAAGAAGGGAAAACCGCAAGCTACCCTTCTTTTTGGTGCAATTAACACCCAACAGTAGGATTGGTGGTCTAAGAAAAATTTCAGTCTTGGATCATCAAATGGTCACATGGGACAAATTAAAAAAAGGCAGAGACATCCTGCAATGTCTACGTTGCCAAAGGTTTGGTCACTCGGCGGCTAACTGTGAAATGCAGCGCCGTTGCGTAAAGTGCGGAAAGGACCATAAGGCAGAAGAATGCCCTCTGGGAAAAGAACGGGTAGAAGACAAAGCCCTTCTAAAGTGCGCAGTGTGTCGGAATGAGGGACACCCCGCTAACTATCGAGGATGTCCTAAATTCCGAGAAATAATGGCAAGAAGTGTGACCCGGCAAAAAAACACAGAGCCAGCTCGTACGACAACAATGCCCGTAACTTCGCAGCGGTCGTACGCACAAGTTGCTTCGGGTGGGAGAACACCAAATCAGGCTACATCACAGGTAGCCACAAATACTCCCACACAGACTGAAACAACACCGCAAGCGGACGTGTTCGCAATCCTGCTCAATCTGCAGAGACAGATGACACAGCTACAAAGCCAAATAAACGAGATCTACTCGCATTTGCCCAGTCTAAATAACAAGTCGATATAAACCCTCTAACCACAACATCAATAAAAGCTCTTGTCGTGAATGTAAATTCACTAATAAGAACTGAGAGAAGAGCCAATCTTTTTAACCTGTTGCAAGAGGAACAACCTGATGTACTTCTGGCGGGGGAAACAAAGTTAAACCAGAGACATAAGATAGGACATAAAAACTACGATATTATACGAAGAGATCGACCTAACTCCTCTCAAGGGGGGGGTGTCGCAATCTTTATTAGAAAAGGGATCAATCATAAAGTAATATATAGTGGCGAAGTGCGCAGGTTCCGGGTGCTGGAAGCCTGTATCGTCCGCATACCCCTTCAGCAAGGAAGGGGTTTGTATGCGATTGCGGTCTACGCACCTGAGGAGCACCAACAAAACCTATTTATAGCGGAGCTCGAGACACTCTTTCGATGCTTACAATTGCACCTGGACAAAAATTACTTTATCCTAGGGGGAGATATGAACGCCAAGCATAGAAATTGGGGAAATTATATATCTAATGCCAGAGGAAATCAGTTGGCTGGTTGGTTAGATCAGTATCATATTGAATATAGAACTGACCTGCTAGCTACGAAATATCCATCGTTCCCCAGAGGTAGATCGTTCTTATATATCTTGCTAATCGACTCACGACTGAGATTACTTAACACCAACAGACGAAACACAAACTGTTTACGGACAATTGAATACGACAGTGACCACTGTGCATTCACGGCAGTAATAGAGCTTCCGAGCGAGCTCGCAGATCTGGAGGAATTCGTGACCCCGCAACCCTATAACTACGGGGCAATGCGATGGCCGCGGTTCACCAGATCATTAACAAGAGAACTTCGTTCGAATGACTTTAATCTGCCAGTAAACAGAAACCTGACTAATGACGAAATCGACAAATACATTCAACGAATGGACGAAGCCGTAAAACAAACAATGGACAAAACAATTCCCAAAACAACAGTTACAGATCACATTAACATGTACAGAAACGCAACAATAAACGCACTCCACAAGAAAAAGAGCAGACTGCTATCGAAATTAAAACAATTACACAGACAGTTTACAGACAGACAAGACCAGGAGATAATATCACTGAAATCTCAATTAAAAAACCTCCAACAATTACTTAAAGCTAATTATAGATTAGCAACAAATTTGTATTGGAACAACAGAATTCGAGCTATAAAAACTAATAACCCGAATATGTTCCCACAAATAAATAAAATATTCAGGAGAAATAATCAAAACGAGATTCAGTGTCTCCAAATTCCACGTACCGAGGTAAACAAGCAGCTGCTAACCAACATTGGCATAGATACAGAGAACGCTATCCTCAATAGTGAGCTCTTCGTGATCGAAGATCCTTTGGAGAAGGCGAACGCTGTGGGAGCTGTCTTTCAGGAAATGTACAAGGTGAATGAAAGCATTCGCCGAAACAATGACCTGGAGGACAGAATTCGACTGAATCACCTGCACCTCCGGAATGAAATTTCACATTGGCAATCGGAGAATCCTGGTTTTACGGAATTCAGTGACGATAATCTGTCAATCGACATTAATGCCAATGGTGGGGCTAATAGCCTTTTAATCACAAGGGAAGGAATCCAGAGTATCTTCGACTCATTAAGAAGCAAAAAGTCAGTGGGAATAGATGGAGTACCTAACATCGTACTCAAGAACCTGCCCCCAAAGGCAATAGATATATACACGGTCCTGTTTAACAACGCGTTGAATAATGCATATTATCCCGCGCGTTGGAAAACGGCTATCATTCAGCCCATCCCAAAAAAGGGCAAAGACTGTACAAACCCAATGAACATGCGTTCGATAAGTTTACTCCCAAGCATCAGTAAAGTATTTGAAAAAATCATTAACAAAGCTCTGCTAAAATGGGTAGACGACAATAGCATTATTCCAAACAACCAGTTTGGCTTTAGGGCGGGTCATGAAACCACACATGCCGCAGCTAAACTGGTCTCCGATATACAATGGAATAAATGTAGGAACCAATGCACAGGTGCCTGTCTGATCGACCTGGAAAAAGCCTTTGATACCGTCTGGATCGAAGGGTTGTATTACAAACTGGTCAGATATGGCATACATAAGCCTTTACTATATGTACTTTACGATATGTCAAAGAACAGGAGGTTCGTGGTCAAAAGTGGTAATGTGACCTCTAATAAAACGTATAATATCAAGAATGGCTTGCAACAGGGCGCGGTACTCTCTCCGATTCTTTTTAACATTTACATTAGCGACTTATTAGATGCACTTCCGCAGGCTATTGCGTACGCAGACGATCTCATAATTTACAGAACAGCTCCGAAAGTTGCGATCATAAATAGGTTAATACAGCGAGACTTCAACAAAGTGCAGCGCTATTGCGATGACTGGAAACTTAAGATCAACTTCCAGAAATGTGAAGCCATCCTATTTAGAACTCCATTATATAAAGCCACGTACGACACAAGGAAAAACTGGCGAAAGCTAGTTATCGTGGGACCGCATGGAGATAAACTGGAAACCAAGAGTTTAGTTAAATACCTGGGCATCTGGCTAGACCAATATCTATATTTCAACAGACATGTAGAGGCTGCTTTGCTCAAAGCGAGGAAAACTTTTGCTATGACAAGGAGGCTATTTCATAGTAGCCAACTTGACAGCAGGGTAAAAGTCATATGCTACATGACGCTAATCAGGCCAATGCTCATATATGGTTGCCCAGTATGGTTCAACATAGGTCCAAATTTGATAGAAAAGATTCGGGTGTTCGAAAGAAAGTGTCTCAGAAGTTGTCTCAGATTATATCGGACACCGGAATCGGACTATAAAAAGTATTACTCAAATGAGACTTTATATAATGAAGCGTACATAAATAGGGTGGATAATTTTATGATTAAATTAATCAGAGGACATATTGCGAGAGCAATAAGCTCGTCCAATGACCTAATTTTCGGGGCTTATTATCCAAACACCTTATACTATGAGAGCGTGCGTCGCAACGGCTTTGTTCCACCAGAGGCGTTCCTTGACTTGGATATGAAAGGGCTTATACAGGATAGATCCGGAATTCCGCTGATCTATCATGTAAGTAGATCATCTGTAGACGGGCGATTGTGCTATGACCGGGAAGTAGCGCGCACCGAAGAAGAGCTCCTGCGCTTCAGTAGGGCTATCTCCCGCAGAGACCGGGACGATAGTATTAGACAGCGTCAACAGTTCTGGTGGTTGAATGGCATATAAAGACCTGGATACCAAAGTCGGTATAGAATCACACTATCATCAGCTAGCTTACATAGACTTAGCTTTTCTAGAATTAGGGTAGTATAAGATTTAAGTTAAGTTAGGCTAAATGATTTTACATAAAAAAAAAAAAAAAAAAAAAAAAAAAAAAAAAAAAAAAAAATTAGATAAGTTTAGGTAAGTTAAGTAAGTTAAATTTTAAGAAAAAAAAAAAAAAAAAAAAAAAATTACAAAGTTTTTCAAATTTTTCTTTGTCTTTCAAATAATTATAAGTTATGCCACAAAGTTCTGTCGCCGAAAGGCAAATTATACAAATATTAAGTAATGTTTAGCTTAGAGCGTCTGCGAAGGACCAGTAAGTTATTATATAAGATATTTAAGCTAGAATTTAAGCATTTTTTGTCTAGCCTTTAATTTAGAAAATAAGAATATAAAAAGAAAATAAAAAAATGTTTAAAAAAATGAAAAAAAAAAAAAAATGCTTCACGCATTGTATAGATCAAATCTATAATCTTAAAATCCCTGTAAAGAAAACTTACCTTTTCACGCATCTCTTCGCATACAATTTTCCGTAAGATTTCTTTCTTTGCTTATCTGGTATTCTAAACCAATTCGGTACCAGACAAATTCCTGTAAACAAAATGATTCGGATTGCATTCAATGGAACCGTCATGACAGGGACCATAAATATTGCGTCTCCTTTTCCCAGCTTCATTCATGTGTACGATAAATTTCCTTTTTCTCCCAGCAATAAAATTCTCTGACTCGCACAATGTGCAAACCAAAGCAAATACGCATTCCGCGTCTCTTGGCATAAATTAAATCCTACATCGTAAACAAATGCAAATAGGAATTCAATACGTACCCTTACTAGCGATTCCATAAACATTTCCCAGTAACCTAGCTAAAACCAATTAGCACATTTCCACATCGCATCGTTGTCTCTTTGTTTAGCCGCGACGCACATGCATCCGGCGATTTCGGTTTTGTTTGCTTTACCGAAATCGTATCCCATGAATACCGGCGCCGGTACGGTGTGAAACGAAGAGTTAGAGTCGAGCGCGTCAAATATAAAAAATATTTTTTATTGTGCCCCCAGTGTAAGGCCATTCAAGTAGAGTACTCTGTCATACATTCTTTTTTGGGTGCATCCATGGCATCGTAAGCGTAATTAGAATCTGTTTTCAAGTTAAATAATTGTGAACCAGTTGCAACAGTTAAATTAAATAATAGAACCCTTTATAGAGTCAACCAAACCGTGTTTCATTTTATTTGTTTCCTGAGTGTTTGTGTGTGCTTCCTTTTTCTCGACGAACAGTTTAGTTTACGGCGGCGCAATGGACGACAGTAATTTGATGTTGGCGGAGGAAGGGAACGGAGTGCCCATGCAGGTACATACTTCCTCCCCACAACAGAACTGTGAAAGAGAGGAAAATTAAGCTGGTGCTATTCACCTGAGAAAAGAGAGCATTGATACCCAGCGAATGATGTGTCTGGAGAAGGTGAAAAGGACGCCGGCTTGGCTATGGAAATCTGATCATGGGAACTAACTTAAATGCTTTGATAATTTCCCCAGCGGTCGCAAGATTAAGCAACCGCGTCGTTTGATCAGACAATGCCGTTGCTAACCGACATGATGCGATTTGCCATATGGCAAAAAGGTAGCTTAATTCAATTATGCATTATCTGCATAGAATAATGAGTTTAGCTATGCGTCCGTTTAACATGATTTACAGGTGAAATATCTTATAAGTGGAATGGGTAGAAATGACGCGGTGAAAGCGGTCGAAATAAAGTAGGTAATTGTGGGTTGGTTCTCCATGCGATATAGAGAACCCGCACAGTAGCCCCTACCCCCCCCAGTGACGTAGTCACGAAATAATTGGTAGGGAGGAAGGACTTTGATGTGGTGCTGGAAGGAGGGCTAGACGCTTGAAGGATAAGGTGGCCCTTCTCGCTTCGGGAGGCGCGGTGGTGAGGTATTGGAACTGTCCTGAGTGACAAGTTCCTGGGTCATGGTGGGCCTGGGTCGATACTAGGAGTGGACACGGTTGTTACCGCATTGATGCCGCAGGGGCAAGGGGTGTGCGGCGTGGTCCACTGGGCTGTTGTGGGTCGCTGTGGGTCTGATATGAGCCCGGGATGCTCGATAGCCGCGGATGAATGTGGTCACAGCGTTGCGGTCAGATACACCCGCCGATACTTGAGGAGGAGTGATTTGGGGAAGTAAGTCTTTAGACACAAAAAAAAAAAATGTCCAGAATTGAGTCACCTCGGGTACCAACCGTAGGTGCGACTATTTCGAAGTTGAGGGCATGAGTGTTTTCGGTGTACCATTGGTACAGTTTTGTGCCATTTGGACAAAAGACAGAGTTGTTCCAGTGGGGATGTCTGGAGTTAAAATCGCTGCCTATGATGAAGGGTGTGTGCTCCGAAGACTTTATTAACTTGCTGATATCTTCGGGATTAATGGGGCCATTATTGGTTTTATGCGAGTGGTATACGGAGTCATCATCGGCACTACAACCGGGAACCGGTCTTGGCCTTATTTAGCAAGTCCTAAGGCTTGTTAAATTTTCCATAATGATTTGTTTTTTTTTCGGGCAAGGCCATTAGTCTTGCGCCAGAGGCTTCCCGACGGGGAATCGAACCCCGGTCTCCCGCGTGACAGGCGGGTATACTAACTATGTATTCACTCTACCGTTATTAGCTAGATGCAGTTCAACCCCAGAGACCTCTATGGACTCAAAATGTGGGAGGTCAATAGCTTCATGGCGAAGTCCGCTATTAACCAGTATACAAGTGCCACCTCCGTTGATTATTGAGACGGTCTTTTAAAACTTCATTTTTTTGCTTAAATATACGGGATAAAATCTGTGGCCCTACTGCTGTATGACATGGGCTTTAACTTGTCAACGTAACATGGATTTTTTGTCTCTTGCATGGTTTCCTGGTTTCGCTGAGCTTTTTGCTGACTCTTTCCTGGAACTTGCTCTCAAGTGCCCTATTTCTTAGGCGTATATTATTATATACAAATAAAACAAAATTATTTAATGTCATACATATTTTTCTTCTTAATTTATCTTACACATACCTATATATAATCCATTCAACTATGCACATAAATATCTACGAAAACATTCATGTACAGGCTACTTTTCATGTTCCATTTCTATGTTGTTTTAACAACTTTTAAATGGAATAGAATTTCATAATTTATATTTTACTGATCGACTTGCCAGACACCAACTGTTATTTCAGCAAACTCTCTTTGAGATGTTGTCTTAAGTATCAAGGTAGTCGTCGGTTTGTTTGTGTATACATTTTCCTTCGAGTACCCTCGAGAGGGGCGGAATCGGGGAATCGTGGTGACCAGTCGTATCATCACTTTCTGACATTTGTCGAACAGGAAATTTTGTGTGTGATATGCCAGTGTCGATTTATTGGTATGGATACACTTCTGTGATCCCAACCATCTGCCTACCCCCTTCTGGGTCTGTCGGCCAGGACTAATATATGAGTGCAGGCATTTTAAGCGATTCTTATATGCTCACGGGACCAGTTGGTTCCCTATAAGGTGTTTGAGTAACAAGAGTTTCTTGTAATCACATCAAGTTCGATTCTGATTCCGATTCAAGTTCAATTGTTTTTCCTCCCTGATATTACAGGGCTTTTATATTGTCTGAGGTATTGTATATCTATTTAGTCTTTATCTGACTTGCATTTCATTGGTATTGATTTCAATGACTCTGTAAATAGTCAGGTTAAGGGCCAGCAGAACTGTGGGATTATTTCGTTGTTGCCGGACACGGGCACGGGTTCACTAACATCCCCAACAGTTTCCACCGCTATTCGTTCACCACCTGATCATTGAAACTACTGATGTTGTTTGAATGAATTTCATTGGTATTAATATAAACGGAATAAACAAATGAAAGTTCTAGGTATACTTTATTTGATTTAACATAAACAGTGGTAAGGATTCTTTGTAACTATTGAATTTCTTATTAACACGAACAGATGGAAAATCTAGGTACACTTTATTTGATTTATTTGATTTAAGATAAACTAGCAACGTCATCATTTTTTAAACATTTTTTTATTTTCTTTCTATATTCTTAGTTTCTAAATTAAAGGCTAGACAAAAAATGCTTAAATTCTAGCTTAAATATCTTATATAACAACTTACTGGTCCTTCGCAGACGCTCTAAGCTAAACATTACTTAATATTTGTATAATTTGCCTTTCGGCGACAGAACTTTGTGGCAATACTTATAATTATTTGAAAGACAAAGAAAAATTTGAAAAACTTGTAAGCTAGCTGATGATAGTGTGATTCTATACCGACTTTGGTATCCAGGTCTTTATGTGTCATTCAACCACCAGAACTGTTGACGCGGTCTAATACTATCGTCCCGGTCTCTGTGGGACATAGCCCTACTGAAGCGCAGGAGCTCTTCTTCGGTGCGCGTTACTTCCCGGTCGTAGCACAATCGCCCGTCTACGGATGATCTACTTAGATGATAGATCAGCGGAATTCCGGATCTATCCTGTATAAGCCCTTTCATGTCCAAGTCAAGGAACGCCTCTGGTGGAACAAAGCCGTTGCGACGCACGCTCTCATAGTACAAGGTGTTTGGATGATAGGCCCCGAAAATTAGGTCATTGGACGAGCTTATTGCTCTCGCAATATGTCCTCTGATTAATTTAATCATAACCTTATCCACCCTCTTTATGTACGCTTCATTATATAAAGTCTCATTTCAGTAATACGTTTTATAGTCCGATTCCGGTGTCCGATATAATCTGAGACACTTCCTTTCGAACACCCGAATCTTTTCCATCAAATTTGGACCTATGTTAAACCATACTGGACAACCATATATGAGCATTGGCCTGATTAGCGTCATGTAGCATATGACTTTTACGCTGCTGTCAAGTTGGCTACTGTTAAATAGCCTCCTTGTCATAGCAAAAGTTTTCCTCGCCTTTAACAAAGTAGCCTCTACATGTCTGTTGAAATACAGATAATGATCTAGCCAGATGCCCAGGTATTTAACTAAACTCTTGGTTTCCAGTTTATCTCCATGCGATAGCGCTGCACGTTGTTGAAGTCTCGCTGTATTAAACTTTTTTTTTTTTTTTTTTTTTTTTAATTAGACTTTTCTCGGGAGAGGCGAACCTATGGCGCCGAGTGGGCGCCCCGAGATGCCATCAAATAACTGTTGCAGTTCTTTTTGAACAGTTGCAGGTTGTAACGTTCCGGGAACACTCGCGTGGGAAGGGAGTTCCACAGCTTCCCCGCTCTGTAACGGAACGAGTTCTGATGTAGGGATGTTCGCGCCGTCGGGAGATGAACCACAAACGGGTGCGATCCGTCGGATTGTCTTGTGGAGCGCATATAAGCTGTATTGCGCGGAACAATACCACGAATCTCCGAAGAACAGCACCCGTGATAATATCTGTAAAACAGACAGAGGTCGGCCAACCGCCTTCGATGTGATAGCGACTGTAGTCCCGACGTCAGCGCCGAGTCCCCGATCAGGCGTATCGCTCGTCTCTGTATGCTCTCAAGTAGGTCGAGGGTATGTTTAGGAGCCGAGCTCCAAACATGAGAGCAATATTCGAGCGCGGGTCTAATTTGGGATTTATATAGGAGAAGAAGTTGGGCCGGAGTAAAATATTTCTTGGCTCTAAAAAGATAACTCAGTTTTCCTGAGGTTGACCTGGCGATATTCGACACATGTTTATACCATGATACATTCCCACAGACCGTGACGCCGAGCAATTTCAAACTTTCCCCAGCCTTGAGGGCCCGGCCATTCATCATCAGCTGTGGAACCGATGATCCAGTTTTCTTTGTGAATGTTGTATACTGGGTCTTCGTTGCGTCGAAGTCGACAAGATTGGCCTTTCCCCACTGCAGGACTTTATCCAGATCCTGATTCAGAGAGTCAATCTGTCTACATCTCAGCTGGTGTGACGCAGATGCACCAATCGGCCGATCACTCGAAAAGGAGGAAACAAGCGTACTATCATCCGCAAAACTGAACACTTTGTTACCCGTTGTCTCCAACAAATCATTTATGTGAAGCAAAAACAAGGTTGGAGCCAAAATAGAACCTTGGGACACCCCCGAATTAACAGGATACAGATCCGAACACTCGCCGTCCACAACAACCCAGATCGATCGATTCTCGAGGAAGCTCCTCGTCCAGTCACAAACTATTTATGATCTCAACTTTCGGAGCTGTTCTGTAAATTATGAGATCGTCTGCGTACGCAATAGCCTGCGGAAGTGCATCTAATAAGTCGCTAATATAAATGTTAAAAAGAATCGGAGAGAGTACCGCACCCTGTTGCAAGCCATTCTGGATATTATACGTTTTATTAGAGGTCGCATTACCACTTTTGACCACGAACCTCCTGTCCTTTAACATATCGTAAAGTACATATAGTAAAGGCTTATGTATGCCATGTCTGACCAGTTTGTAATACAATCCTTCGATCCAGACTTCAGGTATCAAGGGCTTTTTCCAAGTCGATCAGGCAGGCACCTGTGCATTGGTTCCTACATTTATTCCATTGTATGTCGGAGACCAGTTTAGCTGCAGCATGTGTGGTTTCATGACCCGCCTTAAAGCCAAACTGGTTATTTGGAATAATGCTGTTGTCGTCTACCCATTTTACCAGAGCTTTGTTAATGGTTTTTTCAAATACTTTACTGATGCTTGGGAGTAAACTTATCGAACGCATGTTCATTGGGTTTGTGCAGTCTTTGCCCTTTTTTGCGATGGGCTGAATGATAGCCGTTTTCCAAAGCGCGGGATAATATGCATTATTCAACGCGTTGTTAAACAGGACCGTGTATATATCTATTGCCATTGGGGGCAGGTTCTTGAGTACGATGTTAGGTACTCCATCTATTCCCACTGACTTTTTGCTTCTTAATGAGTCGAAGATACTCTGGATTCCTTCCCTTGTTATTAAAAGGCTATTAGCCACTACACCATTGGCATTAATGTCAATTGACAGATTATCGTCACTGAATTCAGTAAAACCCGGATTCTCCGATTGCCAAAGTGAAATTTCATTCTGGAGGTGCAGGTGATTGAGTAGAACTCTGTCCTCCAGGTCGTGATTTCGGTGAATGCTTTCATTCACCTAGTACATTTCCTGAAAGACAGCTTCCACAGCGTTCACCTTTTCCAAAGGATCTTCGATCACGAAGAGCTCACTATTGAGGATAGCGTTCTCTGTATCTATGCCAATGTTGGTTAGCAGCTGCTTGTTTACCTCAGTACGTGGAATTTGGATACACTGAATCTCGTTTTCATTATTTCTCCTGAATATTTTATTTATTTGTGGGAACATATTCGGGTTATTAGTTTTTATAGCTCGAATTCTGTTGTTCCAATACAAATTTGTTGCTAATTTATAATTAGCTTTAAGTAATTGTTGGAGGTTTTTTAATCGGGATTTCAGTGATATTATCTCCTGGTCTTGTCTGTCTGTAAACTGTCTGTGTAATTGTTTAAGTTTCGATAGCAGTCTGCTCTTTTTCTTGTGGAGTGCATTTATTGTTGCGTTTCTGTACATGTTAATGTGATCTGTAACTGTTGTTTTGGGAATTGTTTTGTCCATTGTTCGTTTTACGGTTTCGTCCATTTGTTGAATGTATTTGTCGATTTCCACATTAGTCAGGTTTCTGTTTACTGGCAGATTAAAGTCATTTGAACGAAGTTCTCTTGTTAATGATCTGGTGAACCGCGGCCATCGCATTGCCCCGTAGTTATAGGGTTGCGGGATCACGAATTCCTCCAGATCTGCGAGCTCGTTCGGAAGCTCTATTACTGCCGTGAATGCACAGTGGTCGCTGTCGTATTCAATTGTCCGTAAACAGTTTGTGTTTCGTCTGTTGGTGTTAAGTAATCTCAGTCGTGAGTCGATTAGCAAGATATATAAGAACGATCTACCTCTGGGGAACGATGGATATTTCGTAGCTAGCAGGTCAGTTCTATATTCAATATAATACTGATCTAACCAACCAGCCAACTGATTTCCTCTGGCATTAGATATATAATTTCCCCAATTTCTATGCTTGGCGTTCATATCTCCCCCTAGGATAAAGTAATTTTTGTCCAGGTGCAATTGTAAGCATCGAAAGAGAGTCTCGAGCTCCGCTATAAATAGGTTTTGTTGGTGCTCCTCAGGTGCGTAGACCGCAATCGCATACAAACCCCTTCCTTGCTGAAGGGGTATGCGGACGATACAAGCTTCCAGCACCCGGAACCTGCGCACTTCTCCACTATATATTACTTTATGATTGATCCCTTTTCTAATAAAGATTGCGACACCCCCCCCTTGAGAGGAGTTAGGTCGGTCTCTTCGTATAATATCGTTGTTTTTATGCCATATCTTGTGTCTCTGGTTTAACTTTGTTTCCCCCGCCAGAAGTACATCAGGCTGTTCAACTTGCAACAGGTTAAAAAGATTGGCTCTTCTCTCAGTTCTTATTAGTGAATTTACATTCACGACAAGAGCTTTTATTGATGTTGTGGTTAGAGGGTTTATATTGACTTTTTGTTTAGATTGGGCAAGTGCGAGTAGATCTCGTTTATTTGATTTTGCAGCTGTGTCATCTGTCTCTGCAGGTTAAGCAGAACCGTGACCACGTCTGCTTGCGATGTTGTTTCAATCTGTGTGGGAGTATTTGTGGCTACCAATGTTGAAACCTGGTTTGGTGGTCTCCCACCCGACGCAACTTGTGCGTACGACCGCCGTGATGTTACGGGCATTGTTGTAGTACGAGCTGGCTCTGTGTTTTTTGCCGGGTCACACTTCTTGCCATTATTTCTCGGAATTCAGGACATCCTCGATAATTAGCGGGGTGTCCCTCATTCCGGCACACTGCGCACTTTAGAAGGGCTTTGTCTTTACCCTTTCTTTTCCCAGAGGGCATTCTTCTGCCTTATGGTCTTTTCCGCATTTTACGCAACGGTGCTGCATTTCACAGTTCGCCGCCGCGTGACCAAACCTTTGGCAGCGGACACATTGCAGGATGTCTCTGCCTTTTTTTAACTTGTCCCATGTGACACTTTGATGATCCAACACTGTAATCTTTCTTAGACCACCAATTCTGCTGCTGGGCGTTAGTTGAACCAAAAAGTAGGTAGCTTGCGGTTTTCCCTTCTTGCCTTGGTTGTGGTGAACGGTTTTACGGAGATAAACTCGAGATCGTCGTGCCTCAACTTGTGAAGCATCTCGAGCAGAGCCTCCGGTTCCACCTCAGGGTCGACACCCTTTAATAGAACCATTACCCTCTTTGTTTGCTTCGGCGTGAACGAGTAGAATTCCGCGGTGGCCCTTTTTAAGAACTCTTTAATTTTTTCGTGGTCTGCCACCGCATAGGTTTGAATGGCATGCCTATTACCAGCCAGTCTTTTAACTACAAAATTGTTTCCTATAGCTAGCTTACAAAGACTTACCAATTCCTTACACTCAATATCTATAGTGTTGATTGGTGGCATCTTTATTTTTTGGTTGTTATTCTTGCTTTGCCGCTGTTGTGTTGCTTGCTGTGGTCGATTTTGTGTTGATTGTTGCTGTTGATGTTGCTGTTGCTGTTGGCCGACTTTTGGCTTCGGCTTTTGTTGTTGTTCGGTGTCTTTTTCTTTTTCGAGTGCCGCTATTTTTTTCTTTCGGCGTCTCTCTTCTAGACGGGCTCTTGTCATCGCAAGTTTCGCCTCCAATTCAGTAATTTCCTCTTCTTCATCCTCAGACTCTGAGGATGCAAGAGAAGCGAACGAATTGTTTGCCCCATACATATTAAAATTGTAGGGGGAGGGGCGCTCACTGTCCTCCTCCATTTGCTGACCTTTTTTCTCCATTGTTAATTTCGCGGTTTTACTTCGCGTCACAATGGAGATTTTCGTTGTACCTTTTCGTTTGTTTGTCACGTTTTTGTCTTCCTCCGTGTTCATGGTGGCTCTTTCCAGTTTGTTTTCATTTAAAAAAAACAAAGGCGACCGCAATACGAACCACGAAGTCGTTTTCTTCCGTACGCCGACTCGAACTCGGCTATCGTCGGCTAAGAGTCAGTGAACTTGCACTCGCGCCAAATGATGCTTTGAAAACTCTGTGCGTAACTAGCAATATATTGTGTGTTTTAGTTTTCACTTTTACGACTGAGGTGGTATATTTAAATTGTCTTACGTTGTTTTTGCACCTCACTGAAGTGATTTTGTGAGCACGTTTTTTGTCACTTTTACCATTCGTTTTGTTTGTTTGTTGTTGTTGCACTTTGTTTTAGTTGTCACAACACGTCACGTCACTGTTTTTCTATTTCGTGGCTTCGTTCTTGTTTATGAATTAGATTAATTATATCGTTTTATAAACACACGTTTTGAAACTGAGTAATCACTGAGTGAAAGCCGATGTTTTCGTGATACGAGTATTAAAACACATTGGTTATGTGACAAACAGCAATTTAATTAGTAATGTAATTGTATGTTTGTCAATGAAAAAGTGTATTAAATGTGCACAATACCGAAATAAATGCACGATAAATGAGTAAATAGTCTAATGGGTTGATTGCGATTAATATTTCACGAATTTCATAATAAATTCACTGCGGCTGATAACGATTTACTTAGAGCGCTGAATTGCACGTCTACATCGGGTGTTTTATATATCTCGGCTTGATCGCATCTAAGCAAAAAAAATGCGACCGACTCCTTTAGTGGCTTAACTACGGCTTGCTACATTAATGGTGTGTGCGCACTCCTGTGCGCACTCTGATAAATCTCACACGCGACCAACCCGTTTGATGGTTGAATTTCGACTCTTGTACTCAAGGATTAACCTCGAGAGACTCGTGGTGAGTCCACTCTCAGCTAAGGGTGTATTTTCTTTTCTTGAGAGAAACGTGAAGTTTCTCTTTGTGGTGACCAATAGGAGAGGATCTCTCTGCGTTGATCTTAGCTAGTGTGTTAGTTGATCCATTGTTTACTCATGCTGAAACTGAGCAAAGGAAATAGAACAAAGGGTTTTTGGCGGTTAGACGCGAGATGCGCAAACTACTTTTGTCGATTGGACAAAAGACTCTGAGACTGTGAATAACCCAGGAAAATGAGCTGCGCACGTGTGTGGCAGGGTACGCTGGCTGACAGAGGCACCGATAAGGTTTCCTAATTTTTATGATGATGCTATGCATGTAAAGAATTTTTTTCGGAGAATTTTGATGATAGATTAAATGCATGAAATTATGTTCTTGGGGGTGAAATGTTTACAGGTTGGCGAAAGGAGCTGGGGTTGGGATTGTGGATGGTTCTTTACGTAGCTTCAAAGCACCCCCATAGAACCGGTGGAAGGATGGTTGTGGTTTCAGAAATGCTGCCAATCGGTGTTTCTGAAAGGCTTCCACTTCGTTGGCTAAGTTAGCTCTATGTCAGCCTGTTGAAGATCCGTTTTTAGGATGAGGGCATGTTTTTTCGAGAGGGAAGCTTTCGTATTCACAGCAACGTCATGGTCAGGCGGGTGTGGTAAGACCAGGTAGTGCTCTAGATAGGGAATACTGTACGGATACGTCAGATAGTCACCACATAGGCGTGTCATATTTTGTCATGGTCCACCTACCGAGTTCAGTACAAATCGCTACCATTGGGGCTTATAAAAAAGTCGTCCCCGACAGTGTGTTTCGCGTACAAGTCACCAACCTTAAGACTCCTTCGCATTACTGAGCAATGGTGAGGATCTTGTTAAGATCATCCCTGGGGGTAGGAGTATCGTCTCAGAAGGCATTTCGTCCTGTCTTTAAGGTCGATGTGATTGTTAAGGAAATTCCCACCTTCTGGAATCTGGGTCGCCTAGGTACGATTATACAAACACTTTGGTCAACGTTACTTCTCAGGAAGTAGTATTACTTGGTAGATAATTACATTTATGGTATATTTTACAACTAGTACTTAAGAGATTTAGGATAGCAATTCCTTTACAACTATAATCTTAAATCTATATAACAAGAATAGCACAATTTTAATGAATAACAAATAATAAATTAAGGGAAAACTACAATAAAAAACCCTTATTTGAATCTTAAGACTAATATTGCACGGGTTTCCGGTTATTTTATTTAATATAATATAATTTTCACAGACAGAGTACATATGTAGTGATTTAGGATATCGCAAGACGGGAAACGAGAACATTGTCAGAAAAAGAACAATTGACGAAGAAGTTTCGATTGATTTTGTCAATAAGGAACTCTACCGGTTTAACGTTGGGGTTTTCATGGAATTCATGTGTCGAATAATGCCATGGCAAATTCAGCACCATTTTCAATATTTTATTTTGACACCTTTGCAATTTTATTTTGTGTGTGCGAGCACAGTTACACCATACAGTGGCCCCGTACAGAAGTATCGCTTGAAAAGTGGTTATTAATTAAATATTATAATTTTATTTTCGATGCTAAGCTTTGACTTTCTACACACTAATGGATACATAACTCTTACGACTTTGTTTATTTTGTCAATTGTGGTAGTGATGTGTTTTTGAAAGATAAGTTTTTTATCTAGAATAATACCTAGATATCTACAGTCTTCGGACCACTCAATATCAACTGCACACATACTGAGTTTAGTGCCATTTGGTAGGTAGCAGAGTTTCCTACATCTCGAAAACCAGACAGCTTGTGTTTTATTACCATTTATTTTTATTTTCCATTTCCTGTAATATACTGCTAGCTTGTCAAGAGCTGCTTGCAAAGAGTTGTAGACATTAGTGAATAAGGCACCCGAAGAGAAAATGGCCGTATCATCGGCAAACATAGCTACCTGAATGTTTTCACCTAGACATGGTAAATCTGCGACAAAAAATGTGAATAATATGGGACCAAGGACCGAGCCTTGGGGTACACCATAGTGGATTTGGTGAGTAGAGGATATGTCGGTTCCTATACTCACAACAAATTTTCTCGAACGAAGAAAGCTCTGGATAATTTTGATAAGCGGTATTGGCAGCTTAAGTTTTAGTAGCTTATAAATCAAGGCATCGTGCCATACCGTATCAAAAACTTTTTCGATGTCAAGAAGAACCAGTCCCGTTGACTCCTTGTCGATGAATTTACCAGCTATGTGGTTTTTAATGCGCAGGACTTGGTGGATTGTGCTGTGACCACTACGGAAACCGAACTGAAAGTTTGGTAAGATGTTATTGTCTTCCACAAAACGATCAATCCTTTCCTTAATGATTTTTTCTAAGAGCTTACTTAGACAGCTAAGTAGACTAATAGGTCTGTAGCTTTCGGGGCTGTTCTTCGGTTTGCCGGGTTTCGGGATAGGTATTACTTTTGCTGTTTTCCAAAAGTCCGGAAAATAACAATTCTTAAGACAAGCGTTGAAAATGAACGTTAAATAGTTACTTGCAGCAGGTGGAAGTGCTTTGATTAATTTGTTGTTAATATTATCGAGACCCGCAGCCTTTTTTGATTTCGATTTTTTTATCAATTCTTTAACTTTGCTAATATTAGTTGCGTAAGTACTTTCAGCTGGTGATTGAGAAAGTACATGGATAGTGTTCGCAACTTCAGCTTCAGTATACGCGTCGCTTAGATGCATAGATATGGAGTGGTTCTTACTAAACGTGTTAGCAACTAGGTTCGATTTCTCCACTGAAGAAATAAACAACTTGTCGTGAACTTTAAACGGAGGAGAACTTGACCCTCTCTTTTTCATAATTTTTGATATTTTCCAGAACGATTTGCTTGCTTTGTCAAGAGAGGAAAGGTGTTTATTCCAACACTTGTTCCTATATGTTGAGATTTCGTTTTTAATGATATTATTTAAGACTTTAACAATAACTAGAAAACAATCGATTCTATAACGCAGCCATTTTCTTCTTTCAGAGTTTCGTAGCCTATTCAAATGTAAGATATTTTCAGGAAGCGGTGCCTTATCAACTGGAGCAGTGGAACATTTAGGTATCGCAAGATCGGCCGCTCTATTGATAACAGAAACAAAATTGTTGCATAGGATATCAATGTGCTCGCTGCAGGTTATAGAATTTAGGCTGGTATCACCTAGAACCAAGTTCGTGTTTATACGAGTATATGATTTATAACAATTCCAGTTGGCGGCGGAATAGTTGTGGTATAAACTGGTACGATTTACAACTACTGTATGATTCACTGTGAGGCTGATCGGAAGGTGGTCTGAACTTAACGCATTTAGAGTTAATGGTACTGTGCAGTAATTTGGAATATTAGTGATATATAGATCAAGAGTTGAGGGGTTCTTGTTAGCGCTCGCTGGGATATAAGTGGGGAGAAGTGGATAAAGTATGGAAAAACTTGGGCTGGATTCAGCAACATCTAGTAAAATGTTACCCCAGCAGTTTGCCCTAAGACAATTCCACGACTGATGTCTGCAGTTTAGATCACCACCAATAATTACCTTGTTTCGAGTGTTGACTCTATACAATTTTTGCAGACCCCGCTTAAAGTAAGTAGATTTCTCAATGTTTCTATTTCCTCCAGGGAAATAGACCGAAAAAAGACTCACCTTGGAGTTGTCACTTAATGTTACATCTATACTAATTTCCTCGATTAACTTGAGGCGCAATGAAGGACGCAAGGAATGTTCTATACATTTTACACAACAATGGCGACACCTCCACCACTAGCATGTACCCTGTCTAGGCGATAACATATGTAATTTTGATGTGAGAAAGAAATGTCTTGTTTGAGCCAGGTTTCTGAAACAAGTGCAATGTCAATATTAAAATTTATCAAGAAACTAAAAAATGCATGCCTTTTGTTTTTGATGCTTCTCGCATTCCAAGTTATGATGTTAAGAGAGTTTCTTAACATGTTTTTTCCGAGTATATGTACTTAATAGCTAATGAAATAATGACGTTAAATTGGTCAGCTTTAGTTTGACAAGCACTAAGCTTGGTTACAACTTCATTAAGAAGAGAGTTTATCTCGCTAAATGAGAACAGGTTATCATTAGTTAATGTTTCTGACGGATTTTTCTTCGTGTGTGTCGTTTCACTGTTGGAAGGTTGCTGGGTTTGATGGAGGCCAGAAGCCCTGGTGGATGAAGGAAGTGAAGGTTGACGCACAGATCCGGGTAGTGGAGGAAAATTATCAATGGATAATCGGTCGGGCACTGGCTGCTGTTTGTCACTCGGAGGCTGTAGGAAGGTTGTATTTCCTGTACCACGTCCGCGTGGGGATAATTTGGGGCGAATGTCTATGTACTTCTTTCGGCTTATGCATTCTGGATCGGTGGATTTATGTGGCCCACTACAATTTGCACACTTGATGACCTCATTCGTTTTGCAGTCGGATGTTTTATGGTTTCCCGAACATATTGCACAGAAGCTATTTATATGACAATGCATCGAGCCGTGACCGTAAAGCTGGCAATTGTGACATTGTGTGACCTTACCTGGATTATGTTTTTTAAAGTCCCAGCGAACGATGGTTTTGAACAAGGTGGAGAAGTTCCGTTTTAGTTCGTTTAATTTAACAGTATCGCGTTGAATATAGACGATGTACAAGTAGTGTTTGTACAGGGCTTTTGTTGACGGATTTAATGTGATGGTTTTAACGTCTAGGCACTTTATCCCGAGTGCAATTAGTTCATTTTTCACTACATCGTTGCTAATTAAGTCTAGTCCGGATAACACTACCTTTCATGGACGATTTTCCTTTCGCGAGTGGGTGAAAAACTCACATTTTAACCGTAAGAGTTCGGTTCTGATTTTATTATATATGTCCATTGTTGGGGCACATATTTTTTGCCCAAGCGAAATGTTTTTGATTAAGTATTTGTCTATCTTAATGTTGTTCAAAATATCACGCACTTGAGCACTAGTTGTTTTTAATACCACAATTGGCGGAACGGTTTCTTTAGGAAGTTCTGCGCACTGTTCGTCATTGGTCGGATCCATTTCAGGAGAGTCTTCCATCAGACTTTGAAGTGGTTGAAAAAAGTTACTGTTTGAACACATTTTAGATTTTTCTAGAACTTTATTGTTCACTTTTGAAAGTTTATCGGGAGGAGTTTGGCCTCCAATAACGGGGTCGTAACGCAACCATTTGCGCTTGATTTTATTTAACACACGTGGCCCAGGGGCCATAACTTAACGTTTATAACACTTGTTCAAATTTTTGTATGCGGAAAACGAGGCAAAGAAAACAAGATAATGATAATTAAATTGTGAAAATTATTGTGAAAATAACGGTTGATTAAGATAAATAGCACGAGCAAAACTGTGAGACAAGTTGTCTGTTTGAAAGTCAGCCAGGTACTGAGGGGAAGTAGTATTTATTCAGTATAATTTGATGGTTTTCTTTGAGATTTATTTCTTGTATAAAAGTAAGCGAAATGTTTTCAAACTATGTTGAAATTTACGTGTGCCAGACGATATAAATTTAAATAAAACTTTACAAGCAAACTTAAGCAAAAATCTTCATAGTTAGGTAGATTTTCACATCCATATAAAATCAGTATTGATCTTTTTCCTAAAAAAAGGCGCCATTGAATACATAGAAAATGAATGCAAGGATTACAGTGATAGAGAACTGAAAACTGAAGTTAATTCCAAATGCCCTACCATGCCACAATGTTACAGTAGTACATACTAAATTTATATTAGTACCCTAAGGTAATACATAGTGGTGTAGAGTAGACAGCTCCATCTGAGACTCTGAACTAGACGTACATACCACGCAAATGGATAGGTTGTACATCCTACAATACTTCAGGCTGTAATTCAAGATCAGTGTTCTGGATTTCCTTCTACTGCAAAGCACCAGGTATTAAATAAGCCTTGAAAACAACACCATATCCCAGTTGTAAGACCACATAAGCTTTTAATATAATACGCAGCTTAGTCAGATTTGGAAACAGGGGAAGTTATCAAGCGTACACCAATCTCGTTGGGAAAACCCAAACCCGTGCCCCAATTATAGAATTTAACATAATAAAAATATATTTCAGAGTTTTTTGTGCTTACTGCTCTGCGTCAATCTTTATTGTTTATTTCAGAAGAAATTCATGTGTTTGTGTCTTCCTTAGCTAATCACTGGCGCGTCTCCATACAATTATAAACGGTGTTTTCTTGGAACACTAATGAAACGAACCTCAAATTTAAATGACTTAATGATATCAATTTGTTCTCAGTATTTCATTCGCCGTACACTACATTTAATACCATCTTTAGAAAACGCTTTCATTGTTTCATTAGCAGAGCAATACTGCGCTGGTGAATCATTGTTCACACCTGTACTTGTGCCTCATGTATTTACTCAAATAACAAAAGCCGTACGTCGACTATAAAAGCGATTAGTGCAGAGATGGAAATTTACTAAGAGATTTAGAGCCATTAATCACGAAACTGTCAGCAATGAAATACGTTCTTCAACTTCTAGCGACTCTTTTCGCATGCCACCTAGTTACCAACGTGTTAAGCGCGCCACCTTCTTGCCTCTTTCCGTGCGCTCCTATCAATGAAACTGTGTGGGCAACTGATGGAAGAGTTTGTTACATCTTCCTGAACGATTGTTTATTAGCTTCCGCCAACTGCATTCGTAAATATAACCACCAGACTAGTGAGTAGGGTCTCCAGGTCGCTTTTGTATCTTATTACTCTTTCACGTCCCTGTGCAGGTCTTCAACAAGTATCACAAGAGGAATGTCCGAAGCTCTGTTCCGGTAGCTGACCTGAAATATAAGAACCAGTTACTGTCAACAATAAGGGAAAGATCCAAAAATTCCCCAACCAATGCGAATTAAACTACTACATATCTAAAACTGGAGCTGGTACGTTCAAACTGAAAAGCTAATTTAAACAGAATTTTCTTTAATTAATTGATAACCTTTTCAGTGTGGCTTCTATCTTAACATCATACCAAACCCACGCCCAACCGCAATACCAGCCTCAGCACCAGTACCAAGAATTGTGGCATCGACATTTGCATATGGAACAACTAATTTTGTGATGTATTAAAAGAAAAAAGGGTTTCTACGATTCATTCTATGTTTTGTTTTTTCTCTTCCTCCAATACTCTTTCTCCCGCTTTTCACTGCTCTAAGTGGACAATTTTGATAGAAACAGAGACAGGGACAGGGACAAGGACAAGGACAGGGACAGAGACAGTGGGAGTGAAAGATTGAGAAACTAAGAGAGTAGAAAGTGAGCGACGAAGTGACCAAAAGACTGAGCGATCGAAAGCACGAAAACCTGACAAAAAGTAAGATAGACAAAAAAGTCACCGAAGTGCAGATTGTCAGACACCAAACACGTAATTTGCGTTTATTACCACACCCAAGGCCAACCCGTGTTGAATGATTTCATTCCTACGATTCCTACCACCATCCATGTAGTAAGAGATCGCATGCACCCTGCAGAGACTGTGGCGGTTCCGCCAAACCCCACTGTTACTTACCTGAAAAAACCCATAACTACATCCTAATCGGTATAAGTTTTCGCTAATGCAATCGCATTAGCACCTTGAATGCTTCACGCATCAAATGGATCAAATTTATTTACCTAAAAGGCCCTGTAAAAGAATTCTTACCTTTCATGCATTTCTTCGCATACAAATTCCCTACAAGAATTCTTTCCATTATACGGGAGCATAAAACAAAACCTATTCGGTACCTTCGGTTGCTAGGCAAATTCCAACCTTCCCACACCCGCACCGCAATCTCCCCGCAGCAAAAACATTTCCTTCCCAAGGATAATTAATGCTTTCAATGCATTACCTGGAAATGCCTGCAAAGAATTTTTCCTACAAGGGCATTCATACATGTATCAATGCATCTCTGCATTAGCGACCCAGAACCGAATTTCCAATTAGTGTAGATATTCACACTAGAGTTCGATCCTGGCCTCGCCACAGATGCCATGTACAATTGACACAGATGGTATATACAAACCGTCATTGTATAACCATCTAATCTGCTTTGCAATGACTTGCAACTATCGTTACAGCTGCAAGCACTTTACCCAGAAATACTTCTTTGTTTGAATCTTTAAACAATCACCAACGGCGCGCTTAGCCGCCGGATTGGATTCAATAGCATAAACATATGCAAACAAAAGAATCCGATTTTCCCAGTCGGCAGAGAGACGGTATACGATCTCTATTGTAGAAATTATCGCAATCCCTTTTAGCATCTAATGAGTGGCTGATATTTAGATATTTAATTAAATTTTTTTTTAAAAGAACTTAACTTAACTTAATCTAAATCTTATACTACCCTAATTCTAGAAAAGCTAAGTCTATGTAAGCTGGCTGATGATACTGTTGTTCTATACCGACTTTGGTATCCAGGTCTTTATATGTCATTCAACCACCAGAACTGTTGACGCTGTCCAATACTATAGTCACGATCTCTGTGGGAGATAGCCCTACTGAAGCGCAAGAGCTCTTCTTCGGTGCGCGTTACTTTCCGGTCGTAGCACAATCGCCCGTCTACGCATGATCTACTTACATGATAGATTAGCGGAATTCCGGATCTAACCTGTATAAGCCCTTTCATGTACTAATCAAGGAACGCCCCTGGTGGAACAAAACTGTTGCGACGCACGTTCTCATTTACAAGGCGTATATTCGTCCAAAAATGGAGTTCAACTCCCATATTTGGTCAGGCGCATCCAAAGCTACATTACACGTGCTCGACAGGATGCAAAAAACGAGCTGTGAAACTTATTGGGGACTCAGCCGTAAGTCGATCAATTCCGTCGTTAGAACACAGGCGCCACGTATCATGCCTATCTCTTTTCTATAGGTATTACCACGGTCGTTGCTCAACTGAACTTGCTGAGCGTGTTCCGCCCCTCCAGACATTTTCGCGTGATACTCGTCAATCTGTGAATGCGCATCAGTTCACGTTGAAAGTGCACTTCAGGCGCACAAATAAATATAGAGAGTCATTCTTTAGCCGAACCACACGAATGCGGAATGCTCTACTTGATCATGTGTTTCCTCGTCGTTGTGATGTCCAGACATTCAAGACCAATATACATCGACACCTCCTTTCCTTATCCACTTCCTCTCCATCCGCTCGCACTGTGCTCTGACATTTAAGGGTACTTCAAAATCCCCTTTTGTGCGCTCGTTAGTGTAAAAAAAAAAAAAAAAAAAAAAAAAAAAAAAAAAAAAAAAAAAAAAAAAAAATTAAAATTTATGTTTGAGTCTATAATTTTTCACAATACTGTATATCAATACAGTATCTAGTGAAAAATATTTGAGTTCATTTTTCCTAAACTGATATAGCTAAGGAATGAATATCATAGGAAACTCAGGTATAAAACATTCAATTTCGGCATTAGAACATTAACGTTTCCTACACGTATCTTTCCTATTAAACCGCTAATTATTAATCGCACTTGGGAGTTGAGTTTCTTATTCTCCAGTATTTGCTTATGAAAGCAGTGTGCATCGTAAATAGAATGACCATGTAAATAGAGGGAATTACTCCGCACTCGAACTACACAATCGTGGAACATTCTGTCTGGTCATTTGTTCGTCGTAGTTTTAATTTTATGGTATTTGAAACTATGCCTCGGTAGTTTCTTTCCTTGTACTGTAGCTCTCTGACAAGGTAAAGCGTTTTGTGATGGTAGTGAAGAGCGTGATAGGGTTTAAGCACAGGGGCATTAGACTGCGGCCGTGTGTACACGAGGAAGGCTCAACGCCCTAATGCTCTGGTAGACGGACCTGATAATTTTTCAATTATCTGTTAGTACTGTCTTTGTTGGAATCACTACATACCCAATCCCTTATATACGCATGTATTGTAAAAACAATTAGAACCTTCCTCGGGTTAGCCCCAAAGGTCAGCCATCGAAAAAGAAATCATTTCGTATTGTCCCATTAAAATTTGTATATCCCCTTTACTAGAACATTTGTTATATTATTTCAGTAACTAAATCATATATTTTTGCAACTTTCTTTAGAAGAACAAATAACGGAATCCCCAAAACTGAATATCCAAAAATCAAACTAACATATAATTAGAAAGGAGACCGGAATTTAAATATCTCCAAGAACGTAATAACCTCAAGTTTTTTAAATATTTATATGCAAATAAAACACGATGTAAGCCGCATCAAATTAAACCGACTGGTTGTCCAACAAAATATGAATCAATAAACTTACACATAAATACTGATAATTAAAACAAAAATCTTTCAAAATCGGTACGACAAAACAAACGCACAAAAACAAAGAAATGATTAAATTCATTGCAATATTATCTGCATAATCAATCGCTTTTTATTTTAATTTAATTTCTTTTTCTTGTGTGAAAGTATGATGGCAGACTTTTAACTAAATGGTGGTAAAAACTAACTGGGGAAATGTCTCTCCTTGGTGTTGCTATGTGACTGCTAATTGGCTGGTAAGTGCGCATTACGCGACTAATGTCCTTACTACAAAACATGAACTCCGATTATCAGTAGCTGAATGGGCGTTAACAACTTGTTGCTCATCTCGGCTTTTGTTGCCTCTGACTTTCCCCAGGGAGGTTGGTTTGTACTGACATCTCTGCGTATTCTAGCTCTCTGCAACTTAAGTCAGTAAGGTGATGCACCTAGGGCACGGAGGACTTCATGTAGCGAACGGATTCAAATATATTGCTAGATTTCGTAAAAAAGGCCAAACATTGTTGTGAACGGAACATTTTTGACTAGGGAATCATAAATTCTTGCAGCTACACTCCTTGCAAATCGTCTCGGCCAGTTCAAGGTCAGGGGGCAAATGCTCTCTTAAAATTCTCAGTTCGTCAGCTGAATAGGGGAACCTTTATGAGTGTATGCTCTTGTACTCAGTTTTGGTAAGGGGGTCGAAGCATTCAATCTCGAATGGTGTTCCACCGCCAAAAAATCGATAGGACATTGGGTGGTTGTTGCCTAGCATAGCAATCCAGGATATTTGGATTCAATTGAAACCAAACGACGTTCGTTTAGTTTTAAAATCATTTCGTGCCTTCCTTCTTGTTTAATTGCTTAATGTAGGATCCTTTACACTTCTTGCCACTCTCGTATACTGCAAATACTGCTCCACTCTAGAGCATCGAAAACTAGCCTAATTTCAAAATCTTTTCCTGAGAAAAGTCTGAAAGAACTGAAAGATGTATTTATAATTTTTTATTGCCTACACTTTGAAGAGTAGAAAAGTATGTTTTTAATTAATTAAAAAACATAGGGTAGTTGAACAGGGGGGTCGAGGGGACTCATTTCAACTGGAAATAATCGAAAAGCTCTCGGCTACAATTTCAATCCAGAAAACACAGGAAGTGTTTTAATTTTTATTTTTCAAAAGTTAAAAAGTGATGTACGTACATTTTTTTGACACTTTGCAAAAGCGGAATATTTGCTTAAGCAAGCACATAGATACTAATTTGTTTGTAACTAAAGAAGTAAGCATTCCGTACGTTTTTTTCTCTTGCTGGGCAATGACCTTCAGAAGGTACTATTACAATTTTAAATAAATCAGTAAAGATTTGTGTGCTTGTTTGGGGCCGTCTCAAAAAGTAGTTTTGACGGGACCACAATATTGATTTTTCAAATATTTCTGGAATGTTAAACCTTGCCCGTAAAAATAAATTATTATGGAAAATTTAACAAGCCTCGAGACTTGTTAAATAAGGTTGGGGTCTGATGCCGGTTGTGGTGCCGATGGTGATGATGATGAT
Organism: Microdon myrmicae; assembly: GCA_963931805.1. NCBI lineage: Eukaryota > Metazoa > Arthropoda > Insecta > Diptera > Syrphidae > Microdon > Microdon myrmicae. Next base: position 154,382,542 of record OZ007500.1, read on the forward strand.
GAAACCACTCTTAATGGAAAATTTAGTGAAAGATATATAAATGTAGTACGAGGGCTGCCTCTTATGTTTCGGGATTTGGCAACCCTAGTGTTGCAATCCGGCAATTGACAGATCTGTCGTAAAGTTGGACATTTTTGAGGTTATACGCACTCAGAACGTTTTGACATACGAGCGCTATTTGTGTTGTTTACAGTAACTTAAAAGATTCATCTCGGCCCAAAAATGGAATTAAGTCGTCAACATTTTTGTGCGATTATTTTTTACAACTTTCGGCGTGGATTAACTCAGCAACAGTGCATGGATGAACTTAATTCAATTTTTTGCGATGAAGCTCCATCAAGGACCAGTGTTTATCGATGGTATGGTGAATTCAATCGTGGTCGTAGTTCACTCCAAGATGAATTTCGTGAAGGTCGTCCAAAATCAGTTGTTGTTCCGAAAACCATTGATGCTGTGCGCGAACTGATATTGGAAGATCGTCATGTGACCTATCGTGAGATTGAGACAACCTTAGGCGCTAGTGGGACCAGCATACATTCAATATTGCATAAACATTTGACTGTCAAAAAAATTTGTTCGCGTTGGATCCCACACAATTTGTCAATCGCCCAAAAAAAGGCTCGTGTCAATTGGTCGAAAGAAATGCTCAAAAAATACGGTCGCGGTGCTTCGAAACACGTCTATGACATCGTGACAGGTGATGAATCGTGGATTTACGCGTATGAGCCCGAAAGTAAACAGCAGTCGACTGTCTGGGTGTTTCAAGATGAGCCAAATCCAACAAAAGTTGTTCGCGCACGAAGCACTTCCAAGCAAATGGTCGCCTGTTCTTATCGGAAAAACTGGACATGTCGCAACCGTACCAATGGAACAACGCAGAACAGTCAATTCTGAGTGGTACACAACCATTTGTTTGCCAGTTGTCTTCCAAGAAATCAGGAAAACCAACCGCCGAAGACGGATCACTTTTCACCACGACAATGCGAGCTCTCACACATCGGCTGCGACAACTGCATTTTTGAGCACCCAAAACATCGATTTGATGGGTCATCCGCCGTATAGTCCTGACTTGGCACCGAATGACTTCTTTTTATTCCCGTACGTAAAAAACAAACTGAGAGGTCAACGTTTTTCGACACATGAAGAAGCGGTTGCTGCATTCAGAATGCATGTGTTGGAGATACCTCAATCAGAGTGGCAAAAGTGCTTCGACAATTGGTTCAAACGCATGCAAAAGTGTATAGATCTTCATGGGGAATATTTTGAAAAACAATAATAAATTTTCGATGATCAATATTTGTTTTTGTTCTCTAATCCCGAAATATAAAAGGCAAGCCTCGTAGTAACTAGTAGGCGGTGGTTGGCTAGATCCCAACGACAATACACAGATGATATACCAACCCATCACATTTTAGGCTCCGTGAAATGGTCGTTAAAGATTTTCTACTTCTTTTGAGCTTGACTGATGGGAGGTCAAAAAATAAAATGACAAAATGCTTAGTGGGCTTTGATTTGGTTTGATTTGGTGAGGGAAAAATTATATTTCTATTTATTCTGCTTAATAAACTTGCCGTGTGAGTAGGGCGTTAGAATATACTCACAGTTAGGCCGGCCTGTCGTAAGAGGCGACTAAAGGCCGAGTGGTAGGTGGGTTTCCAACGCCCTGTCGACCGGTGAAATACCACACCATCAAGCTATATATATATATGATACCACGAAGAAAGCGCACAACGACAGAGTGACCACAGTCACAGAAATGATTCTTTTCGGTGTTGAGATATACATTCCGCATTCCATCACACGAAGTTCATCTGATAGACCTTGGTTTGATAAAAAATGCGGACAGATTACAGCGGCAAAAAAAAAAGCTTTTACACAATGACGCTCCAATCCAACTGAGGTTAATAGAACGAATTTTGCTAGATTCAGAAGCGCGTGCAACCAGGCTATTGATATCACGAAGAAGCCCTACGAGGACAGAGTGACCAATTGGTTCGAGTCCCTTCTGGTCAATGGCAAGGGCTGTCAGCAGTAATTTCACTTCATCCATTTCAGACAAAATAGCATCCCAGGGCACTGACTCAGCGCAATAGGTTCGCCTTTCCTGGGAGAAGCAAAAAAAAAAATCGAAACCACCAAACAATACGTCCATACAAGGACAGCTTGCTACGTTTGAGATAAAATCGGAATAATTGAAAAAAAAGTGACAGAACGGCCGAATAGATAATATCTACTCGACCCAGTTTCCAGATAACACAATACACTAGTCACAATCTTCACTTGACTGAGTTAACTCTTAAAATTATGGAAAGAAGGGATGACAATCTGAGCAATCTGCTGGAGGCCGAAGTCCCAGATGTGCTTTGGCTAGCGAAACTAAGCTAAGCCAAAGACACAAGTTGAGCTACAAAAACTCCACTCAAGCAGGAGGATTCGCCGTCCTAATCAAAAATGGTCTGCAACAGAAGGTCGTGTCCCCCGCTTGGTAGAAACCTTGACGTGTTGTGGGGGCTTAAACTACAATGAATCACTCAGGCTATGCTGACGGAAGCATACGCTTCCAGTAGGGCCACCCATGTCAGACAGGCTAGCGAGGAGTAACACACAAAGATCTACCACCCCCAATCTAGGGTATTACGCGTCACCGTGCCCATTGGGTGGTGTGCACCCAGGGGTATATCGGCTATATTATAACGGCGCCTCTCTGACACCGGGTCGAATCAGAGCAGTAAGCAGACCTTACCATATCAAAGAGGGGCTCTGATATGGCGGACTATTTGAAACCCCAAGACTGTTCCCACGAAATGAATGATCAATATACAAAAAACAATCTCACGAAAAACCCGGTAGGCATAGGTATGATAAGACGAGACTACCATAAGGGAACAAATCATCAAGAAAACACCGACTTGGCAAAAAGAAACCGTAGGGGAAAACGGAAAAAGTGGGCACGTGGAATGTTCGAACGGTATATAAACCAGGCACAATACAGACGGTCGTAGAGAACGCGAAACAATATAAAATGGACATCGTCGCGCTTCAGGAAGTTCGACTCCCACATCAAGTAATCGAAACCGACGGGTTTACACTGGCGTGTGGGGGGATGGGAGCGAACATACAGGGAAAAGTTACTGATTGCTTTCAACCCGGCGAATACCAGGACGATCCTTGTCCCTGTTCAATGCAAGTTGACATGCAGTCTCCACGTGGCACCCGCCAAGTAGGGAACCAATGCATGCAGCGACATCCTGAGAAAGGTTGGCGCAAGGCTAATAACCTTGCCCGTAAAAATGAATTATTATGGCAAATTTAACAAGCCTCGGATATGGACCGGACACACGACGACGACCACGGAAACGAAAATGGCTAAACGATTTAAAAATTTTCTCATGGAACGTCCGCTCACTATACAGAGCTCGAGCTGCACAGCAGCTAGCCGATGCCCTGCACGAATATAAGGCTGACATAATAGCATTACAAGAAATAATATGGACGGGGAGTCGTGATATTCAAAGGAACGAGTATGACATTTATTACAACTGTCACGCAAAACACCATGTGCTCGGGGTAGGCTTTCTAGTCAGACGAAAACTGAAGCCTTCCATCATCAGCTTTAATGCAATAAACGAAAGGCTATGTACTGTTCGCGTGCGAGGCAAGTTTAAGAACATAAGCCTCATAAACGTTCACGGACCTACAGATGAGTTCCCTGACGACGAAAAAGAAGAATACTACGAGAACGTCGAACGAGCCGTCAATGCCTGCCCAAGATACGATGTGAAAATCGTTCTTGGTGATTTGAATGCAAAAATTGGTCGGGAGCCGGTTTTCAGGAACTACACAGGTTCCCATAGTTTGCATGAGAACATTAATGACAATGGACTACGAGTCACCGAATTGGCAGCATCAAAGAACTTGATCGTTACGAGTACGAGGTTTCCCCGTAAAGATATCCACAAAGCCACCTGGGTATCATCTGATGGAGCCACTAGCAACCAAATTGACCACCTGTTGACAGATCGTCGCCACTCCTCGAGCCTGCTGACGGTACGAACGTGCCGTGGTGCCAACGTCTACTCGGATCACTATCTTGTTGGTATAGTCTTCCGAGCGTGGATTTCCTTACAGAGACGTATTGCATCCGTGGATCAGTTTCGAATCAACACAGCTGCTTTACGTAATGAGAATACCAGTAACACCTTTGGTCATGCGTTAAGACTTGCCCTCGAAGAGCTGGATGGAGGGAGAGTAAGTCCTGGGGCCAAAATGCCGGGCGTAGAAGAGAAATGGACACGTCTTAAGAATACTGTCATTAATACTGCCAACTCCATCTTAGGCAGTAGTCGTAGAGATCGGAGCGACTGGTTTGATGATGAGTGCAACCTAGCGACTGAACGTAAGAATGGTGCATACCGGGCAATGCGGCAGTCTCATAGGACGCGGATATGCGACGAGAAATACAAAGTGCCCAGAAGATCTGAAAAAATACTTCACAGACAAATGAAAAGTGCCTGGGAAAAAACCCTTCTCTGTGAAATAGAGAAAAGTAGAGAGCGTGGTCCGCACCAGGCGCGGAAGTTCTACCAAATAATCCGCAGTATGACGCGGTACACACTGTAGTGGTCCTTCTCTCAGGGAGCGTGTCTGGTCCTGAAAAGGACGAGGGATCTCTTTAAGATAGCTCCTGAGAGGACCCGTTGCGGTGCCGCCGTGCTTCCTCAAACCTCGAGGGAAGAGCAGCTACCGATCGAATATGGTCCCGGGAATCGGCCAGGATCAATTAAAAATACTTTTCATTTTATTAAATTTTAATTTTATTTTTAAATTCATTTTCTGGCGTCCTTACACTTAGAACGCCAATTGAGACTGATTTTCGAATCTGAAATTCATCACCCTTATAAAGAGAAACAAATCGAAAATACACAATTTCCTACAAAAATCCCGATTTTGGAATCCTGAGTGAGATGCTCAGTGTTTATTTAAGATAAGGATTCAGTTTCCTGAATTCCTATGAAACTATTGTGCAGATGTGGATATGTAAATGAATTCGGGTTTTTGTTTGTTCACTTTGATGGATTGTACCAAATTGAGATAACGTATCTCTGGTTTTTGAATTTAGATGATGCCGTGGGGCGAATATAGAACAATAAACGAATATTAGATTCGTTTATTGGGAATTTGATTTTAATTTAAGATTTTGGATTTAATTATGCCGTGGAAGCAGCTAATAAGCGATAAACGAATGTTTGATTCGTTTATTGCGAATTTTGGTTTATGTTTGGGTTTTTTCGGATTTTGATTAAATTTCAGGTTTTAGTGTGTTACTGCTAGGATTTGGATGTAGGTGTGGGGGAAGGAGATGGTAGGGCTTTTCAGAGCACTACATCCTCCCCTCCTTCAAAAAAAAATTAATCTGTAGGAGATTAATTTTGTAGGAGTGACGCGATAAAAGATGAAGGGCGATGTCATCATGATTCGTTACATAATTTGGATTTCAAATTATAATGGTTACTTTAAATTTTCATTGTAGTTACAATTGGTAGCTACTTTTTTAAATGTTTGTTCTTGTTTTTACATATTATTCAATATTTTGTGTTAATTCTGTAGCTTACGGTAGATTGTTCTTCAGTATTTTGTTATGTTTTTAGAAAATCTAAGATTATGTGTTAAACTATAGGCTTACATTCACAATTTTTCTTATCGTGTATATAAGTACATTTTTAAGTTACATATATTAATAATGTTATTTACAGTGTTCTTTTGTTTTTTCAATATATTTAATAATAATTGTGAATTATTTTTATGAAATAAGATTATTTTAAATAAAATATTAAATTCAATTTGTGCTACAGATCCATTTTGAGGTAAGCCTTACAATTTGTGTTTTATATAGGAATTTACATTATCTACAGAGTATATTTCTGTTTCATTTTTGAGGACCATATTTATGTTTTTTTTTTCATGTATTATAAAGACAGATTTTATTCTAAATTTTTAAAATTCATTTTGATTTAAGTAAAAAATGTTAGTTCCTTATTTTTCTTAGGATAGGGGTAATTTGGTTAATTGAAGAATGTTACATAGTTATTTGAAATTATTATATTTCTATTTAAAATTGTTTATTTCATAGATTTTGTTTTGTTTAGTTAAACATTTTTTTTTTTTTTTTTTAACTTAGAATTATATATGTTTTTTATTTACAAATTAAGATCATTTATTATTAAAATATTTTTGTTCATTTATTTAAATTTTAAGTTAATGGCAATTAATTAAAATATTGTATAATATTTACAAAATTATTTTATTGAGGGAGTTAATATTTGTTTCATTATTTGTGTGTTAATAATATGAATTTGCGGAGATTCTCTTCATAATATAAACTATTTAAAGATTTATTTGTGTTATATTTTGCTTATTATCTCCTGAATTGTGAATACAGTTGTATTGTTTACAAATTTTCTTTGTTTATTATAGATTATTTTCTTTTAGATACATAAATTTCCCAAAACAAAGTTGGTTTTTTTTATTTTATTTATTTGTGTTAATATGTATATGTTACTATTTTGTTTTTGTACAATAATTTGTTAAGTGGGCAATTAAAAATTATTAATTGTAGATTTTCTATTTAATTTACATATAGTTTTATTTTATTTTTTATTTTTTCATTTTTTACATCTGAGAATTTGTGTTTTATTTTTATATTCATACATGTATACATATATTTGAAAAGGAATAATCCATTTGTTTCACTTTAAGTTTCTCTTTAAACTTGTGAAAAATTTTCCATGTTTTCTTAGGGTTGGGTTGTGTGGCATAGTTCAAAATTTGGGCAATAAAACCATCTAGAAAGAGCGTTTTAAAGGATGGAGGATTCGTAATCGATTTTGAAAGATCAACGTTTGTTTTATTTGTAAACGGAATTTTGATTAATTGTTTATTTATATGTTTTATTTGTAGAACCCATTTTAAAGTTTGAAAAATTAGAGAAACGAGGGAAACGATGCGGACAAACAAGTTATTTAAAAGGGATGCTTTGATACAGCTGTTCTTTACAGGCTTATATTCTGCTGTGACTTCTTGTTCCACAGTCTTACTCTTAGCTGGGAATCTTTGTTCCTCAGGCTTATTGGATGCTGGGAGTTCTTGTGGCTTTTCAGGCTTAAGTTCTGCTGGGACTCTTTGTTCCGCAGGCGTACACTTAGCTGAAATTTTTTGTTTCTCGGGCTTACAATCTGCTGAGAGTTCTTGCTCCTCAAGCTTACATTTTGCCGGAATTTTCTGTTTGTGCTCTATGAGCTTGCACGTGTTGTTGCTAGAAGTCGGAGCATTTAAGAATATAAAAGTAGATGGACGTGTTAGAATAGTATGATCAGGGGTCTTTGTCGAATCATCATATCCGGCCCGTAGACAAACGGATTCAAATGTTGACTGTTGGATAAGATCTTTGGTCGCTACTCCCTCTATTTGGGGGGCCTCTCGATCGTCCTGCCTCTGATTTTTATCCCTATTATCCCGAATGCCAATTTCATCCGTAGACGACACCTTGTAAGGTGAGGCATTTTCTACCTTTCTGTTTATATCCTTAGCTTCTAACGTCGCTTGTTCAATTTTTCCCGTATTTAATTTCTCGGAATCAATTTTTATTAATTGTACCCTGTTCGTTTTGGTTAATACTCCACTTCTCCAAACGTTTGCGGTAGAAGTGGGCCGAGCTCTAAAATCGTTTTTATTCGATGGAGAGTCGTTTAGACTTTTGAAATGAGACTGTATCCTACATTCTGCTTGAGAATGATCAAATCTTTTACAATAAGTGCATTCAATGCGTTGAACCTCTGTCTTCATTTGTTGGGGACCAACATTTAGAGAGTTTGTATTGCGATAACAAGTCCAGGAAGTATGTCCAGTCTTATTGCACGATTGGCAAATTTGTGGCTGGCTATATTTGGAATTATTACATAAATTAAGAGGGTTTCTATCGCCTAGTCGTGGGGCCTGCTCGAGAGCATAATTGATTGCTGCTCTAAGACTAGGGTTACCTCGTGCTTTAACTAAGAGTTTTAAATGGGAATCCCTAAGACCATCTTCAAATGTATGCAAGGCGAGCTTTTTATTTTCTTCGAGGAGATATGTTCGCACCGCAGGGTCGACAGTGCTTTCGAACGTGGCTTTGTTCAGCAGATGCAGGAGGTGTGCGAGTCTGTTTCCAAACTCCTTCACATCTTCCTTGCTATCTTGCTTGGCTTTCACCAGACTGTTTTGTGCCGCTGACCTTGAGGTGAGAATTTTAAATTCTCCCTTTAATTCGGAAGCAAGATCATTCCAGGTTGAAATGACCTTGTACCGGATGTGGTCGCATGCTGGCCCTTTCAGTCTGGTTTTCACCACGCTTAGATAAAAAGCATACTGACTGTCGTCCTGTGCCTGTGAAAAAATAATATCCCCGCAAGAAATAAAATCATCTAATTCGTCCGGATTACCGTTAAACACCGGCACGAAATCCAAAATATCTTTCAACCCGATTGTGATATTCATTGTTATTAGTTTCGCGTTTTTATAATTGGGTATTAATTTTCGCGCGCCTCAAATATTCGATTCGCGTATTATTTTGGGGGAAAAATTCCTTGAGTAAATTCATCTCCCCAAATACAAGTACACCAAAGGGCGAAGAGTAAGAAGAGAATTTTTCGAACTCAACTGAAGCGATCCTAAAGAGAAAAGAGAAAAAATGACTTCAAACCCAAACACATCGATATATCTAAAGGAAATTTCGAAAATACTAAAGGTAAGAGAAGATTTTTACTGATACCGAGAAAAACAATCCTAATATCGAAAGATCCTGTGAAAGAAGCCAATGGTAAAAAAAGAGAGGACATTTTTCGAGCCCAAAGTGAAACGAGCCTGCAAGTGGAAAGATCCTGGATAGGGGAAAGTGATCCTAAGGAATTTTGATCTAAACAGATGAAAGGAAAAAGACCAACAGACAGATAAGGGTGAGCGCGTTAAAATCGAGAATTTCCTGTTAGAAAGTATGGAAAATATTCATCAAGTAAATTAAATCCTTAAGAAACTTATTTAATGAATGTAAATATGTGCATATGTATAGGTATATGTAAAAATGTAAGTAAAATTGTATGTATATTTAAATTTTTCTTGGGGTTTTTGTTATTATTGTAAACCATTCAAGTGATTACGTTAAAAAATGCTGTTTATAAAATAAAATTTTCAAAATTTGCTTTTCTTGATATCCCCTTTGATTAATTTTTCACAATTTAATTTGTTTGGTGATTTTCTATGCGTTCCTTTTTTGTTTTTATGAACTTTTTAAATGTGTATTGTGGGTTTTGTTTGTCCTCTTAAATTAACTAATACAATTTTATAGATAGAATGTATGTGCATACCTTGTACATTTTTGTGCCGGTGTTGCTGGCTGCTACAGCTGTATTGACTGCTCCTACTGGTGCGGTGTTGTTATATGGACATGAAATTTTTGTTGTTTATGATGTTGAGTATGTTGCAGTTGTCCCTGATCACCTTGTTGTTCCTTTTGCTAGTGTCTTGCCGGGAATAGTAGATTGGACAAGTAGCCAGCTGTTCAGACTGAGACCTTTATCGGGTTTTGCTAGTTCCACATTTCACAGTCCCACTAGAGCTCCTGCCTATCGATTGCCAGAGTTTCCGTCTCCATTCGCATGTGTCGATATAGTTTGTGTTTGGTGTGTTTGCTTTTGGCCGCTGGACGTTGTTTTAAAAATTATATTTTTTGCACTATTAACTGTGATGTTTTTGTTTATGGGGTGTCGTTCTCGTTTTGTTGGTAAGGGATTATGGTATAATCCCAGTTGATCTTTGCCTGGACGCCAATTGAGACTCTTCTTGGTAGGGGATTATTTGTCTCAGATCCAAACCGCTGCCGTCAGTCTTCTTTGTAGGGGATGAATGAATCAGTCCGATCCACTGCTCATTTATTTTTATATTTTATTGGTAGGGGATGTTGGGATCCCAAACCGCTGCCACCATTTTGTAGTGGTCCTTCTCTCAGGGAGCGTGTCTGGTCCTGAAAAGGACGAGGGATCTCTTTAAGATAGCTCCTGAGAGGACCCGTTGCGGTGCCGCCGTGCTTCCTCAAACCTTGAGGGAAGAGCAGCTACCGATCGAATATGGTCCCGGGAATCGGCCAGGATCAATTAAAAATACTTTTCATTTTATTAAATTTTAATTTTATTTTTAAATTCATTTTCTGGCGTCCTTACACTTAGAACGCCAATTGAGACTGATTTTCGAATCTGAAATTCATCACCCTTATAAAGAGAAACAAATCGAAATTTGTATCTCGAAAATACACAATTTCCTACAAAAATCCCGATTTTGGAATCCTGAGTGAGATGCTCAGTGTTTATTTAAGATAAGGATTCAGTTTCCTGAATTCCTATGAAACTATTGTGCAGATGTGGATATGTAAATGAATTCGGGTTTTTGTTTGTTCACTTTGATGGATTTTACCAAATTGAGATAACGTATCTCTGGTTTTTGAATTTAGATGATGCCGTGGGGCGAATATAGAACAATAAACGAATATTAGATTCGTTTATTGGGAATTTGATTTTAATTTAAGATTTTGGATTTAATTATGCCGTGGAAGCAGCTAATAAGCGATAAACGAATGTTTGATTCGTTTATTGCGAATTTTGGTTTATGTTTGGGTTTTTTCGGATTTTGATTAAATTTCAGGTTTTAGTGTGTTACTGCTAGGATTTGGATGTAGGTGTGGGGGAAGGAGATGGTAGGGCTTTTCAGAGCACTACAACACCACGCTGCACTTACTGCAAGAATAAAGGGGGTAATCTGATCACCGGTCTTGAAGGCATTCTGGAGCGATGAGAACTGCACCTCAATGAATTGCTAAATGGTCGGCTCACAGAAAAATTGGAGGCTTCACCAATGCAAGATCAAGACCAAATGCTGGCGCCGCCAAGCATTGAATAAACAGTAAACGCCATAAGACAACTCAAATCAAATAAAGCCCCCTGATGGCATACCAGCTAAGTTGATCAAACAAGGAGGGGCAGCTTTACATAACGCAGTTCATAAGATCGTGGTGCCCATGTGGGAGCAAGAGGAGGTGCCAGAAGATTGGCGTCGCGGAATAATTTGCCCCATACATAAGAAAGGAGATATCACAGTGTGCAGCAACTATAGTGGTATAACATTGCTGAGTACCGCCTATAAGGTATTCTCCACTATCCTACAAGATCGGAAAGCCTCACACGCTAAAGCCATCATTGGCCAATATCATTGTGGCTTCATCCCAGGCAAATCAGCGATTGATCAGATATTCACCATTAGGCAGGCGATGGAAAAATGTCAGGAATTTAAGATTCCATTATATCATCTATTTATAGACTTTAAGGCCGCCTACGACAGCATAGCCAGGGTAGAACTAAATAATGCCATGAAAGAGTTCGACATTCCAAACAAATTGATACGACTTTGTAGGTTGACCATGACCAATATAACTAGTCAATTAAAAACAGCGGGATTGCTATCCAAACCAATAAACAACTTTAATGGACTCCGACAAGGAGACCGTCTGGCCTGCTTCCTCTTCAACATGGCGTTTGGGTAAGCAGTCCGTGACTCTGGCGTTACAACTAGAGAGACTATTGTCACCAAGTCCAGCCAGATGCTTGCCTACGCAGATGACATCGACATCATCGGTAGAACCGAATCGGCTGTACAGGAATCTTTTACCCAGATCGAGCAGGCGGCACAAAAACTGCGACTGCACATTAATGAGGGAAAAACTAAGTACATGGTGGCAACTTCTGCGAAGAGAAGACCTAACGTTGGTCAAACTATCAGGGTAGTTGTGGCACGAATTTGAAGTAGTGCAATCCTTTAACTAGCTTAGGTCAATAGTATCAGCCGATAACAATATGGAAGAAGAAATACGCGAACGGGTGATCAAATCCAACAAAGCCTACTATGGTCTATCAAGGGTCTTTAAATCCCGACATTTATCCAGAACATCCAAGCTACTACTGTACAAGACCATGGTCTTCCCAGTATTCATGTATGGATCCGAGACCTGGTGGCTCAATAAAAGGCAGTCTGAACTCTTAGCCGCGTTTGTGAGGAAGGAATTGTTGGCCCCGTATGTGGGGGAGGACGATTCCGGAGACCCTACAACCATGTGTTGTACGCGATCTACCTTGAAGCTAACGTTGTAAGAAAAATCAAGCTCGATAGACTCCGGACGGCGGGACACCTAGCTCGAATGAGCGAAGAGGAGGCTGCTCGGAAAGTCCTTTGTGGCAGGATGTATGGAAGGAGACAGCGTGGTAGACCTTGTCTGCGGTGGAGGGATGGCGTAGACCAGGACGCCCAGAGCCTGAGAATGCCAAACTGGATGACATCGGCTCGAAATCGGGACCGGTGGAGAGATTTGTTAAATAAGGCCATGGCCGGATCCCGGTTGTAGTGCCGTTGATGATGATGATGATGATGTGGAGGTACCGATACACATAACCTCGGAACCGGCTTCATCATAAGTAAGACGATTACGCCCCATATAAAAGATGTGAAATTTATTAATGACCGATTGTCGGTGCTAAAAATACAGACCCCGTGGTACAATTATGTATTAATAAACGTACACGCCCCAACAGAATCTACGGACGAAGAAACTAAGGACACATTCTACGAGACCCTAGAGGAAGTATTTGATGGGATCTCATCATTCGATGTTAAAATCCTCCTCGGGGACCTGAATGCGAAAATTGTTAAGGAAGATATCTTCCAATCAACTATAGGTAAAGAAATCCTACACGACGTTTCAAATGATAGTGGAACACGTTCGCAGCGTCGAAAGATCTGGTAGTGAAAAGCACGATGTCCAAGCACAAGCAAATCCATAAAGCCGTATGGCGCAAATGGGTTGAATATCAAGACGAACTAACGACTAGATTTAGGATCCTAGAGAATGGGAGCAGTCAGGAAGAGGAAGCCAATAGTGTGAACACTATATGGATATCGATCAGAGACACATTCACCCCAAAAGGTATTAGGATTTAAGAAAACAATTAAGTCCAAACATTGGTTTGACGATGAGTGCGGGGCGAAGATCAAAGAACGTAAACATCCCAGAGTGATCCACTTAGAAAGATATGATGAAGTCAACGCAGAAAGATACGCGACAATTCGGAAAGAGACAATGAGACTCTTCAAACGCAAAAAACGTAAATTGGACAAGACTCGGATCGAAAAAATCCTAGAAAATGGCAGAGCAAAGAACATCAGAGGCATGTATGCCGGCATAAATTCAATTAGAAATGGCTACAGAGGGAGAGCCAAAATAATTCGAGACGCAAACGGCTGTCCGCTGACAGAAACAAACAATATCGTGACAAGATGGAAGCAGTACTTTGAAAACCTGCTCAATGTGCGCACCCATCAACCACAAATAAACGCACCAGGTGAACATACAGCCGAGCTTCACACCCCAGAGCCATCTTTCAACGAAGTTGTAGACGCGATAAATCGATTGAAAAACAACAATGCTCTCGGAGTCGACTGCATACCGGCAGCGCTTGTGAAGCATGGAGGGGAGGCGACCGCTCGAAAGACCCACCAGCTAATCAAAACAATATGGGATAAGAACGGAAAACCTCAATAGTCGTCCCAATCTTCAAAAAAGGCAACAGATCTGACTGTGAATACTACAGAGGAATATCATTGCTCCCAACCACATACAAAATATTAACAAATGTGATTCTGGCGAGAATCACATCGTACGCGGAAGAAATACTGAGAGACTACCAATGCGGATTCCGCAGGAACCGGTCAACAAGCGACCAAATGTTCACAATAAGGCAACTGATGGAAAAGAATTGGGAATACGGAGAGACGGTTCACCAACTGTTCGTTGACTTCAAAAAAGCCTACGACTCAGTCGCAAGGCAAAGACTCTACCATATTGTAGTTGAGTTGGAAGTCCCAAAAAAATATGCCGCTCTCATTCAAATTTGCATGAACGAAAACAAAGGGCGAGTTAGAATAGAAAACCACCTCTCAGAACCATTTGAAATCCGGGACATACTAAAGCAGGAGGATGGCCTCTCACCATGTCTTTTTAACCTTGTGCTCGAGTATGTTATCAGAAAGGTACAGGACGACAACATGGCCGGATCATCCCTGAACGGGGTCACACAAGTGCTCGCATATGCGGATGACATCGCCGTTCTGGGCGATAATCTAGAAACTGTTAGTAAAAACTGTGAAATCTTCATGCAAGCGGCAGAAGAGGTGGGCCTAGAAATAAATGAAGACAAAACAAAATACATGATTACGGCGAGAGCAGGTGGACCTCAGGGAACACTTATAAACGTCAGAGGCATGATATTCGAAAAAGTTAAAAAATTTAAATGTCTGGGAACGATACTGACGGCCAGTAACGAAATGTCGAAGGAAATTAACAAAAGACTGCATTCCGGCGACGCTAGTTGGCATGCAGTCAGTAAACTGCTGAAATCCAAACTGCTATCACGTAACATAATGCTCCGTGTCTATAGAGCCATCATCATGCCGATTGTTCTATACGGATGCGAAACATGGGCTCTCACAAAACGGGGAGAAAACAAATTCCACGTATTCGAGAATAAAGTCCTAAGGGGCATCTTTGGCGGCAAATATGACGAGGAGGCAGGACAATGGAGGTAACTCCACAACCACGAATTGGAAAAGCCAAACCGCAAACCTACAATAGTGAGAGTAATCAAGTCGCGAAGATTAAGATGAGCCGGACACATGGCGCGAATGGGCAACGATAGGACCGTGCGTAGAATTCTTGACGGTAGACCAACGGGAAAGAGACCGGTAGGACGGCCGCGACGGAGATGGGAGGACAATGTTAGGTTTGACAATGAGGAGATCTGATCAGATGGTCAAGCGTGGAAGGAGAGTGCACACACTCACATCTTTTCTTGTGATTTTTTTTTAAACTCTTTACTGTAGGTTCATCTGGGAGGAGGACACACACAATGTGCACGCGAACAATACTTTTAATATTTTTTTGTTGACGAGCAACGATCTGTAGTTCGTTCAACGACTTTTTGCGTGTTTTTTTTTTAGTACATATTGACACTGGGAATACAATTAAGGCTTGCCCCGTGTATTCGGTCGACTAGACGAACTTTTATGCTCTGAGCATTTGCTATAAAAATGCTCGCGACATTCGTACGAAAACACCTGACGTCCACATCAAAGCCTATTGTGGATCTTAGGGGCATATTTGCTCCCATCGAAACTCGTCTGAGCTGTATTAATGATACCGAACGCTTCCCTACAATATATTTCATATAGATGCTGCACAAGGTTCCGTCAATATCTCTGGGTGACACGTTCTATAAAGCTCTACTCCCTGTGTGATAGGGCATTACAATATACCCACAGTAGGCCCAGCTTGACGTAAAAAGCGGCTAGGCTCTTACCTTCGTTTTTTCTCAGCTTTTAGTTAGTAGTTAAGTTGATAACAATATCGCTTGTATTAATCTGAATAAATGAGGATTCTGACGTCACTAAATTAAATTAATCGTCTTAAAAACATTTGACTCAATAAACCCACCATATGGTTGGTTACTTTGCGTGACCCTTGTCCTGTTTGATGATTATGCATAACATGTTCATGTTGATTTTAACAACCTGCGATTTGTACCAATAAAATAGCAAATACCGGATTAAGGGTGTTTAATATTTGATTTAGCTTTTTGGCTTTGCCTAATAGTGTTTCGCAATGGTTGTGCGTATTTGTTCGTTGCTGTGATGGGCTTTTCTGATGACCAGACCAGAAGCCTGTCACCTTGCGCAACGTTTTGTAAATATACACCCAAACATTATGACGCTCTCGTGTGGTGTATGGTACCGGCACGATGGGGGCGAATTTACAACACTCCGATTTATATTTTTATAACTTTTATTCTATTTTAATATTGCAGCATGAAATATGATCTATGTTTTTCTTTTGTGGTCGACACACTCACAAGGCGGCAGAGTGTCGACATAAGGCAAACTGGGAGAGTTCGGGAAACTCCCAGAGGTCTGGTCGGCAAGATCCAACCCGACCGCACTAGAATCGCAACCCAGCTCAGTTTTCGCCGACTCAGGTCCCGATTGTCATTCTTCCGTTGGACAATGGCCGTAGGAACTCTGCACGCCTAATCGTGGACACAGATGCTGAGATCAGCCTGTTGAAGCTGAAAGCACTCCATCCTAGATATGGCATGGATGTGCATAAGTCTACAATGCTCCAAGCGCTGTTTGTCAAAGGCAAGTCGAGAGGATGCTGCAATGGGAGTTTCAAGTTGCACCACGAGATTCCCTGCAGTTTCCAAATAGTGGACTCCGTGCCGGGTTTGGAGGAAGACGGATTGTTGGGGTACGACTTCCTGTCTCAGAATTGTAAGGTAGACGGTCTGGGTGGTTGTTTGGTTTTTCCCCGAACGACCGTTATTCCCGTGCCATTCTCCGTTCGATTTGCCAACTATGGGACGGGAAGGGTTGAACATGTGACAGCCGAACGGGGAGACGTGCCAAAGGGACCTGTTAAGGTCGATACTGCGGCAGGTACTCGCCCGGAGACCCTACCCATACAGGGGAGGGCTGCGAAAAGATGTTCAACCACGTGCTACCCACATGGTCATCCAGAGAAACCCCGAACAGCGGACGTTAATAATAACGTAATTGAAAGTAAATTTTTTTTTAAAAAACCAATAAGGAAAAGTTAAGCCTTCCTGAAACTTGGAGCCCCTGATCCTAGCTGGCCAGACTCTGGGTCCAACTTGAGAGTCTGACAAAAAGGTTTTTAAGGCCAGGCCTAATGCTGCAGGTGCATTCCCAGCACCGACTGCAGAGGCAAACCTCAGTGCTGGAGGTTGAATCATTAATTTGAAGTTGCGAAAGCGCACTAAAATTTCGGGTGATGGTTGGTTTTGCCGCTGGGACGGGGCAACCACCGGTCTACCAACCCATGGACCGGGGCAAATAGGCGAGTCCAAAAATGAAAGTTTAAGAAAACATATAGGAGCGGGACGATTTCGCCGACCGAGCGACAGTATAGTGGTTTGATGAGAGGGGATCACCTCGCCTTAGGGGGTTCTAACCGGATCGTGTGGGCGGTCAAACTTTCGTCCGAATCGTCGTTGTTTTTTTTGGGTCCGCCGAGGGTCGTTTGTTTATTTATGTTTGTGAATGAATTAAATTTTTTTTCCTCTATTTTCTCTTTTAAAACATTTACTAACCTATAATATAAAATAAATAAAATATTTAGTTAATTACACTAACACGTAGTATAAGATAGATTGAATATTTACTAACCTATAATATAAAATAAATAAAATATTTAGTTACTAACACTAACTAATCAGTTTATATTAAATAGTTAGCTAATAATACTAACCTTAACACATAAGTATAAAATTAATTTTTTTTTTTTTTTTCATAGTAACATTTATAAGTAGTAGCAGAAACACCGCAGTGTCCTGATTGTGTGAGTGTTGTGCCCTGCGTCGCGTTGTTTTGATTGTGACGGCGACGCCGGGGCAGCTCTCGCCGTCCACTCTCCGGCGTGACATTCCTCTCACAAGAATGACACGCTATTTGAAGGGGGGGGGGGGGGGGGGTGTTAGGTGTGGCTTCCGCCATCCCCATCGTTTGTTTTGTTTTAAATATAATGTAATAGTAGATGGTAAGGTGGCGAAAAAACACACGATCCACATGTTGAATGTACGAACATACTTTTGTTCGATTGTGGATCATGTGGAAGCTGGATCCCTTTTCGGAGTGGATGGAGATAGAGAGAGAGAAAGGTTTTAGTGTGCTTAGCTGAGCAAAGAGCAACAGTTTTGGGTTCCGTTTTTGAATGTGAAGGAAAGAGGAGATGATGAGTGACGGTTGCGGTAAACAGTCTTACAGTCTTTTTGGATAAATAATATCAAAAATCCAAACACAAAGGAATGAGTAGGAGAAATTAAAAGTCACTGGTTTAATTTAGTTGTTCGTTTTTTTCTTTATTTGTTAATATAATCCATTTCTTTTACTTTACATTATAATAAATTATCACTAGATTTAAATTGAAGAACTTGCATTTGTATTTACCCAGGAAGGGATCACGACGCAATGTAACTATTGGAACCAATACACAAGGAACTAAAGAATTTTTGAGGAATGCGGCGCGTATGTTGGATGGCGTTCCAGATACTTGTGTGTCGTTTGAGGAATGAATAATGACTGCCTTTGAAAGTGTCGTAATTAAATTTTACCCCGGGCGGCGTGACCAAGCACGGTGGTGGTTGAGATGTGACTGATGGGAATTAGGGATGATTAGGGTACTTTTCTTTTGCACAACTATCAGCCAATCGTAATCGCGCTTTCTTGTGTTAGCTTCAATTCTTGCGTATACATTCGACGTCGATGGGCGTAGAAAGGATGAAGAAATCAAAAGGAAAGCACAATAACCCAGTGTTGATCTGGCTTAGTGTGCGTGTATTAATGCAGTCTCCGAGGTGTTCCACTGACCCAGTGCGATGTCTGTGGTGATCTCGGAGTGCATTGAACTGTGGGGAGACAGAATTATGGAGGAGAGGAAAATGTAGCTGGTGCTATTCACGTGTGAAATGAGATCGTTGATCCCAAGCGAATAGAGTGGCCGGGAAAAGCCGAAATGACGGTATATTGGCTAGGGTAATTTATCGTGGGAACTAATTAAATATATTGTTAAATTCCCCAGCGGTTGCATGATTATGCAACAGCGTCGTCTGATTCGACTTGTTGTTGCTAACGGACATGATGTGATTTCCGGTGGAAACCTCATGGGTTAGCAAAATGGAGTTGCCGTATGGCCAACAGATAGCTAAACTCAATTATGCATTGTCTGCATATAATAATGAGTTTAGCTATGCGCCCTTTGGGAAAACAATGATTCTCAGGTGAATAATGTTGGTAGAAGAAATTGGGGAATATATATGACACGCTGTTAGCGCTCGAAATAAGGCTGAAATAGTGGGTTGGTTTTCCATGTAGTATAGAGAACCCCCACAGTTCTTTTACTGTAGTTTTTTTTTAAATGATCAAAGTCTGTTCACCAACAACGTTTTCTCTATTAGTTAGTTCACAACTATGTTTCTCTATTAATGAGTTCACAACTGTGTTTCTTTATTAATTAGTTCACATACATTTTCTCCAGTTGAAATTAAGGGCTTCTCAATCACAAGTCATCGCACACAGACGAATATGCACCGAACTCGGGTTGTCTTTCAAATAATCACAAGTACTGCCACAAAGTTCTGTCACCGAAAGGCAAATTACACAATTGTTAACTAAGTTTAGCTTAGAGTCTGCGAAGGACCAGTAAGTTATAATATAAGATAATTAAGCTAGAATTTAAGCATTTTTTGTCTAGTATATAAATTAGAAAATAAGAATATAAAATGTTGTAAAAATGAAAATAAAAATGAAACACCGAACTCGGATTAACCCAAAAAATAGCACGACACAAGCAGGGGAATTTCCCGAACATCAGAAATACTAACGACCCGAATGAGATACGTTATCCGTTGTTAATATTCGATCCGGTGATACGCGCTCCACCATGTATGAGGAAAACAAAAACTCGTCTCCGATAACGATGGAACTTGGCTCTAAGCGTGTGTGCCCGGCCGGGGATGAAATCTGACTCCTCGTTTGGACGACATTGACCCAGCTTCACTCATGTCATCGGGGGGGAAAGCAATTTTTCCTTCGCCCCAACGACCAATGAAAAACGGTTGGCATCCCATTTGAAGTTTCTCATGGACGTCGTCCAGATACGTTGAATGTCTTTTTCTTGGAAAGAAAGACAAACGAAAGATGCGTTGGGCGAAGGAAAGAAAAAACAAACATGCAACCGGTAACACATGATGATCGGTGTACGGGCTGGGTGTATTGCCACTGTACGATAGAGGATAGATTTTTGATTGACATTAAGTCAACAGAAACTTTGCCCACGATGGCTAGGGACCAGAATGGATGTGAGCATGTTTGTTTTAGAGGAAGATAACGAGGGACATTTATTGCGGCTGCTGAAAACCTAGTAGACATAGAAACATTGTATGTTTACTCATTGGCCACTGCGTACAGCATCAATTCGCTTGTACGCAGATTGCCAACGTCCCGTCGGTCGATGTGTCGGGTGTGTGTTTATGCTAAAACAACACTTGAAATCCCTGTAGGCAGCCAGCAATGGGCTGTGCTGTAGATCGTTGTTTGAACGATCGACAGATGGTTCAGCAGATAAGTCGAGGATCAACATGTCATGCACGTGCCTGAGAAAATGTTTCTTAGCCTTCCGCATTGACATGTTCGGGGATTCATGTTGGTTACCTGATAAGGTAACCGATTTAGATTTCAGGGGCATGATGAGTTGGATGCAAGCATGCTTCGAGGTGAAAGTTTGAAATTGTGGGTGGGGCTAGAAAGGTGTAGGGGAGTACTAGGCAGGAGAGGAGAGGTAGGATTGCAGAGTAGAGGGGTTATTGAAGAGAGGGGGGCGGGTTTAGGACGGGTTTCTTCTGAGACGTCGTTTGAGAGCGGGAGTGGAGAGGTTGAAATCGAAGGAGGTGGGGAAAGAGTTGGCCTGTCGTAGCATACGCGAGATGGGTTCGTTAGCGCCGTAAGAAGTGTGATGAACGAGCACGTGAAACAGTCGAGGGTTACGTACGTTACGGGGGTTTGTATGAAATGTTAAAGTGGAGAGCAAGCTTGGGCGATGGACAAATATGATATCGGCATGGATTCTGCGCTCCTCAAGTGTGTTGAGATTGATTAGAGGGAGCCGGGTTGTGTATGGTGGTAGAGTCAGTGGACTTTCCCAGTTTAGTTCACGGAGGGCAAAGTGCAAGAATCGACGTTGAACGCCCTCGATCCTGCGAATGTGAGACAATTGATACGGGGACCAGACCTGACTAGCATATTCGAGTAGTGGCCGGACAAAAGTTGTGTATAGTGATCGGGTGACGTAGGGGTTTCGGAATTCCTTCGACCAGCGTTTGACGAAGCCAAGGGCGGCGTTGGCCTTAAGGATTATGTCATCAATATGTGTGGTAAATTTAAGCTTCTTGTCGCATAGGACGCCCAGGTCGCGAACTGATTCAACAGATTTTATCGGTTGGTTCAGTAAGAGATAGGAGCGTGGCTGGGTGGCGGAGCGCTTCCGTGGGAAGGTGATTGTGTGACATTCAGGTCTAGGCAGTTATTTTGGCACCAGTCTGAAAAGCTGTCAAGATCCGTTTGGAGAAGTGAGGAGTCAAGGGGAGAGCGGATTGTCTTGAAAATCTTGGTATCATCCGGGTAGAGCAAGATGAAGGAGTGATTGATGCAAGAGCCTATGCCATTTATGGTTAGGATAAATAGGAGGGGGGCGAGATGACTGCCATGGGGGACACCTGAGATTGAAAAAAAAGGGTGGATCTAAATCGCACGCGGCGGGTTCGATAATTGAGATAGGATGAGAACCACTTAATCAACAGGGGTTCAAAACCGAGGGGAGATAACTTAAAGAGAATGAGGTTATGGGAGATTTTGCCGAAGGCATCGCTAAAGTCTGTAGTGACTACATCGACCTCATCGCCGTTTTCTAGGGCAAGGAGTGTGTGAGATGTGAATTCGACAAGGTTGGTAGTTGTGGACCTGCCGGAGAGGAAGCCGTGCTAATTAGGAGAGATGATGGGTGTGCAGCGAAAACATAACGCATCATATAGAAGGCCTTCGAACAGTTTAGGA
This sequence comes from Microdon myrmicae, assembly GCA_963931805.1. Taxonomy (NCBI): domain Eukaryota; kingdom Metazoa; phylum Arthropoda; class Insecta; order Diptera; family Syrphidae; genus Microdon; species Microdon myrmicae. The sequence continues at coordinate 154,404,349 of OZ007500.1, forward strand.
ATTTGCGAAAGCTTAGCAATGGGACGATAATTGGATATATCGTTTTTTGGCCCCTTTTTATGTTTGGGGGTTATGTAAGAGGATTTCCAAATGTCAGGGAATAGACCTGTGGCGGTTCCGCCAAACCCCACTGTCTACTTACCCGAAGAACCCCCATAATTACAACCCAGCTTTCATAAGTTTCTGCTAATGCAATCGCATTAGCACCTGTAAATGCTTCACGCAACAAATTTATCAAATGTGTTTAGCTAAAAGCTCCTGGAAGAGAATTCTTACCTTCATTCATTTATTCGAATTCAAAATTCACTATAAGGATTCTGTTTCAAACATCACAAATCCCAAGCCCAATTCGGCACCTTCGGTTGCCAGGTAAATCCCAATTTTATATACGCATTTTCCCTAGTCGAATTGCTGAAAACGACACAATTTGGTTTACATATAATGTAACCATCATAACAGGGATCATAAACATTGCGTCGCCTATTCCCAGCCTCACCATGGTATAATAAATCCCTTCACATACACATTGGCTGGCGACCTTTTTCTCCCTACTATAAACAATCCAACGCAGCTACACACAATTGGCGCAAACGACGCTGAAACTAAAACCTATACCATAGGGAAATGCAAATAGGGATTGTATACTTACCCTTGGCAGCGATGCCATAAACACCAATTCCCTGTGAATACGCTAGAACCAAATAGCACCGTGTCCACCAGCATTGCGGTATATCAATACACCCGCAATGCACATCATAGACAATGATCTATACGATCTCTTTGTCCTACATATTTCTGGATCTGCTTCTCATGACCTAGCGGCATGAACAAACAGAAACCCAATTAGCACCCAATGAGATTCGGCTTGTTTACTTAGCCGAACTCACATCTCATTGATGCACATTATTCCCTTTCTTTGTTTTCAGATTCGTTCTCATGGCTTTGTCCCATGAAAGAACCAATGTTCACACATACATGTGTACCATTATAGATCTTCGCTATGAGATCTGGTTACCTTCCCCCAAAGAGAGACTTTACGTTTCTCTTGGAATAGAAAATGCATCCTTAAATTAAGAGAGCCAGTTTCACTGGCCGAATTTCCTTAGCCAATGAATTCATATCGCTGAGTCGTTTTTCATCACCTGACCGAGCCGGTCGGACCAACCGTCTCCCGCTCCCCATTTCGCGCACGGGGACGTAGTTATCACCAGTCGAGTCGAGTAAGCGCGCGAGTCATATAAATAATCCGAATCTGTGTTCTGACATCTAATTTAGTGTTGCGTCATATAAATAATCCGAATCTGTGTTCTTACATCTAATTTAGTGTTGCGGCGTATAAATAAGACTTATGGATTAATTAGAGTAATAAAATTAAAGAACAAACTTTCAATAACTAAACCAGTGTTTCATTGTTACTTTTGTCGACGTAGGGTTTTGGAGTTTCGCTTGTGTTTTTTCCCAGCGCGTACGTTTTATCCTTGGTGTGATTGCTTGTCTGGTGGACACAATTGCTGCGGCTGAACTTTCGTTTCTTGATGCGGAGTGAAATGAATCAGCGCCGTACGCCCGTGCAACATACTTCCTACCCCACAGACCTTGTGCAAGGGATAGATTGAAGATTGAAGCAAGCGAGAGAGAGAGAGAAGAGGAACATTTTTTTAAGAGGATAGCAGGGAGTCCGTCTGGGCCGGGACTGAAATCGTCTTTCAGTTGTTCAAGTTTTTCTATAACTTGGTTTTGTTGAATGTGTAGAGGGATGAGAGGGCCGAGGGAGATTTCAGACATACCAGTAAAGTAGCAGGAGTAAGGCTCGAACGAGTCGTCCGTGAAGGATAGTTTGAAGAAGGACGCGAAAAAAAATTGGCTATGGTCAGTTGTAGTAGTTGAGCCGTAGAAAAGAGAGGTGGGATAGGCATCAGATTTCCGTTTGTAGTTGATGAAGTGGTAGAAAGATTTGGGGTCCCAATATAGTATTTGGCCATATGGAAGTAGCTTATACTAGAGGATCTCTTTCTAGTCCCACTTAATCCACAGCAAATCCTTACTGGCTGCTAATACCCAGTGTTTGAGCCGCTTTATTGCCCTTTGACAATATTCTCATATGTGACCTATTCCTCACCCCTAGTCAACACAATTTTCATTGTTTTATTGTTACTTTAGACCTGCGAGCGGTGCAGTTTTACAGTACTGGGGCCATTAACACCATCCATAATTTCAGCCGCCTGGCTCGAATTGTCATTTTCATCATGAAAATTTAAGATAACTGAATTTTCTCTTTGTTGGCTTCCATAATTTAAATTAACCTCACAAGTTAAAATTGAATCAATCAAAAAACTGTCAGGGGGCACTTCGTTTCAGTAAGGAATGTCGCCTTTTTTTAATAACTTGTGGAACATTTTCCTCAAAACGCGTTCCATCCAAAACTACTCGAACTATCTCGGCTCCTTTTATACATTTTCCGACTTCTACAACTCCCTCTACTCCAACTACCTCACAAAAACACAATACAACTTGATTAATTGTAATTAACGTAAATCCGACGCCTATCCTAACTCCCTTTCTTATGGCGCGACTACTTCAACCCACCCCCTAACTATTGCCAATCTATTCGCTTCGTTTTTCAATAAATCCTTCACAGACATCTCCTTCGAGCCCAATCCGTCTTACTTCAAAGACTTGCCCGAATTCTCCCTCGGCCCCTTCACGCCTCAAATTATTCAGCATCACGTAGTTGAGGAGAAAATAAACTTACTCAAAGACGAGTTCAGCCCAGGACCTGATGGACTCCCAGCTGTTTTTTTAAAGAAATGTTCCTCTTCTCTTTCTCTCCCGATATCAAAGATATTCAACCTATCCCTCTCACAAGGTATATTTGGAAATCCTCTTTTGCCACCCCCATGCATAAGAAGTGGCATAAAAATGATATTAGTAACTACCGTCCTGTGGTGTTTTAGGTAGGGTGCGCAGGCGTACGGTGCTGGTTTACTTAATAACCCATCGTTCTTTTACGTAGACAATTGTTCACAAAACTCCGTTGTTTCAAAATACGAGCGGACACAGAAACCAAACAAATAAACTTCGGAAACCGTTTATAAATCCTTTATTATGTTCATTAATATAGATACACAGCGCTTAATTTAGTTCACTATCTCTTATTTGAATGCGGAATTCAATAGAATATTGTTCCCAGATTTAAATTGGTTAACTGATAAAATTTCACACAGGAGTCCTCATTACTTTTACACTCGGGGACACTTATAGACACGATATTTCTTACTACCGATACTTTAAATAAACGTTAAATTATGCCGCGTCTTTTACGGATTCACTGTACTAGTATACACAGTTCGGGGAACGAGCTCGACTCTCAGCGCGTGTATACCCGACAGGGGATGAAATCTGACTCTTCGAGCTGGGCGACGTTGACCCAGCCTCCGGTGGTCGCGATGAGTTTCCACGCATGTCATCGCAGGGGAAAACAATCTTTTTAGATAGTGTGAATGTCTTTTCCTCTGCATGAAAGACACACGAAACACTCGCTGGGCGCAGGAAAGGAAAAACAAACATGCAGGTGGTCAAATATGATGATCGGTGTACGGGCTGGCTGTATCGCCACCGTACGATAGAGGATTGATTTTTGATTGACGTTAAGTCAACATAGCTTCGCTGCGACGGCAAAGGCTACTAGATTTGGGTGCATGTTTATTTTAGGCATTGGATAATGCACAGGAATGCTGGCATGCAGGCAAAAATAATTTCTTCTGTTTACGTAGAGTACACAGAAGCATTTCGTTTAGAATAGCCAGCGTGAGAATAGTGGCTGGTCGTTGTTTAGACAACGAATCATTAGACATGATCATGGATATGATTGTCTAACGTCAATCATATTCGTGCCCAAATCCCATGATCGGTAGATAACCGATAAAGGAAATTGGTCGTAACTGTAGCGAACCTTGGGATTGGAGCAATATTCACTCATGAACCGTAGCAAGAATATCGGCTTCAGCTGTGTCAACAATTACACTGGCCAGCGAGTATTTATCTTTTATAATTGCTGACAAGCCGAGCCGATTGTCTGGCACGGTTCATGCAATATGAATGAAATAACTTGTTTGATGTGCATGCCTGCTGGGGTTTTACTTTCAGGTGAAAGTTATTTGAAAGAAAGCTTACACTGCTCGAATGCAGGTAAGTATAGTGGTTTATGGAGTGAGGGAAAAGTAGGTTGTTTTAAAGAAATTGATGGTTCTTTAGGAAGGCTTTAAAGAACCGCCACATCGCCAAACTGTCACATATTCCAAAACTGTTCAAAGGCATTCTATACAACGCGTTATATTTCCGCTGCAAATCCGTCATCTCACCCAACCAGCACGGTTTCCTTATGGGTAGGTCGACCACGACCAATCTAGTAACCCTAGTATCTGGAAATCCTCCTATGTCACCACCATACATAAAAAAGGACCTAAAAACGATATAGATAACTACCGTCCAATCGCCAAACTGTCTCTAATCCCTAAACTGTTCGAAGGGATTCTTTACAACGCGTTATCTTTCCGTTGTAAATCCATCATCTCACCCAACCAGCATGGTTTCCTTGCGGGTAGGTCGACCACAATCAATCTGATCAAGTTCTCATCCCATACTCTCCGTGCCTTAGAGAATGGCAACGAAGTCGATGTAATCACCACCGATTTCAGCAAGGCCTTTGACAAAATCTCCCATAATCTCATCGTTTTTAAGCTGTCCTCCCTAGGTTTCGAACCCCTACTGATCAAATGGTTATCTTCTTATATGAAAGATCGATCCTACCGTGTCAAATTCAGATCCCCCTTTCCAATCCTTTTCTTCCCACGTCAGGCGTTCCACAAGGCAGTTGTAACGATCCTAAATCGCCACTCCCATCCAAATCCCCAAATATACCTAAATAATCCCACCCAATTCCAAATTTCATATTGAATAATATGAGCGATAAATTAAACCAAAACTTAATTTGTCGCACATTGATTCAATTTCACATTAATTCATACCCCAATCCAAATTGAATCATATGCACAATAAACTTAAACCAAAATCCATTTGTCGTGCAATGACTCAATTCCCAAAACCCTGACATCATGAAATGCTTAATTCAAAACGCATTTCATGATTTCCCTTCCAAGAACCCATCCAACTAAACCTTTAATCATTTCCTAGAACACAATTCCAATTGAAGCACACAAAATCTTGTGTGTGCTTCTTGGAATTTTTACACTAAAATAGTTGACAATTCTCAACTCAAAATAGAATAAAAGGGCGACCAATTTCAACTTCGACATCAGTCTAGTTCCGAAGGGCGAACCGCCGACCAGTCGTATAATAAAATCCAATCATTCGAAATCCAGGAGGCCGAGACTACGGCCAAAGAGGAAATTAAAGAATAAATAGAAAATAAAAATTTCGCTACGCCCCACACTAGAAGGAGACCCATCACCTGTCGGGAACTGAGGTCGGAAGCAACCGACCACAAGGAGCCTAGACTGAATATCAGCTCATCGGGGAGGCTCCCAATCAAAGAGGACGGGCACGCCGCCCTCACACCTCCAGCCGGAACAGACGTCCACCCTGGAAGTACGGAGGTAAGGAAGCAACATATCAAATAATAATATGACCTCCACACAGTCATCTAGGTCCCCTCTTATTTATCCTTACCATCAATGACGTTGACTCCATTATTAAATACTCATCCATCTCCCTCTATGCGGACAACTTGTCGACTTCAACGCAACGGAGACCCAGTATACAACATTCACAAAGAAAACTGGATCATCGGTTCCACAGCTGATGATGAGTGGCCGGGCCCTCGAGGCTGGGGAAAGTTTGAAATTGCTCGGCGTCACGGTCTGTGGGAATGTATCATGGCATAAACACGTATCGGGTATCGCCAGATCAGCCTCAGGAAAACTGAGTTATCTTTTTAGAGCCAAGAAATATATTACTCCGGCCCAACTTCTTCTCCTATATAAATCTCAAATTAGACCCGCGCTCGAATATTGCTGTCATGTTTGGAGCTCGGCTCCTAAACATACCCTCGACCTACTTGAGAACGTACAAAGTCGAGCGATCCGCCTGATCGGGGGCTCGGCGCAGACGTCGGGACTACAGTCGCTATCACATCGAAGGCGCGTGGCCGACCTCTGTCTGATTTACAGATATTATCACGGGTGCTTTCTTGGCATTGTTCCACGCAATTCGGTCTATATGCGCTCTACAAGACAATCCGACGGATCGCACCCGTTTGTGGTTCATCTCCCGACAGCGCGAACATCCCTGTATTAGAACTCGTTCCGTTACAGAGCGGGGAAGCTGTGGAACTCCCTTCCCACGCGAGTATTCCCGGAGCGTTACAACCTGCAACTGTTCAAAAAGAACTGCAACAGTTATTTAATGGCATCTCGGGGCGCCCACTCGGCGCTATAGGTTCGCCTCTCCCGAGAGAAGTCTAATAAAAAAAAAAAAATAAAAAAAAAACAACGCCAAACTCTTCAAAACGATCATCTCTTTTCTCGACTCCTCACTTCTCCAAACGGATCTTGACAGCTTCTCAACTTGGTGCCGTAATAACTGCCTTGATCTCAACGTTGTCAAATGTCACTCCATCACCTTCTCCCGAAAACGCCCCCCCCCCCCCCTTCCTACTTCTTGCTAAACCAGCAGATATCATCTGTACCCCCGATACGTGACCTCGGGATCTTATTTGACAGGGAGCTTAGCTTCATCCCGCATATTGATGATATTATTCTTAAGGCCAACTCTGGCCTTGGGTTTGTGAAACGCTGGTCTAAGGAATTCTCTAATCCTTACGTTTCCCATTCTCTCTACATAGCCTTCGTCCGCCCCCTCCTTGAATACGCTAGTCAGGTCTGGTCTCCACACTATTCGTCCCATATCCGTAGAATCGAGAGCGTGCAACGTCGTTTTCTGCGCTTTGCCCTCCGCGGACTGAACTGGGAGAATCCTCGGATTCTCCCCCCATACATAAGCCGGCTCCATCTGATTAACCTCAACACACTTGAGGAGCGCAGAACTGATGCCGATATCCTTTTCATTCATCGTCTCCTTTCAGGCGCAATCAACTGCCCAAGTTTGCTCTCCATCATTGCACTTCACACTAACCCCCGTAACCTGCGAAACCCTCGTCTTTTCTATCTGCCCACCCACCACACTTCTTACGGCTCTAACGAACCCATTTCGCGAATGCTGAGGTGGGCAAACTCTTACCCCGCCTCCTTCGATTTCCACCTTACATCTACTGCACTCAAACTCCGTCTCCTCTCTTTCACCTCCTGACCTTGCCCCGCCCACAGTCTATCCCCTCACAACCCGTACTTATTCCAACGCATATACCGTTCACTGTTCGCCGTCTCACAGATGCCACATTTGCCACCCCCACATACACTCGCTCTTCTCCAGCCTCCTACCTCCCCTACCCCGATGTTCTCTTCTCCCTCCTTGTTTTTTTTTTTCTTTAGTTTTTTTAATTATATGTATTTTGAATTATATACGAGGGTTGCCTTTTATATTTCGGGATTAGAGAACAAAAACAAATATTGATCATCGAAAATCACTTTGTTGTTTTTCAAAATATTCCCCATGAAGATCTATACACTTTTGCATGCGTTTGAACCAATTGTCGAAGCACTTTTGCCACTCTGATTGAGGTATCTCCAACACATGCATTCTGAATGCAGCAACCGCTTCTTCAGGTGTCGAAAAACGTTGACCTCTCAGTTTGTTTTTTACGTACGGGAATAAAAAGAAGTCATTCGGTGCCAAGTCAGGACTATACGGCGGATGACCCATCAAATCGATGTTTTGGGTGCTCAAAAATGCAGTTGTCGCAGCCGATGTGTGAGAGCTCGCATTGTCGTGGTGAAGAGTGATCCGTCTTCGGCGGTTGGTTTTCCTGATTTCTTGGAAGACAACTGGCAAACAAATGGTTGTGTACCACTCAGAATTGACTGTTCTGCGTTGTTCTAGTGGTACGGTTGCGACATGTCCAGTTTTTCCGAAAAAACAGGCGACCATTTGCTTGGAAGTGCTTCGTGCGCGAACAACTTTTGTTGGATTTGGTTCATCTTGAAACACCCAGACAGTCGACTGCTGTTTACTTTCGGGCTCATACGCGTAAATCCACGATTCATCACCTGTCACGATGTCATAGACGTGTTTCGAAGCACCGCGACCGTGTTTTTTGAACATTTCTTTCGACCAATTGACACGAGCCTTTTTTTGGGCGATTGACAAATTGTGTGGGATCCAACGCGAACAAATTTTTTTGACAGTCAAATGTTTATGCAATATTGAATGTATGCTGGTCCCACTAACGCCTAAGGTTGTCTCAATCTCACGATAGGTCACATGACGATCTTCCAATATCAGTTCGCGCACAGCATCAATGGTTTTCGGAACAACAACTGATTTTGGACGACCTTCACGAAATTCATCTTGGAGTGAACTACGACCACGATTGAATTCACCATACCATCGATAAACACTGATCCTTGATGGAGCTTCATCGCCAAAAATTGAATTAAGTTCATACATGCACTGTTGCTGAGTTAATCCACGCCGAAAGTTGTAAAAAATAATCGCACGAAAATGTTGACGATTTAATTCCATTTTTGGGCCGAGATGAATCTTTTAAGTTACTGTAAACAACACAAATAGCGCTCGTATGTCAAAACGTTCTGAGTGCGTATAACCTCAAAAATGTCCAACTTTACGACAGAGCTGTCAATTGCCGGATTGCAACGCTAGGGTTGCCAAATCCCGAAACATAAGAGGCAACCCTCGTATAAGTTTAGTTACATAAGTTTACAGCTAACTTAACTAAGTTGTGACAATTTTACTTACAATGTCTAGAACATTTTTTCAACGCCAGGGTTGCCAAATCCCGAAACATAAGAGGCAACCCTCGTATAAGTTGTATATACCTTATATAATTTTCTTTTTAATTTTTTTCTTTTTTTTTTTTGAATTACTACATTCGTTTTAAGTTAGTTTATAAGAATTATATGTAGTGTAATTAGCTTGTATTAAGCCGAATAAATAAAAAAAAATAAAATAAAAATAAATAAATTTTCTAACAAAGTATACAAGTTTCCTTTATATGTTACGTGGTATACATCACTACAGCCTTCTAGTAAACATATAATGGATTTCATTTTCCCCCAACTGACACATCGGCTTCTCTGTTTTAGTAGCAATTGCCGTCCAGTTCTTAGTTGTCTTTTTAAAATAGATTATTAAATTTTGGATACTCACTAGTAATCGATCACATTTTTAATCTATGTAATGTACTTACTGCAATATATTCATATGCAACACAACAAGCTCCACAATCGGTAATTCTAATAACACCCACTGTCAGTACGTGGCCCCGTCCGGCAGAATAGAATGTCAAAAAAAAAAAAAAAACCAAAGTTAAGCTTCTCTGCTATAAGCAGCTAATCCGATCTGGAATATCGTACGCCTTTCCCATATGGTCCTGCATATCTTCGGCTCAAATGGAAAGACTTCGGGTTTTCGAAACGAAACTCCTCAGAAGATGCACCAATCATTCTAGAAGGCCTGACGGTCGTCATTACCCCAACTCTCACCTATACGAAGGCGCCTCCATTAACCCTATCGACGAGTACTTGCTTCAATTATCATACAAGTGCCTCGAAAACATTCAGAACAGCGAGAACCTACTTGTACGGGACTCTTGCGTTCTTGACCCTTCCCTCTCTCGATCTCTTCGGATCAAACGCCCACAATTTCTTCGTCAGTACAAAACTGAAGAAAGCACCCTTCCCAACAACATTCTCCTCTATAATAGAGGATTCCTGGAGCCATCCCATAGGGTCTACTATTAACAAACCAAACACACGAACGCACAGTACAAGACGGCACAAACACAAACATACACACCGACCAAAGAGCAGATTATCAGACGCCAAAGAATAGAATGTCAATAACGACAGGACGCATGTATGGCTGTGAATCATTATTTGTGAAAAGTGGAAGCTTTTCCGCCTGACCTTACGGCCACTTCAGATGTATACCTGTAAATCCAGCCACGAAGGAAGATATCCAATTACGTGCAATTAAGTTCGCCGAGACACCAACGGTTACGTAAATATAAATCTGGCCTACTTGTAAAGGCTAATTAATTGAGTCATTTGAATTGAGTGTGTATATCTATTCATGGATTCTACAGAAACATACAATTGTTGCGCACATCGAAAAATTGCCATGCTCACGTAACTGAATGTCAATGGCATCTAAAATTCAGTATTTACCTTCCAATATCAGTTAATGTGTCTTGTATTTCATGACCGGCAATATTTATTCAACGACCTTTCTCTGGATGTTGCGCACAGGAAACTTATATCCCAACTAGTACTCTTGGATAATTTCGGCTCAAGTCGCACCTAACAAATGCATTTAGTTACCAACATACCGGTCATCTTGAGAATCATATCCCACTGACATGTCTGCGTTCCAATGCTTTCGCTGCCGTAAGTTTTATTAAATCGCCAATAAACTTACCAGCTCCTATTAAAATTTGATTAACGAATACACCTCTCACTTTGTCAAAATTAATGCAAATTTTTACGAAAATGAAACCCAAAAAGTAAGAGCCATGTGTATCCCTCGGCGTCCGTAGATCCACATAAACGTTCCAAATCAATAATATGGTAACAGTATGCAGATCTGGTCACCGCATTGAACTTAATTTTCGAGTATAGTGTCCACGGGGAATCTCTGTGGACAGAGGATGCTCACATAGCACCACCACACCCTATCTAGGTCTTGCGCGTAGACGAAACAGTTCACTGCCATTTACATATCCTGGCAAAAGCGGCCGCAATACCATTCACACTGTAATCGTTCAAAGTCAATGATCGTCGTTTAAATTAATTCGTTTCAATTACCAAAATTTATGCAAAACAAAATGATGAAAATGTGTTGCCACTAGCCGCTGCAGTTGGAAAGTATCTTCTCTCTCGCCTCAGCGGTCGATTGATCGGTAGATGTGCGGTCACAAATCTATTATCGCTAAAATGCCAGCTTGCCGTGGGGTAATATAAAAGTCCGGTGATAGCTAGTGGATGGCATCAGTAAGACTCAAACGCCTCTTGAAGCAACAGCATAACTTTACTACGCGTGAACATGAAGATCTCTTTGGTACGCAAGACATTGGATATTCTTAGTGAACTATATTATTCTTTTTATTGTGTTTTGCTGTACAATTCTCTACTTATTGGACATATATTGTACATGCGTGTTGCATCTCTTCTAGATTGTGTTCTTGGCATCGATAGCTGTGGTGACCCCGCAAGGTTACAACTACCCTCACATCGGGCAGCAACATCTGCACCATGCATCATCTCATTTGTCGCATGAGCCTCTGCCACTTCTCAGCGACCTGCCACATATAAACGACCTGCCACCGCAGCATCAGCAATTAGCCCCACCATTAGAGGCTCCCCAACACCAACATCTACATACAGTGCCATCAGCCCACGATTTCGGGCATCATCATCAGCTGTCTCAACCCCTGTCAATGTTGCACTATTCAGAGCCACCCCAGCAGCAGCAATTGCCAGATCCGTTTACACCCTCGAGCCAATACCTCCAACCCCAGCAGCCATTGCCTTTGGTTATGCAAATCAGTCCATCAGTCCAATTGACAACACCTGCTATCACCCAACACCCACTTCCTATGCGCCCATTCCTATCGCAGCCTGCGGTGAAACATTCGTCTTTAGCGCCCAGAGCTCCATCCCGCCCAAAGAAGCCCATCATAACTAAGAGCTTCTTTGTCCACTCGGCCCCTGATGAGACCGAGGAAGACATTCAAGAAGAACTCGCTCAGCTAGCCCACCAACCCCGCAAGCACTACAATGTCCTTTTCATTAAATCACCATCACAGACCAACAAGGCAGCCGCCCTCAACTTCGTCAAGGGACTTAACGAAGAAAAGACTGTGGTATATGTTCTCACCAAGAAGACAACTGCTGCCGATCTACAAGACGCTGTTCGCGATGTGCCACAAAGGCCCAACAAACCTGAAGTATTCTTCATCAAATACCGCACACCAGAGGAAGCTGCCAACGCTCAGCGAGAGATTCAATCACAGTACGACAGCTTGGGCGGAAGCTCGACACTCTCCGATGAAGGATTGGCCCCAGTCACGTCAGTAATTGGCTCCCTGGATGTCCCCCCAACCAATCAAGAAGACGAAATTTCATCTAGTCAAGTCCTAGAGGATATTGTTGATAACGTTATACCTGCCACCGGATTATCGGGCAGTCCCAGCAGTCTATCGGGAAGCAGCCACTTTGGGCCAAGTTTCTCTGGACCCAGCCTGTCATCTGAAGGACTTTCGGCCAGTGGAAGTGATATTAGTAACGGGCTCTCGGGAAGTGGAGCTTCGGCTGGTGGACACTCTGGCGGTGGACACTCTGGCGGTGGACACTCTGGCGGTGACCACTCTGGCGGTGGGCACTCGGGCAGTGGACCCTCCGGCGAGGGACTCTTGTCCAGCGGACTACCTAGCAACAACAAGGGCTACCTGCCACCAAAGTATTAAGAGATCTTCGATGTGGAGAATTGAAAAGTTAAAGCTGCCCACAGGAGACGCCGCAACTTCGGCGTCAATCCTGTGCGAGTACTGTTCCTACTGATTCTTTTTTTGTTTTTATTTTGTTAAGTTGTTTTTACTTATATAGCTGTTAGTTTAAGATACTAAATACATTTTCCCTGACGGAATCAAGTTTTGTGTTCAATTTTTCTCCGCATCATGGCACTTTCAGAGATACGAGTATGCATAAATATTCGACACAGTCCGACCTAATGAAGACATTTGTATGTTGAACTATGCCGCAACCCAATGGAAACACATACACAGGGGATTAACTTGTTAAGTAACAACGCGACGCGATTAACCCACACGCAAATTTTAATATTTCGCATATTTTAGTCGCTTTAGCATAAGAGGGGGATATAACTAAAGTGGGGTTTATGTTGCCAACTTTACACCACCTAGTTTAAAAAATGACCCTAATGCAGTGTAGCATCGGTGCACATTCTTCTTGGATGCGAACGACTGCAACGGTCAGCAAATACGTTATTACTTTGTGTTCTTCGACAGAAGAACCATTGTTCTTCTTCTTTTCGGTTGTAGAAGATTTTATATAGTATTTTTATTTATTTAAGCTTGATGCAAGCCTTAATCTATTATAATAATTTTAATTTTATATATAGTGTTACGTCTGGTTATATTTAACTAGTATATTAAAGAATAGGATGAAAGAATGCGTTGTTGAGGGATTCGGTGACGTGGGGATCGGAGAAATCTCTTGATTACAGTTATATGAAAGCAAGCTTTGGATATGCTCCTCGACAGTATAGTGGTTAGTATACCCGCCTGTCACGCGGGAGACCGGGGTTCGATTTCCCGTCGGGAGCCTCTGGCGCAAGACTTAGAGACCTTGCCCGGAAAAAACAAATCATTATGGAAAATGTAACAAGCCTTAGGACTTGCTAAATAAGGCCAAGACCGGCTCCCGGTTGTAGTGCCGATGATGATGAAGCCTTGGATATGCCTTGGATATTATTTGCTCAGGGTGCGAAGTTAAACCTAGCCGCCTGTCATAGTTGAACCTAAGTAGTTAAATACAGGAACTCAGAGAATGGGGTAATTTGTGTTGGGAGAACATTTACGGGTGCACGTGGTAGACTGATGTTTAGAAATACTGAGCTGTAGAAAATTCTCTTGGCACGAACTGACTTAAGCTGATCATCGGATGTCATCGACGGATGATAATATCTTTTTACAATATTCTTGCAGTCTACGTCAATATATAAGTCTAATACTTTTGAAACATCAACGACTTTATTAATGGATAATATGAAAATTGGAGGACAGATAGGGCTTTCTTATGGCACCCCAAATTGAATGACAATTGATTAGGAAAAAGCGTACTGAATCATACTTCGTACGGGCAGTTCCCTTTTTTACACTAACGTGCTGGTGGTTGGGATACCCTTAAATGTCAGAGCATAGTGGGAGCGGAATGTTATGGGAAACCTAAAGTTTTATGTGATTATTTGGTGGGAGATTTTGGAGAAAACCTTAGGGATGTTAGGGGCAACAACGACTACTGCGCATCGTTTTGGAAATGCGATTCTTAATATTAAATGTTGTGGACGTCTCTTTGAGGGGCTCATGTACAGACGAACAACACCGCGTTGAATGCTCTCAAATAGCTTTGGTGTGGTAGATAACTGTTTCATGGGGGGTAATTACTTATTTTATTTCTATTGTTTTTAAATATTAGGTGATATTTCAACGTATCTGGAAAAACTTCTTAATCTTTTTTATTTGTTTTTATTAGACTCCTCTCGGGAGAGGCGAACCTGTAGCGCCGAGTGGGCGCCCCGAGATGCCATGAAATAACTGTTGCAGTTCTTTTTGAACAGTTGCAGGTTGTAACGCTCCGGGACCACTCGCGTGGGAAGGCAGTTTCACAGCTTCCCCGCTCTGTAACGGAACGAGTTCTGATACAGGGATGTTCGCACCGTCGGGAGATGAACTACAAACGGGTGTGATCCGTCGGATTGTCTTGTGGAGCGCATATAAACCGAATTGCGTGGAACAATGCCAAGAATCTCCGAAGAACAGCACCCGTGATAATATTTGTAAAACAGACAGAGGTCGGCTACGCGCCTTCGATGTGATAGCGACTGTAGTCCCGACGTCTGCGCCGAGTCCCCGATCATGCGGGTCGCTCGTCTCTGTACGCTCTCAAGTAGGTCGAGGGTATGTTTAGGAGTCGAGCTCCAAACATGAGAGCAATATTCGAGCGCGGGTCTAATTTGAGATTTATATAGGAGAAGAAGTTGGGCCGGAGTAAAATATTTCTTGGCTCTAAAAAAATAACTCAGTTTTCCTGAGGTTGATCTGGCGATACTCGATGCGTGTTTATGCCATGATACATTCCCACAGACCGTGACGCCGAGCAATATCAAGCTTTCCCCAGCTTGGAGGGCCCGGCCACTCATCATCAGCTGTGGAACCGATGATCCAGTTTTCTTTGTGAATGTTGTATTCTGGGTCTTCGTTGCGTTGAAGTCGACGAGATTGGCCTTTCCCCACTGCAGGACTTTATCCAAATCCTGATTCAGAGAGTCAATCTGTCTACATCTCAGCTGGTGCGACGTTGATGCACCAATCGGCCGATCACTCGAAAAGGAGGAAACAAGCGTACTATCATCCGCAAAACTGAACACTTTGTTATCCGTTGTCTCCAACAAATCATTTATGTGAAGCAAGAACAAGGTTGGAGCCAAAATAGAACCTTGGGGCACCCCCGAACCAACGGGATACAGATCCGAACACTCGCCGTCCACAACAACCCGGATCGATCGATTCTCGAGGAAGCTCCTCGTCCCGTCGCAAAGCTGTTGGGAAAGTCCATATGAACGAAGTTTGCTCAGCAATGCCCCGTGCCAGACGCGGTCAAAAGCCTTGGAAATATCCGATGCGACCGCCCTTGACTCACCATGCCGTTCAATCGCAGATGTCCATATATCGGTTATAAGTGTCAAAAGGTCTCCTGTGGACCGCCTGCCACGGAATCCGTATTGACGATCATTCAGAAGACCGTTGCACTCCAAATACTTAACCAACTCTGTATTGATGACTTTTTCCATTACCTTAGATAAAATAGACAGTAATGCTATCGGACGGTAATTTTGTGGGAGACACTTTTTTCCCGTCTTTGGGATTGGCTGAACTCGAGCGATTTTCCAGCAGGCAGGAAAGGTCCTCCGTGCATAAGATAAGCGGAAGAGTCTGCCAAGAACCGGCGATAGTTCTGGAGCACAGTTTTTAAGGACTATTTCTGGTATTTCGTCCGGGCCGGCTGCCTTCCTACAATCCAATTCACGTAGAATGCGTTGAATAGTGAGCGGACGAAATCTCACATCCCGCATGGAAGACCGTACCGGCGCGATCACAGGTGGCTCCAAAAGGCCGGGATCGAGGTTTGAATTCGTCGAAAATAAATTTACGAACACATTAGCTTTATCCTTTGAATCCGTGACTAACGTCCCGCTGTCTGTCACCAACGGAGGGAGAGAGGAGGATGCGAAGTTACCGCTGACAGCCTTTGCCATTGACCAGAAGGAGCGCGAACCAGTTGGGCACCAAAAGAGTTTATTGATCACACTGTCGTTGTGAGCCTTCTTCGCGGTATCAATCCCCTGGTTGCACGCGTTTCTGTTTCTAATTTCTTCTGTTAACATCGGTGGGATTGGAGCGCCATTGCTTAAAAGCTCTATTTTTTGCCGCTGTAATCTGCTCGCATTTTTTGTCAAATCAAGGTTTATCAGACGAACTTAGTTTGATGGACTGTGGAATATACATCTCCATCCCCAGAAGAATAATCTCTGATACCGACTCCACGCATGTGTTAACATCGGAGTTTCCGAAGCATACCTTGGACTATGGGAAGGATCCGAAGAAATCTCGCAAATCGTCCCAGTTAGCGGCCCCATATTTCCATACATGGCGAAGCTGCCTAGGCCGGTTATTCGCTTGATATGCAAGTGCTTGCGCGACAGATACCAAGCAGTGATCTGAGTTTCCCAGTGGCGCAGAAACCTCTACGGTATAAATACTCGGTTCGGATGTCAAAAACAGATCCACGGTGTTCGCACAATTGCCTCGGGTATCCGGCACTCGCGTTGGCTCCCCCACGAGGTGAGTCAAGTTGTGGTTTAGAGCAAACATCTCCGCCAGCCTCCCAGCCTCGTCGGTTCTGTTAGAATGTAACAACCAGCCGGAATTGTGCACATTAAAATCGCCAAGGACGACAATTTCAGAAGCTGGGTGGTTGATCTGTATCCAGTCGACGGTATATGAAAGATGTTCGAAAAATGTCGTTGGTCGATCGTCATCAAAGCACGACCCTCAACCATATGATGTCCATATTATTGGGTTTCAACGCCTCCATCCTCTGGCAAGCCAGATTGGTCCCCGCGAATACGCAGACTCCGCCCTTAAAACGGAATCTCGAATGCACGTCGTATCCTGAGCAACTAAGATATGTCGAATTAGTTGACGAATCGACCTGGGTCTCAGTTAGGGCAAGGATATCAGGTTTCGTTGTTTGCAAATATTGGTGGGCGGCGTTTACATAGGTATTGGTGAAACCGTTGCCCCTGATATTACAAAATGCCGTCACCAGTCGAGCGTGGGCCAGCCTCGAGAGCCAGCCCGGTTAGGCGATGATGAACCTCTTAAAGTTCCATTATTTATCATGATATCTGCATGATGTTCCCCCTGACATAGTCCCCCCGGAGATCCGAATGGGAGACTAGTTTACCTCCGGAATTCTTTATATCAGAAGGTACCATCATGACTTATCCCCGTGTCAGTCCGGGCCATCAGCCACACATCCGAAACACCGTTGAAGATTTCTCTCGGCGATATTGCGGAATGTACAGCGTGACGGGGTGGTATCTCACCTTGGGACCGACTACCACCTAACCAACCTTTTCTCGAACCGGTCCATCAGCCAAGCTCCGAAAGATGGCCAGGGATTACTTCCAAACATTTCACGGAGCCTACAGCTTGATGGGGTGGTATTTCACCGGGCGCACAGGGCGTTGGCACCCCGGATACCACTCTACCAATAGTGATATCTGGAAGGGGATAGTT